>CM067479.1:24213310-24323602 GCA_034552555.1 Semaprochilodus insignis | reverse complement strand
GTTCATACTAGTACATACATCAAGTGTAGTATTATCACTGAGTGTCCTGCTTTTGGGTCTCCTGTTGTGAAATATAAAAGATTTCATTCTGACTTGATGCCTTGTGTCTTGATTTGTGCTCGACTGTGCCATTAGAAGGTTTAAAGATTTGAAGATTCGTTAGCCATTTTGGTTCTTTTCTGATTAGTACAAATAAACCAGGAAAATATGCAGAACATTATTTTAAACATAACAAAATAAGAGGTTTGACAAATAAATCAGCCCAAGTGTATCAGGTGACGAGAAAGCCCATTTAGGAGACAGCACTACAGCCTAGAGGGCTCTTCTGTGGTTACACTGACCTCCTGTCACTCCTTTTAGAAGACCCGCCCCTACACCACATAACTCCATCCCCACCTTGGTCTGCTTGGGGGAAAAAACATAGCTGCTTAGCCACCTGCAGGTGATAATAAAGCAGGGGTGGTGTATGATACAGCATGTCAATGTAACCACCCAAAGGTGCCTTATAATGGAAAACTGTATTCACACTGACATAGTCGAAAAAGAGGAGTTCAGTACGTAGAACCAACAAACACTTATCAAATACCATGAACCTCAAACATTGTTACCTCCTCTTTCAAGTACAAATCCAACTTTTGCAGAGGATGACAGTAAAATGAGCCAATTTCATATTTCTAGACCAGAAAGTTATGCAACTTTCATTAATATTTATATCCCCAAAATTTACATATGCCTGTTCAGGGTGTCTCCTGCCCAGTGTGTCTCCAGAAATGAGAACTGGAATGCTCACAACTCTCAGCGTTGCTTCTATTTACAGGAAAGTCCCGCCCTCTTGGTGAGTTCTGCGCAAGCGCAATAGCCATAACACGCTGACGTGTGTTTATTTAGCCGAATGCTAAAGGTGTAGCTGTTTTTGTCAGTGGTTTGAAATACACTACTCACAAAAAGTTGGGTGAAATTTCAGGATGAACCTAAAATGCACTCTAACCAGGTGAACTTAATGTGACCTTCTCTAAACCTTTGAATGCACATGTCCAACTGTTCAGTGTTTCAGTACTTTTTGCACAACTTGCTGTTCTCTAACAAGGCAAAATTCACAACAGGTGTTTGATCCATGAATCGACCAATAAATTTCCTGGCTCAATTAGAATTGGTATTTAAACAGTACAAACAGGATGTTCTCAGACGGAAGTGGCCACTGAGCTTAGAGTGTCACAGAGTGTCATCAGCAGGTTGCAACAGAGATACAGAGAGACCGGAAGAGTCACAGAAAGGCATAGAAGTGGACATCCTTTGGCTTTATCCCACACTGATGACCGCTTCATTGTGAACAGTGCCCTGCAGAACTGGATGATGAATGCCACACAACTTCAGGCACATTTAAGGGGGTGTCTCTGAAGTGTTACGTCAGACCATTCGAAACCGTTTACATCAGCGTGGTCTGCGTGCTAGACGACCTGCAAGGGTACTTGACCACACCACCAGGCACAGGAGTCATCGTCTTGCATGGGCCAGGGAGCATTTAGACTGGACAAGGGACCAGTGGGCCTCAGTGGTGTTCACTGATGAAAGTCGATTCACGCTGAGCAGAAATGATGGCCGCCAATGATGTGGAGGTGGCAAGGAGAGCACTATGGTGGTGGTAGTGTTACAGTGTGGGCAGGTGTGTCTAGTCAATACAGAACTGCCCTACACTTTATGAATGGTACAGTGACAAGCCCATACTACTTGAATAACATCATTAATCCAGTCATTGTGCCTCTGCATGAACAACACAGGCCTAATTTCATCTTCATCGACGACAATGCTCCAGCTCATCGAGGTCACAACATTAGGGAACGGCTGCTGGAGACTGGGGTACCTCAAATGGAGTGGCCTGCACTTTCTCCGGACCTGAATCACATAGAAAACCTATGGGATCAGCTGAGTGGCTGTGTAGAGGCTCGTAACTGTACCCCAGAACCTCAATGACCTGAGGGTCGCCCTTCAAGAACAATGGGATGCCATGCTTCAGCAGACAATAAGTCGACTTGTGAACAGCATGAGACGTCGTTGTCAAGCTGTAACTGATGCTCAAGGGCACATGACAAGTTATTGAGACATTGACATTTTTTGTTGGGGTATACCCACCACTGTTGTTGGCTTTGTCAAATTGTTTGAGATGAGGAAATCACCATTGCATGCTTCTACTTAAATACCCTACTTTCATGATATAATATCACTGTAGCCGAACTTTTTACGTTTTCCGTAAATTTCACCCGAAAGCCAAATATCCCTAACTTTTGTGAGTAGTGTATGTATTTAAAACATTACTGGACTTTTAGTTTCGTTTTTATGTAAAGAGACAGGAGTCTGGTCTGTTGTTTAAGCTAAGATAGCATTCCGTGCTAGCTCTGTATATTGAGTAACGTTATTTCAATCTTTTCAATCTTTTTAGCATAAGGCTACAATCTTCTTTATCAACCATTTCTTATCTAAGTAACGAATAAAGACAGTAGGTCCCTTTAATAAACAGCCCACCTCACCACTAGGAAGTGAAGTAATGATAGTATGTGTTTAACGCTATGTCTGAAACTCTTTCACTGACCACCACATAGACTGTTGTCTCTAAATGAACTTGACGCTGTCTGACTCTCACAGGACGCTGGTCATCATCGGGTTTCCTGGGCGCGCTCTGTGTTGATGGGGCGGTGATGGGAGTTAAAGTAGTAACTATTAAAACTGATCCAGTGTTATTATACTGCTTAACCGGTAAGAGGCGAACTGCTGCAGGGTTGAGAAACACTGCACTAGACCCTAAGAGCAAGAGCTGATGTTCATGTTGAAATCATCTTTCTTTTATTGCTACTACCACAGATAATTTAACCTCTGCTCTTAAAAATAATAAACAAAAGCATAAAGTTTAGGGGTTTTTAGTGCTAAAAAAATAATTTCTCCTTATGCCTAACTTTGGCCACTAGAGGGGAGTGTAGCTCCGTGACAGCTACGAAACATACAACAGCCAGGATGGATTAGCCTACATATTAAATATATCATGATTTATTTATTTATTGAATCACTCACATAAAAGATATTTAACAATAACACTTAAATACTGAATTACAAAAAAAGTGATCATCTAATTTATCGTCAGAAAAATACATAAGACTTCTGAAACATCCAGTGTAATGCAGTGTCTTTCTTCTTACAAAGTTCTCCACATTTATCCAACCACTAGTATAAGTACACTGGCAAAACAAATAGATACTTGCTTTCTTTTCTAAAGAAAACATACATTAATAATTAATAATTCTAAATCTCTCTAAAACACATTTCATTGAGTATATGCTATTGGAAATTATATAAAAGTCACTCTTTTATTTTATTATTAGTACAGTGTTTATCACAAATTATCAATGCTTTATTCCAATTTATATTCTCAAACACAGAATACCAATATGGTAGCATTTTTTATTGGATACGACTTTCCTAATATATTTGTTTGCATGTTTATGTTTTTACGGTTATCAGTTTCCGCAAGACCATTTCCTATGTAATCTGTATTACTATGGGCTGAACCCTTAAGAAGCTGTATAATGCATTGGGGTGTAACATCAACAACTATAGCATTCTTTGGTTGTGACTGGCACACCAGATGAAGAAATGCACTGTTCACTAGTCGATAAAAAGCAGTCAGCATTCAGAAGCTGTTTAACTAATGTAATGATTTTATTAAACCATTTTCTAAGAAGGAAAGACTTATTCATAAACTGAATATTCCTGTAGCAGAGGGACGTGTAGCTCTATCATGAGTCACCTGTATTCTCTTGTCAATGTTTTCTACTGCCACTAGATGACAGGATGGAGCAATTAATCATTCTTGTTGCATTTCTCTGTTTCAGTGTGCATCATGAGAGGCACTGTCCTCACTTTACTGAGCATTCGTGCTTTGTGATGATTTACCTCTGCTGAGCTGCAGAACAGGTGTGGCCCAAAATATCATCTATGTTAAACAGCTCACTTGTAAAAAGTGAAGTGATACAGGTCTCAGCTGGCACAGACTAGGCCTTTCTTATCATGGTGACAAACTATGTAGAGTATCTGTTTTTTTCTGCTGCCTGCACAGTTGCTTTCATCTAACTTCGAAATGATGTTCCAGGTCAGGCCTGAGTTATAGAAATGGTTCGCCCTTGGTGTATACAGACCCCACAGACTGCTCAGACTAACCCTTTTGTTTTTTTGGTGGGGAGTAATAACTAAGAAAATAGTCGATTACATTACAATTAGTTACATTAGCTTAGCATAGACACCTTTAGCCAGGGGTGGCAAAAGTACACAAGTCCCTTACTTAAGTAAAAGTAATATAAGCAAAAAAATTACTTAAGTAAAAGTCAAATTATGACTGATTCCTTTATGTAAGCAGGGCCAGGGTGGGATTTTTCAGACAGGGAGCTACATAAGGCAGACCAGCCCACCCCAAACTACACACACAGCTAATGTCCTACCAGTGGGGGTGATTACATTAGACTGCATTCCTAACAGCAGTGCAGTCCTCACCCTACATATACCAACACCCTGATACCAAACAACAACAACCAATCAGAAAGCTAAATTCACACACAAACTGGACTCATATGGCCACTCACCACAGACACCTCTGTCCAGAGAAGAACACAAATAAGCAAACATTAGACAGTTAGACACGCAAAAATAGAGATGCACAAGCTAATAAACACACACAGCTCACTGCCACAGCGGACAGTCCCAATAAAGAGGACATGAAGGTTAAATCAAACAGCTGATGTGTGAATACGAGGAACAACACAGCAATCTCTTAGAAACCCAGATCTGATCACTGTAGGACAGCACTGCCACAGCGGGCACAAGAGCATGTTGCTTTGGTATGTTCACAAAGCCTTGAATAGAATTGCCTGATTAAACATACATTAATAGAGATTAAATAAAATAGATCGTTAAAACTAAAGTAACAAGTCTGTTTTGAGAATGTAGTGAGTAAAAAGTACAGATATTTCTTTTGAAATGTAGTGAGCTAAAGTAAAAAGAATTAGATGACAAAAACACTTAAGTAAAGTACAGATACCTAAAAAAATTACTTAGTATTGCTTGGACTGCTTGGTAACAGTCTAAAAACCTCTGAAACTAGAATGTGCTGAAAAAATTCCACCTAAAACAATGTAGACGTGTGGAATGATTTACTTATTGCTTCCTTCCTCTATGGATGAGAACAGTAAAGGCATAGTCTAGCACACCTCTGCTGATTGGTAGAGATGGCACAATCAGGTTAAGTAAAGTTCAGCACCTTCTTTATTAAAATACAGAGATTCAAAAATGCTCTACCACAAAGTTGAGAAGAAGGTTGAAGGGTTAAGGAACTAGACACCCAGTGTTTCTCAACCCTGGTCCTAGACGTGCCCTGCACATTTTGTGGGTTTCCTGCTTTAAAACCCCACCTACATGTTTGATTGGGCTTGTTAATGAGCTGATGAGTTGAATCAGGTTTGCTGGGAGCCCAGGAAAGCATTAAAATGTGCAGGGCAGGGTGCTTATAGGACCAGGGTTAAGAAACACTGCACTAGACCCAAAGAGCAAACACTGATCTCTGATATAGTTAAAACAGCCACAGTTAGAAGTGGGTCTGAGAAGTCTAAGGCTCACCCAAATGGAGAAGAGGTAACTTTCTGGGTTTTGTCCTAGTAGTGGCCATGTGATCTGTTCAGCCACTAAGTTATGTGTAACACCACTAAAACTGGTATTTATCCGTATTACAAACTTCATTGATAAAATTCAGTACTATGTTTTTTTGAATATTAGTATGATATTGGATGATAGATAGCATTAAATGTGCTATATCCTACAAGACACTATTATGTTCTGATTAATTTCCTTAAAACAGCACTAAAGAGAACCTTCCACAGTGCTGTGAACATTAACCAGAGACTAACCACATTTACGGAAATGAAACATACCATCACAATGTGCTGGCACACACAATATTTCGCCAAGCCCTTCTGTAGTTTCATGCTTGGACATAGATTTTATTGCAAATTCTGTAACTGAGTGGTTAATTAAATCAGTTAGATATTTGGATTCAGTCTTAGCATAGTAAGTTGCATTCATGTGCCTAAATATGCTAATAACCTCATTTGAATGCATACAAAGAATTGAGAGAGGATCATTTTTTAAAAAAACAAAATGATTTATTGTACAAAAATAAGGTTAATAAAAGTAACGACTTCATAAAAAAACATGAATTCACACAAGATTTGATATGTGGTATATGTGGTGATGTACTAATCGAGATGAAAAAAAAAACATATTCAGGCTCCAGGCCACTCATCCTCTTGCGGTTCGGACTGGAGAATGGACGGGTCACTAGTGCTGAACCCTCCACACTGACCCTGGCCGGCTGAGTAGGGATATTTCTCTGATGCGGTCAGCGTTGTAAGGGTAATGCCATCACACTCCAGGCTGCAGTCGAATGTGTTGGAGAAGAGTTCATCTGAAAGTCAAGTGAGAAATCATATGTTACAAAAGGTGGCCTCACCGCTGGTGGGCTGATAAGTGGTCTGATTTCTGGCGGTCTGATCGTATTATCTATTGATGCTCTTGCTGTTACATGTGGAGTCAGGGGGGAGGTCTACAATGAAGGTGAATTCCTCCAATTTTCAAAAATGTTTGTACTCTGAAGAGTCATTTAGAATGGTTTGATGTGAAATGCTCTGTTCTAGACAAACAGACTGATTTAGAGATGTTCATGGTGGTGTTGACAGAAACCAGACCTTTCAAAAGTCTCTAAAAACTCCCTCAACTGAAGTTAATACATGAAATAATTACAAATGTTTTACTGGGGTTTTAGGAGAAAAACAAATGGTCTACAACATATTTTACAGTACATACTGGGTGGAAAGATATATGCAGGGCTTTGTGAGGAGCTCTATTTCACTGTTACCAACACTGCATATATAAACTGAGAAGTCACATGTGGGTTCACTGGTGGTGTTGTATAGTAAATAAAATGGCTATATCTGGGTATAGACATCATAACCTCTGGTTTCTATCATCACCACCACTGTAAAGAACAAGCAATGAGTTTTTTTTATAGTGACACATTTCATTAAACCACTGATTGACCTGTTGAATAATGCAGAAATTCTTCTTGTTAAGCTGATTCTGGATCATGGATGTGTTGCTGATCAGCACGTTCCGAGTAAGACTTGTCCCCACTTAAAATCACCACTTATTAAATCAGAGTTTAATTTATTAAATGATTACGTTTTTCTTTTATTTTAACTGATATGCACGCTGATATGCACACCATGGCTAGGTTCAAAACCCAGCTCTCAGAGCCTGTCATTTTTTTTCTTTGTTTTCCTCATTTTGATTTTGAATTGAGCTTTCACGCAGACATCAAAGAAAGCTACACTGCTAAATTATTCCAGTGCATTGCAGTGCAACCTATCACTACCGACATACCCTGCAATTTATGATATCACTTCCTTGATTCTACTGAATTTAATTTTTCCAGAAGTGCTGTCAAATATTTAGTGAGTAATAACAGAACTGTGTTGTTCACTACACCAGAACAGAAGCAGAACCGTATCACAGGAAGTCAAAGGTTTTTCATTACCAAAGAATGTTTCCTTTTTTGCACAAGTATTTTTTTCTTTTCAGCTTTTATTCAGCTTGTTACTGCAGAATTAAGGCTTAAACATCAACTTGACAACCACATCTATGTCTTAGTATCAGTTGGGTTTGTGGAATTTGCATTAAACCTTTTGCAAAATACTCTGCATGTTATATTAATCCATTTCTAGAAATGCGGTATGACATTGTATGAAAAACATTGCAGGACTTTCATTCGATGTTCTCAAGTTTCAATTCGCATTTTAAATTATGAATATTATGAGTGTTTTTATTGATATAATGTTATTTAATTTGAACAATTGCACTTTAAATGTTTGGAAAAGAATGAGTATAGATTTTTGGCTGTGTTATTTTCTTACAGAAGTGAACTCTTTAAAGTGTTAACCTATTTGGCTTTTTTACTTCATTTGAACTTTTATGATGGCAAATGCTGAACAAAAAATAAACTGTGTTGAATCGTTAGAAGACACAACTTTAATTGTATAGCCTCTTTTTGAATTCGCAACCTGACTAATTTGCATCAGGCCCACATATCAGGCCCACACATCAGGCCCTCAGTCTTCAAAAGACTCCAGACTCGTAGTGTAGGTGCACTGTGTGTGGGGGCATCAGTTGGAGTTACTGTATTTGCATTTGTGGTGTGAGCTTCTTCCCCTAGACACACACATTATCATGTTGTTCTAACACAGTCTGAGCAGCGGCGCTGACGTCAGCTTGTACTGTAACACTTTCAGTTAGCCTTGCTCATTCCGAAACCCCAGTTTCAGCACACCACAGTGTGGGCTTTGGCATACAATGCCAGTGTGTACACAGTTAGGCCACACTAATTTGTATCATCACTGTGATAAAAGCTTTTACCTCCTAAACTTTGATTTCTGTCTGTTGATCCATTCATCATCAAACGTTTACACAATGTAAAGGGAAGCTGACATTTTCAAACGAAGAATCACATGAACAAAAACATGAAAAAACTGAGTTAAGATGGAGTTTCGGTCTGACAGCAACAATAGACTTGCATTGGCCTTGCTTCAAAAATAGGCAAGAAGTCTGTTATCATGGTTTTGAGAAGATCACAATTTGTAGTTAGGAATTAGGCTAACAACACCAAGACACGAGATCATCATATACAAAGACATCAGATTGAAATGAGACGTGAATGCTGGAATGGAATACATATGAATGATTAGAATCTAGCTTTCAAGACCTCTTCTGCCTTGTAGCTTTATATCTTCCCCACGTACTCAGAATAGCAGTGTGCGTCAACAGGCAGACAGCTAAAAGCCGGAAACAGAGTCAAATGCAGACAACACATTCACACCATGTGAATTTGCATTGATATTTGTTTTACTGTATTTTTAGGGTAAAAAGTACAGAGAAAACCAAGTAGTCGTGGGGGGCCAGGTTCAGTTAACTTCAATGAAGTCTTTGGAAGTGTACTGAAAGGCTGGGATGCCATTCTTTCAAAAGATATTCCTGGAGAAGGCTGTCTAACACACCAGGCTGAAATCTCACCTAGGTGTTTGATTAGGTTGAGATCTGGTAACTGTGAAGGCCATAGCATATGATTTACATAGTTTTCATAATCATCACAACATTTAGTGACCCCTCGTGTCCTGTGGAAGGGGATATTGTCATCCTGGAAGAAACCCATCAGGACAAGGATGTTGAAGGAGATCAGTCAGACTAACTTTGTATGAATTTGAAGCGACCAGTCCTTATAAAGTGGACAAGCAGACTCTCTCCATACCAGCAGTATGTCCCCCACAGCATAACAGAGCCACTGAACCCCCACACTGTGGGTGTCGAACGGCCAGTGGTGGTATGGTTGTATGTGAAAAGTTGGGTGCCTCAATCAGATCACACGCTTTGTTGATTTTCAAAGTGAAAATAAGTTATAAAAGTTACACATCCTCTACAGAGAAAACATGCTTGTGTTTAGTTTAGTTTTTAAAAGTGAAAATTGTGCAGTAAAATCTGTAGGAAAATACCATATTTATGTGTGTTCTCTGTAGAAGATGTGTTAACTTCCATAGGGAATTTACATACATATGCATACATACATATACATACATATACATACATATACATATGGGACATAATTTATGAGCCCACTATTATAGAGGACAGTAGCTTACCCTTGTGAAAAAGTGTCTGCTGTACAGGGCTTCTTGGGTGCTTGATGACGTCTGGAGGGAGCACTGTTGGGATGTAACTCTCAGAACATCCTGAAATATTCACTGAACACAGACAAGTGACAAGTCAGTTAGGGTTTCACACAGATGAGCATGTATGATCATAATTGTTTATAGAGGGTAATGAGCAGTTCCTCTTGCATATGACTGCTGAAGGGTTATAGCGTGGTGTGTGTTGATCAGTGTTTTAGATCAGCGTGTGTTGAGCTTCCTGTATAATTCAAAGCTTGAAAAAAGGATGTGGTTTGCTTTTGCCGTTTCTCGCAGGCTTTATCTGCACCCAGCTATCTGTATGAGCTTACGCACTGCTCCAAAAGACAGAAAAAGCAAGTATGTGTTTTTCAGTGTGTTTTGGTCTCTTATGTCACAGCTGCTGTCCACATCCTGTATCAAATCTACACTGTCAGTGCTGTCATTACTGTCACTGCAGACTGAACAGTTTGTTACTGATGAAAGGTGCAACAATACATGATAGATACAAAAGTCTGGGCACCCAGGGTCAAAATTTTACTGTTACTGTGAGTAGTTATGCGAGTAAAAGATGATGACATCTTTTAAAGATGACAATTTTCTTTAACATAAGCAAGAGAACATGCTTATTCCCATCTTTTAAAATAAGGGCCCAAGGAAACAACCCCTTTGGCAAGTATAACAACTTGTATATGCTTTTTGAAATTAACTCGCAAAAGGCCTTCATGGTTCTGCGAGGTTTTTGGGTTGTCTTGCAGGTACTTTTGAGGTCTACCCACAGATTTTTGATAATGTTTAGGTTTGAGGGGGCTGTGAGGGCCATGGCAACACCTTCAGCATGCTCTTGAGGTAGCCCGCTGTGGATTTTGTGGTGTGTTTAGGATCATTATCCTAAATGTCCTCCTCATTTGACCTTCGGCCTTTTTACATACACTTCTAGAATTTGCTGCTATTCAAATAAATGTATTGTTTCCTACACCGGTGAAACGTTCCCTGTGCCACTGACTGCAACACAAGCCCAAAGCATGATTGTTCTACACCGGTACTTAACAATTGGAGAGAAGTTCATGAAATTCCGAATCCATTTTTCTTTAAGCACACCTGCTTCTCATTGCAGTCAAAAGGTTCTATTTTACCCTCATCAGGCCACAGGGCTTATGTTCAAAATGCATCAGGCTTGTTTAGATGTTCCTTTGTACATTTCTGATGCGTTTTTTTTGGGTGAGGACCCAGAAAAGGTTTCTAAATACTGTTCCATGAAGGTCATTTTTGTAGAACAATGCATCACCACTACTGAGACTGTTAAATCTCCCTAATCCAAAGGTTTATGTTTAACTGCAAATGAAATTAGTTTCAAATACAATACTTGATTCAAGTTGATTCTGGGTGAAAAAGCATTATTTCCAAACTAACAATTGTATATTAAATGAATAAATCTATCAAGAGAATGTAAAGCTGCATCAAGGCAAAGGGGGTCATTTAAATAAAATCTAAAATAATAATAAAGAAATATTGTTGATTAATTTAACACTTTTTATTTGCTCTCTGTATGAATATATATATATATATGTGTTATTTTATAGTTTGAAAAGAAAAACCCTTCTGGTAGTTTATTTAAAGAACAATTATAATGTGTAATGACTCTCATGGTATTTCCAGGTGTCTTCTTCCAGTACGTAACAACGTAAAGTTAGAAGTGGAGTACTGCAGCATTTACTGACACTTCCTCTTTGTACCTGTGGGTACAGTTTCTGTGTGTATGTGTGTGTGTATGTGTGTGTGTGTGTGTATGAGAGAGACCAAGTTTCAGTGTGTGTCAGTAAAGAGAGTATGCAACAGTGTGTGTATGTGTCTATGTGAGCATGTGCGTCAGTGTGTGGGTAAGTGTGTGAGTATGTAGGAGTGTGTGTGTGTGTGTGTAGAGAGAGAGAGGGAGGTACAGTGTTAGTAATACTCATTTACATCAGCATAATGACCCTTTTTAAAGGTTTATTTATTCTTGATTGTTAGTTGACACCCACTACATTACATGTGTTTCTCAAGTGATCAGAAGCGAGAGAGCTGGTGGTCAGTAATGTGTTCAGGAGCGTAGCTCTGTATGCGGTATGGAAATTTTGTGTTGTAACTGTGGACCTGCTCTTCCCTTTATTCTTCTTGTATTTCTGTGAGTAATGCAACCACACAGCTTTGGACTGCTTTATATGGTAAAGTAGCTAATAAACTAACTAGCTGAAATACTGTCAATGTATGTTTGAGTCACAGGTTAGCATCTCCTCCGGATGCTTTGAGTCTAATCTGCTCATTTCTCATCACTAAAGCTCTCTTCTATGAAGTTAGCTGATCAAAGCACTACAGTACGCATGTGTATCTCCTTTCCTCCCACACTGCCTGTAAGTGTGAACATTTAAATATAGATAATAAAAGTAGATAATAAAATGATAATATAAATCTGTGTCGTCTGTCAGTTCTGTACCTCTGACTTACCGTTATACATTTATGCTGATCTGACCTCATAAAGAGACACACAAACAGACTCTCCCAGCTCGGTGGGCTGACATAAATAAGTTCAAGGTAGAGACACAATCAATCTAGCTGCTCTGTCGTGCACTTACAGTAAATTGACATGTGAAATAAACCCATACTGTTGCAACCCTAGTCACAAATATGCTTTTCTGAGCATATTGTGGATATTGTCAGACTACATATATATATATATATATATATATATATATACGATATACATATACATATATATATAGCTATATATAGGTTGACGTACCTGTTTGTTTTGATTTGCGCTTAGCAGTCCAATAAAGAAGCGCTAGAACAAAGATGATTATTGTGATGATTAGCCCCGCCCACAGACCAGCAGGTATCATCCACTGACAACCTATAAGAGGAATAAGACAGATCATCACCTTCAATCATGATGTACACAAGAAAAATGATCTAAGTTCAAAGTTTGGGCACCTCGGTCAGATGACATGTTTTGTTTACAAGTGAAAATGAGTCACACGTCCTCTACAGAGAACACACTTCTATTTATTTGCTGTGTTTAACACATTAGGAGAAAAAAATAAAACAGAGGCAGATTCATAAACCACAGCGCTACATTTACTGTGACATTAGGAGTAAAGTATTCTGAACATAACATATTATGAATGTGTGTTGAAACATTGGCAAGCAAACAAAGAAACAGAAAACCTGAAATTCTCAGAAACAGATTTTTTTTTCTCTCCAAAATGAGAACTTGCAGAATAAAATGCTACCAGAATACACAGAGATTTGGAATATACCTTAAGCAACTCTCACTCTTAGAGTGAAGATGCAGTTTAAAATAGTTAAACACTTAATAGTATAAATGATCTGATGTTATCATTTGACCTGCTTTACTTTGCATTACATTTTGTGAAAACACAGACAGTTCTGTGTGCATTCTTTTCTTTCCCCTGTTGTATCTGTTCGTGCATATTCAGCTCACATCAGCATGATACGTGATATTGAATCCAGTCCGGTATTGTTTTGAGTCTGGTATAGTAAAACAATTCTCGTGTGTGGTTTTTCGTTTAATAAGATTAGTCACACTCTGCCTCTCCCGCTTCTCCCAGAAGGTGTTCTTTGTAGATGACAGTGCGAGTGTTATGGGAGACAGTGTAAATTTTCAGTCTTTTCTCAGAGTCACAGCTTTTTAGTGTCTCTAATTAGATGAAGTACAGAAGAATGGAGTTGCTTTACTCACTCTTTAAGGCTCCACACTTGGCATCTGTAGTGGTTGTGCCTGGGACCAGCAAATGACGACCTAATTCTGCACAACTAGCAAAATAAAATAAGCAAAACAAAAATATGTAAGTGAGACCCATCCACTGCTACACTGATGATAGCATGTGAACTGTGTGTAGGGAAAGCTGAAGCAGACAGACAGACAGAGAAAAGCGCTGTAAAGACTGAATACTGCTGAATAGAGTGCACTGTAGTTTTAGTGGCTATCAAATTGGTGCATTCACTGTGAAAGGGCAGCCTACAGCAGGATATGTTATTTCAGTGCCTTGCAACCTTCAAATGTCTAAGCTAGTGCTGCCCTAAGTGTTATTAAACAGTGATGAGAGACGGGGGTGGTGGGAGTGGGAGGTGATAGGAGCGTGTTATTATTAGATAAAGGGGAATTCCACTAGCTTTTCATTCATTTTCAAGATTCAGCATAATTCAGTCCTCGAGAAATAAACAAGATCCTACAGAGAGATCTGATCTCAAATGGTGCATTGTAGAGAAACACATTGGAACTCATTACACAAAGGTTGCCCAAAATGTGTCTCACAGGAAAGTGGGCCTTTGCAGAGATTTGGAGAAAGCTACCCTAAACCGCTCCCCATCATCATTTGAGAAGACAAACCTTTTTACTAAATTTAAAGAATTTAAATTTCTTCCGTGAACGTGTTGGGACTGTTTTCCTGCGGTCTTCATTTCAAGCCCATGCATGTGTTAGGTCTATGCACCAGCCTGTGTGTTTCTTATTAGTGCATTCATTAGCCTGCATTATCCTGACTTATAAAAAACAGCCAAAAGGGTTCAGTTTGACTGTAAAGAAATTGGAATTGGTAATAAGAACTACAGGTTAAAAAGTAATTTTATATGGTTGCACATATAGAATTATAAGGTTGCACAGATTTTCTAATGTTAGCTTGTGGACACCAGAATTCACATAAACTTCATCACAAACTCCTTAATATAGTCAAAATCACATTGTGTTAGTTTTGTATCTTAGTCAGGAAAACATACAAATATATACTGTATAATAATATTTTTTTTTGGTCTCTGCTTCCCTCATTAGCTGGGCCACTCTACATCACACAACCACAATATGCATTTCTTTTTCTTAGGCAGATATAGAAGCCTGCAGCATTGGACTGGGGTTTGAACTCATAATCTCCTGTCGTTTGGGTGAACACAAAAGCCCAAGCCCATTTCACCCCTTGTCTCTGCGACTTAGCCCTACATCTCTGTTTTGTATGTTTATGCCTGGGCTAGAGGGTTAACGCAAAGCGTTGAGGCTACATGCCACTCCAAATGGAGTTTTATGAGAAATTTTCCAGAACATCTTGGGCAAGTAACCAGAGAAACGCACAAATAAAAAATCTTCTTTGTCACAAATTACGATAACCATCATGCTATCTTAGTTTTCTGTCGCTTCAGTGTATTATGGTCCTTTACCTTATAGCAAGCATACAAATTACTAGAGGTAAGCGCGTGTCCCCCCAGAGGCATATAATATCCTAAATTTAATGAAAATAAGTTTAGCTAGAGGGTGAAGTTAGCTTTTTATTCACCAGTTTCTTGTTTAATTTCTCATTCTGCCAGAATGTAATTGCTGCACCATTTCAGGCGGAGTAGGAAAATTAGATTGCTGAACTCTTCCTGCAGACTGACAGTGTAGCCCACCGAGCAACGGAATCAACCTGAACATCAAAAGCCCATCTATGCCACAGCTCACCATAACTGAAAGCTCAGGTAGAGACTGTGACTGTGTAATGGAACCTGTTCCAGGTAGTGGGGAAAATTAAATATATATTATTTTGTGTATGTATTGTTAAACTGAGATGCAGAAATTAAAAATGTGAGTAAGGAAGACTTTTAACTAAACTGAGAAGTTTGAGTTGGGTGAACTTTAGTGTCCTCAAAGCTGTGCTGTAAATTGTCCTACACCTTTATGTTTTAAATTAAGTTTACAGTGTATGAGTGCAGACTCAAACATGTTGATGCAAATTGTACATCAAATGTACCTACAATTCATTAGAGAATGATACACATAAAAACATGTGGACAGTAATAGCTGTAGTCTTCCACGGCTTATATGAGAACATGAACTTCAATCTGGGAAGAAGAGAGTCTGTACACATCACTTCTGACCAACATCAATCTCAGTGTCTGCTTGAGTGTGTGTGTGCACTTGTGCCTGCTATTGATTATGGGCCTGTGCATGTCTCGTGAGTGTATGAGAGTGTGCAAGGCCGTGGTTCTCACTTGGTGTGGTTGCGACAGGGTGTTTTGTAGTCCACCGCGCTACTGAAGGTTCCCGCTTTACAGGGGCTGCAGACTGTGTCTTTTGTACTGGTGGCTGGAAGAGAAACACACCTCATTTTATTCACTTTAAACATATTATTCTGTCACTACTGTGAGACTAACATGCCAGTTATAAATACACGCGGAATTTATATCCATGAGGAATGGAAATTTGGACCCACTAAAGAATCATTAGTAAAGGTGTAAAACTCCATTATTTTTGTTAAATTAGAACAATTAAAAAATTAAGCGATAAATACTATAAATAAATTTGAGGAGTAGAATATAGGAAAAATAAAATCTCACACACTAACTCCTTAAGTGCTCCTCCTTTCATTATGTTTGACCATAACCAGGGAATACAGCACGTCCTTTATTGAATATATTTCTAACTGATGATTATTTCTTTCAGCATACAACAAGTGTAAACCAGTGGCATTATGCCTTGTGATTTAGGTTGGAGCAAACACGTAGACCGTCTGGGGAGCCACCAGTTTGAAGACCACTGTTTTAAAAGATTAAACAAGCAATTTGGTAATGAATGCTGAAGGAGCGTGTGATGGCTTAGGATCAAAATTTGGCTCAGAAGTGCTTGATGTGGTAAACAGATAGACCCTTTTCTCTACATACATGGAAACTAAATCCATATAAGGAAACTAAGCATCAAATCAGCCTACTTTGAATCACTCGGTTTTGTGATGTCATGCAAACCCAATACTTTTCCATATTTCCGCCTGTTCAGCGTAGAGCAGTTTAGCTCCATCCATTCACATTTTATTTATCTTTTTTCTTTTTTTCCTTGAGTAGTCAGTCAATCCTAACAGACATCATTTACATATAATAGACATATTTAGATAGTAACAAAAGCAGATAAAGGGATAGAAAAAAGTTGGAAAATGGTCTAAAAGAAGGGAAAATGAAAGACAAGAACAATGTAGGATTTGCGGCCTGTAAATATTGAATGGAGAGAGGAGAAGTTGTAAAATGTAGTGAATGAGTGAGTGTGTGTTTGTGTGGGTTGTGAGACTCACGTTGAACAGATACTCCTTCCCCTGCTGGGCAGAGTGTGACTGCACGGCAGTGGTCACAGCCACCCTGAGAAATGTTGCTACAGTAGAAGCCTTCCTTACACACGCACTGTCGGTCACTGTTCTTCTCACAGGGCTTTAACTCGTGCTGATTTTCTGAGTGGCCAAAGACACATACCCCATTATGAAAAAGAGGAACAGTAAAGAGCAGGATGCGTAGCACCTCTTTAAGGGAAGAGGGGCAGTTTGATGTGAAAAGACCGGATTTACCTACTCATTCTTTTCCTTTACATCTTTTCACATATTCAAATAACAAATAATTATCTGAACTATGAAACGACACGTGGATTTACACTCTTGGAATTTTATGAAGCAGCTTCATGTGAAACCACCTGCCAACAGACTTGAAGTCATTTAACATACACTTGACCTTGTTTGCTCCTTTTTGCTCATACTGTGGCAAACAGCAATACTGATATTGAAAAAAACACAGAAATGTAAGACATTTGACAATATATAATGTATATTGTGACATCATGTATCATGATTGTGGTAAATATCATTGCCTGTTCCTGCACTACCTCTAGATCTTCAGCATTATGAAGAACATTTATTCAGCTGTGAATGTTTGTTTAAAGGTGTCTGGGATTTTTTTAATGTGCTTGTTTGCTTCTTTCAAATGTGTTCAGAAATAAGTGACTTACCAGCATGGCACTGCCTGCAAGGCAGACAGGTATGAAAATAGTTCTTCTCTGTCATGTAGCTTCCATGAGAACATATGCTACACTTTGTGACAGAGGATTGGCTACAGTCTGATGATACATATTTCCCTATGGAAAAGAGAGACAGATTTCAGCCCGTTTACATAGAATTTGCAAGTTCATCAGCACGGTTAGATGGTGTCTTAATCTGTCTTGTTCTACATTTCAGGACGTTCTGTTTACGCTACAGTATGTCCTGCTTTGAAAACGCTTCCAGATCTAAAATATCAGTTTTTATTTTCACTTCCGTCTAGCTTCCGTTTAGCTTTTTGGCACCAACAGGGTTTTGAGCTACAGTTGAATTTCTGCGTCTCTGAGAAAATGTGTAGAGGATAAATAGTCCACATCCGTAGACACAATGACATGTGGTATCCTACCTGAGGGCTTACAAGACGGTATTGTGTAGCGCACAATATGTGATATTGTACTGTATTCAACATTAGATCTTAAATATGTGCGCAATCCTTAATAGTTACCCAGCTAGAAATAGTTTGCTCTAAAAATACTCGGGTAGTTTTCTTTTGCTTCCCAGAATGTTCTTGTTAAAGGTATGAGAATGTTCTCTAAAAACATTCTCAGGTCATCTGAGATCTCAGTAACATCCATAAAATATTTCCCAAATGTTGTGCTGAGAATAAATTATTCTTCTATGTAACTTAATCTGTGGCCCTGACAACATCCTCAAAACATCCTCTGAACGATGCAGTTACAACATTATGTCTTAGCGAACATTTAACCTTATAAGAACATTATTTACAATGATGAACATATTCAAAAAGTCCTTTGAACACTAGATTAAAACATTTCCTTTATTACTTCATTAGAACGTGTAGGTAATATTAGACAGCGTACTCGAATCATTCCTTGCTATGTGGGTAATAATAAAACATATCCTGAAAATTGTTTTTAAAACACTTATTTATAAAAGCATTGATTTTAATTATGGAAACTGCTCTCAAGATAATAATTCATTTGTCCCACCTTCTGGACAGCGATCACAGCATTGTCCACCATGCTCGTGTTTCTCCGGAGGACAGGTTTGGCTGCTCATCACTAGACCGTTGGCTGGTTTTTGTCTTTATGCCGCCTGCTCTTCCGCTCTTTCTTTCACTACAGTTAACGGTCCAACAGATATTTAGTCCCAGTTGTTTCCTGAAATAAGCTTGTGTTGGCTTTACTGTTTTTATTTCTCCTTCGCTTTTCTTCTTTCTTAATTTGCACCCTTTCGTTCTCCAACACACTGCTGTGTTCTACATTTCTTTTTGTCGTCACCGTGTCTGTTCTCTTCCGTCAGTTCAGCCTCTAACCACTTAGCTCTCTCCTCTCTGCGTCAGTTTGTCCTGCCACAAACCAAGCTAGCTTTTTTTTTTGTGTCTTCTCTCTCTCTCTCTCTCTCTCTCTCTTACTCTATGTCTCTACTAATTGTGTAATCTTTCCCCCTCACCCTGCGGAAAACCCCACTGCCCCTTTTTGTCTCACATTCGCTCACTTTGCATCCTGTTCATTAAACAACAAACCCCAAGAGAGAGTTTGAGAGAGAGCGAGAGCGAGAGAGCAAGAGAGCTAGAAAGAGAAAAGGAGCACGAGTTCATAACCCAAAATGACCAGTGGTTTGAATCTTTGAACACATTTCCAGTACTGTGCAAAAGTCTTAGGCATCTATGAAAATTGATTAAAGGAGCGATTTGTAAGATCGTAAGATTTGTCAGATCAGTTTGTAACACCTGTTGAATTAACACTTAAAACAACAGGGGGCAATGGGCGGGGCGTTACTGTATAAATCCTGGACTTACTGAGTCAGTTCCTGTAGATGTACAGGAATGATCCTCCCTTCACATCTGTGGCCAATGTGGCTCTCCCTGTTACTGATCTAAGAGTTGTCTAAGGGTTGCTTATGTGTCTAAATTCGTACTTCAATTTGTGCACAGCTACTGATTCAGATAAATTACATGTCCAAGAATTTGTAGACACCTGCTCATCCAACATTTCTTCAGAAATCAAGTGTTAATTAAGATGCTGTAATACCAGTCTCTTCTTATCTAAGTAGGCTTTACACTAGATGTTGGAATATTGCTGTGAGGGTCACTAGTTTTCACATTCATCACATTCTCTATCACAAATACACAGAAACTCATCCCTGATGTATGGGATGGAGCTCTATTACTTCAAAGAATGCAGTTCCATTGCTCCACAGCCCAGTGCAGGGGGCTTTATACCCCTTTAGCGGATGTCAAACATAGTGACCTTAGGCTCCAGAGCATCCAGTTCTATTGGTGATGCTTTTTTATGGAAATTCTAAAAGCTATGTGTGCTGTGTGTCAGTTTTCAATATGTGCACCTTTTAAAGTAGCCAAATTCTTCTGTGGCTGAAGAGTTCACCAATGTGTGATCCCACACACAGATGTAGGTAGCAGTCAGCCACTTTTACTCAGATGTACTTAAATGTGCCATAGTGTGCCTTTATTCAGCATTGGAAATTGTTCTCCAATGTCTGCATAGAAGGTATATGACTTTGGTCAAGGTGAAAAATGCCCAGATGCATTTTTACCAGCCCATTTACACCCCTATGATTTTGCCCTAGAATGAAATGAGCTGTTTTCCCATGTATAACTTAGTGAGCTCTGCTCTAAAATGTTGGTTGACATTGAGGCGCCGCAATGATCACACAGAAGCAACATGTTGAAATAGACACAGACAGGAAAATAAAAGGAACCTGTGTATGAACTAGGTCAATGTACTATTTAATTATCTATATGAACCGTAGCTACTTGAGGCTTGCTAGTAGCTAACGTCACCTATACTAGCTACTTGCTTTCAATCCCAACAACAACAAAACAAAGTAAATTAAAGTTTTTACTCACTATGAAACATTCAGTTCAGGATGATTTGTCTGCTAACATCAAAAAGTGGATGAAATCACACAGTATGGGGTTGTGATGCTCGTCAAGGTGGAATTCAGTCTATTCAGTGTCAATCACTGAGTGAAGCTTTTTGATATTGTCCAAGGTTTGAGAAACTGTCCATAGTGAAATCTGCAGAGCAAACTAACAGCTTCAAATCAAAATTGTCCAGAACCTTGTTAAAGATGTGGGCGCTGAAGTTAGCTTTCTTTTTGCTAGCTTGTTTTTCTAATGTGCCATAGTTACATTCTGGCACCTGTCCAAGATGTAACATTTAAGGTGGAGCAGAACATTTAATTAAGATGCTGGCAAATAGGAAGTCAATGTCAGCCTCATATAAAGATGAACCTTTGGCAGTTCGTTCTGTTGACAGTTTGCTGGCATCCCTTTCATGGCCTGGAGCGTTAGATTTCTACATATAGTCTGCTATTTTATTACTGTGGTTCTGTTGTTGTTATTGTATGTAAATTTTGAGGGTATAAATACAGTTACCTAAGAGAAAATACTGTTACCTAAGAGTTTACGTAACTCTTTTACAACTGTGATTTGGATCTGAAGAAAAACAACAGTTTTTGTTGTGTATGTTTTATGTACCAAACTCTCACTCTAATTCAATTATGAGTATAGTTTTCCATTCTGTGGCACCTTTCAGGGCTGTTTTTATGAATTTAAATATTTACTATATTTATACCCAGAAGGAATCAGTTGACAGGAATGAAACTTGATGGTAGGTTTGCCATCGTAAATTTCATGCTCAGCCATTCATGTGACAAAAGCAAGGATTGGCCTGTACCTGACTGACTGTGAGAATATTCAGGATGCATGGGGTGTGTAATAAATATTTCCCATATCAGTCTAAATTTATCATCATTTATTGTTCCTGGTAACTTTTATCTTCCTTCCCAATAGCACTGCAATCCGACACTTCCTTCTGGGTGCAACTATTTCTTTGATAGTAAGTGTATTTAGGAGATTTTTTTTTTGCTTTATTTTTAGTTGTTGTTTTTTGATTCTACTAGAGTTATTTCATAACAGTAAAACTGTTACTGGAGAATGAGTGGCTGTCCTTCCCACCTTTGACACTGTTGACTGTGATCCTCCCACACATTGTCCTTTGTGACGCATAATTCAGGATGTAGACCACAATGCTCAGTGTGGCTTCACATTGCGGTGGAGAGCGCCAGACTTAACTTACTGTAAACGTCAGTCTGTCACTATCGTTGGGGAGGGCAGGGGTAATCTGTCATTACTGCTGCCTTCTTGAGCACCCGAAGAGTCTACAAATTCATGAACGCTGGTTCAGAGCTGGGGTCAGGGGTTGGGGTTAAGTGTGCCTGAATGACATCAGGTTTAGTTCTGTTCTGTTAGCAGATATGCGGACTGGTTCAGGAGCGGAACAAGCAATCCACGTTCTCAGGATCATTTTACTAGTAAACTGCATTCATAGGATCATTTCACATTCAAATCAGTAAACGACAGTCAGGATGATTAACGTTTCAACATACAAAAAATAAAACCTTGTCTAATCACTCATGATGTTGATGGCGTAAGAAACAATACGGGAAACGTTACCCCCTCTTGCTCTGCCTCCTCCCCTTCCTCTTTCACCGTCTGTCTCTGACCTTTTAGAGTGTGTTAAAGTGCACATGTATTCAGTGCCCATATAAGCCTCTGCCTCCTGTCTGTGTTTCTATGTTATTGCATGGCCAAAATTGACATAAGGGGCATAATAACCCAAACACCAAACATTACATAAGCTTATCTGTTTCATAGTGCACGGCTGAAGGTAAAATGGAACATATCATGCATAAACGGTCAAAGCAAGATGGGGTAAGTTCAAAAAGGTACTGTTCTTATTTTCTTTCCTTTTGCTCACACAAGGATATCGGTAGGAAGAAAATGGTTTGTCAGTTTCTTAATAAATTCTACCTTAAAACAAAAATTAAATACAGCTCATAACAAATACAGGTATCACTCATAACTTCGAAGCTACCACATTACCAGGAGGAAAGGGATGTAAAAAGTGGGACCCACTCCTGCACTTTTTTCAAAGATACGCACATATTTATGTTTCTTTGAGGCACATACAAGCCACTACCCAGCTAGTCACTACATGTTCAAAATGCTAAAGCATTTAAGAACAGCAGGAGGTCCAGTAATATGTAAATTAGAAATAGTACAGCTTCTCTTCTTTAAGCAGATTTGAACTGTTGAATTGTCTGAGAGTTAGATGAATGAGATGAAGCATGACGATAAAAAAACAGATTTCTTTAAATGCTAAAATGATTGTAAATTCAGATTCCTTGAAATAATTAATTGTTGCCTGTTAAAAATGCTGCATTTAGACCACTTGTTTACCAATATGAAAACTTGGAAAGAAATAATGATCACTGTCATCATTTTAAACCTTGTCATCAAGAGAAAAACATGAAGAAGCCATCTTGTGCCATAACTAGTCTCATTTGGGTGCCTTTTCAGTTGGCTAAGGGTTAGGGTTAGGGTAAGGGTAAAGGTAAGGTTAAGGTTAAGGTTAAGGTTACGGTTAGCGTTAGGGTAAGGTGAAGGCCAAGGTTTAGATTAAAGTTTAGGGTAGAGTTTGGGTTAGGGTAGGGTTAAAGTAAGGTCAGGGTTAGGGTATGAGCATGGCTAAGGTTAGGGTTAAAGTTAAGGTAAGAGTAAGGTTAAAATTAGGGTAAGGTTAAGGTAAGATTAAGGTAAGGGTAAGGTTAAGCTAGGGTTAGGGTTAGGGTAGTGTCAAGGTTAGGGTTAGGGTTAGGCTAAGGTTCAAATTAGGGTAAGGTTAGGGTTAAATTCGGGGCTAAGGTTAGGGTTAGGATAGGGTATGGTCAGGGTTGAGATTAAGGTTAAGGTTAGGTTTAAGGTATAGGTAAGGTTAATGTTAGGCTAGTAGTATTTCTAGTTAATGTTTGACTTGTGGTCTCCAGGAAATTAATGGAAGTATACATAATAGCCATACAGTTCACAGAAACAAACATGGTTGTGTGTGTGTGTGTGTGTGTGTGGAGAGTATGCTGCCAACTGCCTGGTGGTGGTCAAAGTCAGATTTATTTTGTAATCACTACAGGGGGCAATGACTTCTCTGCTCCTGATAACCAAACAAATGAAACCTTAGTTTCGGTTTATACATCAGTGGGACCTCTTTATACTACCTTATACTATGAAAACCACAACATGTCCTGACCAGGATTGCTTTGAAAATGAGAAATCAGATGCAGAGAAAAGACTGCCATAGAACACTCTACTGTAGTGTGTATTATGTGTATGGACCAAAACCGTGTCTCTTCTGTTTGCAGTTCTTCTAATGCCCCCTAATGGACTAAATTTGTGAAACTGGAATGTGTATGGAACACAGTTTAAATGCATCTAGCTCCCACATTCGGTGAAAGGGAGCAACAATGTAGTGAGGCAGTACTGATATATCCAGACAGCTGACAGCAAAACAAACTGGCTCAGACAGACGTTAAGAAATCCTTTTATTTGTTGTGTGTGCAGATCTTAGGGGAAGTGCTGCCAGAGGGAGGTTAAACAAATAGGCAGACAAATAAGAGGACATAGAAGTGAATGTAGGACAGGCAGTCCTCGTCAAGTCCCACCATGTTCATTCTCTGGTGCGTAAAATCTTCTTCTTCAGCATGGCTTGGTTTGAGATATGCTTATTATTTCACGCTTTTGTCTGTGTGATATTTATAAGATGTTGGAATAAGGTGGTATAGTTATCTACACTGTTTTTTAATCTTTGTCTCTTACTCATTCTTTATTTCATTTTCTTCCCCCTCCTGTCATTTCTTCACCTCCCACGTATATGCCCCCTCTTCACTTCTTACTTCTCACACAGCCTCCTCCCACCCTTGTCTCTCTCTTCATGTTATTCAGGATGAGTTTTTAACCTGTGTTATGGTGATACGCACTGCAGAAGATACATTGCCCACCTAAAATAGCAAGAATCTGTATGTGGGCCCATATTTCAGTTCCTTGTTTTCATTGAAAGCAGTTAATTAACCTGCCTTTGCTCTTCTTGCAATTGTGTATACAGCAACTTTTGGATAAAGTTGGACAAGCAGTGCAGCCTAAGGAGATATTGTACTGCAGGACTCACTTAACCCTGAGTTTCTGAATTGGGTTACCATGAGTGTGGCAGTAAAGTCAGTGTTGTTTCTAGCCTGCAAAGCACTGATTAGCTACAGCACAGTCCAACTCCAAAGCACAGCATTTTAACCAGAAAGTACAAATTAAATGTTAAATTAAATGTTCAAGTTTCTAGCCAGAAAAGGTGGACACGCAATTTCCATTTCCAAACATGGGAACAATATGCGAAATGCCAGTAAAACAGAAAGCAGGAATTAGAAACTTCTGTTTGACCTGAATTCAATTTGAAAAAAGCTGGAGCAGCAGAATATTTACCACTGTGTCACATCATATCTTCATATCTTCTTTAAACAGCGCTTAATAAAGGTTTGGGAACTGAAGATACTAACTGATGCAATTTTAAAAGCAGAACTTTTACATTCCTCAGTAGTACAAGTGGCTCCTGTACTCCTGATTATGCAGTTATGTTGCTGTGATAGCAGAATGTTTCCTGTTGTCATGTTAAAATAGGCATGAGGTAGACAACATCTAAAGCACAGCATGTTACTCCAAAATGTCCAAAACCCTCACTGAACTTTACACTGGTAACAATATAAATGATACTTTTCTACTTTGACCCAGCGGAAAACAATTATTGTTATTCCATTATGTATATGGTTGTAAGACTATTTATTCAGACGAGTTACCATCTCAGATGAGCTTCCACAGTGCATATTACAGTCTTAACTTGCATTTATAGATGCAACAATGTAAACAGTGTTAGGTAACAGTTAGTACCTAAGTATAATTACTTCACCACTTTTATGTTTTTGGAACATTTAGCAACATTAATCATGTTACATTCAAATAATTGTGTGTAAAGCTTTTGAAGAGGAGTTACAAAGTCATTAACAGACTCAGAGTCATATTATCCAAGGGAGCAAGTTTGAGGTTGGGTTTGGAGAAAAAGATTGGAATTTAAAATGACATGAAAATATTTCCACGCAATAGTAAGCTAAATAAAAAACAAACATTTTATAATTGTTTTTAACAAAATGACAACTGTAAAACATTAACCAATCTAAGTTATCTAAGTTTATTTAAAAAACATGGAGAAATGACTGAATTTTTACATCACACTCACAGCAAATGGCCAAAAATCGACTTTTATCTGCCCTTTGTGTGTATTTGACCACTGCTGCAGTGACTGTGGTGCTTAGTTCCTTATTTTTAAACAAGTTCAAGAGTCCAAAAATTAAATTAAAGTGAAATCAAAATAACAGAGCAACTTCTGATCCATTAAAGTAGCAATCAGTCCTTCTGTACAAGGGATTGAGGCTCATAGTTTTTGCCCCTCTGATCAGACCTAGGCTCCAGGCCTTCCAAAAATGGTGTCTTAAAACTATCCTGGCCTTCTCTCACTCCTAAAACTCTCTTCTCTCTCCGTTCCGGGGCTTCCAGATAAACCCAGGGATCCTGGTCCTTATTCAGTCAAAGTTGGTTGATGTCATGCTTGACCATTCTAATCACCCTCCCTATACGTCAACTCCTTGTGGATGTCCCAAAAACACGTGTTCCTAAGAGTCACAAGGCTGTTGCTCTGATCGACCCTAGTTGATATGACAGTTAATGCAAAAATGATATAATGATTGCATTAACTGATTTTGAGACTGATCTCTAGGCTGAGAGCAGGCTAACAACATCTACTAAAGAAAACCTTGTAGGCAGAGCATGGATAAGGCAATTCAAAGCAGTCACTGCATAATCTAAACCATGCTGCCTCAGAGTAACAAACCCGTGACTTTACAGTGCCATGATACATATTTAATGACAATGAAAGGGGTAATAATTATGGGTAGAGTGATAATAAACAAATAAAACGTGTGCACTTGGTCACACTATCTCTCAGTGGGCATTGTAAAGCTCTTTTTGGCCTGTTGAAGCTTATAACTAATTTTCAGATTTTTTTTTTCTTTCAAAAATATTATTCACATATGACTCACATAAAGGGGTATTTTTTGTTTTTAAGTATAATATATGCATGTAAGAGATTTTCAGAAATTTTTGAAACATGTTTATTGCTTAAAAGTAGTTGCATGCTTTTAAATAGACTTAAGAAGGGCTCAGATTTTACTTATGCGGCCACTTGAGATAACACTGCAGTTATTGTTTAGCCTTTTCCTTTCAAATAAGTATTTTTAGGAATTATTATTTATTGTTTTGTGGTATTCTGGTATGGTTGTGGGTGAAGCGCTGGGCATAAGAGCAACAGCACAGTTACCCCGTTTTTATTCGCTCTATACCAGGTGAACTGAATCATGTGACTTTACGCCATTAATTATTCAAAAAATTCTTTTCCATTACGTTTTTTCTCTTTTCAGCTGTGTTGATATTATAACTTTTCCATCTCCTCCTAAAGATATTTGGGTCTTTTATTGAATTTCAAGCTTTTTCAAGATTTTTTGAGCATTTATTCCTGCACTTAAATCAAGAACAAAATCATTAAAATCCACAGAGATCATGGTTGGATATGTGCACTGAGCAGGCAGTCCATTCCCAAATGAAGCTGAAGTTTACTTAGTTTGCTTAGTTCTCTTTTGAAAATTCCTGTTCCACCTTAAATGGTGCAGCAGTTACAGGCACTGTGTAATGCACTGTAAGCGCCAAAGTGCAGCACTATTTAAGGTGGAACGGTAAAATTTCACTCGTGCCTTTTAGAAGTAAAACATCGGGTTTAAGAAGGAAAACATGATAAATCCGCTAAATTGATAAAACCTGAAATATAAAAAACTCATTGGTAAGCATACACAGTTACAAATTTAAACACTGGTGTGCTAATGAACGTATGTTCTGCAGTGGTTGATTTTAACCCGTTTGGATAAATAAAGATACTGTGGTCAGTCTGGGTTGGTCTAAGTTTTGTAGGGGGAAAAATAAATCTACCAAAAAAAACCCCAAAAAAACAGCCAATCAGAGGTCCTGAATTACTCATCGCCCATGCATTAAGTGTCTAAGTGAATAAGTGAAGATAATTCCAGTCATTTTTGGAGTATGTTCTATGTTCTATTAGTGTCTTAAGTACTTCACAGTGTTTTATTGTTTGTGCTCTGTATCATTTCTTTCTCACACAAAATAGTTGTTTTTTTATTTGATTTGATTATTTTAATAATCAGCTCATTTTATTCAAGAAATAAAATATAAATGAAACATTTTAAATATCACTTTAATAACGTGTGTCTCTCTCTTTCCCCTACAGTGTGTGTGTGTTGCTGTTGCCAGTGTGTTTTTCTCATCCTCTAGCTGGCTGGGTGAGTTCTCCTGGTCACCCAGGCGGATATGAACCCAACTCTAAAATGGAATGGGAGCGCTGCGCTCCACCTGGACACACACTCACTCTCTCCATCCTCCACCTGGACCTAGAAGACAGCTACCAGTGTGAAAATGATGCACTGAAGGTACAGACACAAATGTAAAAGTATATTATCAGTGTTATAAAATATCTCCAAAATAGACACTTTACCTGAAAGTGAATAGATTTTTTAAAAAGATTTTATTCCAGATAATTGTGGAGCATTTCAACTGGCCCATTCATCATGACATTTTCACACAATGTAAAGGACAGTTGCTGTATTTAAAATGGTGTAAAAATTTAGATATTAATAAGTATATTTTTGCTGCCTTAACAAAACCTAGTATCTCTAAAATACTGTACAGGAGACAAACATTATTAACTTGTAATGGAAGATCATTTAAAAATATCTTTTTCCATGTTTTTCAGACACTCCTGTTAGTCCGTTCATCAAATTGTTAGCACAATGAGTAACTGGACTTTGCAAAAAAAATTCAAAATAACAAAAATGGAGAAACATGGTTCAACAACAATGTGTGTCTTGATGGTACATTCACCTGTCTGCCTTTACCTTTTTTGTACTGGAACTATAAGGCTAATGCAGTGAACCAGCAAGGGAAATACCAATTAGCATTGTGCAAACTGCATGCATACAGCATCCCACATGCCTTGCACAGTTATCAAGTGACATCTACTGCTTATTTGGTTTGGGCTCTGTAACCTATACCTACCTCTGTAACCACTGCATAAACCACTGCTTTTAATAGAGAACAAGACGTTACACAGGGAAACTGAAGAAATAAGATTTAAATCATTTAGAATCTATTCAGTGATAGGTGGCATTTTAATGTTTATTTGAACATTACAATATTAGCAAGATTTTAAAACTTTACTAAAACTAAATCTTTGATCACAACCTTAACTACATCTACCTTCCATTTCAATAATTATTTTTTATGCATCTCAATTTGGCCTCCCCATTCCCCAATGTACCATCTCAGTTTTATTCTGCTAACTTCATATACACAACTAACAACAACAAAAAAGAAGGATATCGCACCGGATTTCAACCAGACAAAACAATTATTAAAAAAAAAAAAAAAAACATGAAATCTACACTTTACCCCCCCAACAATGGTTTGAAATACAAATTTTACTTAGATAGCCAATTAGCTCACAGAGGCTGACGTAGCTGGTACAAAGTGTTACGATTGAAAAATCAAGTGGATCAGACACAGCAGGGCCGCTGGACATCTCAGTGTCACTGCTGGACTGAGAATAGTCCACCAACCAAAACTATCCAGCCAACAGCGTCCTGTAGGCAGCATCCTCTTGCCTCTTTCAGATCTTTGGTGACAACAACCTCCTCCTCAAGAACTTGTGTGGCAAAATGTCAGCTGAACAGCTGAAGGCCCGTGTCAATCCTTCGCTCCACTCGTCCCCTGGAGGCTGTCTTTTTCTCACCTTCCACGCCGACTACTCCAACACAGAGAGGCACACTGGCTTCAGGGCCTTCTACACAGTACAGGGTAAGCTCACCAGGAGGTGCTGTTTACAGCACTGTTTCCAGTTTTCAGCCAGACATGGAGAACACACGAAGCCTGTAACAGAAGCATGTCTTTGATGAGTAAAAAGAGTTCATCAGTTGAAGTAATGACCCAGACTGTAACTGTACTACTTTAGTACCCATGGTTCTTGTAGTGAGCCGGGTGTCCATATGACTCAGGCGTAATTTAAATGGTACATAAATTAACTTAGACTTTGATCTGTGTTCCCCCAGATGTAGATGAGTGCTATGAGAATGATCTGCAGTGTTCTCATTTCTGCCATAACTACATTGGAGGATATAGCTGCAGCTGTAAACCAGGGTATTACCTCAGTGAAGACCAGCACACCTGCACCGGTACGACTATGCACACAAAGTTTCTTGACTTTGTTCTTCACTTACTTCTCTTTCTGTCTAATTCTCTGTTCATTGTCATGCTGAATTTCTTCAATCAGCATTGGTGTTTGATGAACTGGTGGTAATATGGTAGTGTGTCTGGTGCTGACACAAGGTACAGTGAAAAAAGATCTACAAGAGCCAATTGAGTGGCCAGAGAGTAAACGCAATGCTGAAAAGTGGTTATGGATCACTTTCTGAATACAACTGATATTGTTTTTTGTTATGTTGCAAGTGACACAGAAGACACCTTGAAACTCAATTAACAATATTTCTTGACATAAATTCAATATTTTCTTTGTGATTTACTAAATAAATGAAAGTGTTGTAAAAGTAAAAGTGCTTAGAACATTTGGTGTCTATTTCCCTAATGTAGATCAGTATTTAGGATTTTATTAGGGTCAGTATTTCTTACTGTCTTACTGTGAAAAAGGACTGATGGGCATGTGCTGTTACTCACACAAAGACATGTTACATCTTTCCTGCTGTAATGGCATGGCAGCAATATTGAAGTAGTTAGCAGCCCTGCATTGAAAGCAGGTGGCAGTAGCATTATATGGCACAGGGTGTAATTAGGTTTCAGGTGTGGACCCATGAAACAATGCAGGTGTTAGTGCAGGTCGGATGTGGGGTTAGGTGGTATAACGTGGCCATTTGATATTATGACAGCCCTTTAAAAATTCTACAGTTTAAATTTTCTGTTCCACATCTAAACAGTGAAATGAATACATTCTGAGTGCAATCTTCAGTTCATATCAATGTGTTTTTCTAGTCATCAATCTATCCATCTATCAGTCACCTAGGACAGTAAGACAGTTTTGAAAATCTTGCCTGTTTATTTTCAGATCAATAATGTTACAGAGGGAGCTGTTTTAGCTTTTCCAGAATACAGTCTTATTTTCAGGAGCTGTGTCAAATTGAAAAAAAGAGCGTAATACAAGAACGTGCAAAACTTTTAGTTCCTTTGTTTAACTGAAAATAGTGCAAAGACTACATATCAAATAATTCAACATTATTGTTTCCTGAAAAATGTGTGAAAATTTTGAATTTGATACCAGTAACACCTCTGAAAAAAGTTAATGGACAGGTTCATGTTTACCACCATATTTATCACCTCTTCTTTAAACAGCACTCTGTAAGTGTGTGGGAACTGAGGAGAATAAAAGAAAGTGTTGTAAAGTAAAAATGCTTAGAACATTTGATGTCTCTTTTCTTTAAGTAGATCAGTATTTAGGACTTTATTAAGGTTAGTAATTCTTTATTTCTTACTGTGATGGAAACCCACTGTTCTTCACACAAAGACATGTTGTTCTGTATTTTGCAGTGAAGGTTACTATGTGCCCCACTGCGAACAAATATTCATACATTTTCTATCACTTAATAGAAATTCATGATGGGAAGTTTGTTTTCTTAGTCTCTGTAGCTTCTGTAGACTCTGTAGCTTATACTGCCAATGAAAAAGCAAGTCAGAATTTTCTATCATGTGTAAAAAAATGTGAACATAATCATTGTACTGTAATTATCATTACTAATTATCAAGGATTAAATATTTCTTTATTATCCCCAATGGACCAGTAGTCAAGCATCAAAGCATCAAACAATCAAGTTTAAAAAAAAACAAAAAAACAAAACTCTGTTTCTCACTCCCTCTCCACTCTCTCCACCCGCCCCATCCAGTGAACTGTACGGAGGAGCGCTTTGGGGAGGGTGTACTGACGCCTCCAGGCAGTCCTGGTCCGTACTTTGAGAATGCTGACTGCTCCTACACGCTGTCTATGGGCGAGGGGAAGCAGTTTATTCTGAGCTTCACTGGCGAATTTGATGTGGAGAGCAGAGATGGACAATGTGTTGACTCATTAACAGTCAGTACCTCTAACCTTCACCTCTTCTTCTCAAAGTGTGTCCACCCTTATCCTTCATCACAGCTACCCTTTATTTTAAGACTACCATTAACTATTTCTTAAGATCCAATCAATACCCAAAAAAAAAAAAATACATTCAATGATAATGAGAAGTCTGGACTCTGCAGTGATCAGTCCACTCTTCTAAGAACATCTACAGCTTTTTTCAGATCCATATGGTTAAGCTGTCTTAAGAAACATCTATGATTTTTTTCAGCTCTAAAGCAAGAGTGGAGCTTTATTTTCTCCTCTTTCTCAGACAGAGGAGAAAAGCTTTTATATGATGGTGACAGTCATGGCGATATTCTGGTGAACTTTGGTAATAATTTGTGTTTATTGGCTGTTTTGCCTGGAAATTAAGTTCATAAAGGCCTCGATGTTTGCACAGTTGCGTAACTACAAACATCAGCTTGGAACAGCTGGTTTGCCATTATAAAACTAGAAAACACAGAACAGTTAGAACATACGCTTATTAGTAAAACTGTTTTGAAAATTTCACTCACAGATTTAGCAATTTCTTTCATACATCTGTGCTCTGTGTATATTCAAAACTATAGAGAACATTCATATATGTAAGAGTTTATCCATGATATATTGCTGCAATGATAATTTGCTCACAGCTCTATTTAGAGCCTTACTGTTTGAGGTTGGGAACCAAATACAGTTGCTACAGGATTGCTTGCGTTCATTGCAGTGCCTGCTTTCACCAAACCATTTCCACATCTCTCCTCTTGTTGCCTCTGCCTCTTCCTCTCAGATAAAGACAGACTCTGCTATTCTTGGACCCTTTTGTGGGCAGGTGGCACCCCCTACCCTTAACATCGCTGCTAGTCGCATTCAGGTTATTTTCCGTACAGACCAGGAAGGAACCAACCAGGGCTTCTCGCTCACCTACAAAGCCAAAGGTAAGGCCACTTTTCCTGTCTGTAGAGCTCCTGTTGCTCTGTGTACTGGAAGAAAAGACTGGAAGGTCATACTGGAGAAGCTGTAGGGCTTCTGTTTGAGCTCTGTGCTGTCTGACCATTGAGCAGTTATTAACTGGGCATTTAGTGCTCTGTGGTGTCTATTAATATATTTTTGGTTGATTATCAGAGTGTATGTAATATCTTACAGTAATGGAATGCCCTGGAAAAGTGACAGCCAACTCCATTCTGTCACCTCTGAGAAGTGTGTATACAGTGGGTGACACAGTCACTGTGCAGTGTATGACTGGATATACTGTGGATAGTGTGAGTATTTTTAAATATAATTTTTGTTCTGTTGATCAGATCAGATTTAAAAGCAGATGTTTATGTCTTTCCTGTTGTAATGGCATGGCAGCAGTATTGAAGTAGATAGCAGCCCTGAATTGAAAGCAGGTGGCAGTGGCATTATGTGGCACAGGGTGTAACTAGGTCCCAGACGTGGATCTATAAAACAATGCAGGTGTTAGTGCAGGTCGGGATGTGGGGTTAGGTGGTGTAATGTGGTATTTGGCAATTATGACAGTACTTTAACGTTTCTACAGTATCAAATTTCTGCTCCGCATCTAAACAGTTCAAAAAATGCATTCTGAGTGCAATCTTCAGTTCATATCAGTGAGCAAAGAATGTTTTTTCTAGTCATCACTCTGTCAGTCTGTCAGTCACCTAGGACAGTAAGACAGTTTTGAATTTTTTTTTTTTTTTGCATTGTTATTTTCAAAAATCAGTAATGTTACAGAGGGAGCTGGTTTAGCTTTTCCGTAATACAATCTCATTTCCAGAAAGCTGTGATGCTGCGCAAAATCTAAGGTGCAAGTCTTTTAATTCCTCTGTTTAACTGAAAATAGTGCAAAGACTACATATCAAATGTTGTTTTATTGTTTTTTGACCATTTTGTCCATTTTGAATTTGATGCCAGTAACACATCTGAAAAAAGTGCATGGACAGGGTTATGTGTACCACTATATTCATCACTTCTTCTTTCAACAACACTCTGTAAGTGTTTGGGAACTGAGGAGACAAATTGCTGTAGATTTAAATGCTTTTATTGGGTAAAGGTGTCTGGACTATATGGATAGGGTATTTTCTTGAATAATGACTACTGTGCCAAATGCAACAACAAAACTGCCTGGACCACAAAGATTCTAATAGTTTGTTTGTATTTTTATTTTTCCTCTGATGGGCATAAACTTTACCAAGTGGTTTGATTAACATGAAGAGGCACAGATTGTATTGTTTTTATTGTGTAGTTGCTCCAAACCAAATGTGACGAATTACATTTTGTGTTCTGCACAGACTGCTGAGAAAACCTTTGAGTCCACATGTCAGAAGAGTGGGAAGTGGAGTCCTGTCCGTAGCTGTGAACGTGAGTCAGCTTGTGCACAAGTGTCTGTACAGCTGTTACAAGTGCCATAGAACATTTCTTTTGAGCCTTGTACATTGTTCTGTAATGGCTACACAGAAGATATGTGAAAAAGGCCCACATGCGATTTCACATGCCGTTTACATCCCTGTAATTTGGCCCTAGAATGAAACGAACTGTTTTCCCTGTTTTGGTGAGCTGATAAATAATTTGAAGAGCTCTGTTGTTACACAGTATGAAACCTTTAAAATTTTAAATGACCTGCTTCAACCAGCAAACAGTGGAAAAAATAGCACAGCATGGCTAAACGCTTACAGGTTGCTGTTGGGGTTGTGATGCTTGTAAAAGGTGAATCTGCTTCTCTCATCCCCTCTCAATACTGCGTAAAGCCTTGAAGGTTTGAGAAACTGCCCGAACTGTGCAGAGCAAACTAATAACTTTCTCCAGCTTTTTGCCAGCGTTTTACTAATTTTCTGTTCCACCTAAACTGGTGCCACAGTTACACTCTAGCATCTGTACAGACTGTAGCATTTAAGATGGAATATAACATTTTATCTAGAAGCTAGTAAAAGAGAAGCCAGCTTCAGCCTTGTTTAGAAATAAACATCAATGCTGCCCATTGACAGTTTCTTAGGAAGAGTATGAAGAGTGCCAACATCCCCTTTTCAGCCTGAAACAGTACATTTACTGTACTACATGTATAACCCACTGTTGCTGTAGCTCTGTTGTTGTCGATTCTACTGGGCTAAACCTGAGCTGCTCTGTACATTTTAGGGCAGTAATATTGGGTCAAGACTGTTACATAACAGTCATGATTTTGAAATCAGTCTGTTTTACTGCTCTTTTTACAAGTGATGGCAGAGACAACAGTGTTTGAGGTGCATGATATGTCAGTTCTGTATGCTGAATTTTCCTTATTGAACTACACCAATACAAATACAGTTTTCTCTGGGGCACTATGGTACTGTATTATAGTGAGTAGTTGGGGCAAATGAGGCAATACGTAGGATATTTTATGTTGTCAAACAGATTGAGGTAGAACTTGCTTTTGGCCATGTTCTGGTATTCCCATTGCAACATCTGCCATAGATCTGCCATCATCTGCAGTTTTTACAGCTATCTGAAAAAAAATGTGTGTTTAGTTTTTGCACTATTTAGTGATGTGATATGACACTGTAATATTCATTAAAAGGGGTAATATTTTGATTAGTTATTACATGATACCCTACTTTTAGATGCTCTGAAATTAAGTACTTCAGTTTAAAAAAAAAGGTTTTTTTTAAATATATTTTTAAAGAAGATTGAATCAGTGTATACACTACAATACAGTGTGTTTAGTATGATCTGTAATACTGTAATATTAGTAAAATTAGTTATCCCCAATGTTTAGTTGCTTGAAGGAGCTCTACAAAACTGTGAAATGTAATCATTTTAAAAAAATGCTTTATGTAGCATGTTATAAAAATGATTTTACCCCTGAAACATACAAGATGTCTTGATTTGACTGTAAACCATCTCTTTCTGTATCTCACCCCAGCAATTGACTGTGGGAGCCCCGATATTCCAGACCCAGACATTATGGCCCTAACAGACAAGGGTTCACTTACGACATATAACCACAGCATCAGCTTTAAGTGTATATCACCAAACTACAAGCTGGTTGGACAAGGTAAGGAACTTAAAGATGTGTGTGCCCAAGATTCTGGCTCACCATTAACTGACTCGGGTTTGAAATGTAAGACTCATGAAATTTCAACTTGACTTATAACCACAAACAAAACTGATCAAATTAGAATCACAAACCGTAATGCAGGGAAGGAATAAAAGTTTTAATTTCAAACTTCACATGTGACTTTGGCTGTCAGTTTTGCTACAATCATGCAACTATAAGGAGCAATATTTCCATTGTAGAAAAATCACCTTAATCATTTTAAACCCTTCAAAAATCATATTAATCGACTTAAACATTCTTAAAGCCAGCCTACTTTATGTACAGTAAATATCATTTATAAAAATACTGTCTGAAACATGTTTCCACGCTTTCCATTAGTTTCAGTCAAAACATTTCTTTATTTAAATTTATAATATAACAAGAACACAAGAAAGTGCTTTATAACAAACATTTCAACAGTGCAAAAATAGTAATACTGATTATTAAGAAACAACAAACCCTAATGTGTTATTACTTCATCAAATCACTTTTCTCTTGGAATGCTCTGAAAATTAAAAGCAAGAATCTAGCTGTGTTCTTAACCAGTTGTTGTACAAGTACCGTAACAGTAAGAATGTTTCTCTTTCCTTTTGATGTTTATCAAGTAGACAGACGCATTTCCCAGACCAGCGAGTAGTTCATTTTAAATCAAAAATTACTAAACAGTAATGAATGGTCATTTTTCAACACTAATAGTAGATAATGCTTCAAATGAAGTACTAGTCGGTTTTTAGATGTTGTATCACTCAACCATCAAACATTTTTAAACTATGTTAGAGATTAAATATTTTCTTATTATATACTTCTGTTATAAACTTGTTTTATTTTCTTGTGACTTCTGTTAGTTACTTATATGTTCCTATATATGTTGTTGTTGTTTTTACCATTTGTAAACCATATGGATGTCAAAAACTTAGCTTCCTTTACACTCTGGGAAGAGTTGGTTTCCAGGAACAGAACTGAGGCATTTATGACAGGCGTCCTGGGAAAGTGTTATCAGCAGTAGTATATCTGGGGACTGCTCGGGACTGCACTTTAGACTGCATTCTAGACAGCATGCTGGAACCAGAGCTCAATAAACTACATCCAAATACATCCAAAGCGGTCTCCTCTCTTCGGTTGACACAAAAAGAAGAAATTACAACACTTCTTATAAAGACAATACACAAGAAAGATCATGTTGGCATGTATGTCACTAGATCTAGCAGTCAGTATAAATCAATACATATACATACAATCATTCAACCCAGTGTTACAAGCTGACAACTATATACAGTCAATATACAGTACTGTGCAAAAGTTTTAGGCACCTATGAAAAATAGACCAAATAAGCTGTTTAATTAAACAGTACATGTATGCTCAGAATAATAAAAAATCTAAATACAAAAAAAGGAAAACAATATGTAGTGATTTTATTCATCTCAATGTTTTTGTTTAACCCTTTCATAACCTTAGCACAAAATGTCATTTGGCTAATCAAAACATCTTTTAGTACAATTTGTCTTGATTGCTAAAACACATTTAATAAAACTGGGGTCAACTCAGTCTTCTTAATTGCTGGCTCTTAGCAAAGCATAAGTGTACTTCTGCAAGTGTTCTTATTGCTTTCAGTCATTTGTCACATACTTTTATAGAACAACTAACACAGATCTCACACATAAATACAAAAGTTCATTGGGCAACTGTGCACAATTGTTAACTCAGCAGTCCTCATCAGTGACTGATGTAAACATCAGTGAAAGAGCTTTTAGGCAGGTGTGTACTGGAGGAAAGATTGCTTCTGTTCACACCGTCATGTTTGTCTTTTGTTGAACCAGGTAGTTTCACCTGCAACGCTGATGGAGAGTGGGAATCAAATGAACACATTCCGTCCAAACGTTTGCCCGAATGTATTCCAGGTATTACAGTCAGTGTTGTCACCAACCAAAATTGCTTTCTGTCTTCCTCTCATGTAGTTTATGTGCAGCTTCATAAATGCATCACAACTTCATAAGCCATTGTGAGAGTGTCTCACTTTTCATCCCTCTTTTTCCCATTCTCAACCTTCCTCTATCAGTATGTGGCAGGAATAAAGAGACCTTTTCAGCTGGAAGGGTTTTTGGAGGAGAGAGAGCCACACTGGGACAGATACCCTGGCAGCTTCTGATAAAAAGTCCAATTCGTGGTGGTGCTTCTCTAATCAGTGATCGCTGGGCTATCACAGCTGCTCATGTAGTGGATGGACAGGAAACCCAAACACTGATGTTCTATGGAGGAATGATTGATGCCCTAGATGAAACAAATGTAGTTAAAATGGAAACTGAGAAGATCATAATTCATCCAGGCTATAAAAAGCAAATACCAGAGCAAAAGAATTATGATAATGATATTGCTTTGCTGAAGATGTCTGCCAGGGTGCCACTCAGTACCAATATCATGCCAGTGTGTCTACCAGAGAAATCAAACGGGCCTGCGATGCAAGGAATGATGGGGACAGTCTCAGGGTTTGGAGCAACAGAGAAGAATATTTTAAAGAGTAGATATTTGCAGTACGGTCATCTGAAAGAATATTCAGAAGTTCCTTGCTTTGAGACCGATCTGACAGTCACTGATAATATGTTCTGTGCTGGTGGGGATGATCAGGATGTGGATGTCTGTAAAGGAGATACTGGTGGTCCACTGGTCATTCCACTGTTGAGAAGGGGGTCTCCAGAAACACCCTACCGACTCAAGGGTGTTGTGTCGTGGGGTCCTCCTATGTGTGGAGATAAAAACTTTAAGGGCTATTACACCAAAGTGGAGAACTACCTGGACTGGATCAGGGAAACCATGGAGAAGAACTAATATCAGCTTCATCAGCATGTATCCTCCATCAGTATCACAGGTTATCACTGACTGTCCTTATCTGTGGGAATTTCACGACAGTTGAGCTGAAATCCAATCACAGGTGCATTACAATTATACACACCTGTGTGAAGAGGACATTTACTCAAAAACTGTGCAAAAGTGAAGTCCAAAAACATATTAAAGCAGTGTCATCTCACAGCTGTAAATTCATAGGGACATGTTGGATTACAGGCTTTTCCTGGAGTTTTTCTTGTTGAACATTTTCTTAAATTCTTGTTGAATTTGTATGAAATTCAAATAAATTGTATATGAATCCTTTGTGAGATTGGGTTGTGTGCCTGGTGAACGTTAGAGAGGTATGTTAAAAGGTTATATTTGATCACATCACATATGATGACACTTTATTCAAAGAGCTACATTTACAGAACAGTACAGATATCGAGGTTAATGCTGAAGCTTTTATAGGAGTGAAAAGGGTCCAGACCCATAAATCACGCATTAAACCTTAAAACCTTAAAAGCATCCTATGAGAGGGTGTCTCGGTAAAAGAACAGTCAGATGAATCTCTAGTGTGGATGTTAAGACTAAGATGCATGGGGAAAAAAAATTCTGTCATGTTGTTGAATATTACACTCAGAGAGGACGTCTGCTCTGAGTCTTAGAGTAAGCCATTTCACTAATGCCACTGTGTTTCTCTACAGTGTCCAAATAAAATATTAAATAATTCAAGAATGTTCAAGTTCCCTACACACCTACATACAAATGCATATTTTTTATTACTCTTTTTATTCATCTTCTTTTCAGTTTTATCTGTCTTTCTCACCTAGCCATATTACCTCTGTTTTAGTCCAGTCACAAACTTTAGTGCTACATTTGTGTATTATTATATCTAACATTGACCTGATCAGTGTGCTATGAAGCAACACTGTTGGTGTGGAGTTCGACCTGTTCTATGCAAACAGTCCCAAACAAGAAACAAACAAAGAAGATTTACGGGAAATGTTGCCTGTATGTCCCTACATCCCTTTCTCTCTTTTTCCCTGGTGTTTGCAAACGTTTTCTGACACTTCTGTTATTAACAGATATACTGTATACAGGTGCTCATATACAGATGATATACTGCTTGGGAAACTTATATTTGTTCAGATGAGATCCATCTTATCCATATGCAGTATTATTGCTCATCCAGATCTTAGCTTGATATTTCACAGAGACTCACAGTCACCTCAAAAATGAAAAATTTACAGGTGGATGAACAGCTTTATTAACTTGAAGTGGAGGTTGATATAAAAAGATTTTCTTCTAAGCAATTTTGGATTAATTCTTTTGGTCTGTTCATCATGAATATTGACAAATTTGAAAGGTTAAGTAAAGCTTTGAAACTGCAAAAAAAAAAAGATAAAACTTTTTTTCATAACAAATATATTTTAGAGGTGCTGATATGGCAAAAATATAATATTTCAGACATCTCATCAGTTGGAACTGTTAAGCATAAGCCTGTAGAGTCTTTAACAGAGGTGGCAAGTAACAAAGTACAAATACGTCGTTACTGTACTTGAGTAGTACTTGAAGGGCATTTCCAGCACCACATACCACAAACACCAGAGCAAACTACTGTTTCCCACAGTGAACTGGGAGTGGACCAGATAGCAGAATGCTCTTATTCAAAACACTGTTGCAGCAGGGCAGGTGGTGCTGCGTGGAGACATGAGAGCTGACACACCAGGTAACCTTAAAATCATGCTACTCATCACCTCTACTTGAACAAAAAGTCTAAGATGACTCTTGGAATTTGGGGAAAGCTAAGGCCTTCCAACATATTTGAAGGCTCAATGTGAAATTCACAGTATTGTTTCAATATCCAATACCAAAAGCAGTAATTAAAGATTAGGGTTCCATTATAAATGATAAAAAATACATAGTAATTGTGAAATACAATTTATAGTGTAAGATAATGAGGCAGCACGTAAAAGGTATGAATTATAATGTTAGGTTCGTGCAGGGAAATGTACAGGGTGCTCACAGAACCCTCATGCCTCATTGGCCAGTGTTCTATACCCGACCATACCTTTGTGCATAATTTCTCTACATAATATTCTGTCTTGAGTTATGTAGGATTGGGGAAGAAGATTGATGCCCTGGCAAAAACAAAGCTCTGCAAAGATGTTGGCCCATGGAGAGAGAGCACAGTCAACTATATGTACTGGTCAGCTTCATCATCTACCACACCAGAGAAGACAGTTGCCAAGTGGAAGTCAGTGGCTGACCACATTCAGGACATCCACCAGCATGAAGATGACCTTTTTCCTGTTTGCCAGCATGAGCCACTGGTTGGAGAGAAGGCCCCGAAAATGGCTAATGCCAAGTAAGATAGCCACAGGTGTGCAAGCAACATGAGGTGCAGTATTTTGTGAAAACGACAGTACTTCTTACTACGATGTTTCTTCCAGGTACGGCTGCATGTGAGAAGATGGTAGATATCCTGCTAGCACCTCGTTTCCTTAAGGACATGGAAAAAATCAGCTCGGAATACCAAACCTCTGCTATTGATGCATTCCACAGCCTGATTTTGTGCTTTGCCGGTATGTAATTAATATATTGTTGTAATTTCATTTCTAATGTTTTGTACAGAGAATTCACCCATTTACACTTTTGACAGGATCCAAATTGCAGGACTCCACTACAATGAGAACAGCAAAAGAATGCCCGCTACCACCCCAGAGGGCAAAGTGCAGTATGCTGGTGTGTCCCAAGCATGGGGACTACACAATGCGTCCATTGCAGCAAAATCCTACTTTTGGTAAGCGAAACGCTATCAAATACAGTATGTTCTTTTTTCTCCTATTTGCTTTTTAGTGTTTTTTAAATTAACTGTAAACATACAGCAGAGTACGTAGATGTTCTCCTAGACCTGCTGTTTGAGCAAGTGGTGGAGGAGCCAGAGGCGTTTCAGGAGCATCTGCAGCAGATACCAATATCAGATGTCGTCTGTGCAGAATACGAAAGGCCAGACAAGCATGAGGCTGCTACAAGATTCCTGTCCTGTTTCAGACAGCCATAGCATAAGGAGGACTTGGAAAGTCAGTAAAGAAGAGTAGTTCTGCCAAAAATAATGGCCATGTATGAAATTACTTACTGATGCAATGTGGGTTTAGGCAAGTGTGTGAACATTTGTCTTTAACCTGATGCTTCTCAGTGTAAGATTCCAGTGTTGATATGTAAGTAACACAAAAAGAAGCAGCAAAATTTGGACAACACACATGTAATGGAGGATTGTCTGTATGAAAACTAAATGGAACCAATTTGGGAGAACCAGTTCTTTTAACTCTTTGAATTGCCAATTATTGCATTTACGTTTATTCTTATTCAGCAGCTGCTTAAATCCAAACCAGTTTACATGGAGGGTTTGTTTTTCATCAACATGTGTGCTTTATGGGACCATGACTGCCTATGTCAAGTTTTAACTCCTTGTTTTAAGTGGACACTACTTATTCTATTTTATTCACATCTAGCTGCAATATGTCCCCATTAGTGTGATATGCACTGATTTTATAAACTATGGCATAAGTAGCTGCAAGTGCAGTAGGTTCCCTTAATTTCTTGTTCTTTCAACAGCATGAGCTCCTGGATTGAGAAAATGCTGTAAATCCAAGTTTAAATATTAAACGTTGCTGTTTCATTAGGGGCACTTTTTTACACTCTGTATCCATTTTTATCTGTAATGTTTAGCAATATATAGTGTGGGTGCTGTTAGAAGTGCATTAGGCACAACAGTAGTGCTGGGGGCTTTAACAGTTATATCCAGCATGTAGTCACTTTTACTGACCAGTCATCTGCTGCTGCACAATTTATCAGCCCACCTTTTCACCAATTATCATTGGTTAGTTTCTCATCACATTACTGTTGTCAAGATATTACTTGAATGGTGGCTCACATACACACACTTCCAGATCAGTATTACTGTTGTAGAGAGAATCAAACCCCAATCCAAATATTATCTGGACAGCCATGGTCTTATTGTGGTCTCTTCCATTGATGAATAGTGTAGAGGGAAGGCAGTGTAAAGTGTACACATACAGAAGGTGTCTTTTATGAAGTGGACAATGGATGTTGGAGTAAATGTATGTATTATGCAAATATGCATAAAACTGCAACAAAAACTGTATTAATTAGCATTGAACAAACAATGCTAGCATTTTTATGCACTTATTATGCATTGTTTGCACATTTGAAATCCATGTAGTGTACTGCACTAAGACTATTTGATTAGACCCAAATAATTAATGCCTAACTCATATTACAGCATCCCAGTTGAGTTCTGTTTACCATTTCTGATTATTGCCTGGTTGTCCAGTCTACATGTGGAATGTAAAGCACATCTAAAAAATATTATGAGGTGTATATATAAAATATATGTAATATAATAGGGGTTATAAAATGTTAGGAGTGCACTAGACTTCAGGCTTTGGGTTTATATGTGAGATGTTATTTATAAAGTATTGTCTATTTTTAAGGATTTATTTTATTCACAGTATTAAATTGTTTAATTTTGTTGGCAAAACAGGTTACCCTGTTAACTGAGATTTTCATGCTTTTCATCAAGGGTTTTTGCTGCTACCAGTATTAAATAGAAATAAGTATTTATTAAAGACTTTATAAGAACATAGTGTGCTCTGTGCTTTGTTGTTTCATATTTCATGTTGTTGTGTGGATTTTGTGTTAATGCATTTTGTTTTGTAGTTATGCTACAGTTTGAACATATGTAAGAATTGTTATTTTACAGTTTGGTGTACTATCTAATAAAAACGCCATGTTGCCATACACAGCTTGCAGCACAAAGGGCTACAGGCTCAAAGCCGGGATGCAGTGTGATGCATTGTGCATCACCTGCAGTGGGGATAGGAAAAAGTGCACCTTTCATATACTACAAAAATGTAATGTTGGTTAAATAAATGAGGTATTTGTTATTAACTTTTGGTACAGGTGCAGATTAGTTATTGATTAGGTATTTATTACTGTAAACACCTGAGCTAAGGCTAACACAGGGGGGAGGGGGATTCTGGTGGAGAAAAGTCTTCAACTGCAAACGACCTATCTGTTGCAAAACTGTCCTGAGATTCGTCACTAACGTTAGACGTTGGATCCATGTCCATGTTTAGCTTGAGGCTAACAAGTACGATGGCTAATATTGACGTCTATCTTTCCCTCCCCCATCATTCGTCACTGACCCCTAACGTGCATTTAAAAAATACAGAAGGGGCGGGGACTAGCACAAATCTGTACTTTGAGTGTTTTTGTCACCTAACACTTTTTTTTTTACTTTTTTTTGAAAGAAACCTGCATCTGTGGCCTGGATGGAGTGATGGAGTGGGTGCTCAGGAAAGCTGGGGGAGAATTCCCGGTGAGCCGGTAGTGTTTTAGTCCGCTTACTGTGAGCTAATGCATAAGCTAACGTACATAAACACCAGAACTCTCTACAGATATCACCCCCGAGTTTATATCTGTAATGTAGGGGTCAAACCAGTGACCCCCGTCTCTACTGATACAGCCAGTGTGCTAACTGTAACCGAGACTCGCAAAGTGGATTCAGTGAACATTAAGGTAGCTTTCATTCCTGTTCCACCTTAAATGATGTAGCGGGCACGTTCAGACGAGTGGGCCGGCGCTGCGTGTCCGCATGACTTTTTAAGGTGGAACGGAAATAAGAATCTAAATTCAGACTCGAGAGGTAAATGAGTCGAATTCAGTCCGTCTCTGTGAATCTGAACACAATACCATCCAGTTTACAGCAATGCTGTACTGCAGAAGCCCGCTGTGGCAGTGCTGACCTGCAGTGATTAGATTGGGGTTTATAAAAGATAGCTGTGTTTTTCCTCTTATTCACACATCAGCTGTATGATTTAACCCTCATCTTTATTGGGTCTGTCTGCTGTGGAAGTAAGCTGTGTGTGTGTTTATTAGTTGTATCTTTGTACATCTTTATCTTTCTAGGTCTATTTGTGGTCTTTTCTGGACGTTTGTGGTGAGTGGCCGTATTATTTCTATGTGAATCCAGTATGTGTGTGCAAATTTAGATTTCTGATTGGTTGCTGTTGTTTGGTATCAGGGTGTTGGGATATTTAGGGTGAGGACCAGTGGTGGACAGTAACTAAGTAAATGTAATTAGTTACTGTACTTAAGTAGTTTTTCTGTGTATCTATACTTTACTGAAGTGTTTCCATTTTGGACGACTTTGTACTTTAACTCCACTACATTTCAAACTCAAATATCTTACTTTTTACTCCACTACATTATGCAAAATTTGTAGTTCCTTTTGGCTTATGTGCGCGTACAAATGTAACATGTCAAAACGATACAAGCTTATTCATGGATTCTTAGCCCCCATGAAAATGGCCATTTCAGGCCTGGACTACATCAAGGACCACCTGGAGGAAGGTAGGTAAAGCAGGATGGGGTTAGTAAACAGATAAAACATACTGTTCCTGACTTTGTGGGTAAATAGACCACAATATAGAAATATGTACACATGCTCTTGTAACTGGCGAGTGTCTTTTTCTGTATTCATACCAACATTATTTCCTTTATAGTAAATTTGTTTTGGCTGGTTTATGTTTATGAACAGAGACCTACGGATGCAGTATAGTAAAGGAAAACTCATTTGTGAGCCTGTTTAAAGCAAGTTTATATTAAACTTTAATTTGTAACTAAGTTGCAAATAAACCTTAAACCCAATCTTTGCCTGTAAAAAGTTATTTTATAGTTCTAGCTAAAGGAAACTGTTCTCCTTCAGTGTTCTGTGCTTATGATCATTTGAATAGACATCAGTGTCAGACTAATTAATGACCTTCTATTAAAGACCGGTGGACTGAGAGACACTAGAGTCTCTTCACCTAAAATGAGCTGATTAAGAGTCTTGTTCCAGAAATGATAATAGGACATTAGAGATATAATAAATCATGCTACTTTTACTTTCCATACTTAAGTACATTTGAAGGTAAATACTTTAGTACTTTTACTCAAGTGGAGGTCTAAAGGGAAGACTTTTACTTTTACTGGAGTAATATTTACCTTGGGTATCTCTACCTTAACTTAAGTACATGGTTTGTGTACTTCGTCCACAACTAGTGAGGACTGCACTGCTGTTAGGAATGTAATCTGATGCAGTGATCCCCATTGTACATTGTACATGTACTTTTGCTACCTCTGGTCTTTAATATAATCAAACACATCCATTAAGTTTGGTGTTTCTAAACATTTGACTGGTAGTGTAAATGTAAGAAAAATTTCAAGTTATTTTTGTTATTCTTTGTGCTCTTTAACTCTCTACCCTTCTCTTTATTCTGCTTATTCCTTAGCCAAGTCAAACAAATCCATTTTTTCACTCCTCTTTTTAAACTACCACAGTTTCTGAAAAACTGAAACAAAAGAGTCAGCAATGGGCAGAGACTGTCTCATACCATGGCAAATTTAACAGACTTGAAGCTCAATAATCCCAAATGTGCTGAAGTTAAAATATCAATTTTGGATTTCTGTATTCTCTCACTTTTGGTACCAGAAGATACTTTCTTATTAGCAATGAATTACTCTGACAGTACTTTTGGTGGCACTGTACCTCGTTCCTCATCATTGATGTTTGCAGTTTTCGAAAAAAGTGAAGAATAAGAACATAAGTTTGTATTTCCTTAGTACTATTTTTTTGTTAGGCAGAATCAATCTCAGAACTTACTGTCTCAATGGGATACAAGCCAGACCTTCAGGGCAGTGAGATCCAGTAATGAGGAAAATTAGATTAGATCTATTGGAAGGTGGTCAGAGTTAATGATGCTCTTTAACAGTTGGTATTCTCTATGATGGAAGTGTCCCCCATCACAGGAGTTCAGAGATCCCTGTTTGTTTTTGGTTAACATAGAAAAATAGTGCTAACACCGTCAGTGCAGATTTATCAGTTCAGCTATGAAGTCCAGTGGACCAGCATAAGAATGAAAACAGCCTTCAGGCTGGGGAAGTGAAAGTTAGAGGAGACATGTTGTGCTCCTTTGGGGTCCATTTCACTTCAGAGACAGTAAAGACAGATCCTAGAGTTTGCAATGGAGCCAGTGATCGGATCGGCAGCAGCGCTTTCTAACTCCTGTATGTGACTCTTTTTTCTAACAATACTCTGATTTTTAATCTGATCCATAAATCTGATCCTGTAAGATCCTGAGACCTGGGTTTAGAGATGACAATAATGCTTGATTCTGTTATACTGTCTGTATGGAGAGGGTTACATTAAGTGATTCATGCTCCAGTCCCTGCATCAAGTACCACACAAATCAGTCAATAGTTACGTTCATCCATTTATGTCATAAAAGTTTTATGTTTTCAAACATGTTCTATCATACTAAAATACATATGCAATATACATATTACATAAATTACTTTTTTGTTTAATGGGAAACGTATAAAACTCAGTGTCCAGTTCCCTGAATATTCGTGCATGAAATGTGAAAGTTTAAAAAAATATTGGATATACTGAACATATTTTTTTTATCAGCAACATAACATCACACAAATGAAGCACTATACTTTTTGTGTATTTACTGTATATACACCTCCTGCATGGCTTTCTGGACTCTTGGAAAGGCCTGGATTTCTGAATGAATGGCATATAATATATGTAACACAGTACGATGCCAGCATTTCCTCTACAATTAGGACCCTTTACCCTTCTGATTGATTCGACCCATTTTGCTCTGGATGTGTGCTTTGTCGAAAATTCATGAAATCCCAGGTATGGCTGCTTTTGTTGGAAGTTGTGGCCCTGAGGGCTTTGAAGATGTCTAGTGCTATGTGTTTGGGCTAGACCAAAAAACAAATTACCTGCTAACAGAAACAAACGGAAGTGAGATCCTGGAAATACGAAAAGGGCCTTTACAGTCATTGCCAATTCCACCCACTCGTTAGACCTCCTCCTAGCACATGATGCTACGAAGTTGGAAGTGTGAAACCTCGTACCACCGCATCTTTTCAGCAGCTCAGCATGCCTGGTGAATAGTCAATTCTGTTACCTTAGTGTGTACCTAGTGTAACAGACATTTCTATATTTTAATCCACTTTTGTCTGATGCATTTGCCTATGGAGTGTATATGTTCATTGAAGGTTTCCGTAAAAAATACTGTATTCGTCTGCCTTTGCAGGCAGTGCCCCCGGTCTAGTCTGTTGTGGATGAGTGTGAGCTTGTGTCACTGTGAGGATGTGACCCCTGTCCAGCTGATCTCCATACACAGTGGGACCTGAAGGTTCCTCTTGGTTACAAGATCCAGATCACCTTCAACTACTTTAACATTGAGCCCTCTGCTGGCTACTACTATGACTCCCTCATGGGAGTCCATAAGTGGTGCATAACCATAATTCTCTCTCACATGGGAATGTAATTTTGCTATGTATATTCAAGACTTTTTTTATTTTCTCTAATGGTTCTTCTGGGGATGCACTTTTTACTGGCTTTGACAGGATAAAATCCTAGGATAGTTCTGTGGTGAGAAATCCATGGATATAAAGTGTGCCTATGTATAAGCAAGAGTGCCAATATTGATTAATAGTCCTTTAACTTATACTGATAGGTGTAAGATCTGAGATGACCTGATCCAGCCATAGTTCTGACTCAACTACTATGCTGTAGTGCTTAAGGCATGTATTCATTAGGCATGGCATAACTTCAGAGTTGACTGTAGCTGGACATCTATGAGGCTTTCTTGCTCACGTTCCCAGTATTATAGACTGCTGTGTAGCTCCTTTCCTCCTGAGCTGAGTATTCACATTCATCATCCTCATACTTATTCTATCAGCTCTGCGATGTTCTACATCTGAGCTAAGAGCCTCAAATCTAGTTTAGTTGCAACCTATTAGCAAGAACTATGGACCAATAGGACATTATATATATCAGAACATGCAGTGTTTGTTTGAGGCTGCAGATATTCAATGTATATTGATATTGATACCATGATAGGAAATTAAACATGCATAGGTCTGCACTATTACTCACTTACTAAGATTGTGGAATAGATAGATAAATAATAATTACACACACATTTGTTGGGATGTAATCTATTTGCTTCAATATGAACACAATTTGAATACATATTATTTTTAAAAAACATTAACTGCACAATCTTGTCTCTTCATTTTTGTTGTTTTCCACTTTTTGCCATAGTTGAAGCTGCCCTTTACATGGTATGAACATTTAATGATGGATGGATCAATAGAATGTGTTCTAAAATTACTGTGTACATTAATTTACATTAAATCTCTTCACATTTTGGAGATGCCAGGTTTTTGTCCAACAGCAATGTTATATTTGTTCTGATACATCATACCAAGCTGTCCCCACACTGTGACCCACCAGTAGATTTTGACACACAGTTTGAATGAAACTGCCTCATACAGTGGCCATTATCAGTTTCATGGATGATATTTAGAAAGGTACTTGCAACTTCAGAATTATTATTCTTAGTAAGATATTTAAAACCTGTCATTTTGTGAGAATTTAGAAAGTTTGGTGTCTGATCATAAAGAAATATCAAGTCAAGTGATCCTTCTTATGTAAACACAATGTTGTTCTTCCGTGCAACACCCAACAGCAGCACATTACACAGAACTACATAAAGTGCAGATAAATGACATGAAGTGACTGCAGAACATACAATGTTGAGAATAGAGCAACAAAAACTGTGTCTTGTTTATATATATATTGTTTTATACACTGACATGCCAAAAGCCATGAGTATGTAAACTGATTATGAAGTGGTGTTACCTCAGTTGGAGGTGTCTTGTGAGCGAGGTTGAGTCACGGTACCAATTGTTTAGGGCTCATGGTGGGGTGTGTGCGTGGCGCAGGTGGTGGGTCCATACTGGCGTGGGGTGTGTTATCATGGCATGGGTGGGGTCCAATTGTCTGGCTAACTGCTCCGTGATCATTTGGAGTCCTTCATGGACTTTATGTGCCTTCACAATGATGGGGTATTCCAGCAGGATAATGCGCCTTGCTACCAGTTCCAAAATGTCCAGAATTGGTGTGATTAACATTCTAGAGAGTTTGGACAAATCATGTGGAGCTATTATGCCTCATTCGTACTCTGATAGTATGTCACCTTGCCATGAGCACGCTGGCCAGTGTTCAGCCTCACTCACAAGATAATACCCCCTTGTTATACAGGTGCGGGCGTTCCCAAGCCACTCCCTGAGGTAACACCACTCCATAATCATGCTGCCATCCCATGACTTTTGGTATGTCATTGTATTCTGGAATGCGGATTATAATCTGGAAGGAGTCTAAATTCTGTGGCGTATCTGGTATGCTTTAGCAGCTTCATTTTGCAGAAAAGGAAGTGAGAGTTGACATTCTTCTCTGCTCGGTTGTAAATCTGCTGAGCTTTATGAACTATTTTGGAGTTCATTTTCGTTTCTCTTTTGCTGTCAAGGTTTTGTATGGTAAGAAGGTTATGGGGAAGTTTTGTGGACAAAAGTCTACAAATGCAAACCACCCTGGCAACAAACCCATCTTGTCTCCTGGCAACCGCCTCCAGCTGGTGTTTGTGACGGATGACTCAAACCCAGGACCTCAGACCCACCTTGGCAGCATGGCACGACACATCAGTGTTCAGCTTGAATTCATGAAGAACAGTTTACAGTGCAGATTGTCCCAAAGTAGCTTTACAGAGATCCAGGTCTGCAGCCCTAATGAGCAAAGTGGACAATGGAAGTGACTGATAAGCTGTTGCTTCTCTGACTGTGTAATGAGCTGTTATGTCTAATGTCTGTCTGTCCAGATGTGGATGAGTGTTCCTCTCCTGTTTCTTCTGATGACTCTGATCCCCCCTTGCTCTCAGATCTGCCTCAACACTGTGCCTGTCATCATGGCTACCAGCTACAGGGTGATGGGCGCACCTGCGTGTGTAAGTAACGACTCTGTTAGAAACTCTGCCATAGTTTCTGATATAAAGCTCATGTGTACAGCAGGATGCTCAGCACTGTTATAGTCAAAACACTCATCTGTGCAGCATACAGTGGCCCCAAAAAGATTTGGAAAATGATTAAGTTCCTTCACAGTCCTTGTGCTGGGAAATAAAATGTCTAACCAAGTGGCGTTCAGTGATTCAGTGGCTGAGAATTACACTGTAAAGGCTGATAAAGTAATTTGAAAGTCATTATACTGATACAGATATGATAACAATAGTAGAGTATTCACCTACATCCTCAGAAGACGCTTCACCAAGTTTTGACAGAGCTCTTTTTGAATGTTTCAACATGCTCAGAATTATCGGATTCATCTGCTCAGGGAAGGGGCTTGAAGCAGAACCAATAGTGCAAATCTAGAGGTCTTTAAATCCATAAAACTTACATAGTGTAGCTTTTAACACACCCTTCCAAAACTGTAATTTATGTTTTGGCAAACTATTTGTTTAAAAGGAGTTCACTGTGTTCAGAATAGTGCCCTCACCCAAATAATACTTGGTCAAAGGAGGATCTGCACCAAGAAACTGATGGATTAGAGGATAGCTTTTTTATTTTATTTTTTTCCTTTGACGTTTTTGATTTTTGAGTCAGAATGACTAATTTAAGAGAGATTTATTAAAGCTATAATAGTGCAGATTGTTAAATTGCCATGTTTTACAAAACAAAATGTTCCATATCTTCACTGTCAAAAGAAAAACATGTATCTCCATTTTAATATATGTTAATGAAACCAGACTTTTTTTCACAAATAAAAAAAAAGTTCCATATTTTCATTTTAGTAAAGGAGCATTTATTAAGCTAAATTCGGCAGGTTTCCATTTCCATTGAGAGAACGCCAAGCACAGTTAGCAGTCATTTCTTGGCAGATGTGTATGTTTTGACTGTTCGGTTAACGTTGGATTGTACTTTACTCTGTCATTCTTAAAACTGCTGTTACTCCTGCTCTGAAAAAGCCAGGTCTAAACTCTAATAACTAATTATTGTCTAACAACAATTACCGGTCCTAATTAACTTCCCTTTTGCAGCAAACTTGTTGGAAAGGGTAACTTCACAGTAACAGTCCCACCTGGTAGCATATAACTTAAATAAGCCATTACCAATGATCTCCTATGTGCAGCTGATTCAGGTGTTCCCTTAGTATGCGGCTTCTTCTTAATATAAAGCTCTGCTTTTAATACAACCCCAAATCCAAAAAAGTTGGGATGTTTTGTAAGATGTAAATAAAAACAGAATGCGATGATTTGTGAATCTCATAGACCCATATTTTATTCACAGTAGAACTTAGAACACATATCAGATGTTGAAAGTGAGACATTTGACCATTTCATGAAAATTCTTAACTCATTTAGAACTTGATAACAGCAACACATCTCCAAAAAGTTGGGACAGGTGAAACAAAAGGCTGGAAAAGTAAGTGGTACAAATAAAACACAGCTGGATGAGCAACTTGTAACTAAGTCACATGACTGGGTATAAAAAGAGCATTTTAGAGAGAAAATATTGGATGCTTGTGTTTTTTGGATCCTCAAGTGGTACTGCATTAAAAACAGGGATGATTCTGTCCTGAAAAATATTGCGTGCGCTCAGGAACACTTCCAGTTGTCATCGTCTGTTGACGATGAACATAGTTCGCTGTACAATCCACAAATGCAAGTTAAAGCTAGAAGAAATCCCTATGTCAACTCAATCCATGAATGCTACAGTCTTCTCTGGGCCAAAGCTTATTTAAAATGCGCTGAGGCAAAATGGAGAACTGTTCTGGGGTCAGATGAATCAAAATTTGAATGTTTTTTTGGAAAGCACAGACGTTGTGTCCTGCGGAATTATGAGATGGTGGACTATGCAGCTTGTTATTAGCACCCAGTTCAAAAGCCTGCATCTCTGATGGTATGGTGTTCATTGCGTGACTTTCAGGGAAGGCCTTGCATATTACAAGACAAAGCTAAACCACATACTGCCTCCATCACAACAGCATGGCTTCTCAGAAGAAGAGTCCGGATTCAGAATTGTCCCGTCTGCAGCCCAAACCTTTCAACAATAGAAAACATTTGATGCATCATGAAACGCAAAATCTGTCAAAGAAGACCCAGGACTGTTGAGCAGCTAGACTCCTACATCAGACAAGAATTGAACAACATCCACCAATTGGTCTCCCCCAGACTGTTGTTAAAAGAAGAGGGGATGCTACACAATGGTTGACATAGGGGTTTTTTTTGTTTTGTTTTTTTCAGTTATAGACAGCAATATGTAGCTTTTCAAAATCATGCTGCCGTGAGTATACATGCTGCCGCTTGGTCATATAATGCACCATCTTGGTTTAAATTTTCATTGTTACACAGACAACATTCAGATCAGATCAGCCCTTATAAGACTATGCAACATCTGCCTGTATTTAGAACATAAGTCATGGATGAGTAGGAACTTCTTAAAACTGAACACTAGTTGCTTTTAAGTGGTTCTAAAGCACTGATATCTGGTTTATCTGTCTTTGATATTAATATCGATGGGATCCTGATAAAACCTTCTCCCCACATCTGCAATGTGTTAGTTATCTTAGACCCCGCTTTTTCCTTTAATTGTATCGTCTTTGGCCTCCCTGTCAAAGCCTTCAGTAGGTTATAGTATGTACAAATTACCACTGCTTGGATCTTCACCAATTCTAATAAGGCTGACCATATCTTCTCTGTCCTTCATAGTCTTCACTGGCTGCCTATCACATTTTGTGCTCTGTACAGGGTTCTTCTCCTTATTTATAAAGCTCTGCATGCTCATTACCTGTTTGTAATGTCCTATGTTAACTGTGCACACTACTTGTTAATATGTTCTTATTCTTTCAGTTGTAAAGCCGTCTTGTGAATGGGAAAGGCACATATAAATGCAAGTGATGATGACGAATACGAACCACTATTGATGCAAGCCAGATAACTACTTTACATGAAATAATTACCTTACCAGGTTCTTTTAAGTTGAAATGGTAAAAACATATAGATTTTCTTATGGTATTGAGATAAAATTGTATGGTTTATGCTCACAAACTAAAATATGCTTACATAATGATCTCCCATCTTCATCAGTGGTCATAACAGATTTTGCATTAATCTAAATAACACACCCTTTTTGAACTAAGTATGATAGGGATTTTAGATAGTATGAACCGTGAACAGCACATCCATTACAGAGTAGACAAATTCAAATTCATAGTACAGCAACAATAAAAATAACTCTAGACTTCTACATTTTAACAGAGGGAGAAAATGTTTCATGTGTAGATGACGTGTAATGTGTAGTAATTTTGATTACACAGTTTTAAGGGTTGTGAAGACAGAAATTACATTGTTGAGAGTTACTGTAAAGAGGGTCCCACACCATCCACACATGTCTGATGTGTTCTTCCAAATGCAACATTTCTATGGACACAGCAGCAGGATGAAGAGAAGAGCTACCCTATAAACGCTATAAACTCCATTTGTATTCACCAAGTCATTCCCCATCCTTTTTTCAGGTAACTGTTCCAGGTGAAAAACCCAAGAAGTATTGCGGTGAAAAAAGCCCTGGTGTCATCCACACAGGCTCCCACACTGTGCAGATGGAGTACCACACAGACGACGCAGGCCAGAGCCACAGCTGGAGCCTCCACTACACCACCCACAGTGAGTCAGCTGAGGTTTCAGGATTTGAACTGACTGAACATTACCGCACAACTGAAAACTCACATTTGTCACACTCACTGTTGTGGAACAAGACATTTGCCACAGATCCATGGAGTCTGAAAGAATGATCTACCCTGAAGTGTCTCTGCTGACAGCTAACATGTTCTGCGTGGGTCTCCCAGAGGGGGGAAAAGACACCTGCTCTGGGGATTCAGGATTCATTATGAAGAACAATGACACTTACTGGGTAGCAGTCATCGTTAGCTGGGGAGTGAACTGCAACAAACCAGGGATGTATGGCGTATACACCTCTGTTACAAAGTACGTTAACTGGATAAAGAAAACCATGGAAGAAAACCAGTAATGTGAGAAAAACCCAGTCCAGCGAGAGAAAGAATCTACATGCATCAAGATACAATGTTAGTTAACTACATACAAGTTTATTGCTGTAATGATATTTGACTGTCTTGTCAAATTTTTTCTTATCAGGATAAAAGCATTTCAGTATTTTTTCATAATTATAATGCCTACATTTGTTCTAACTGCTTTATTCATTTATTATTTTTTTGCTTTCAATCATTTTATACTAATGTGGCAAGAAAAAAATAGTTTTGGCAGTGAGAAAGAATGCAGAGAGATAAACGAGTCCTCACCATAACAAACACAACGATAAACTGTCCCCATACAATACACCATCGAAAATCTGCACCATACCAAACACCAGAGCAAATGTTAACACTAAGGACAATTAATCCACAGATTACAGTACACTATAGACAGTTTCAGGTTTCGTGGTTCAATGTTGCACAAAAACACCTTCTTTTAATGGAATGTGCCATTGACTGATATGCAAGAATGACCAAATTAAAGCATTAAAGTGGATATGTATGAGAGGTGTACTAGACATATTTGAAGTTTTTAAGCATTTTGTTTAAATAAAGGCAAAATGATGAGTAAGGAATGAAACATTTTTGCATTAGAACTATTTAATTAATGGGAGGCCAGAGAGGCATTACTGAAAGCCACATATTTTTCAGGACAGTCTATCCACATCTATCCAATGTGTCCCACACTTGTCTGCAATGCACACGTTGCTCTGAGTACACTCTCTGTTGGTACATACACACTATTAGGAAAATAACTGATTCAGTAACGGAACAACAGGTTGATCAGAAAAAGCCATGAGTACTCACATCAACTATAATCACTCACATCAACTGTAATATGTGTGACAAGTATCCATTCGTTTTTTCCCCTCTGTCGGGGAGCATTAAATTAATCCGCCACTGATCAAGATAATCTCTGTTGCTTAAAAAAGATCTGTTATCACCTTCAGCATTTGCTGGAAAAACTGCCCAGAGTCTTCTTAGCATAACCATGTCCTTGATTTTACCCAAACAGAACCCAACAGAACTGATTGTCTTTAACTTCACGTAACCGAGTAGCTTTTAAAGCTTCGTATGATGTGGCATCATTGTTGGATATGGTATCACAGACACAAATACTGTAAAAAGCTTGGAATCATGTTTTTTGTTGTTGCTTGTCTTTGTAATTTTATTTTCTAGTAACTTATGTAATAAAATTCATTAACTACACAGTACTTAAATCAGTCATACCCATAACCAGATCAGAACTCCCAAACATAACTAACAGTAGTGTAAATTTGAGAAAACATTGCGACTTGTTAGCAACTGACTCAAATTCTCACTTGTTCAACATGTTACATATGCTGGGTATGGACAATAAATGAAAACAGAATGAAAAGCCAAATATCAAAAGTGAGTTACGTGAGTAATTTTGGGGTTTTAGGTGATTCAGTTCCTTTTTCAGATATGTTTTCAGATTTGCATTTTGCCAACATTTTATACTGCATTAAATATTTCAACACTCCTGCCACGTTTAAAACGCTGTTCATCTCCAGTTATAGGAGCGTTATAACTGTTATTAATTTCCCTGAGGGTTATTCAGGTTCAGCCAAGTCAAATACAACTGCTTTTTGTGACTTTTGGACTCAGGTTTGTAGACTTCTGTTTACAAACTGCAGGGATTTCTGATGTTTTGAAAGCCTCAAACCAGCTGGAAAGATTCACTTCCCTTCCAGGTTACCTTTTATCTGTACTCTTACATATCTGTCATGGGCAGAATACAACTAATAGTGAGGTAAGTGTAATGGATTTACTCTTCAAAGACATCCACCTCTAAACTATATTACAATGAGTCAATGAAGCAGCATGTCAGTTTATAAAGAACACTAAACACTTTAGACTAAACCTTTAGACACTTTAGACTATTCCATCATGAGCCAATGTGATTTATGTCTGAAATTGCACTTCACAGTGGGTCTTACTGTGCGTTTGGTTCATAATTCAAACATGCTAGATTTCGCTATTTACTACATCACTTCGATTTCTCTTTCTGTCTAGTCTGCTATGGATGAGTGTGTGTGAGAGCACGGTACCAATGTATGGTCATGTTCAGTCTCCACTGTTTCCTGAGCCCTACTTAAGTGATCTCTATATACGGTACCTGAAAGTTCCAGATTGACACCAGATCCAGCTGACCTTCAACCACCTGGACATTGAGCCTTCTGCCAACTGCATCGAAGATTCCCTCACAGTGAGCTGCACATATTGTGCTTCAGTAGTTACAACAGATGATTTTGGACATTTGCCTTATTTGAGTAATAACAGATCTCTGAATCACTTCTTGTACAGCAGGGATGTCAACGCTTTGGGTTTATTTTTGGGTTTATATTTAGGTTTATTTTCTGTTTTCTTAATAAGGTTTTGTATGATGATACAGTGTTGGGGAAGTTCTGTGGCCAGACATCCACATATACACATCACCCTGGAAATAAACCCATCCTATCACCAGGTAACCATCTGTGGCTGGTGTTTAAGACCGACGACTCAAACTTAGGATCTCAGATGCATCTTGGCTTCTTTGTCTTCTATCAGGGAATTGGTATGTCAGTATTTGCTGTGTTTATTATTTACTCTGTTTTAAATTCTGTTTAAAGATTTAAACTGTGTCACTAAGTAAGTTACCTTTGTTCATGCAGGCAACAAAAGAGTTAAGCTTTGACAGCATTCATTATGATGTAGGGGTGTGCCAGGATGAGACTTCAGAAAACCCAACACTGGAGCTAAAAGAAAAAACACAGAAAACAAAACACAGCTCACTAAGGCAGATGATACATGCAATCAATTGTAAATATTTGAAATTAACAAGGGAGTTTATTTAGTAATATCCAGGCGCTACACTTCCACTCTACCCCACTGTTCAAGCTGAGGGAGGACTTGTAGCACGTCCACCCAGGATACAAGAACAATGATATGAGGACAGATTTTGATAATGACATCGCCTTGATCAAGCTGAACTCCTCAATCCTGTTTAACTTGAATGTTATGCCAGTGTGTCTGCCTGAACAAGATACGGACCTCAATCACTCTGGGTAAGAGTCCTATTATACATATATGCACCATATAATCCCTCTCTGTGTCCCCTTCAGTCTTTCATGTCTAGCATGTCAGGGTCTTATGGGGTTTGTATATACGCTCATCATGAAAAGAACAGCTGCACAAATAGTTGGAGCGAGAAGGAATCAACTGACAGGAATGAAACATGGTGGGTAGGTTTGACATTGTGAGACATGCAAAGTTTCACGCTTGGCCGTACATGTGACATATGCAAGGGCGGGCCTTAACGCTGTGCCTGACTGACCCAACAGTCACAATTGCAGACACTGGCAGTGGTTCATCTTCAGTGACAAATCCCGCTTTTGTCTTGGTGGAGACAACAAACGAATCCGTGTGTGGAGGCACCATGGTCAGCACCAGGATATACAGTTTGTCAGGTGTCACATGTCCAGAAGGCCTGGTGTCACTCCACCCCTACTGCAAAATCTTCAGGAACTGTGTGAGAATATTCAAGCTGCATGGGATGGATTATCACAGGACACAATTAGGAACCTCTACAACTCAGCAGAGACATCTGGCATGTTGCATTAGCAAACATGGCGGCCCAACGGCATACTGAGAGACACATATCAAAATTTATCAGAATTTATTTTATGATATCTTTATCTTCCTTCCCAAAAGCAATCTGACAGAGTGCAAGTATTCCTTTGATGATACGTGTATATAGTTTCTGTAATAAGCCCTACTGTTTTCTAAAGCCAGTTAATAAGTGGTTAACAACAGTGATAATGTTATTTCAGTTTACACTCAAATCATGCTTTTTTGTTTTGTTTTTTTGTCCTTTAAAGTAGTATTTGGATGCAATGTAGGATCCATGGAGTCTGAGAGAGCGATCCGTAAATGTGGCTCTGCTGACGGCTAACATGTTCTGCGAGGGTCTCCCTGAAGGGGGAAAAGACAGCTGCTCTGGGGATTCCGGCTCAGGATTCGTTATAAAGAACAATGACACTTACTGGGTGGCAGGCATCGTTAGCTGGGGAATGGACTGTGGCGAACCAGGGAAGTATGGTGCATACACCCATGTCACAAAGTACACTAAGTGGATAAAGAAAACCATGGAAGAAAACCAGTAATGTGAGACAATCCAGAGAGAGAGAGAGAGAGAGAAAGACAATATTAATTAATTACATACAATTTTGTTGCTATGATCATATTTGATATTTGTCTTGTCAAAATGATAGACTTTATCTCATCAGGATAACAGCATTTCAGTAAATGTTCATAATTATAATGCCTAAATTTGTTCTTTGTTCTTTTTAGTCATTTGTACCAATTTTGTGAGGAAAAAAAGATCTTTGGGCATTTTTTGGCAGTGATAAAGAATATAGAGAGATAAACAAGTCCTCACCATACCAAACACCAAAGCAAGTATTAACACTAAGGACAATTAATCTACAGAATACAGTACACTATAGACAATTTCAGGTTGCGTTGTTTAGTGTGGCACAAAAACACCTCCTTTTAATGGAATGGGCCATTTGACTAACTGAGAGGTGTACTAGAAATCATGTTTTTGATGTTTGATGTTTTTAAGCATTTTATCTAAATAAAGGCAAAAATGATGAGTGAAGAATGAAACATTTCTGCATCAGAACTATTTAATTAAACCAAAACCAGAGAGACATTATTTTTCAGGACAGTAATCTCCCCCATGTTTTCACACTTGGGATGCAACTTGTGAGCTAAGATCTTTAAGGTTTGTAGTTGCTATTGAGATATTGATAGCATGTCTAAGCTGTTCCTGATCGTGCATGTGGTGTGGTCTTTTTTCTGTGTATTGTAGTTTTCTGTGTAATTGCCCTTTAAATTTGAATATTTGAATAAGTCTGCAAAAAAGCACTGCTACAACCATAAGGGCACAGACTTGAGGAATTTTGGTCAGGTTTTAGAGGGATGTAGCCTTGTTTGCCATGGATTTTGCTGCAGTGCAGCACCAAACGTTTAACATGTTCTTCCCAAATATGTATTCTTCTTTTGAGCTCTTGGCCCAACAGACGAATGGCACCCCAACTCATTCCAAAAGTTTTACATAGTGCTATATCTCCTTAAAGAACGCAGTTCCACTGCTTCATAGTTCAACACTTGGGAGCTAATGCGCAGTTTGTCCAGAGGGTCCCATTCTATTAGCAATGCTGTTCTATGGAGATAATATAAACAGAACGGGCTTAAGATAATTAGAGAGGGATGTACACCGATCAGCCATAATATTTAAACCACCTCCTTATATTTACACTCCCTGTCTTTTGTCAACTCTACTTACTATAGCTTTGCTTACAAAGTTCCCTTTGTAGTTCTATACAATTACAGACTAGGTGGTGGATCATTCTCAGCACTGCAGTGACACTGATGTGCTGGTGGTGTGTTAGTGTGTGTTGCATTGAAATGAGTGGATCAGACACAGTGGTGCTGCTGGAGTTGGCGCACCCAGCTCGAAGCCAACCTACAAAACTCGACAGGTCAAAAATCTCTCACACTAAAGCCTTCTTCACAGTAACTGAACTTCTTCTTGAAGTTCTTGATGATCTGATAAATGGGTGATTTAGGTCCAATCTTACAAGCAGCAATGTCCTTGCCTGTGAAGCCCTTATGATGCAAAGCAATGTTGACTGCATGTGTTTCCTTTGAGGTAACATTGATTAACAGAAGAAGAAGATGATTTTAAGCACCTCCCTCTTTCAAAGCAACTGCTCTTCTAACTCAATCAACATGACAGTGTGATATCAGCTGCCTTGTCCTTGACCTGATCTAATGAGAAGATCACTGAAAGGATGTTAGCTGGTCATTTTGTGGCAGAGCTGAAATGCAGTAGAAATATGTTTTTTTTTCATGGTAGGGAAGGACTTTGCAATTAATTGCAATTCATCTGATCGCTCTTCATAACAATCTAGAGTCAATGCAAATTGCCACCATAAAAACTGAAGCAGCAAACTTTGTGAAAACCAAAATTTGTGTCAGTCTCAAACTTTTTTGGCCATGACTATACACCGACAAGTTTAGACACCTACAATGAAGCCTGTACACAAATCCAGGTCTTTCCAAGCTGCAGGGATTTGTGGTGTTTTAAGGCCTCAGACCTGCAAGAAAAATTAAACATTATCTTCCAGGTCATCTGTTTCATCTGTACTCATACACATCATGGGCAGAATAAAACTAGTAGTGAGGTACGTTTTAAATGGCTTTACTTTTCAAAGACATCCACCTCTCAGCTTTATTACAATGTGCAAATGAAAAGCATAAGAATGTTTTACATGCTTACACAGAAGATATTTCAGACTAAACCAATATCATTTTCTCCTGCAGTGGGTGAATGTGACTCATTATGTACTGTTGCTTGAATGTTCACTATTGACTTGGTGTGCATTACTGCATTCAGTATATAAAGCATTTTACACTTGTGCATTTATCACATCACTTTAATATCTTTCTCTCTAGTCTGCTATGGATGAGTGTGTGTGAGGGCATGGTGCCAATGTATGGTCATGCACAGTCTCCACTGTTTCCTGAGCCCTACTCAGCTGACCTCTATATGCGGTGGTACCTGAAAGTTCCAGATCGACACCAGATCCAGCTGACCTTCAACCTCCTGGACATTGAGCCTTCTGCCAACTGCACCAAAGACTCCCTCACAGTGAGCTGCACATCATATTGTGCTTCAGAATTGTGGTTACAACAGATGATTTCAGACATTTGCTTATATGAATAATAACAGACCTGATCTCTCATTGTACAGCAGGGTTGTCAGAACTGTGGGTTTATTTTTGGGTTTATGTTGTAAGTTTATTTTCTGTTTTCTTAATAAGGTTTTGTATGATGATGAGGAAGTTTTGGGGAAGTTATGTGGCCGGAAGTCCACATATACACACCACCCTGGAAATAAGCCCATCTTATCACCAGGTAACCACCTCTGGTTGGTGTTTCAGACAGACAACTCAAACTCAGGATCTCGGATGCACCTTGGCTTCTTTGTCTTCTATCAGGCAATTGGTCAGTATTTCACATTTATATAAAATATGATGTCAGACATTTCTAGTTTGGCGAGACCAGTAAATATTTGTATTCCATATAGACTATAAACTGGACAACCTAAGTAGAGAGAAAAGCTTTGATAATGACATGGTTTAGAATGTCTGCCAAGAAGATATTCAGTCACAGCATACTGAAAACTCAACAGTGGAGCATAATAAAACCACACAAAACACAGCTCAGTAATGCAGGAGATACAGTGCACTGGTCACTTTAAAATAAACAGAGGAGTATATATGAGCCAAATGAGTGAGGTTCCCATCACACTTGAGTGTCTGGGTATGAAGATACCATTTAGTTCTCCAAATGACACGGTTTCAACTAGCACAAGCAGGGAAGTGATCTCCAGGACTTCAGATGGCACCATATATGACTGAGTTCAGACAGCAGACAAATAGGTTTTGTTTATCAAATCAGATCTTGTGACTGTACACACTGTTATTTGCAAGTGATCAGATAAGATTTGTGTGTCCATACATCACCCACCTATCTGCAGGGGCTGTTGTGGTAATGATGTAGCAAATCTCACCACTCTGGATTACTCTGGATTTCACATTGTCATTGTTTGTCATGTTGTGAGTGATGCAAAAGACACTTTCCAATTTCAGGAGCCAGAACATCCAGAATGAAACATACCTGTAAAGCAGTAATAGCATTTCAGCCCTTCACATGTAAAATTTACTCAAATCAGATTGTGTATGATATTTTATTTTTTTGCTGTCCAGACTATCACAAATCAATTTGGATACAAACAGGATATGCCAAAAATCAGTCTTCTGTACACTATCTGCTTGACAGTGGATTGGTAAATTCCAAACTCATCAAAAATTATTTTGGAACTGCTTCAGTCTGATTAGCACTTTATACAAGTGGCCACTCATGGCAGAAGGGGAGGAGGTGACCGTGAGGAGAGGAGAGAAGTTGTTGTGCTTTATGCTGATTATGCTTAAAAGTGTCCTGCACTTAATTTATTCAATATGTGAATAAGCTTATAGCTTTTCTAATGTGTGATTTTTTATGTTTTAATGTTATGATGCATACAGTCATGTTGTCTGCAGAGAGAACACTGCAGCTGTCGCAAACACATATATTCTTTTCGTTTTCTGTGTCTCCTCACCCCCAGGGGTGGACTGTGGGTTTCCTGAGATTTCAGATCCAGATCAGATCACCCTAACAGAGGAGAATCCACAGACAACATACAAGCAAAATATCACCTTCAAGTGTCTATCTAAGTTCTACCAGCTGGTCGGAGATGGTAAACACAGATCTGTGTGTTTGAGATCATGTACAAAGGATGTGTTTAGAGAGTTCTTATCTTTATTATTTTCTCTTTTTCTCAGCCAGCTTCTCTTGTGATGATAGTGGTTACTGGGTATCTGAAAGTGGACAGAATATTTCCCGGAATGCACCACACTGTGTCCCGGGTATGTCTACACTCATCTACTTTATCATTAATTCCCTCTGTCCCTTCTCTCCACTTTTTAGAGCTCCGCCTATCGTTGTAGATCCACTATACATGTGTATCTGTTGGTGCATTCTAACACTCTTCTTCACCCACCTTTCCACCTTCCTCGAACTCCCTATACCAGTATGTGGCAGGAATAAAGAGACCTTTTCAGCTGGAAGGGTTTTTGGAGGAGAGAGAGCCACACTGGGACAGATACCCTGGCAGCTTCTGATAAAAAGTCCAAGTCGTGGAGGTGCTGCTCTAATCAGTGATCACTGGGCCATAACAGCTGCTCATGTATTTGATGGACAGGAAACCCAAACACTGATGTTCTATGGAGGAATGATTGATGCCCTAGACGAAAGAAATGTAGTTAAAATGGAAACTGAGAAGATCATAATTCATCCAGGCTATAAAAAGGAGATTCCAGGTGAACTGCGTACCAATTATGATAATGATATTGCTTTGCTGAAGATGTCTGCCAGGGTGCCACTCAGTACCTATATCATGCCAGTGTGTCTACCAGAGAAATCAAACGGGCCTGCGATGCAAGGAATGATGGGGACAGTCTCAGGGTTTGGAGGAACAGAGAAGAATCCTTCAAAGAGTAGATATTTGCAGTACGGTCATCTGAAAGAATATTCAGAGGTTCCTTGCTTTGAGACCCATCTGATGGTCACTGATAATATGTTCTGTGCCGGTGGGGATGATCAGGATGTGGATGCCTGTAAAGGAGATACTGGTGGTCCACTGGTCATTCCACTGTTGGGAAGGGGGTCTCCAGAAACACCCTACTGACTCAAGGGTATAGTGTCGTGGAGATAAAAACTTTTATTACACCAAAGTGGAGAACTACCTGAACTGGATCAGGGAAACCATGGAGAAGAACTAATATCAGCTTCATCAGCATGTATCCTCCGTCAGTATCACAGGTTATCTCTGACTCTCCTGATCTATATGAATTCCACGACAGTTGAGCTGAAATCAAATCACAGGTGCATTACAATTATACACACCTGTGTGAAGAGGACAGTTACTCAAAAACTGTGGGAAAGTGAAGTCCAAAAACATATTAAAACATCATCTCACAGCTGTAAATACATAGGAACATGCTGGATTAGAAGCTTTTCCTAGAGTTTTTATTGTTGAACATTTTCTCAAATTCTTGTTGAGTTTGTATAAAATTGAAATAAATTTTATTCACTCACAATGCCTGGTGAATGTTAGAAAGGTATTTTATAAGGTTATATTTGATCACATCACATATAATGACTGTAACGCTTGTAATAAATTTATTCAAAGAGCCACATTTACAGAACAGTACAGATACAAGGTTAATGCTGAAGCTTTTATTGGAGTGAAAAAGGTCCAGATCCATAAATCACACATCTAACCTTTGTGTGCTCACAAGCATCCTATGAGAGGGTGTCTTTTTAAAAGAACAGTCGAAATCTGTAGCGTGGACGAACATGAAATAAAAAAGATAAACCAGAAATTTTGTCATGTTCTTGAATATTACACTCAGAGAGGACATCTAGTCTTACAATACAACATGCCAGACGTCTCAGCATGGAGTTGTAGAGGTTCCTAATGGTGTCTTGTGATAATCCATCCCATGCGGCTTGAATATTCTCACACAGTTCCTGCAGATTTTGCAGTAGGGGTGAAGGTAGAGTAACACCAGGCCTTCTGGACGTGTGACAACAAACCATTCATCTTGGCGCTGACCACAGTGACTCCTCACACGGATTTGTTGGTCATCTTCACCAAGACAAAAGCGGGACTTATCACTGAAGATGAAGCGCTGCCATTCTTCATGACAGTGTGGCACGACGCCATTGCAGTCTTTGGTGACACTGACATAGTGTTAAGGGCAGTCATCGTAATGGTCTGTGTGCATGTAGTACTTCGTCATGCAGCCGTCTGCCACCAATACTGGTGCTTGCAGTAACAGGATGACTCATGGAGGGTTTCACTGCTCGCTGAATGGCTGCAATCAAGTCACTGTTGGGTCGGTCAGGTGCAGCGATAAGGCCGGTCCATGCTTACATTACATGTGCGGCTGAGCATGAAACTTTAATCATTCTCATGTCTCATAATGTCAAACCTACCCACCAAGTTTCATTACTGTCGGATGCTTCCTTCTGGGTGCAACTATTTGTGCAGCTATTCTTTTCATATATCATCATTTTTTTATTCCTTTTTTCAACTTGATTTCACCATCTGTTTCACTCGTTTCACTCCTTTCGCCTCTGTTTAAATCCAGTCACAAATTTTAGTGCTACCTTTGTGTACTTCAGTGCATCTTTGACTTTTATTATTATATCTAACATTGACCTGATCAGTGTGCTATGAAGCAACACTGTTGGTGTAGAGTTTGACCTGTTCTATGCAAACAGTCCCAAACAAGAAACAAACAAAGAAGATTTACGGGAAATGTGGGCTGTATGTCCCTACACCCCTTTCTCTCTTTTTCACTTTTTTTTTTTTTTTTTGCTAATGTTTTCTGACACTTCTGTTATTAACAGATATATACAGGTACTCATAAACAGATAGCTTGGGCAACTAACATTTGTTCAGATGAGAACCCTCTTATCCATATGCAGTATTATTACTCATCCAGATCTTAGCTTGATATTTCACAGAGACTCTCTGGCAGGTGTTTTGAGGTCACTGATACAAATACGAATATTAAAATTAAATTCATGTTTTATTCGTATTTGTATTTCTGTCTGTTATTCTTGTGCTGTCGCTCTCTCTACCCTTCTCCTTATTCTGCTTGTTCCTTTAGCCAAATCAAACAAATCCAGTTTTTGCCCTGACTTTTAAACTCTCACTCTGGCACTCCTCATTTCAAACCACCACAGAGTCAGCAATGGGCATAAAACATCTAATACTGTGGTAAGTTTAACTGATTTGAAGCTTAACAAATACTGAAGTTAAAATATAAAATTTGGAAATCTGAATTCTCTCACGTTTGGTACCACTATTAGTAAATAATTACTTTGACAGTGCTTTTGGTGACTCTGCATGTCATCTCAGAAGGATCAGAGCTTTTCCTCATCATTGCCTTTCCTCATTATTGATGTTCGCAAACTTTAAAGAAAGTGAAGAACAAGGAGGTTTTCCTATTTTCCAAGTTTTAAGTACTTTTCCTATTGCTTCAGGCATAAGTCCGTTGCAGCATGAGCTGTCTTAATGGGATATGAGGGAGACTTGGGTCCATACGGACTTTTCAGAGCAGTGAGATCCAGTAATGAATAAAATTAAATTGGATCTATTGGAAGGTGGTCAGAGTTAATGATGCTGTTTAACGGTTATTCTCTATGATGGAAGTGTCCACCATCACAGGAGTTCAGAGATCTCTGTTTGTTTTTGGTTAACATAGAAAAATAGTGCTAACACCGTCAGTGCAGATTTATCAGTTCAGCTATGAAGTCCAGTGGACCAGCATAAGAATGAAAACAGCCTTCAGGCTGGGGAAGTGAAAGTTAGAGGAGACATGTTGTGCTCATTTGGGATCCGTTTCACTTCAGAGACAGTAAAGACAGATCCTACAGTTTACAATGGAGCTGGCGATCAGCAGCAGCGCTTTCTCACTCCTGTAAGTGACTCTTTTATCTAACAATACTCTCTAAATGCTTAATCTGATCCATAAAGCACTGTAAGATCCTGAGACCTGGGTTTAGAGAAGAAAATAAAGCACATTCCACAGTGGATCAGTCCACTTTTCTGTTATGCTGTTCGTATGGAGAGGGTTAGATTAGGTAAGTTATGCTCCAGTCCCTACATCAAGTACCACATATTAGTTTGAATCCAAAAGTGTGCAGTTATTGTTTTATTGTAATATAGGCTGAAGTTTTTGTCCCACATTCTGGGGCAGCAGACTGTGGGATTTCTAGGCTAAATGGAGCCAAAAGATGACAACTTGGAAGAAATGCAAGCCTTTTCACTTTAAACCTTCAGTGTGGTTCATAACTCATGTAGCATTTGGAACCGATTAATGGAGATCACACAATGACCTAACATGCAGGACTGTTAACTCTGAGCTGTGCAGTCCAGACTGAACACTTTCAATTTTTATAGCATCACTGTCCAAAAAACATGTATCTCCGTTTTTGTTGATTTTTATTTTTATGCATCATTGAGCACAGCAGCTTTCGATTACAGCAATCAAAATCGGTCTGGTTCCATTGACTTGCATTCAAATTTGCCCTCTCCTGTAAAGTTGCCATTTTGGACAAGAACGATATGTAATATAACAGAATCAAACCATTTAGTCTTTTCCACAATTGAACAATAAACAAGGAGACATTACAACTATAGTTAATGTGATATTATATAGTGACCAAAATCAATCAACAGTTATGTTTATGCGTTTATATCTGAGACTGGAGACTTTTAAAATATATATATATATTTTTTAAACATGTTCTCTGTCTTGTACTAAAATATATATATACAATATATGTATTACATGAATGACTTTTCTTGTTTATTAGGAAATATAAAATTCAATCTCTAGTACACTGAGTATTTCGACTTAGGTGAATGAAATGTGAGTGCATGAAAAATATTGAATATATTGAACATATTTACCAACAACATAACATCACACTTTACTTTTGTGCTTTTACTGCATTAAAGGGTTTCTGAACTCTTGGAATGACCTGGATTTCTGAATGAATGGCATATGATATATGTAACATATAACATTTTTCCATATTGATTTTGCATAATAATAAACAATGAGCTTTTAAAAACAAAGGATACGCACTGATTTATCTTATTAAATCTAAAATGAATGTTCAAACAACTGAAGTCACTGAAGAAAAAAGTCAGAAAACATCACATGAGCTATATAATGTGTAATAACATTATTATGTATTATGCATATTACACATGTTACATACATTTTATGTATTTTAAAAATAATGTTTCTGTGTTAGAAGTAACTTTTCTGAAAAACAAGAAATGTTTAGTTGTTTTATTTGGGTCTGTTATTGCAATAATAATAAATATCAGAATTTCATTAGCATAATTCCAGTGACCACTCTACTGAACAATGAAATCCACTAAATCATTAAAAAAACATTATCCCCAAATTCACCATCTACTGGCAGTGTCACATTTAAATCCAAATTTTATTCCCAATACAGTCATTGCCAATTCCACCCACTAGCTAGGTCTCATCCTAGCAAGAGAAGTCAAGGTTTACTTATATAGCACCTTTTACAACAGATTTACAGAGAATCCAGGTCTGAGTCCCTAATGATCAAGCCAAGAGCAACAGTGGCAAAGAAAACTCCCTCAGAGCAAGAGGAAAAAACCTCAAGAGGAACCAAGCCACAAAAGGGGAACCCACCCTCCTCTGGTTGACAGCGAATAGCAAAACAAGCACAAAGGCAATATAAAAAGATACATATTTACAATTATGTGCAATATTTAATAGAGAATAACCAATGAATGTTAGAGTCCTATAAGAGTAACAATGAGAAACAGACCTGAAAGTCTGAGTGAAACTCAGTCACTGTTACCAGTGAAACCAGTCACTACTGTTACCAGTGACAAACCTTGAACATTGATAACTGCTGCTGGTAGCTTACAGAAATGATCTATTATTAAGAATGTGAGAAGCGTTCTGTGTTTTGTGAGCAAGACAAGAAAGGCAGGACAAGAAAAGTCTGTCATTTAATAAGCAGGATCTTGGGGAGGGTCAGAGGCATGCAGATACAGCTTTCCACAAAGCATATGACAATATAAAGCTCCAGGGTTTGATAAACTGGTCAGAAATGCAGGCAAGCAGTGTGCACCCAGTCAAGGCAGATTAAGCAACAGCATCAGATGGCAAAGGATGAACAGTTGTTCCACATCAGACCACACAGGATGGGCAGTTGTTCAGCACGTCTATAGCTGTACAACCCAACAGTAGGATGCTACAGTATTTTGCATCAGGTTAAGCTCCCTCTCTCTCATTCTCTCTCTTTTTCTATCTGTCTAGTCTGTTATGGATGATTGTGAGCGTGTGTCGTTGTGAGGTTGCAATGTATGGGCAGGTTCAGTCTCCACTGTATCCTGATCCCTATGCAGCTGATCTCCATACACAGTGGGACCTAGAGGTTCCTCCTGGCTACAAGATCCAGCTCACGTTCAACTATTTCAACATTGAACCCTCTGATGACTGCTACTATGACTATCTCATGGTGAGTGGTGCATAACCATATTTGAAAGTAATATTGCTGTATGTATTTGACACTTTTTTATTGTGTTGATTGGTTCTTCTGGGGATTAACTTTACACTTTGGTCGGATGAAGTCCTGTGGTGAGAATTATGTTACTATTAATCTGAACAAAAAACGGTTTTCATTATATGCATTATTACCGTGCACACTTTAAATACACTTTTGCTGCCTGATGAAAACATTGACTTTTTGTGTGATTTTCAGAAAGAGTGTTTAGGTACTTGGAAAATATTCAGAATTATTATTAGTAGTATATTTGGAGCCTGTCACTTCATGAAAAACTAGAGAGTTTGGTATCTGACCATAAAGAAATATCAAGTGTAAGTATTGGGACAAAAAGTTTCTCCGGCTCCGTGGTGCAACACACAACAGCAGTACATTACAACGGACTACATAAAGTGCAGATCCATGACATAAAGTGACTGCAGATTATGTAATGTTGAGAACAGAGCAACAATAACAGTGTCTCTTTTATTAATACCATTACTTTCATATTCTGGATTAGGGATGATAATAAAGTCCACAGTGTTCTGGACAGGCTGTGGTGTATCTGGCATGCCTTAGCAGCTTCATTTTGCAGAAAAGGAAGTGAGAGTTGACACTCCTCTCTGCTCGGTTGTAAATCTGCTGAGCTTTATGAACTATTTTGGAGTTCATTTTCGTTTCTCTTTTGCTGTCGAGGTTTTGTATGGTAGGAAAGTTCTGGGGAAGTTTTGTGGACAAAAGTCTACAGATGCAAACCACCCTGGCAACAAGCCCATCTTGTCTCCTGGCAACCGCCTCCAGCTGGTGTTTGTGACAGACGACTCAAATCCGGGACCTCAGACGCATCTCGGCTTCTCTGCCTTCTACCAGGCTGTTGGTGCGTGATATAGCAACATTGCATAACACAATAGTGTTCAACTTGAATTCATGAAGAACAGTTTACAGTGCAGATTGTCCCAAAGTAGCTTTACAGAGATCCAGGTCTGCAGCCCTAATGAGCAAAGCGGACAATGGAAGTGACTGATTACGGACTCTGAAGCTGTTGCTGCTCTGACTGTGTAATGAGCTGTTCAAGTCAAGTCTGTCTGTTCTGTCTAATGCCTTGAGCATGTGTACCTGTTTATCCAGATGTGGATGAGTGTTCCTCTCCTGTTTCTTCTGAGGACTCTGATCCCCCCTGCTCTCAGATCTGCCTCAACACTCTGGGTTCCTACATGTGTGCCTGTCATCATGGCTACCAGCTACGGGGTGATGGGCGCACCTGCGTGTGTAAGTAACTCTGCCATAGTTTCTGATATAAAGCTCATGTGTACAGCAGGATGCTCAGCACTGTTATAGTCAAAACTGTGCAGCATACAGTGGCCTCAAAAAGATTTGGACATTTGTGTCAGACAGAAAAAACAAAATAATTAAGTTCCTTCACAGTTCTTGTGTTTGGAAATAAAATGTCAAACCAAGTGGTTTTTATTTTAAGGCAACACTGTGTACAAATAAAACACACTAAAATACGGTATTTGCATGCTGCTGCGAGTGACACTGTTTCAAGTCTGAAATAGAAGTCACAAGTGTGTTCGGTTGGATTTTGTGGGGGTCTTTCTGACCACATCATATGATTTTATGTTTTAACCTCACACTCACAGAATCTAAACGGTCTAAATGAAAACATTATACTGTCAAAAATATGATGGCAATGGTAGCTCATTCACTTAAATCCTCAGAACACATGTCCTTCACCAAGTTTTGACAGAGCTCTTTTTACATGTTTCAACATGCTTGTTATCCTCAGATTCATCCACTCAGGGAAGGGGCTTAAAGTAGAACCAACAGTGCAGACCTAGAGTGCAATTGCACATTTACACCACAATACACATAGTGTAGCTTTTAACAGACCTTTCTAAAACTGTAATTTAGTTTTAGGCAAATTATTATTTTAAAAGGTGGCTGTTGTATTTACAGATTTTTATTATTTGAACAACTTCTTCACAGACTTTTGAAGGCTTGCATCCACAGTGCATAGTACAGTTCACAATCCCATCAATAGCTCCAGGATCTAGCTCTTTACAGTAAAAAAAAAAAAAAAAAAAAATTAGTGTGGTCAAATGAAATGAAATCAAAGTTTGTTTGTCACATACATAGTCATACATGGTACAACTAGTAGTGAAAGGCTTTGTCAATTGTCCACGCAAATGAACTAAACTAAAAAAGTAAAGAAAGGAATGGAATTGCCATAGATACACCAAAAATACGCAATATAAATATGGTAATAGGCAGTTGTGTGAAGTGTGGGGATAAGCATTGTAAAGTTACCTAAAGAAGTTCAGTTGTCCATCCAGTCTATCTTAATCATATTTGTCTCTGTAGTTTATTACATTACATATACAGTTATGGGTGTAAACAGTCAGAAATGGTCTTCTGATTTCTCTCTTTAGTGGAGTGTGGAGGGGGTGTTTTCAAAGAGTCTGAGGGGACTTTGTCCAGCCCTGGATATCCAAACCCTTCCCCATTGGGACTGGACTGTGTGTATGACATCTCTGTGCAGCCCGGCTTCAAAGTCACCCTCAACTTCAGCCACAATTTTCACATAGAGCAGATCCACCACAAAGGACACAGCTGTCTCTTCCACTGGCTGCTGGTAAAATTTTGTTTTGATTATTAGATTTTATTTGTTTTGTTTATTCTGTAATGTGTAATGTGTCTGTGTGAAATCAGCCCTCAGAGTTCAGTAGAGTTCCCTCCTGTCATGTTCAGATTCAACAGAGTAAACATGAAGAAATGTAGGGTTCTTGAGAGGAAGATCAGTGCTGCTGGTTCCAGTAAATATGCTGAGGAAAACAGATTCCCCTTCCGATAACTACACATATTGTCATGAGCAGGCATAACATTTTTGGAGAAATGTGTTGCAAGACATTTTGTAGGATGTCATAGTACCAGTTCCCCTTATTTGGCTCCTCAAGGGGAAAAAATAAAATGGCATAAACTAAACTTCTGAACTGTACATGACCCAGATGGTGGTTTGCTGCTTTTGATTCAACCGACTAAGATTTATCTGTAATGTGTCTTGATGAGAGCATAAAAGAGCCGCTACAGTCTAGTTCTTTTCTCTGTAAAATGAATACCCACTTCATATATAAGACCTCTAAGTTATTATATGTGGTTTGTAGATGATGTTCTGGTGTGAGCAAAAATTTTATATTTCAAAACAATTCTGTGTGCAGACCAACAAGCTAAAGCAATCAACAGGTTTGTGCATGTTCCCTCCTTCAGGTATGAATCTCATACTGATAGGTGTCCTGCCCATGTGCACATACAGCGCACACTCTGAAATCCAAGTTACCTTGCACATTGGGATACTAATCTTGTTGGACGCAAGAATGCATTTTGCCTTCGGTAGTGATGTCTCAGTGGCATCTCTCACTGTCCCATTCTGATCCTCACCAACTTGTACAGAGATGGTGGATCACATCACTATCACTATCTATCACACTACTATCATGCCACTAAGATTTCAAGTGTCACTGCTGTGCTGTGTACTGTACTGGCATACACTGACCATAGTACTTGTATTTCAGTTGGCATCCTGTCAAGTTCATAGCTTGGCTCAGCTCCAATTTTCAAGAGCGACTTCATATCCTGGAGTGCGGACTCATTCTGCACACCCTGGACCAGCATCCCAAATATGCAATTTTATCTTTAATTACATAATATTTGTTACCCTTCAGTTACGTTTGGGTCAAAATGACATGTTTAATTAAAAAAAAACTATAGCAGTGTAGATTTATTTTAGATTTATTTTTTGTTTTACAGACAAAATGTTTCATACATTTTTATTGTGCTCCTATTATCGCCGAACCTTTATTGATGCAAGCCAGATATTTTAAGACCACCTACCTTATAGTGTGAGTCGTTGTTCCCCTCTGACATCAGTGGCTCATGGGGCACCACTGTTATGCCTTTATAAGGCACTCGATGTGCGAAAAGGCACCACAAATATCTAATGAAGTTAGTAGTTCCTGAGATGCTACCACCCTCTACCTGATACCTTATTATCATGCTCTTTTGGATATCAGTCAAATCGCATCCTATGCCCATGACGATTCTTTTGCACTCTGCTACAACTGACTGGTGTGCTTGCTAATTTATACATGCAGCAAACCCTCTCGTGTTCATTCCAAACCAGGGGTGGCCATAATATTAAGATATGGCTGTGTATAGCAAATTTTTTTAGAGGATTGAGATAAAATTGCATGTGTTATGCTTATAAACTCTGTAAAATATGATGACATAATGACCCCGTCTCCATCAATGATCATAGCAGAGTGGCATCAAACTGAATAGCACAGCCCTGGCTTTTCATCTGTTATTTAAATATCTAAAAACAGATAATGAAAAGGTATTTTAACTAGTTGAAAAATACACTTCATATTTGTACTGGTAAAGTAGATGAACAGCACGTCCATTACAAAGTAGCAAACAGAACACAAGGGTTAATAAAAATTGATGCAATGCAAATTTAATTCATAGCAACTAAAATAACTCTAGGCTTCAAACAAAGGGAGGAAATGTTTAATGTGTAGATAATTCAGTATTAAGTAATGCTCAGAGTTTGGATGACATAGTTTTAGAGGTTGTGAAGTCAGAAATGAAAAATTCTGTGAATTGTTGAGAGTTAAGGTAAAAAAGGGTTCCACACCATCCACACATGTCTGATGTGTTCTTCTAAATGCAACATTTCTACGCACACAGAAGCAGGATGAAGAGATGAGCTACTCTATAAACTCCATTTGTATGTACATACTAAGTCGTTCTGTGGTGTCCTTTCTGCAGGTAACTGTTCCAGGTGAAAAACCCAAGAAGTATTGCGGTGAGAAAAGCCCTGGTGTCATCCACACGGACTCCCACACTGTGCAGCTGGAGTACCACACGGACGGCGCAGGCCAGAGCCGTGGCTGGAGCCTCCACTACACCACCCAGAGTGAGTCAGCTGAGCACAGCAGGAGATGAACCAGACAGCAAGAACATTAGAGATGTAAAGCTGTACTGTAAAAAATGGTGCATCAGTTCAACCTAAAAATCTGACTTCATGTGGCTTATGTAGCTTTTTGTGTATGTAAAGTGTCTGCAAAGTTATAAAGCCTCTCTCACACAGTCTACCTACTTGTTCTACCTGACTTCCAGGATGTTACTCTGACTCAAACTGATATGGCAGAACCAACGCCATTGTAAGAATAGCCACTGTGGTGTGAAAGTGGTGTGTAAAGACACAGTTTAGTTGTTATAGATTAACATCTATATTAATTATGTATTTTCTGTGAGAAAAAAATACAGTGGAAAACTAACCGGAGAAAACGTTTATTCAGTTTATCCTAACAGTTTTAAAGGTGAATATACATCTATTTTGAAGGGGTGGAGTGTAAATTGGAAAAGAGTATCAACAATGGAAGAGTGACCCCGGATTTCCCCCAGTACTTCTTCAGGGACTATATCCATGTGCGCTGTGACCAGGGATACAAACTCATGACGGTGAGAGGAGATGCAGCATGTGTCTGGTTTAGTGGTTTCCCCACTCAGTATATCTATTACTGATAACCTGTTTCTCTTCTACTTTTCTTTTTCATTCCATCACCCCCTTTCTTCTTTCCTACTTTCTGTACCTCTACCTTTCTGTCTCTCTGTCTCAGGGTGGGAAGGAGATTACGAGTTTCAGGTCCATGTGCCAGCATAATGGGAAATGGCACTTACCTTTACCAGAGTGCAAGAGTAAGCAAGGCTGAGCACAAACTACACTGCTACTGAAAGTACACAGGCCAAACGAATGAAAGGAAGGAGTGGCTTTATGTTAGCAATGAAAATTAGATATTAAAATATAATAAAATATAAATACAAAACTATTTTTACAATTCACCTATAATAAAGTAATGTACTGTACAGTACTGTACTAAAGCCTTCTGAGAGTATAATGTGTTATTTATATGTCAGTAAGTAATTTATCCAGGCAGTAAGCAAAGAGAATAACATTATAATAAATACAAACAAATTAACAACACAAGATTTGATGTGTGTGTTAGCTGAACCTTTTACACCTGAATTTACACTTACCAAACAAAACCTGCTTCAGTTAATCAATTCCTCCAGCTGTTGAATTCAGCAAATCCATTTGATGGCTGGTGTGCAGCAAAAGGTCAGGAACTAAACCTGTTATATTCTAACTGTATAACTGAATAGTTGTATGCTTCTACTTTTAAATATTAACTTTTTAAAACCAAATAAATCACATGTTTTACTGTTTTTATATTTACTCTAGCATAATATATATTTTGCATTATATGATAGCATTATAGCATAATAACATTATTCGGTGCAGCACTACATGGGAAAGGTCTTCCTGCTTGTAGTTGATGAATGGTAATGAGCATTTTTTTAATTATTTACAAACCCTTAATTTAGAACCCCTGATTCAGCTCATCTGAGCTAAAAATAGGAATTCCACTGATTGGTCAGAATTTCTGCACAGTTCAGATGAGATCAATATTCATAATGTTTTAATGTGTAATTGGGTAATAGTAGAGAAACTTACTGACTCTAATGTCTTTACAGTGGAGGTGATAGTTCAGAATTTTTTAAAACACAATAGTAGAATTCCTCTATAAACAACTGCTGCAGGCGTTTAATCAAACCTTTTGTTAAACAAGGTTAAACATTGTTAAAAAATTGTAAAGATCTTTAAAAACTAAAAAAAGTTAAAATTAGTTTTGCTTCCAATCCTTTGGCCTGTAACATATTTGTATGCAGCATATTGACTCATACACAGCACATTTACTCATGCTGGTCACTGTGTTGTTTCATGTTAATGATGTGTATAATGTTGTTTGCAGTCATTGACTGTGGAGATCCCAGGCCTTTGCTGAACGGCGGAGTCAAATTTATTTCTGGTTCTAACAATGAATACCAGTCGCTCATCCGGTACCACTGCAATGAGCCCTTCTATGCTTTCAGAGACGCTCACCACGGTCAGACACACAATACTGAGTAGTTCAATTCATCACTTAACACTGATCTCAAAATTTGAACACTTTCAAACAGCTGGGCTGTCCTACTTACCTGCTGCTCTGTTTTTTCTGTTGTAGTAAACTTCACATGCACTGCAGACCGCAAGTGGAGAGCAGATGACGACAATGCCGCAATCCCCCCATGTTTTCCTGGTAACCTTTTCATCAGGACTTAATGCTGCTATTTATCACTTCCAAAGTCATGATCACCTCATAATCAAACCTATGTGCTAATGCACAACTAAAGTTATTTATCTGGTATCTTCCTAACATTTGCTAACATCTAAAATATAAGTAATGGGACCAACAGTGTGTGTACAAATGTATATTGCCTAAAGGATGACTTCTTTGGATGTTGCACTTTAAGTTATAATGAATGACCTGTGATTGACTACTGAAACTGTTCATCTGCCTTGATGACATCGTGAAGGTCAGTAATATGTCAGAAATTTGATCAGTTATCAAAATTATTACCAAAGTGCTAGATATTGCAACCTGAAGGGAAATTTGTGGGCAACTTTCAGGCCAAGAACTTGTATTTAAAATTCCACTAGCATATGTAGGCATAGTTCTATAGTTCATTTATTCATTCATGTGTGTATTCATCCACATTCATCAGTCTAATGATTCTACACCAGGACGAGCTGCTAGCACTCAGATGGCACCACAAGCTATGCATGATTGACAGTTTGTTTACTTCTAACTTTATATACACATGCACGTGGTGTGTGTTTGCATGTGTGTGTACATGTCAGTGTGTGGTCGCCCTACTGTTGACCTCTCCAAGCGTGGCAGAGTGCTGGGAGGGATGGAGGCTCCAGCAGGCTCGTTCCCTTGGCAAGTCTTCCTCACATCAAGTGGTCGAGGTGGAGCGATCGTCATTGGGGACAGGTGGCTCGTGACTGCAGCCCACAATCTGGAGATGGTGCACTTCAGTAAAGAAAATGTGAAGGTACAAATATAATGTTTGCCAAATGTATAAATACTGGATTCACTGGTAATACGTTTTAGAACAGTTAAAAAGATTTTACTGGGGTGGCTCACTGCTAGCAAAAAGCAAAATAAAATAGCATGGCTGTATTAACATTATATTTAATAATTGATGCATCACTTTTTCTCTGTACATAATTAAACTAGTATATCACTGAAATTAAACTAATTGACAACACTGTGCTGATGTCTTTTGGTTAACATTTTGAAAGAAAACATTATATACATTATATATTTCAGTTAAGTAATGCACATATTCCACTGTAAAAAGTATTTGGTTAGCATGATAAACAATTACAGGTGACTTATTTCTGATAGTTACCATTTTACCATTGCATAGCCTACTTCATAATTTAGCTCACAGAGCAGCACTGCTGAATAAACCTAAAATACATTCACTCACCTGTTTACTGAGTAAATGAGTATATCATAGCAACATAAGCTAATTCTGAAACGCAGTATCATCAGACTCTTATAACTGAGCAGAAACTACCCCAATGGCAGATAAGCATACCTGATGCTTTACTGATGATGGCTAACCTTCCCACTTTTAAAAACTGTGGCAGCCAGAAGGTTGGCCCTGTTTCATTCTAGGGTGGTACTGGTCACCTCTTGGCACATTCTATAGAAATGGCTTTGCACAGTATTTTAATTGCCTTGAATTTAGTATCATATGAATTTGAAAGTTGCGTATACAGAAAGTATCCCTAATCAAAAAACACATTAATTTAGCTGGATCATCTTTCATTTTGTCATTAAATGACAATTAAAGCAACATGACTACTTACTTGGCTGATATGATCTAAATAAACCTACATATATGTTATTTTGTGATATTTCTATCCTGTTTTTTTTTACAGGTGTTTGTTGGAAACACCCGTGTCAGTGAACTTATGAAAACCCCGTCTCTTGCTATTGCATCGTTACACGTCCACCCAGGATACATGAACAACGTTATGAGGACTAATTTTGATAATGACATCGCTTTGATCAAGCTAAACTCCTCAATCACGTTTAACATGAATGTTATGCCAGTGTGTCTGCCTCCACAAGATGCTGACATCAGTCACTCTGGGTAAGAGCCCCCTCTCAGTTTTGCTTTCAATGTCTTTTCCTCTGTTTACTCTCACTCACTCATCTTCTAAACCGCTTTATCCTGGGGGGCTGGAGCCTATCCCAGTGTTCAGTGGATGGACTGCAGGAAACGCTCTGGACAGGCCAACAGTCCTCTGCTTAGAGAGGCAACAATGTGTTGATGGACAGACAGATTGTGACGCGCACTGAGCTAAAAGCAAAGTGATGTTTATTTAACAGACTGGTAGTACAACACAGCAGCAAAAAGATCAAAGCTGACATAACAAAGGGGCAAGGCCAGAGTCAGAGAAAGAAAACAGGCAGAAGTCAAAACCAGGCAAAACCAGACCAGCAACAGTATCAAAAGGGAAAAGACAAAAGAGTAAACCAGGAAGCCAAAATAGAGTCAAATCAGAGACACTAACAAGAATAGCAGGGAGAACCGCTCAGTAAGCACAGAGTGGCAATACTTCGCAACAGGTCAGTGTGAGAGAGGAGTATTTATACAAACAGACTAAATTAACAACAGGTGGGCTCAATACTCGGGAGACTCGGATCTAGGAAACGGAACAGGATTGGAAGGTGGTGGACATGTGAAAGTTACGTCATCGGGTGGTGGGTTATGGGAATTGCAGTCCGGGAGATCGAAGGTGAGAGGAGAACCAGCGGGCATGACAAACAGTTCCTCTGTTTATAGAGGTGCAATATCAGTATGAACGTGTATTAGTATTGGGCCTGCAGAAAATGCTGGATCGAATATCTTGATTATAAAAATCCAATTCAGTCCAGTAACAATTTTAAATGTTTTACTAGGAATTCTCCTTTTCCAATTCTTTTGCAAACTAATGTTAAAACAAATGTTTAATTTCTTGGTTTCAGCTGGGTTTCAGGATTTGGACTGACTGAACATTTCCACACGGCTGACAAACTCAGATATATCACACTCCCTGTTGTGGAACAAGACCTTTGCCACAGATCCATCGAGTCTGAGAGAGCATCCCGCAAAGATGTGGCTCCGCTGACGGCTAACATGTTCTGCGCGGGTCTCCCTGAGGGGGGGAAAGACACCTGCTCTGGGGACAGCGGCTCAGCATTCGTTATGAAGAACAATAACACTTACTGGGTGGCAGGCATAGTTAGCTGGGGAGTGGATTGTGGCAAACCTGGGAAGTATGGCGTATACACCCGTGTTACAAAGTACATTAACTGGATACACAAAACCATGGAAGAAAACCTGTAATGTGAGAGAGCAAATCTACAAGCATCCAGATGTAATATTAATCCCAAGTGTACTACATTCAAGTTAACTGCTGTGATAATATTCTTTCCAAATTTATTGTACAACTTGCCTGTGAGACAATACAGCATAGAGCTAATTGTCATACTCATCACATTGCATGATATTAACTCCTGGTCTATAAACTAATGCTGAATATACAGAAAAATAAAGACCAAACTTTATTAATGTTTATTAACAGTTTTTTCTTGTATCAAGATGACACCATTTCCTAAATGTACTCTGCATGGCTAAGCTAATTCTTTTGTACTAATATGTTGAAAAGAGGTTCTGATTAACATGTGTGTAATACAGGGATTCCTAAAGTCAGCGGTCAGAGAACTCTATTCTGTGCATACAGCTGCAAAGTTGTTATTAGTTTAACTGTCTAGTACAGCATATTGGAGTTGAAATTAAATTATAAATTTGAGCTCAAATTGCAGACTTCACATTTTGAGGGTATTTACATCCAAATCGGGTGAATGGTGTAGGAATTACAGTTATTTGGATAAAAGGCCATCAATTTTTAGGGTCTCAGAAATAATTCCCGTATAACACAAAGCCCAAGAAGATGATAGAAAACAATTGTGGTGGATGATAGAAGAATTCTTTCTCTGGTGTAGAAAAGTGTTCACAAAAGTTGACCTAATGAGGACTACTTTGCAGATAGTTGGGTTATCTGTGTCAACAATCTAGAGAAGTCAAAACCAGGGCCTTTTACAAGGTGTATACCAAATTAGAGTTAGCCTAAAAAAAGCCTAAAGAGGTCTTTAAAAGCCTCTAAAGTTCTGGAACAACATCTTATGGGCAGATAAGCCAAAGATCAGCTTGTACCAGAATGATGGGAAGAGTATTAGATCCTCAACAATCAGTGAACTTGAACAATGATTAAAAAAACTCATGCATTGCATTTGACTGGCCTTGTAAACAATTTCTACCAAGACAAAACTGAGTCCAAATGATGTTGAGACAGAGACCAGACGTAAGTACTAAAACATTACTGAACACCACAGAAAACCTTCACTATGGCAAATGCAATTGTAAACCTACACTATTCCAAACAATGGTAAACTCTCACTACAGCACAGCCATACACAGCCTACTCGCTTAGATATGACACATTACATTTTACATTAGAAGCACCACAGCAGACAAGCACCAGGAGAGTGAAAAATATTCACACAAAACACACTGTGCACCCACATACACATATTCTTTTAAATATATTTCTATTAGTATATATTGATTCCACGTGAATGAAATACTGTATGCAGCAATATCATTGCATGTGTTTTACTTACTTTTGGCAAGAGTTGTGTTAATTGAATGTATCCTATTTATGTGGAACCAGTGTGTATATTTAAACACCTGAAAGCTGTTTTATCTACATAAACCATCCGAGCTATGACATTATCCCCCGCATAGTACTGTCTCAAATAGTATCAGAAAATATTTATGAGTGATATTGTTTCCGCCAAATAACCCTTTAGGCTTGGTTGTTGTATTTTGAGCTTAATAATGTAACACAATCTCAATGAGAGACAGGTCTATATGGCAGACAGATCACTCTAAAATCCACACTGTATGATTACACAGCAATGCTGTAATAACACGTGTGGAATGCGGATTGGTGTTATCATGTGAAAATAAGCATGTAACAGTCTGGATGGTCCTTCACTTCTTTGGCCCTGAGAACATGACATCCATTAACTTAATAAGCGATCCAGAAGGCTGACTCATCAGTCTGTAATACACGTTCTTCTGTACATCAGTCTATTTCAGATTAGCTTTAGTGCAGAGCAGTCGGCATTTCTAAACATTGCTGACATATGACTTCTGCTGTGTATATTACAATCTTACAACTGTTTCTCAAAGTATTCCTGAGCCCATGTGATGTTCATCCCAGAAAGATTTTTTCATTCACTCATTCATACATTCATTCGTTCATTCATCTTTTATTCTTCTTTTTTTATCTTTTATTCTATCAACCACTTATTCTTCTGTGTTATGTAGAGGTGAGTGGGGGTGCTGGAGCCCATCCCAGGGTGTGACTACAGCACACCAAAATACAGCTTTGTATGTACTTTTTTCTTGAAAACCTGTGTGAGAACTGAATTAAAGAATAAGGTTATTTTGTATTAACCAGAAAATAAGTGACTGCAATTTTCTGTTTATGTGTACAGTGTATGTACAGTTGCAATCAAAATTATTCAACCCCCATTGAAAATGAGTAAAACATTTACAAACTTTCAGCTGTTTGCAGTAAACCAGTCAAACAAGAACAATTTAAATTTTGTATTTTGTATTTATGTTTTATAATTCATACATTATGTCTCAGTCTCAAAATCCTGTATAAAATTCCTCATACACATTTGCAAATCAGATATTGCCTCAAGCGCACATGATGCAACTAGACAAGAGTTTCATTAGTTGCATTAGATGTGCTTGAAATAAAACACATCAAATATCTGGATTGGATGAGGTTTGTTGACTGTGATGTTTGATTGCATAAGAGAGTTGCCCAAAAGATTAGGAGAAGAGATTACAGCCTTGCACAAACAAGTCAAATGATACAAAAAGACAGCAAAGGCCCTAAATGTTCTTAGAGATGCAGTTCAAAGCATAATTCACACTGACTACAAAAGACAGCAGCAAGATTTGGTTGCAGCAGACACTGAGGTTTCAGTTTGCACAGTAAGGCGCATACTAAACGGTGAGGGTCTCCATGACCAATCTTCAAGAAGTACACCTCTACTGACCCCAAAGCACAAGAAACATGCCCCAAAATGTTTAAAACCATATACAGTAAATAAGAGGACTTTTATGTGGCATGATGAAACACAACTGGAGCCTTTCGGGCCTATGGATTAGCAGTATATCTGGAGGAGAGAGAATGAAGCATACACCAAACAGAACACCACCTAAGTTGAAGCATAGCAGTGACTCAGTGATGATTTAGGGCTGCTTTGCTTTCTCTGCCACTAGAAACTTGCAGCATGTGGAATGGAAGATGGATTCAATGAAGTATCCAGGAAATCCTAGAAGAAAATGTGTCAAGCCTTCTATGAGGAAACTGAACCTTGGGTGTCATTGGAACTTCCAACAGGGCAATAGTTCTTTCCAAACATACCTCAAAGTTTACCATGGCCATGACAGTCCCTGACTTAATCCCCGTGGAAAATCTGTGGTGAGATTTAGTGAAGGTGGTTGCAGCATGCAAACCTAAGAATATTGGTGAATTAAAGGGCATTGCCATTGAAGAACGAGCTAAAATTTCTCAGTGCCTGGCTATGCTTTATGTTCGCAGAAGGTCATAACAGCAAATAGGTGCTCTACTAAGTATTAAAGATGCTTGCAATAAAGGGACAGAATAATTCTGAAGCTTCAGCAAATGGCTGAGCAAATGATTGGTATGAATTATCTCAGGGTAAATATCATGATTTTACTGTGAACAATAACTGTAAATAGCAAAATCATTCTAATTACACTAAGTGTACATAGCGTCATGCTTCTATTTGCACTTGGTGTAAATAGCATCTGTCTAACTTTTCTTTGGCCAATAATTCATGTATAGTGTATTTTGCCATCACTGAGCAGACCAAGTTTTGGGATGCCCTTATGCCTTATGTAGAGTGCTGTGAAAAAGTATTTGATTAATACCTGATTCATTTTTGCTAATTTGTCAAATTTAAATGCTACAGATCATCCAACTAATTTTAATGTAAGGCAAAGACTACATGAGTAAACAGAAAATGCAGTTTTTAATATCATTTAATTTATTAAAGATAAAGATTTATTTATTTGTCTATATTACCCAAATGAAAAAAATAACTGATCCCGAAATGTAGTAACTGGTTGTGCCAGTCTTGGTAGTAACAACTGCAATCAAACTGCAACATTGCCGTGGAGAACTTTTGGTGATTCTTCTTTTCAGAATTGTTTTAATTTGGCTACATTGGAGGATTTTCAAGCATGAACTGCCCATTTAAGGTTTTGCCACAGCATCTTAGTGGAATTCATGTCAGGACATTGACCTGCCAGTTCAAAAGCTTTATTTTGTTTCTTCTGAGCCCTTCAGAGGAGGCCTGTGTGCTTCGATCATTGTCCAGCTGCATTACCCAACTGCGCTTAAGCTTTAGGTCATGAACTTACAGGTGGATATTCCGCTTCATGATTTTCTGATAAAGAATGAAACTAACTGTACCATTTATTATGATCAGCCATCTAGGTACTGCATAAGCAAAGCAGCCCTGCACCAACAACTATTGGAATATTGTATGCTGCATAAGCTTCACGGCTCCCATGACTTCCAAGATGCTCCACCTTTGACTCATCAGTCCACAAAATATTATCCCAAAAGTTTTGGGGGTATCTAGATGTTTGTTGGCAAATGTAAGATGAGCCTTTGTGTTCTTTCTGGACTCCTTCGCAGATGCCAATTTTGCCCAGTGTCTTTCTTAGCATAGAATCATATACATTGATCTTAAATGAAGGCAAATGAGGCTTGCAGTTCTTTAGATGTTAGTCTGGGCTCTTTTCTGACCTCCTAGATGAGTTGTTGACTTTGTTTCGCATCGGTATGTAAACCTCTTCAGAATGTGACATCATGTGTTGTTTTATTAGGCCTTCTAGCTGCTTCACTTTGCCAGACAGGTTCTATTTAATTGATGTTTACATTCAACAGCAGGCCTGCCCGTAATCATGCCTGGGCATTGCTAGTAAAACAGAGCCCAATAGTCAGTTTAATTTGTTTAACTGGTTGATTTAGTAGCTCAGAGGGCAATTACTTCTTCATTTATGGCCAGGACAAGGAACAGTATTTTAACTTCAGTGAATTAAATCATCATTTAAAAACAGCATTAAGTGTTTACTTGGGTGCTTTATCTAATTTTAATAATAGTCTGATGATCTAAAACATTCAAGTGTGACATATATGCAAAAGTACAAGGTATGGGGAAGAGGGCAAATACTTTTTCACAGCACAGTAAGCAGTCCCCTCACTAGCAACATGGCTGTCAACTTTAACTAAATTGTAGGAGGAGGCCTACAGAGAGGAGGGCGTGCTGGTGCCAGGAGAATAACCTTTCTCTCAGTCTCAACAAGACCAAGGAGCTGATAGCGGACACACCTGCTTCAACATCGATGGGGCCACTATAGGGAGGGTCATCAGCTTCCTCGGTCCAAGTTCCTCTGTGTTCACATCACAGAGGAATTTACATGGACTGAACACAGCAGCATCTCTTCTACCTCAAACGGCTGAAGAGGTCGTCCCCCCCAGGCACCAGGCTGCTGAACAGCCAGTAGTGCTGACGCATCGGTCAATGGGACTGTCACTACAAATGTCACCTAAATCATCATCACTGATCTTCATGGACAACCCACAGCCTTACTCTCACCATCACTCTGCACTGTACATTTAGCATATCTATACCTGCACATACGGACTTTGTTTACCCTTTATCCATATATTGTATATCTGAAATATATCTTATTCTATACCCTGCATCTCTTTTATCTACCTCAGACTCCCCAAACTGCACATATGGGAATGTGTACATCTGTATATATCATAGCTTTCATTCATAACTTTATATTACAGTTATATAAAACTGTATATTTGGCGTAACAGAATTATTCTGGTGTATTGTGTATATTGATTGTCTAATGTGTATTTTGTATTTAAGTACTGCAAGGGACTGCACACCTATGATTTTACACAGAAGACCTGTGTAAATGTGACATGACAGTAAACGTGATTTCATTTCCCTTTCCAGAGAGAAAGCTAATGACAAGGAAAATGCTAACCTAGCAAGCTAGCATATCTGTCTACCTGTCTGTCCATTCATCCATTTATTTGTTCTGTTTTGTTCATTGTGTTCACATTCAGCTGTAAAGTGAATAAAAACCTTATTAAAGATTTGCCTTGTATAAACTGAATAATGTTTTTAGTGAGCACTGGTCTCCCTTCTGGCTCTGCCTCTAGTGACATACAATATGGTTTTATGTGCATTAATTACATGTAAATAGTAAAGTAAAGCACAAGCATCTCTTTAATGTATTATTGCAAAACATTCTGATTTGTAATATGACTTTGAGGATTATATCATCTATAATAATATGATTCTGATGTAGTTGGGTAAATTTACCATTATCAGAGGCCATGCAAAAAAGTGTGAGTCTTCAGCTGAAGCTCAGTAGGAGTTGATTAGCTGGGTGGAATTAGTGAAGGTGGCAGATGTCTGTAGCTTGTTGGCCTCTTCTTATCCTTTCATCCCCTTCAGTGGTTTCATGCAAGCCTCAGCTCTCGGTCAGACTGCTGGAATGCCTGACCTGAACAGATGAGGCTTAAAACACAGCTTAAAGGAGCAGAAGCTGTGAAGCCAGAGCTGTGTGACAGTGTATATCTGCAGCACTGCTCTTTGAGGTGGGATGGAAGGCAGCTGGACCCTGCTGAAAGTTGTAATAATGTTGGAGCTGCTGTGGTTTCCTTGGTCGTGCCTGTGCCAGAGGAGACAGCAGCTGCCCGTGCTGTGGATTATGCCTCTGAGCAATGAGCCAGCGTGGGGCAACGTCACAGCAGAGGTCATGCCTGCAGTCCAGCTCGCACTGCAGCACCTGAGCAAGCAACCTGCTCCTTTACGCAACTACGAGCTTCAGTTCCACTTTGCAGACTCCAAGGTAACACAGAGATGATTGAGGTTCACTTAATTTTTTATCTGTTCTTTTAGCCACCACTTTTCCAACCCTGACCTTAGAAGAAAAAACTAAAGTGTTTTCTTTGTGCCATTACTCCACCTTTTTCATTTAGGAGTGTATAGACAAAGACATACATTAGTATATACAGTACTATTAGCAGGGGAATGAACTGCAATGAATAGTGACGATGATCATGTTATTTGAGGAGTTCTGGATCCTATAGGTATGAATCTATAGCAGCAGCTTCCAGATTTGGTACAACCCGTGCTATAAGAACTGAGTTTGGATTTTTGTATGCTTGATATGACAGGACGGAGTGTTTTATAAGACATGACCTCAGTTGTTCTGTAGCTTTTATAGAGCAGTCCTGCAGAATGAATATAAAAGGAAAGCAAAGAAACCCTGAATATTGTGTCAAATGTACTTTAATATAGTCGATCCCCTCTGACAAAAAAATGATTCTATACTATATCAGGTTCAGCTCAGTTCCTTCAGTACTTAGTAGATTGGCATGAATCTCATGCCAATCTTAAAGCATTTTGCCACCCTTCTGGTTTGCCGTATTGTGTTCTGCTGGTTTCTGGCCAGTTCCAGTTTGTTTATTTATTCTCTCATATCGTGAAACCCTTACATGTAAGCATGTTTTCACATGTGGTAACAGATTTTTGACATGTGTTATTGGCATGTGAAAGTCATGTGACCTTAAAGATCAGCCACTTGGTATTCTAATAACTTCTGCCCATCAAGTGGTCTTATTGTGCATGTGCATATCGTTGCTATAGTATAATCATTTTTTTACCTTTTATTGTGTTATTGTGTAATGGTAATTCAGTCTTACTTCAACTGTATTATACAGACTTAGTCCAGTGATGTGATTATTGACAGCGTTATTTATTTACTGATAAAGTCACAAAGGCCATCAAAATATCCTACCTACAGATTAAAGTAGGGAGCTATCTGGGGCCGTAGGACTCTGACAGAAAGTAAATCTTTTTGTATAAAATCTTTGTCAATCCATTTTAGACTTAGGCTAACCCAGTTTTAACATCCCTTCCTTCAGTAAAAAAGTTCAGATCAATCAGCATATCTGAAACTAGCTCTCTGCTGTTACAGCAATAATTTAAATCTTTTTTTAATGGTGATATTGTCGATATTGTGAATGTTAAATGCTTTTTTGTTTAATATTTGTGTGTTATATTATTGTTATTATTATTATTATTATTATTGTTGTTGTTACTATTATTACTAGTAGTAGTAGCTTTGGCCATAAAAGGTTTTTGTAAGTGACAGTTCATATACAATAAATCACACAGTGTACATCAGCTATTTATTTGTATTTTTCTCCATCATTTGAATACATTGACTGCCCTTTCACACTGTGCAGAATTTTCGTGAGGAATGGACCAATAGAAATGCTCCATAATCATTTTTGCATATAATGTCTATATTAACTTGCAGAACATTTGTGTCCATTTTGAAGGTTTTTGTGTCTTTGGATGAGTTAGTCAACATTGCTTTTCTTTCTTTCATTATTTCTCCTTTCCCTCTGTTAGTGTGACAATGCCAAAGCCCTGAAAGCCTTTTTTGAGGCCATCTTCTATGGTCCCAAACACCTGATGATATTTGGAGGATTGTGCTCATCAGTGACATCTACCATCGCTCAGTCTCTAGAGGCCTGGAGTCTCTCACAGGTGGAGTTATAATGGACAATCAATATAACAAGCCAATTATGGATGATTAACCCACAGACTTTATTTTGGTGATTAGATATGGACTGAATAAGCTTTGTGGACTGTTAATGTTCATAACTGTATGCATTCCAGTTGTCCTTTGCTGCTACATCACCTGCATTAGCAAATAGAAGAAGATACCCGAACTTCTTCCGCGTTGTGCCGTCAAACAGTGCTGTTAATCCAGCGTTGGTGAAGTTCCTTGAATATTATGGATGGACAAGGGTGGGCACTCTGACCCAGCTGGAGGAAAGGTTCACTGAAGTAAGACCCACCTGTGACTATAACTTAATACAAAATGCTCTCTCGATTATAACACTGTACTCCAGATGCCTGTATGAATAGTAAACATTGAGAGGGTCTTGGCCTTATGATATTTTCTTTCTAGCTAATGAATCCAGTCGTTTCTTAGTTAAAGAGGAATTTCACAATTCTTTCTTTATTTATGAGCAGTTCAGTCCTTGAGATGTAATCAGAGTCATTCAGAGCAGGTTTGATGTGAAAAGGTTGATTGTGGAGACACTTACTGACTCGGATTTGTTTACAGTGGTGTTAACTGGAACCAGGAGTCACGATATCTACAGCACAAGTACAGCTATTTTACGTAAACCTACACGTCTGAGCTTTTAGACGTAGTGTGATGATGGCTGATGATTTTCTTCAGGGATTATTTTGCCCTGGATAATGCCTTGGATGTACTCCTCTACCGTGAATGGATTAAAATAAATGTACCAAAATATTATCAGACAAAACTTTAGCACAAACTATTATAAAACAACGTGTCAGACATCAGGCAGAGTACATCTAACCATTTCATGTAAAAACATTCCATGAGGAAGATTTCAGAGACGTTAAAACAGTTCCCATGTCCACCATAATGAACAATTCTGACTCTGTGAGTTTATCTAGAATGGCGCCAAACCACTCTCAATAGCTTTGTTTGCATCTCAACCATTTAATTATGTAGAATTTGAACTCCATAAGTGGTGGAGTTCCTCTTTAACACTGCTGTCATTTTTATCATTTTGAAATTAAGAGTCACATCATTAAAAAAGTATATTTTATATACATCATTTGAAACATATAATCATAAAACCACATCCCTATCACTGAGTTATCTGTTGCCTTCTGGAATGGTTGGGCATCACTGCCATATCAAGTGACCAGTAAATACAAGACAACAAATGTACAGAAAGCGGTGACTTCCCAAACTCCACTGTTGACGTGGTAGAGCCTAGTTAGGTAATGAATTTTAGCCAGATGCAAATTCAGAACGTTGTGTAGAAATGTAAACAAAAGCCATACACAGCTTTTCACCACTAAACTGATTATCTCCCTGATGCTATTGTTATATGTGGTATATAAATAGGTCTGGGTGGTCTTGTGTAATACAGGTGCAGGAGGACTTGGCAGAGCATCTCAAACAGGCCGGAGTTAGCCTGGCAGATTCACAGTGGTTCTCCGGTGACCCATGTGCTGCTGTAAAGACACTAAAAGTAAGTGATGAAGTCATTTTAAGTAAGTGATAAAGTAACCTTTTTAATGACAGACAGTGTTTACTGAAGTAAAACAATTAATCTACTACCTAAAGAAGGACAGTACATAGAGAAGAGAGGAGACGAAAAAAGAACAGTTGGAGAGAATATTTCCTCAATAACACACTAATTGAAAACAGTACCAGTGAAACTGAGAGTAATATTTCACTTGAACAGATGGCAGCCAGACAAGCTGTATCAACATACTGAGGCAGGTTTGGTCTCTCTCTAAGCCTCACATCAGTGTTCTCTTACTATGTGCTTATATACTCTAATGTATTTTGCATGCCCATAGCACATTACCTATATCTTCTGTTTTTTTCTCCATCCCAGGAAAAGGATGTGAGGATAGTGATTGGTCAGTTTGATGAGTTTTCAGCTGCAAAAGTCTTCTGCTGTGTAAGTTATAACATCAGTGTTTACATTGTTTCCACCATAAAGTCAAAGCAGCTGTAAGGTTGAATAGCAGCTGTAGCATAGCTTTTTGTGGTTTCACGTGCCTGTGGTGCACATTGTATGTAACCCTTATACAGCATAAACTGTCTATAGTCCAACCTTTTAGGGTATAAGTCCCTGTGGTCTCTATGGTTCAACATTTTACAGTGCCTCCTCTCTGCTGTAACTTCACTGTAGTGTAATCTCTTTGTGGTGTTGCCTCATTATACTGTTATCTGTCTGTAGTTTAATGAAAGTAACCTCTCTATAGTGTTGCCTCTATATAATGTAACCTCTCTGTAATGTAACCTATAAATGGTGAAATGTAATCTGTAGTGTAACCCTCATAAGTGTGAGGTTTCTGGTTTTGCAGGTACATCAGCTGAACATGTTTGGAAATAAGTACCAGTGGATTCTCTCTGGCTGGTCAGAGACAAGCTGGTGGACTCACACTGGCACCTCCAGCTGCTCTGCTCAGAGTGTACTGAATGCAATGGAGGGTGCTGTCAGTGTGGACTTTGAGACCCTCAGCTCCAGACGTATCAGAGGGGTTTCAGGCAGAGTAAGTCTGTTTTTTATTGTTAGATCATACAAATTTAAATAATAGATTTCCTTATTATACTGTTCACCAACATGCCAATCATTAGATGAAATTATGAACTCTTTTTCAGAGGATCAGAACACGACTGTATTATAATTATTATTATTACTCTGGCACTATGTGTTTTTGTTCCAGACGCCACAGGAATACAAGCAGGAATATGACAAAAGGTGCATGCTGAAGGGTCTGGGCTCCAGTAAGTTCCATGGCTTTGCCTACGATGGCACCTGGGTGTTGGCTAAAGCTCTGACGCGGGTGATGGAGACGGTGAAATACAGAGAGAAATACAGCACACATCGCAACTTTACTGTTACTGAGAGAGAGATGACACACATGATACTGCAAGCCATGAGTGACACTAAGTTCTTTGGTGTGACTGTGAGTCTGAGCTTAAAGCAGTGCTGTATCTGAAGACAAATTAGATTAGATTTAGTAGCACAAGAAATTAATGCTTGCTGACACTCACAAGAATATTTGTATGTATATCTGTACAAAAGATTTCTGCCGTTTTTAGGGGCATGTTATGTTCCGCAATGGTGAGAGGGTTGCAAGCATCAAATTTGCCCAGTTTCGAGGTAAATGAGAATGGATTTTTTGATCAAAGATGCTTTTTATATTTCTATGCTTTCTGTAAGAATCTTTTGCACTGATGAATAGAGAGTTTCTTCATAACTCCACAGCTGGCAGAGAGGTCCAGGTTGGAGAATACAGCAGCATTACAGACAGGCTGGAGTTTGCCAGTCCCATCTGGTTCAAAGGTGAGACACTGTGAGGTTTAGTCTGGTATGTAAGGCTTAAGGAGAATGGGCAAAAAAAAGAGTCATTTATTGAGTATCGGGTAAATCAAAATTACACTACTTTGACTTATTGCCCATACACTGCCTAGCAGTGACAGACTTTATTAGAGCAAGGCCTTGAGAGGGGGCCATAAATTGTCAGTGTTGTAATTTTTCAGTCACTTCATTCTTTCAGTAAAGAGCCATGGCATTTCACAGTCAGTGACCTTTCTAGGACTTCCAGACGGCACAGAGTCATCTTTTGCGGTTTCTGGTGATATAGCGTCTGTTGGGTGTTTCAAGATTGTAACCCTTTTCCAACCAAAACATAATAATGAAATAAGAGTATTATTACAATATTTGCAGAGTTTAAATATAATGTAATTTTAAATAGAATAGTAGAAACAGAAATGATTTAATTAAATAAAACAGTATGGCATTCATTATGGTTTCTTTGAACGTTCCTTTCTCCTGCTTGTATATTTCCTAGCTAATGTAATGAAAACTTCATTGTTACTATGCAGGAGAAGAGCGTACTAGGGACCATACCCAGGTGTATCCTCAGAGAATGGAGATCAGCTTGGTGCTCTACAGCATTTTAGCATCCATCTCTGTCTTAGGGATTCTCATGGCCATTGTTTTCCTCTTCTTCAACATCCAGTACCGTAATCACAGGTAAGGCGTGCATCCCAGATGTTGTCGTAACACACAGTCTGCCCATTATTACCCACTACAAGCTCCTTTAGTGCTGCAGCCTCCTCCACCTCTCCTTTTTTAGGCTTATTCAGTGACATTCTGCACTACAAGAGCTTCATTATTACACTATTACTTATATTTAATTACATGACTCGGCTTTCTTGTGTGAATTGAAATGTCTTGATGAGTACTTACACATCACTCTTTTCATACTCAGGGTGGTCCAGATGTCAAGCCCTTTACTGAACACTCTGCTAATCCTGGGAACTCTGTTATCTTATTCGTTCATCTTTCTCTTTGGATTGGATGTTTCATATGTGCCCGAAGGAGTATTTGATGCTCTGTGTGCTGTAAGTTTGAACAACAATGCTCATTCAAATGAACTGATGCAATCAAACCTAAAACAGCAGTTTGTTATTATAGGGGACCTATTATGCTCAATTTTCAATGTTTATAAAAAAATGTCAATGTTCATAAGTTTAATTTTAGGGTCTACTAGAACAGATTTACATGCTTTAATTTTCTCATTCTGTACATCTGCATTCACCCTCTGTCTGAAACGCCCTGTTCGAGCTCCTGTGTCTTTAAGCCCGCCTCACGATGAGCTCAGTGTGCTCCTATTGGTCAGCTTGCCCAATCTGTTCTGACTGGTCAACCACTACCGTAGTAGCATACTACAACTTCCACAGTGCTGTGGCTATTCTTAGAATGGTGTTAGGTTTGCCGTATCAGTTTAAGCCAGTTTAAGTCCCATCCTGAAAGTCAGAGCTTGGTAGAACCATTACACGTTACAGAAGAGTAAGTCTCAACTTTTTAAGGCTTGCCGACAGGAGGCAATAAGCATTGTGTTACAAAATTACATCACCTTGTAACAGCGGAACGGGCAGGAATTCCAGCAAAGCGGTTTAGGTAGCTGGAAAAAGGGGTTTCTGTGGGAGAGAGTTGCCCCTTCTGGCATATATTTTGGGCTACATAACACACTAAAGGAAAAGAAATAAACAGGAAATCATAAGAGGTCCTCTTTATTAATAGGTCTTTTTCTGTCACAGGTCAGAATATGGCTCATAGTCACCGGACATTCAACAGCGTTTGGGACAATGTTTGCCAAAATTTGGAGAATCTATGCCATCTACAAAACCGTCAACTCTCAGAAAAGGGTAAGGAAGATTTAATTTCAGATTTGATCGAAGATTTAATTTCATCATTCTTCATGAGTTTGCTTCTCAAGATCTGAGATCTCTTCTGATGCAGATTATAAAGGACTACATGCTAACTGGAATAGTCTGCGGTCTGCTGCTGGTGGATATGTGTTTCTTAATTAGTCTGCATGTTTTGGATCCTTTGCGAAGGACGGTGGAGGAATTCAGTCTGGAGGTGAGATTTGATGATCAGGGCTGAACACTAATGCCTAAAATGTTCACCCTGTGATCTTTGTCAGTATGTGCACGATTAAAGGCTGTTTTACCATTAGCAGATTAACCCTAGAGTGTAATCCTACATGATGAAATAGAATTTTCATCCAAGCTGATCTCCAATAGTTCTGCACAACAATAATGTTAGAAAATACAAAAAGTCGTTTAGATCTTGAAATGCTTTGCTAAATCAGAATCATGGACTACAACGAGTGGAGAGATAAATGCAGGCCGCTGTATGGAAAAGCAGTACCCAGAAAAACATTTTCTCTGTAATGTTGATTATAAAAATAAATCAACATTACCAGTAAAAATAAACTGAGAAGAGATATATAGGTTCACTACTCATTTTGAATAATAACAAAATGAGTGTTTGTGTTGATATGTTGATATCATGAGTTTCCATACATTAAATCACTCTCCATGTTTTTGTACATCTCAGTGATTAAATTTTACAGAGATGTTGAAACTCTTCAAGTTATTACACCTAAAAGTGGCAAAACACAAGAAGACCCCAGGATATAGTCATTAATCCATAAAGAAACAAAAACATGGAAATACAGCTCAAAAAGAAATTTGCCCATTTGCTCTGTGCTTGTGATATGCTTTAGGTTGACCCTCACGGTAGAGATTTTGCCTTTCGTCCATTTTTGGAGCACTGTGAGAACATTCATATGAACATCTGGATGATGATCATGTACCTTTATAAGACTCTGCTAATGGTAAGGTTTAACTGTCTGCTATGATTTGCTCCACTCCAGAAAGTCAGCATAACCATGATTAGACTACATTAATATTAACTGTGGCGGTTTGACTTTGGCTAATCTCCTTAATATATCTCCTATGCTGACAAGCTGCTTTGCTGTGTCCTGGCCTGGAAGACACGACACTCAAACACACTCGCTCTTAGCAGCGGCGAGTGTACTTGGAGCAGTGTGTGCATCGCAGGCCCCTTAAGTGTCATTGGTGCCTTTCTGGCTTTACTGACCAGAGATCAGCCAAATGTACAGTTCTGCATTGTGGCCGTCGTCATCATCACCTGCTGTTCCGTCACTCTGAGTTTGGTCTTCATTCCAAAGGTTAGGCATCACTGTCTTCTCTGATATTCCTTACATCTGGTAAAACCTATTAGCAGGAGCCACTGTTTGTTTGCTCATGATTACATGTTTTGTTGATTTCCAAAGTGAAAATTAGTTGCACATCCTCTATCGCAAACACACTTAGACATGCCATTTTGTCATTATGCAAATAGTAGCGCGTAATTCTACTTATTTGCTTATTTATTAATAAAATATAAAATGTGTCAAGACTTTGATATTTTTTCCAGTATGTTAAATACAGCAGTTAGTAATAGTACATTAAAATGTGTTCTCTGTAGAGGACTTTCTGTTCACTTCAACTAAGCATGATATTTGACCAAGGGTGGCCAAACTTTTGCGTACGATTGTAAGAGTGATGCTCAGGAGCACCTATTTTGTGTTGGCATTCTAAAGCTGGACTATACTTGGTACAGAGATGTTACAAGCCCTTTGGTTCTTAACACTTTTTAGGCAATTTTTTAGTTTTTAGTTCGGTTAGCACATGTTACACAATTCATTTACACAGTTTTTCCATTAGCCTAAATATAGTCAATTAGCCTAGAAGCTAATACCTCACCAATTACCAATTGCAAACCTTTTTACAGTGGTCCACACCAAACAACCAAGTTGTTTTTCTAAGTTCTTCTAGGTCCCTGCCCATTATAACAATGGACTTTAAACAGATGGACGTATCTATTTTAAATCACAAACCGCTGCTAATTACAGATTAGTCTCAGTCTCAGACACTCAGCTCATGCGTAAACAGAGTCTCTAATTTTGTTGTTTTTGTTATGATTGCTGCCCACACAATGTGTTTATGTGCAATGAAAAAGAAACTTTATAAGCACTTGTCCACTTTGTGTGATGAGACTGGATTTAAAAAAAAATCCTTAAAACATTTAGTAGCTTTTAAGCATATTTGCCCATGCATACTGATGTGCTCCCTGTGGGACTTCTTGTTCTTTGAAAGTTGCACCACATCACCAGTCTGTTGTTGCTGGGCACGCTAAGGGAAAAGTCTAGCTTGGATAATAGATGGTGAGCAAAATAAATAGATAAAAAAATAAACAAAACTAGTGATTTTGTTGACATGGGCCAAAAAATTGTACTGTTAATAAACTTACCAGGCATCAACAACCTTCGTGCATGTCCTTCCGGAGCGGCGAGGGTAGAGCACTACGGGTAGCGGTACAGCAGCGAAGAGACTTAAACATGTAAAAAGTTGGGACTGATAGTTTGAAGATATGTACAGCTGTTGCTTGTGTCATCCTGTGCTGGGCTATGGGGCTGTTCAGCAGGGTAGTAGTGCAGAGGTAATACTTTCTGTCCTGCCTGCTATCCCGGCTGTTCAGTAGCACTGGACAGTGGTCTCCACTGCTGTGTGTTCAGTAATAAAGGAGCTTTCATCTAAAGTGTCATTTTTCCCGCGTCTTCTTACTGTACGCTGAGGCCACAATGCATTTTATCCAGCATATATGAGAAATAGGTCTAGCTTATATACTGTGATAGGCTGCTGAATGGCAGACAGAAAACAGGAAGTGAATGGCAATGGTAGAGTCAAACTACAATTAGTGTAAGGAGAAAACTGTGTAAATTTGATTTTTCACCAAACTGCCACATTAAACCAATACTTCAGGCGTCTGTTCAAAAACTTTCTGGGGATAATCCTGAAACCAGGTCATTTGTATCTACCCATAACTACAACACTTGACTTTTGACTTATTGGAGGTATTGGCAACATCAGAAGCAGATGTGATAACACATGATAACTGATTCAGTCTTGATAAGTACAAAAAGATTGAGATTGGTGTCCATCTGATTTCAGCTCAATTTCATTTTAATAGCTAATCCTGATGAGGACAGACCCCGATGGAGCATCCCTGTCTAAACAGTTCCAGTCTGCTGAAAGAGAGAAAGAGAGCGAACAAGTCAGTGAGGAGAATGATACCATCAAGCAGACAGACTCCAGTGTGTCCAGCTGTTTGACGTTGATCAGCACAGCTGTACTCGATGTCCTACAGTCAGACAACGAGCATCTGATCATGCACATCAGTGAGGTATTCATTTACATGATTATGTTGATACCTGAAGTTCTGAAGTCTCTCATACTGTATATAGTTGCACACATGTTTCTTCTTCCAATGCTCTTCTTGTGTACCTGCAGCTGGACAGGGAGCTGGAGGAACTGGCCAGGCAGCTAAGGGACCTGAGGACTCTCTCATACAAAACAATGATGAACATGCAGGACTCTGGGGAGCAGACAGGTAAAAAAAAACACTTTAATCAAGGATTCATGATCAGCTTTCATAATCTATAAAGTCTGCTGAACATGCAAGATCAACCAGAGATTTTGTGTTGTAATTGGTCAGTGTGCAGCAGTGCTGTGGAGCAATAGAACACGGTTCACTTTCTTTTCTGTGATGCTTAGTCAAGGAAAAAGAAAGAGAAAGAAAGAGGGCATGGGACACAGTGATGAATCACTGATTCTTGGAACAGGGCTGGGCTGTTTTGTAATGTTGGGTATTCCTTGATCATAATTATATCCTTATTTGTATGTGTCATTCCACTAATTTTTATCAAGAGATTATTCCAAGGGAACTGGTTTAAAATTCATATTTGTCTTTTTTTATATTGGAATTGTAGTCAGTTTTTATATTCTGTTTGCTTTTTGAACAGTTATATCACATTTGTAGGTGCAGTGCTGAAAAGTAAGCCTTATGCTTCATGCATCAAGTGTCATTTATGGGGAAGTTTTCCAAATTTTCAAACCTCATCTATAATTAAAAGGTTCATGTGGAAATTACAGAGTCAGAATTGAAATCTCCCCCACAAAAATGCAGGACATTGAATTGTTACAAATATGCTGCCATACACTGAAGAACAGGTTCTATGATAGTATGGAGATCATGTGTTGGCCTAAAGCAAGTTGTTGTTTGTGCATTTATGGTATTGTTTATGCATTTATATCTGCACTGTAGACATCATGACTCCTGCCTTCTATCACCACTACTGTAAAGAAATCGGTGAGTTTCTCAATAGTAAACCATTTTAGATCAAGCTGTTCTGAATCACTTTGTTTACATCTCAATGAATGAATTATGCAGACATCTTGAAAACACAATGAAAATTCCCTTTAAAATCTTTAGATTATATATATTTTTACGAGGTAAAATAGAGAAATCTGTTGTATAAAGCGATATGTTTGTGATATTAGAGCTAAAGCATTCTGGAAATACATTTTATTCACATGACAGATTTTATAATACCAATTTGTATTTCAAATATGTATTTGAAACACTTATCTCAGGAATTCTAGCACTGCAAGTCTATTGTCAGTGTAAGATGTTAATACTACAGTACTGTGGTTAAAAAAAAATGCTTCTGTCTCTACAGGCAGTGAGAAATGTCAAACGCTTCCAGTGAGCTGTAGAGCCTGCAAAGCCACAGAAGACATTAACTCCCCTGATCAGTATGTTAAATATGATGCTTTATGTGTACTTGTAAATATTCTGTATTTTTGACTGATGTGGTCCAAAGGATATAATGTATCATAGACAGAGGTTCCTGTGTTGTGACATGTTACCAAAGCATACTGTACTGTACATAATGCGATATAAACCACACTAACCAATGTATTTTTCTGACTGGTGCGTTTCTGTGCAGTGTCCACCGGAGACTGTCACTGCAGCTGCCTATTCTGCACCATGCCTACCTTCCCTCTATTGGAGGAGTGGATGCCAGCTGCAGCCCCCCTAGCAGCCCCAGCACGCAACAAATAGCAATTATGGGCCTGTGGCACTAATGGGTCTACAGTCTTCCAAGCCAGACGTCTGAGTCTGAGTCATCAAAGTTTTGCAGTTTTCATCACCCAACATAGCCAAGAACCTGCTTTTATAGGAGTGGGCTGTTTCACAATGGAATAATGATAAAGTCAGACTTTTGTGTATGCATGACGTGTTAATATGGTGCTGCAATACAGACAAACACACAAGATATCCCATGTACTTTCTACCAATGCTTTAAACTCCTAAATAACCTTTAAAGACAAGATGCTGTTATTTTGATTGTAGTGCTCCGAAAGGCAGACTTTGCCATGGTTTGTAGAACTGGCAACTAATTGCTGCTGGTGACTACTTAGCATTTAGATTGATAAGCAAATGTTTGTTTCTTGACAGACCAGTAATAAATGGTTCACAGAAGTGTATATATACAGCAGTGTGAACAGCTAATCCGAATGAGACAATTCATTCCAGCAGTTTTGGCCATTTTAGCATCTAGCAAAAATCAGATAGGCCATGTTGCTCTGTGGACAGTTCATCTTGTGGTGATGAAGCTTTTGCTTTAATAGAATGGCCTTCACCCCACAGTGTCCTGCTCATGTGCAGGTATTTGACTGTGAAAATCTTATACAGAATTTGTCTTCAAGACCATAAAAGTCTTCTGTTTAAAATCTTTAACATTATGTACAATTTGCATTAACAATATACTCATTGGCTATTTATCTACCACTTATGTGCTGTGAAGAACAGCAAAACATGATGGCAAGCACGATGAAGAGCAAAGCTTGAGCAATAGAGAGAAAGTTTTTGCCTGGTGTTAGGGGCTGAATGGGTTATATGCATTACTTCATCTAGTAATCAAGGGTCTCATGCAATCTTATGTGGCTTAGGTATCGTGATAATATCATATTGTGAGGCCTTTGGTGATTCCCACCCCTAATAGTTAGTTAGTTAGATACTAGATAATTTAGCAGCCAGTAGCAGTTACACAATACAGCACAGTAATACAATACCATAGTAAGGGTGGTACAGTATGAACAGAAGTAAGTACAGGCTCAGCAAAAATTATTAACTATAAATAATACCATCAGTTATAGATAAATAATTAAGTAATCAAGTATAATCATAGATATATGGTCGTTTGTTCATGCAAACATCTTAATTCAATATTTATCTTAACATCTGCATTGCTATTGTACTTGCCAAATGAATGTTATGGCCGTTGGAAGCAGGTCTGCTGCTTAAAGTTGTTAATGGCTCAGGAACACACTGCATTAGCATTACAGTGATGGTACAGCCTTTTTTCTACATCATTTGAACACAGCAGGTACCCTTTACGTTACTTGAACATGTCTTAATGTATGGACCAAGAGAAATGGTTCAGAATGGCACCATAAACTCTTGTTACATTAAATTACATTGAAAATGCATTTGCCTTCTCCTTTAAAGTAACCAGTTAAAAATACACTGTTTTGATATAAGTCGCATTAAGGGTTAAGACTCAGCAGGCTAAAATCTCAGACACGTCACAGAATGATGGTTATCATTAGAAAGCCGCAACAGCTGAGATTAGTTTAACAGTGCAGATATTTCAGGAATCTGGGCTCTTTTTTGGCCTTGTCATGTGATGTATGTTTGACTCTGTAGGCTGCATCACTGGTAAATGTTACATTTCTGTGAAGTAAATAAAACTAATGAAACGTGATGATGTCCAGTCTATATCTTTGTTTTTTTCATGTTATTGAGTTGGCAGCTCTGTATTCTTGGCACAAGTGCGTCTGCTAGTCAGGAGTAGGGCTAATAGTTATCTTGCCATTAAACACGAGTAATGTGCTCAAACTGAAGTCATTCCTACAAAATGACCAGTCATACAAAATGACCTAGCATCTTCTTACCTCACTGATTGCCTCTCTGTTCATGTTCCAACATGTGATATTAGATCTGCAGATACTGGCATTCTCCAAATACCTTCTGTAATATGCAGAAAACATGAGGAGACCTCTTTCATTTATTATGCCTCAAAACTGTAGAACTCAGTTCCACCGTTTATTAGACAGTCCAGCTTAGTGCACACTGTTAGGAAACATTTGAAAATGTGTCACTTTAATTCAGCATTTATATAAAACTCTGTATCTTCTTGATATTTATCTTCTTAATTTTATTTTTGTTGCTTTTAATAACGTTATTAAATTCAAATAAATGTATAAATTGGTGTCTTTTATTAGTACTCATAGTTTCTTCTATCACTGTTAACACCCATCTGAGCTTGCACTTGCATTATTATTATTATTATTATTATTATTACACTGCTGGATGTATATGCTGATCAGTACCAGTAATAAGTGTTCATGTTTGTTCATTTTAGTGCAGAAATTTAGCTTCTAAATATATCTAGTTTTAAATCCCAGCATTGTTGGTCCTAACCAACAACACAAAATCACCATTTTCATTTTCCAAACTATTACACAATGATTGCTTGGACCTGTGTTGATTTCATCAAGCTGGAATTTCCCCACAGCCAGGGACATGCACGTATTCCAGACTTTCTCAAACGCTGCATTTAGGAATACACAAACACACGTGTTCAGCCAAATTTCACCACCTGGCAATGTCAAAGACTGAAATGATGGCTGAGTGGAGACAAAGTGGGAGGACTCCCAGCAGTTGCGCAAGTTTGCTCTTTCCCAATGCTCTGCCGGTGCATGTCTTGTTTATTTGAACAAAATCACTGAGGGACTGTCCAGGCCTGAGGAGGATGGTACGGCCTGTTCAGTATAAATACTCTGTACTCTGCTGCCTCAACACACTTCAGAAGACTAAAGCTTCTCCACAGGACCAGCCATCATGAGTCTTAAGATTGTTCTCAGTCTGGCTGTGCTGGCCACAGTGCTACTGCTCACTGAATGCTCCTGGGGCACTGGTAAGTTACATCATAGGTTGCTGATTTGCTTTTGCTCTGTTTTGAGTGGTTTGCATCTGTGGTGTAGAGGTTTTCAAAAGGGTTAAATTGACTGTGACTGACATTGGGTTTGCTCCTTGTCTGTTGCCAGGAAAAGGAAACTCCTACAATTATGACCTTTCCAAGATGTCTGACCTGAGGAAACTGTATAACTCCAAAGTGTATCAGGCTGACCGAATGACCAGACCTCTGGAAGGCTTGTCCTTCCAAGCAGGAAAACTTAGTCACTCCGGAGTAAGGTAAGTTCTTTTGTTTATTTCAGCTTATTTAAATGATCAATAATTTATTCTAAATCTTAACCAAGAAGATGAATCAATGCATATTAAATGCAACAGTGATTCATGTTTGAGTTGAGCATCTACAAATTAAACATTTAATTTTCTTCAACATCCATTTCCAGTAATGTTTTACTGACATTTAAATCATTAAATCAAAATGCATTTTGTTAGTCTAATGGCGTGAGAAACCATGATGGATATGGGCTTTAAAAGCATAGTTTAGACAAATATTACATGTACTCCATTTTGTCCTTAATTACTTAACACAGTTTGAGATGCAATAATTTATGTATGTTAACCAGTGCATTATAAGCTTGCATTACTTGTTAGGTACAGAAGCTACAGAAAGAAAGCAGTTTCAGACAGTAAACAAGTTATTCTTTTGTTGGTTAGAGCTAAACTTGCTAAAACTTGACTATAACTTTAAATTTCTGCTCAGTATCGGAATGTTGCATTATACTTCCAGAGTGACCCTGGAAGATGGCACCAAGTGGCTGGTGCACAAAGGAGACGGCTATGGCATCTCATCCCAGACGGTCGTGGTGGATGCTCGTCATATGAGCTCCAACTGGAAGGTAAAGGCATGTCCACACCTTCTTGTGTTTATGGCTGATAGTATCACTCAGTGAAGTCTATTCATGTTCTCTGTGTAGCATGTTAAATATATAAAGTCATATTTGTTGTGATTATTGTCAGAGCTTAATGGAGTTTTGTATTGCAGATCATTGAGACCAAAGATTTTCGCGGGAGTAAGACTGTGAGTGACTTTGTGAAAGCAGGAGGAACAGATTACAGTCTCATCTTTGATAACTGCCACGATGCTGCCAAAAGAATGATGGATAAATAAATCCAAAGCTTTGCAATGAACTACAGACTTTCACTTTTCTTCTGAGTAGTTAATGTGGTATATGGGCTTACTTTTATACTGTAATACTTCAAACTGGAGGCCACTGAGCATGACATAATTTTCCTAATGACAGTAAAACATATGCACCAAGAGATACTGAGAAATAAAAGATGCCTTGCTGGACTTCTGTCTCTTTTTGCTGCTTTAATAAAACTGGAAATTTGTTGTTAAAGTGGAGCTGTTTCAGAGTGGTAAATTTTTACTTTTTTAGCTCTCAGCATATTATGTGAGGGTGTGCCAAGCTTGCTGGTAGTCAGGCAATAAGGACTGTCTTATGTGATGACATCGCCAACGAGGCGTTTCAGGCAGCTGTGAAAAGCGGTTTCTGTGGGAGAGAGTTTCTCTGTCTTGCATGTACTTCGGGCTCTATAACTTTGCAGACTGTTTACATGCACAAAAAGCATGTAAAAACGAAAAAGAGTAAAACAGGTTCCCTTTAGATGAATTCCCATTTAGATAGATAGATCCCTTTAAGGTGAATAAACAAAGCTGGCCAAGAATTCAAGCCAGTTCAGCTATTAAAGGCACTTTTCCCAGAGAAGGAATGAAAGGCAGTATTGTACTTTATAAGGATTACATTGAAAAAATAAAAATATAGTTTATTATGTTTGACTTACTTACCAAAACAAGATCATGAACTCTACAAATTGCACAATGTGTAATGAATATATTCTTTGTAATATATTACCAGTATATTACCAGTTGACCTATATATTTGTGGTATATTAGCAATAAATCTTTAATACATATATAAAGCAATTAAATGAAAAATAAATGGCCAGTTTGCCAGACCTTGATGCAGCCTAGGCCTACACTGAATAGGATTTATAAAGGAATGGAACTGAGAAACTTGCCACTGCAATTAAAGGGCCCATATCATGGAAAATTTAATTGTCCTCACATGTTTAAATTTAAACTTTAAACTTTTAATTTCAAAACATGCCGTTCACTTTCCATTCCCACAAAGCTGGTATTTTTTAATCCAGTGTGATGTCACAAAAACAATACATTTACATGTATTCAGCCTGTTATATAAAGTTTCAGCTGGGACCGATTCCAGATTCATTTAAACGTTTCCTACTGGGATCTAAAGGTGTAATACAGGAAACTAGGGCTGTGTCTCAGTTGTGTACTACACAATACTGAAACTCATTTCACCTCGGTGTCCTAATACTTGTGGCTCCTCACTGCTGAACTGTTTTGATAGTGAATCTGAACGCTGCTCCGGCTGGACAGTGAAGCCTCCGCACCGGGAGGGGGCGATAAATGGCCGGCTCGCCGTTAAGCCTCCTCGTGAAAGCAGAAAGAAGAGGAGGTTTGCGCTGCATAAGTTTCTAAACAGTTTCAGATATTTTGCGCTGAATGTCCATTTAGTCTCATCTTAAAGTCTTCAGAGCGCAGATGAGAGGACAGTAGTCTGATCCTGAGGGGGTGTGGATCAGAGTCTGCACGTCAGAGAGCTCGAGAGTGAAGCAGAACTCACAAACAGACTGTTTTGTTTTGTGGACTGTTTAAATTCAGATACCGTTTGTGTAGATGGTCATATTGCTTTGTTGAACATTTTGCTTGATATTTTGTCTCCGTGTCCAAAATTCATTGAAACATGATGTTAATAATTGTCTGAAGAGGCCAGAAGGACAGTTATAAAGGCTTGATAGAGGATGTAGAGGATGTTAACGGTTTAACAGGTGTTCCTGGTTCCAGGTGCATTTGATGTTTTCATACTGGGATCTAAAAGTGTTCTACAGGACACTGTTGTTCTCTTATGGCAGTAAGCCCAATAGAAAACTAAACCATCAGGTTTTAATTCTAATCAGTTCTAATACCCAGTAGGACATTATGACAAATGAAAATGAAAGGGTGGAGGGAAGAATCTACACAGCGTAATATTTGCATGGCAGTACTGTGTTGATACATGGATGCCAAGTATTGATATGTTATTATATTAAAGTAAGATTTTAACAGCAGTGTTTGTCAGTCAGTCTACTTGACAGTCTTATTTTACTGCAGTAAAAGTGATTTAAGTGAGATGAACAGTCTGAACACGTTATCTGATTAGATAAAGCAGATGCTGACCAAGTTTTGGAAAAGGTAAAACATTCCAACATACATAGCAAGTCCAACGCATATTACAGTATTTTTAAATCGCATATATTTTTATTGCAATGATGTAATATTGTATCCTGGTATCATGAGGCTCTCTTACATTGACCATTTTGGCTTTTCGTTGAAATAAAATAGTTGAATATGGTATAATTGACTTTTCCATTTTAATTTTCCCAAATATTCCTGTATTCTTATTGCATAGACATAGGGTGTTGTATAGTAGAGTGATTTTCTACATTTGTTGGCTAATTAATAAACTCCTGACCCTTATCTGTAACCAGTTTGTTGCTTCAATTTAACAGCAGTTCAATGGTACTTTAAACAGTCTGACTTCTTCAAGGAAGTGACACAACCCTATCTGCACAACACAACCCTATATTCACAGTGGTGGTGATGGGAGCCACATGTCTGAAATGTCTGAAATAATTATGTTTTGCTCCAAAATGTATTTTTTAATAATACATTCTTTGGTGGACAGCTGCATGCAGTTCGATGTAAGGCAAAATAGTACCCAAAGAAAACTTCTTTAGACTATATTTATCATTATCAGCATTACATGAAAAACTCATATAGACACATGTAGGTTCACAGATTCTTTCATATAGTTAAACCCGTGGTTCCTGCCCCCACCACCATAAAGAATGAACCATTTCACATCAGATCCTTCTGAATATAATAGTCAAATATGCAGAAATTTCAGTTGGTATTCCCCTTATAGCTGATATTATTCAGTGTATAGATAGTGTATCTTTCATATTATGTATACAAGCCTGGAAGTACTCAGGTTTTTTATTCGTCCTGGTATTGGCAGTCTGACCTCTGTTTCATGTTGCCTGTAGCATTTATCTTTACTACACTCTAAAACCTTCTCCTAGACTAATCCTCAGTATCATGAGCGATTGGGCCGTGAAGACAGCGGATGCTGACTGTCTGCTCCAGATGGACACTGAAGCAAAGCAAACAGGCAGTGGAGCTCAGTGTAAACTGGAGTGTGCAGACTTCATGATCTCTAAAGTGTTTAGTCTTACTTCAGGACCTTCACTGCCTGTGATGGCGGAGGCATTTGCGCAAAATGGTGAGAATAACTGACGCGAAAGTCAAAGCTAAAGTTATCACCTAGGTTATCAGAAACTGTCATTTTACGTTCCCAACATTCTTACTGTTCTCGCTGCTTATCTCTCAGATATTACCACAACTGAACTGACATACATAAATGTGAAGACTGAGAGGTCAGATGATCAAACCCTGGATGATGCAGAGTATACACTGAAGGATGAAGCATCAGTGGCTGGAGGTACAAGTAGCCCAGTTCGTGAACTCTGCAAAGAACTAGAGCAGTTCTGTGGCCATGCCGATAAAGGTGAGTGCCTGAAGTCTTGTATGTGGTGCGAATAATGGGCACCGTTTAATAGGGCTGCAGCTATCAGGTATTTTCTGTCTTCTACAAGGATAAGAAAACTTGAGATATTTAATTGATGATGACATTGTTAAAAACTCAAACCAGTTTTGCTATTAATTTACACTTTTTCATAATTTCATAATGTAGTTAATTAAAACACTACAAGTTCATGCATAAAAAAAACAAACAAACAGAAAAAAGCACATTCCTGATAATAGTTCCGTTAAGAGTTCCATTTCAAAACCTTTAATGAATGACACATGAGGCTAATAAGTGCATATTTAAATGATGGCTCTGCATGTTACAAGCAGACATACTGGTGACCTTATAAATCTTTTTTTATTAGAGCCCAAAAAAGTATGCAATATAGCACAGAATATACAAATGCAATATAGCACAGAGGAATTAAAGCCCTGTGGCTAAGGCGATTTAGCTTTAGCTATTTTTGCTGTGTTTCATAAGAGGTTTTGACAGCTTTTTAGACCTGGCGAGGTCAGTGCTGGGATGTGGGCAGAAACGCAGAAAGTCAAAGGAAGGTCATGTGAAAGAGTCTTATGTTTAATTCATTTTAGAGCATTTTTGCATTTTGATAAATTTTGTTTCTCTAAATATGTATTAAAAATATTAACAAATAGATATTTTGGAATACATTTCAGGAATAAATCCTCAACCACTGACATTTCTTAAAATGGGCATATTGGATTTTGAAATGGAACTTGGGGGGATTCACCCGGTCTTATTAACACTGGCATTACACAATAGTAAAGAGATTTTAGATCTTAACCTAGTGTAAAAGAGTAATACTGACACCCTGATCTGGTTTCATACGAGTAGCCAAAGTCCTGTTTATTGGAATTATTTGACCATTTTCCAAAATTTACTGTCTTGTCAAATATCAGTGGCAGCCCTATTAATTAGTCAGTTTAGAATTCCATTATAAATAGCTTGGCGTTGAACAGGCTGAATAAGATTGCTGTTTATCAACATTATTTATTTAATGGTTACAAAAATGGCGTCGCATAAAAAGGCTACTCCAACAGCCTTTTTTCGATTTTGTGTCAGTTCCAAAGATTCTTTGGTCTCTCTGGATTCTTTGCTTACTTACCTGACCTTACTGATGCAGTCAGATTCTACATCAGCACCCCACTCTGAGATGTTTTATGAATGTAGGCCATGTTTAGCTTCTTGTGACACATAAAGCAAGTAAAAATGCTTGATCTAAGCGAGAGTAAGACTCTTTGTAGCCAATACAAAATCCAGGTATGATTTTTAAATCCAGGTTCTGTTCATTAAGGTGGTAACTGGGGAGTCTTGTAAATGTGTCAAATCCATTGAAACATATGACAACATATGACATTAAATTAATATTATTATTTGTTACAAAAAATGCAAAGCTTCACCTTCTCCTTAAACTGTCATAAATGTATTTTAAATTCATTATAAATTCATTGTATTTGTGGTTTCACATCCAAAAACATTAAAATCTCAGGAGTTACATGATGGCTCTTCTGCTCAGCAGTGTGAGTATATAAAAGGTGGCGTGGTAGACTGCATATTACAAAATCAAAACAAATGTTAGGTTAGAATATATTGCTGTTTTAGATACACTGTGCCAAAGCCTAGACCACTCTTCATTTATCTAGTTTCCAGACTATCAGAAGATATTTCTGAGGAGATTAGATATAAGATTAAAAAGACAAGCTGATAGTAAAACAAGCTGCTGGTGTTCGGAACAATGAGCCGACCACCTCAGAGGCCAGACCTTAACACTATTAAATGTGTTTAGGATTACTTAAAGATTACTTACTTGTAAAAAGCAGCAAATACAGCCAAATTCTAAGACCAAACTGAAAACTGAAAGCAAGTCTTCCAAAAAGAACAGAAGTTGTAATAACAGCTAAGTGTGAATGCACTCAAAATTGAAATGTTTTATATTACAATAAGCCCTTGAGTGTCATTTCTAGTGAGATGTAGGCTTTAATTCAAGTCAAGTTTTATTTATTTAGCGCCTTTTACAACATATGTTGTCACAAAGAAGAGAATCTGAGTCCAAGCCCCCACTGAGCAAGGCAAGGGTGACGTTGGCAAGGAAAAACTCTCAGAGCAAGAGGAACCCAAAAGGGGAACCCATCCCCTTCTGGTTAAGCTCTTTCTTATGCTGTAAAATGAACAACTTAATGGCTGAATTTACTAGAAATTATGTAAATGAAGGGTGATCTGATTTTTGCACAGTAGTGCAAGTTACTTGGCATTTTGATTATAATTTAGTGCTAACCATAAGTTGTACATTGTGTATTTATTAGTGATAAGGTACTTTTGTTCCACAGATAAGAAGAGCATAGAAGAAAAGTTTTATAATGGCCCACAAGAGCAAGCTAACAAAAAGCCTTACCGCTGCCTGGAGTGTGGAAAAGACTTTAAGCGTTTAGATGTGTTAAAAATCCATCAGCAAATTCACACAGGAGAGAAGCCCTACTGCTGCTCTCAGTGTGGGAAAGACTTCAGTTCTTTGGATAACCTAAAGAATCACCAGGTCTTTCACATAGGAGGAAAGCCATACCATTGCTTCCAGTGTGGGAAACGTTTCAGCCAAAAAGGGAACCTAAAATCTCACCAGCGTGTTCACACTGGAGAGAAGCCCTACCAGTGCACCCAGTGTGGGAAAGCTTTTAGTCATTTGGGGAGTTTGAAAAATCACATACAGTTCCACTCTGGAGAGAAATCATATCACTGTGCTCAATGTAGGATAGAGTTTAGTTGTTTATTGAGCTTGAAAAGTCATCAACAAGTCCATACTAAAGAGACGTTCTACCGTTGCTCTCAATGCGGGAAGGACTTTAGACTTAAGGGACCCTTGCAGAAACATCTAAGACTCCACTCTGGGGAAAAGGCTTACCACTGCTCTGATTGTGGGACGAATTTCAGCTCCTCATTAGGTTTAAAACGGCACTGGCGCATTCACACAGGAGAAAAGCCCTACAGCTGCACTGTATGTGGAAAACAGTTCAGTCAGAAAGGAAACCTTAAATGCCATCAGCGGGTTCACACGGGCGAGAAGCCCCACTCTTGTGTCCAGTGTGGGAAAGTCTTCAGCTGTTTACACAGCTTTAGAAGGCATAAGCAAGTCCACACAGAAAAGCTCTTCAGTTGCTCCCAGTGTGGTAAATGCTTCTTTTACACACATCTCTTAAAAAATCATGAGTGGATTCACGCTGGAGAGAAGCCCTACCATTGCAGTCAATGTGGTAAAGATTTCAGACTCTTGACAAGCTTGCAGCATCACCAGGAGATGCATGCAACAGGGAATCGGTACACCTGCTCTCAATGTGACAAGGAATTCATCTGCAAGCAAAGCTTAGAAAGACATCAGGTAACTCACACCTGGGAGAAACCATACCTTTACCTTCAGATTGATGAGTACAAGGATTAAGCACAATTAACCCATTGCCTAAATGTAACTTGGCATGATATGGAATTATTTTTTTCTTTTGTGTAAAGCACCAACGTTTGGTGTAGTTTTATATATATATATATGTGTGTGTGTGTGTATATATATATATATATATATATATATATATATATATATATATATATGTGTACACACATATATATATATGTGTGTGTGTGTGTGTGTGTGTGTGTGTGTGTATGTATACATACATACGTACGTACGTACATACATACATACATACATACATGCATATATACATATACATCACCAATGTTGTTACAACTACTTCATTTCAGTTATCCAGTTAGCTAAAGCTTTGTATAATATGACCTTTCTTTTATCAGGGGTCTTATTTGTCTATTAAGTGCTTTCTTGTCCAGCTGCATCCCTATATAAAGTCTGGAGTGTCATTATTGCCTCTGTACTGTAGATGGCGTCTTTGCTCCGCCCCTTCAGAGCCTACACTTTGTCCTCATTGGCTGCTGATTATTAACCGTCTTTGAGGGAGGAGAATGACATGTAGCAGCACTTGGACTTGTGCCCCACCCCCTCCC
>CM067479.1:24152840-24200500 GCA_034552555.1 Semaprochilodus insignis | reverse complement strand
GAAACCCAATTACTGAACTATAATCCAGCTTCCTTTATCGGATTACATAATCTGAAGAATTATCATTCCAATGGTCGTGCTGTTGAAGTGACTATTTGAATGATTAGGTAACTGCAGAAATCTGATTACAATCTGATTAAGTGCATGTAAGTGCACTCACTGTCTGCTACATTAGCTGTTTTAAAAAGGCTTTCTTGCTGCAGTGAATCAGATCCCGTTCTTCATCAGCTCTTGTTTGTTAAAAATGACTGCAAATGTAGCTAACCGCTAGTTAGCAACATTGTTACATTACATTTGTCTCTTTCGTGTGTGAGATCCGGATCTCACAGAAGGCACAGGAAACATTTTAGATGAAAGATCTTTTTCTTTAACAGCAAACAAAACAAACAAATGGATCCTGGACCACCTCTCACGCAAAACTCAGATAACTGAAGCTCTCTTAATGACACAGTACCCAGTTCACTGCTTCGAAGACCATCATGTCTAGAACAGTCACATGTAAAAGAGGAAGAGCCAGCAAGGAGATGGCCTGATAAAATCAGAGGAAATGATGATCAAGCCATTAAAACCACCCCAAATAGAAGACAGGATGTTCTGGAGCAGATGTTCTTTATGGTCCTCAGAAGTTCTACACAGAACTAGCAGACAGAATTCATGATGTAGGGCTGGGCAGAGTGTGTGATGAGAGCAGTTACACAGCTGTGTGTGTGTGTGTGTCTTTGTTCAGATTGGATTTGCTGATGCGGACCCTCAGGGCACACCGCTCCAGACCAGAACACAGCCAGCACCACTGTGTCACACATACCCGCCTTTTATCCACAGCGAGCTGCTTTGTTCAGCACATCCAACAGCAGCTCATTGTGTCTCTCGCCCAGTGAAACCTCTCTCTCTCTCTCTCTCTCTCTCTCTCTCTCTCTCTCTCTCTCTCTCTGTCTCCACTCCTTCAGCAAATGCCTCACCTTCCTGCTGAACTGGACTGGAGAGAAACTAGTTGTTCTACACTGTGTCGACTTGTCCTAATCTTAGATAAGACAGTTTGTATTAAAGAAGTTTATCAGCTCTCATTGTCGCAGATCAGGACAGTCACCCTGCTGAACCCCATTCATTGACAAAGTGAGCCTTTATCTATTTTGGTTCACTCTGTTGTGCACTGCAGGATAGCGAGGAGGGCAGTCTGTTTTTCAGACAGAGTGAGGAAGACGGGCCGCTGGAGGCTGGCCTGGTTCTGACCGATTCCGGTCCACAGTCTGTGTACACCAGCACAGAGGAGTGGGTCATTCAGCCCCACAATGTGAGTAATACAAACACTTCAGTCAAGTAAATGGTTAAAATGTTCTCCTTATCGTTTACTGCAGCCTCCCTAACAGTCATAAAATGAGCTGTTTAAGGTAGTCAATATTCTGGAATGTTTTTGATGCAACAAAAATAAATAAATAAAAGTGTTGATCATACTTGCACAAACGTCCGCATAGAATACTAATGAATGACAAGATCATGCAGGAAAACCTTAACCACCAGCTCTTTACTGAAACCTGGCAACATCCTGGAGGCTTGTTTACATCAGAACATGTTTCCTCTGAACAATAAAAAATATCATCAGTAAATGTCAAAAAAAGGCGAACTGTCCTTAACCAGTGTATTCTATTCGTCCAGACTCTGAGAGGGTCTGACTGCTAATTTTCCTGTAAGCCTGAAAGTGAAAGACAATGTTTTCCTGGGATTTGTGAAAAATTCTAATGGGTCGATGTTTTTTTTGTGACAGAGTCTACATGATAGTGAGTCGGAGGACGTGCTTCAGGCCATAAACCCAAATGAAGTTTATGCCTCAGATCCTTTGCGACAGTCGCTGTCTGAGAGTGACAGTGGGATGTCAGATGACCGTTACTCAGACGGCCCGACTGTGCTGATGGAATCCCCTCATAACCAGGCCACACCCACTGTCTACCAGGTGGTTTATGACATTAGTGGTCTCGGTTCCAGCCCACAGGAACAGCAGAAGGTGGACGTCATCTCCATAGAGCTTGGTGTGTCTCTGTTGCTCGTTATAGTGATAGTTAAAATAGAATCAAATGTATACAAAAATGTATATACAATGTGTGTGTGTGTGTGTGTGTGTGTGTGTGTATATATGTATATATATATATATATATATATATATATACGATGTTGTGTCATAAACTACATAAACAAATCTGATGTTAGAAAACAACATCTTGACACAACTTGAGGTTGCGTAAATTAGATTTTCTGCCCTTTAAAGGTGGAGTTCCACCAATTTTTCACAATTTTCAATTCAGAACTTTCAAATCACAATTCACTCTTTTTGTGAACAGAAGTCAGTGGTTTAATGTCGAATGATTTTATTTACTGTGAGCCTGCTTCTCTGATACAGATAAATATACTTCAATTAGCTGAAAAAAATTCTTTGAGGATTATTCTACCTTACATTGCACTGCATGTACCTCTCTACCATGATTGGATTTGTAGTTATGTAGTAATTGCAAAAAAGCATATTCAGAACTGTTTCATGTAATAAAACGTAGAACCCTGTTTCTAAAGACACTGGGGTGCTGTGCAGAATGTTAAAACAAAGAAATTTTCTGTTTCTTGAAAAAAGTTTGCCCATTTTAAATTTGACGCTAGTAACACATCTCAAAAAAGTTGGGACAGTTTCATTTTTATCACTGTGTTACATCACCTCCTCTTTTAACAGCACTGTGTAAGTATTTGGGAACTGAGGTGATCAGTTGCTGTAGTTTTGAAAGTGAAATGTTTCCTATTCTTGTTTGATATAGGATTTCACATGCTCCACAATTCAGGGTCTCTTTTGTCGTATTTTTCATTAAATAGTACTTCAGATGTTTTCAGTGGGTGACAGGTCTGGACTACAGGCAGGCCAGCTTAGCACCATGACTCACCACACTATAGAGCCATGCTGTTGTGATATGCAGAATGTGGTTTGGCATTGTGCTGCTGAAATAAGCAAAACCTTTCCTAAAAAAGATGTTTTCTCCAAAACGTGTATATATCGTTTAGCATTAATGGGGCCTTCACAGATGAGCATGACTCCAAAACCATGTACACTAATGCTGGCTTTTGAGCTGCCGGATGGTTGCTGTTTTCTTTAGCCTAAAGCACGCAGTGTCCACAATTTCCAAGAAGGATTTCAGTTTTTGAAATCTTTTCTGCTTCGGCTCTGTCTATCCTAAATGAATAGGACCCAGAGAAGTCGGCAGTGTTTCTGGATCCTGTTTATATGTGGTTTCTTCTTTGCATGGTGGAGTTTTAACTTTAGTGGATGCAGTAATGAACTGTGTTCACAGAAAGTGGTTTTGGGAAGTGTTCCTGAGCCCATGCAGTGATTTCCACTACAGAATCGTGTCTGTTTTTAATGCAGTGCTGCCTGAGGCCTGAAGAATATGGGCACCCAGTACTGATTTTGGGCCTTGTCCCCTGCATACAGAGATTTCTCCAGATTCTCTGAATCTTTTAATGATATTATGTACTACAGATGAGGAAAGTTCTTTTTATGTTTTTTTTCACTGAGAGGTGAATCCCTCCCCATCTTTACTTGTGAAAGACTGGACCTCTCTGGGATGCTCTTTTATACCCTATCATGTTACTGACCTGTTGTCAGATTAGTTGTGAGATGTTCCACCAGGTGGTTTTTTTAGCATTACCCAACTTTGACAGTCTTTTGTTGACCCGTCCTAACGTTTTTGAAACGAGCTGCTGACATCAAATTCAAAATGGACGTATGTTTTTCAGAAATCAACAACATTCCTCGGTTTCAATATTTAATATGTTGTCTTTGCAATATTTTCAGTTAAACAAGGGGTTTATATGATTGGCACATCGTTGCCAATGTGAGCAGTTCTGACTTAAAGTGCTCCATAATTAAGCATTTAGCAGCAAAACATGAATCACTGAATCACTTTGTTTGCGTCTTGACCATTTAATCATGTAGCAATGTTAGAAAAACTGTGGAATTCCAAGTTAAATATTCTACACAGCCATACACTTGGCTGAGGTTGATTGATTCGTAAAAGTATTGTTGTAAGAGAACTGTCTGCTCTTCCATTAGACGAGTGGAGCTCCCACGTGCTGATGTCCGAGTCATGTGTTGTGAGTGAGCTGCCCCTGGTTTCTTCAGTAAAGGTGGAACATGCTCCTCCAGAAATCTCCCAGAACACAATGGACACACACCCTGATGGCCTGGTCAGTAATTTTTTTGAAACTCTTTGAACTGCAAGGCTCAGCCCACACGAGTTCCTCACTCTTGTAACTACTGTACATAACTAACATATCAGTTTCATGGTAGCCACTCAATAATAAGTCTAATAGATTTGCAGCTTAAATGACTGTATAAAAGTCTTTCCTCAGCTGACATGAGACAGTTAATTAATATCTTGTCTAAAATCTGTGTGGATGGTTCAGCTTTACCCAGAGCTCAATCTGACTGAGGAGGAACAGAAGCTTCTGAACCAGGAAGGAATCTCGCTTCCTAACAACCTGCCCCTAACAAAGGTGACATGTTATGTATTATTGTTTCTAAAACTAAAAATGCTGTGTTAATGCACTTCCTTGCATTTCAGGTAATTGCTGAAAACCCCAAACTTTAAACAGGCACTACATGACTTTTGCCAACTAGGTTTAAAAACAGGTTTATTGTGAGAAAACCAATATCATGTGTAAATATGTGTGACAGTGCTACATTAAGAATAATGCCAAAGCCCCCAGATTCTTATGGCCTTGTTGTGATGCTGATCACTCAAGCTTTTCAGGTGCTTAAACTGCCATTAGCCCAAACGTTTTTAATAAAAAAAGATCAAATCATTATTTACAAAAAACAGCTCTGCATACTGAGAAACACACATGCAGCTGATTGAAGCAAAATATACCCATATGGTTAAAAGGCTGTGTCATATTAACATCCAAAGAAGGCAAGATGTGTCTAGACGTTTTAAGGACTGTGCATGTGTGTGATTTGCTTGCAGGCTGAGGAGAGGATTCTAAAGAAAGTGAGACGTAAAATCCGCAACAAGCAGTCAGCCCAGGATAGCCGACGCAGGAAGAAGGAGTACATTGATGGTCTGGAGAGCAGGTGGGACTGCTTTATAGTCGTTTTGTTGGGTCCATGTATGACCCTTTAATAAGGTAAATGTGTTCTAAAAAGATCGGACTTCAGTTCATCTCTTCCCAAAGCGTTTTCACAAAATATCTGTATTTTTATGCTGAACTGACAGAATCATCCCGATAGTAACACTCTGTGTGTGTCTCTCAGGGTTGCAGCATGTTCAGCGCAGAACAAGGAATTACAGAGAACTGTGGGTCAACTGGAGAAACACAACATGTGGGTAACAGTTCTGTGCAAAAAAGAGACAACCCTTTGTTTATTTCATTTCCAGTCAAATGACCAATAAGTACAAGCTGTTTCTTTTTTGATGCCAGACAAGAAAAACAGAACACAGAATTTTACACCAAAGCCTTTAACAACTCGGTATCATGGTTTTTAGTATTTAGTGTTTCCACCTTTGTCTTTATTACAGCTTCCATTTTTTTGGTTTCAGAGAAAGTTACAAAGAAATCTGCAAGGATATTTTCCACACCTCCGAAGTTCAGTCCTAGAAATTGGTCCCCTCAGAAATATCTCCTGAAAAATGAGCGACTTGTACTTAAAGGCAGTTTTATTTGGAAATTTGAAAAAAGAAAGATGCTCTCTGATAGTAGTGTACACACACTCAATATCTCTACTTTCATTTAACTCCATATTTCTTTTTCTCCTTCTGTGAACTTAAGAATTTCCTTAGATTTCCTCTTGTTAATGTTAACTGTTGTTTTTGGGGTGTGTGTGTGTGTGTGTGTGTGTGTGTGTGTGTGCAGGTCTCTGTTGGCGCAGCTGCAGAAGTTGCAGGCACTCATAAAGCAGACAGCCACAAAAGCTGCCCAGACAAGCACTTGCATCATGGTTAGAGCTGCACTGTTCTCTGATTACACCCATGGTCATGCCGCTCTCCTGCATTGGTCAAGTTTGAATACAGGATTGATTAAATGGGCCAAAATGAGGCTCTTGTCAAAATGTGTTGCTTTTATTATCCATAACAGACACTAATAAGAGACCAAACTGCAGTGTCATAAAGCTCTTTTCTTCTTTATCTGACAGATTTTGCTCTTCTCCTTGGCCCTCATCCTCTTCCCCAGTTACTGCCCCTTCAGTTGGCGATCTCAGCCCTCAGAGGACAGTTACATACCTACAGGAGGTCAGTCTTGATTTTTTTTGCTTTTAGGACGTATCTACTAAATTAATAGAAAATAACGGTACTAGTGAGGAGTTTAGGCACATCTGATTGTTTGTGTGTTTTTTAGAACTTAAACACCATTTTCATCTGAACTCTTACCCTTAAATCTTTGATTCAGTCTTAACTTTGTCTTAAATTTAAGTAATGGAGACACATAAGTAATGAAGTTCATGCCTATGCGAATTTGTTTAATCAGAACTAATTTTCTCAGTAATTGGTATTCAGAAATGTTTTTTCTCCACTGCTAAATAGTTTTCAGGAGCCACGAGAGCATATGTGGAAAGAATGAAGATAATTTTACATAATTTTTCAGTTATTGCATAAGTGCATATGTTGTCACATGTCTTGTCACAACACTTTTTATATTTCATTTGGTCTCTCTAATTATTGACACTAATTTAATGCATTTCTTAATGCTTAATTTTAAGTCTAAATTATAACTTGAAACCTGATGAATGTGTGCAAGTTTGAATACACCCATCAGATTATGTGTGTTGATTTTCAAAGTGACAGTATGTTAACACATTCTCTGTAGAAAACACGCTTAAATATGGCATGTTTCAAGAAATTTTAGTTCACATTTTTATTTATCTGCATTATTTGAGCTTATCATATTGAAGTAAATAAAACCTATAATGTTAAATGTGATCTAACTTTTGAACAGGCAACGTATTATGTTTTATAAACAGTAACTATACATTTAAAATGTGCATAAGTGTGTCATCTGTAGAAGATGTGTTAACTTATGTTCACTATGAAAATCCACAATGGCAATGGACCAAGGGTGCTCCAACTTTTGGATACAATTGTACAAAATAGTAAGTATAAACACACATTTTGAGAACAGTGAAATAACATGATTCTGCTTCTGTAGCTGATATCTAGCTAACTTTCTTTATAGCTTGTTTGTGCTGTTGCAAATGAATGGCTAGACAGCTTCTAACTCAATGCCTAGCAAGTAAAAGAAACACGTTAACACTGATGGTGTGAAAGCAGCAACTGCTCAGAGTTTCCACTTTAGATGTTGGTGATAAAGAAAGAAATGTTTGAATAGTTTCATCGCCAATGTGTGAGTAGTTCTATAAATAACCACACTTATTTCCCTCTTTGCTGCGGCAGTAATTTCCAGAAACATCCTGAACGATGCTGCCTCACCACTGCTGCCCTCTGAAGACACTGTGGATGAAAACAAGCTCGTCTCAGAACCCGTGCTCTCCTCAGACATCCAGCCACCGTCCCCAGTGGACCTGGCATCCTCCCTGGTGGAGCAGTCCTTGGACACCCCTGAGGAAGAGGAGGTGGCACTCCTTGAGGATAGTGTTCAGGGAAACAGCTCAACAGTCCCAGACAGTCGGACAGATTCGCTGACTGATGGGTTAATCTCCGTTTCAACAGGGGGTGCTGCTGGGTTAGACACGACCAAACCTGCACATGCTGACGAGATGTAACGCACTCCTCTGAAGCTGGACTTTCCTTATAGAACTGTCTAAAGCTTTATGAGCACTAATAATCACAAAGATTTACCTGTAATGTAAACAGGTTACCTGTCCAGGTGTCTCTTCAACCTAATAATGAATTTTGGTACGTGGTGTTGGTAAAGGAACCACACTTATGTACTGGGAAGAAATTCCTGTCACAAGGATGTTCACAAGGACTTTATTATTTTATGTTTACTGGTTTTCAAGGATTCATGCTTATCAGTCATTGCAACAGTGACGGAGTGTGCATGCTACCAAACAAAGAGGAGATGGTGGAACGAATTATGCTCTGAAATTCAGAAGAAGGTCATACTACTTTGGTAGCATGTCAAATTTGTGATGACACATATATGGAGAGAGATATGGTCAGCCATAATGTAGGTCTTTTCTAATATTTCCAATATTGCTAACCAGATTTCTCAGAATGAACAGTGTGATGAGTCATACAATATGATAAATCTCAAAAAGTGGAATGATGAACAAAGACAATCCTAAAGAGGTTTAACTGCCATGCTTGCAAGCTGGGCTGTATAATATTGGGGCAAAGTTACGGCTTGATTTGTTTTTCTACATTCTGTAGGAATTGCTCTGTAACTCTCGTCCTGCTTTGGTTCAGAGGTGTTCATTTTTGTGTACAAATGTAGAAATAACACAGCTCTGTGTGGTATAAGTTTGCTGAGTGTATGGTAGCGGTTTATTTGGACGTTCTGATGAAGATGAATCGGTGTGTTTGTACATTAAACCATGAGCTGTTTGTACTGTTGCAGATGAGTGTTGTATGTGTGTAGGTGAACCTGCAGCCTGAAGAAGGTCACTTTAATTAAGACTGAATTCAAAAGCCTGCTGTAGGGTTTAATTTGGTTAAGAGATAAAGTAGATAGTGACAGACTCAGGAAACAAGACTCTCATTTTAAGGAAATGGATGTGTGTTGATAAATAACCAATATTTATACAGTCATAATAGTCATATACAGTATTTGTATATTGATTATAAATCTTTGCACAGGAACTATACCATACTGTGGGCTAAATTAAATAACAGCACATTTACAGTCAATGGGAACAATGGGCCTCAGTAGTTTAGGCATATATCAGTCTAAACTAACTACATGTTTTACATCAGGCTCAATCTGGAGAACTTTAAGCATTATAAATATGAGTTATTTAAGAAAATGATCTTCCACCAGCCAAATTGTCAGTGAGTATATCTGTATACTTTCCCTTCATGGTAAGCACATAGGCTGCTGAATTCTGAACAAGTTGGAGCCTATTTTGAGAAGCTTCTACTAGGGTTAGGTGCTGTCTTATTTTGGATATGATCTCCTGCATGATAAAATGAAGTCTTAGAGATAGGTCAAAGATAAAATCAGCAGCCTTATTTTGGCTAGACGTGGGACACAAAAGCAAAATCGAGCATGAGGGAGTTCCTGATTTTCCAGACTTTCATGCCTTCAACAGAGTTGTCCCTAAATCTGGCTGAGAAGAGATATGTAATTTATCTGTACGTCAATCCTCATAAAAGTTGTAATCTGCTTCTCACAGACATTAATGGTCTGATAGTGTCATTGTAGATGAAAGTATCGGTACTCTGTACCTTCAGGAAATCATCCTCTACCCTGCCTTCACTGTACCTGCTAAATTGACCTGATAGTGTAGGTGTACCAATAAGAGTCTCCCAGTGTCTGATAGTTTCAGATTAATGTGGAAATTTCAGGTTTGTATACCATTATAGAGAAATTATTTTCAAATTTAGCTGCATAATGATTGCAATGTAGACAAAGCCATTCAGAGTGGTGTGATGAAATTCTTTGGAAGGACGTTACAGGAAACAGATGTCTAAAGCATTTGAGGCATCTAAAAGCTCGCTCACAGAAAGTTATTACACGCAATGGTAAAGAAATCGCTTCCTAATAATAATAATCAGTTTTATTTACATAGTGTGCCAGCACCAGAGACTTGAAATGCTTCGCACACATCCATGAAGTAAAACTAAAAAAAGTCAAATGAACATATGTTAAAATGAAATGTAGGCATCCAAAATAAAAGATAAAAAGCGAACATTAAAATAACAGAAAATACAACAATACTAAATCAGTCAACTTTTATTGAATCTCGTGATCCTCATTCACAACTAAGCCAATAAAGAAAACTGGTATTGAAACTGTATAACATTAAATGATAATAATAATAATCATCACAATAGTACATTTAATAATAAAAAGCAATCAAATAATAAAAAAAAACGTTAAAAATTTAATAAAATAATAAATAACTGATAAAATAGTGACAAAATAAAAACTACAAAAATAAAGAACAGCAAACAAAAAACAACAGGTCGACAGTAACAGAAAATATGGCAGGTTTAAAGATCAGATTTTGGCCTTAAATGTATTTTTGTACATAGTTATCATGGAGAGGAACCATTATCAATGTACAATGTTACATACTCAGAATGCACAAGGTTTCAGGTCTATTTGCAAAGTAAATAAAATGGCCATGCTGTGTTGTAGACGTTATGATCCCTGTTTCCCATCACTGGCACATCACGCCACTGTAAAGACATCTGAGTGGATGTGACATGGTACTCTACAATTAACCATGTCACAGTAAACCACTCTGAAAGGCTTTGTTCACATCTCAGAGATTGAGTTGTACAGAAACGTAGAAACACTGCTCGTATTCCCATGTAAAAATGACAGACCCTAGAACAGGGAATAGTTGTGTAGGTAAACAAAAGTTCATTTTCAGTTTATAGCATAAAGGTCGCCTTAAATGGTCCAGATGACCTCATAGACTGAAACCCTCCCTCTGCTCGGTCTATGATTTCTTTAGCTATTAAAGCTTCACAGCTCACACAAACTGAGAACCTCAAACGTGATTAAATGCCTGTGTAAAACACACAATAATCACACCACCAGCAACATTCATAAATATATTTATTGAAAAAAAATAGTCATTTCAGATATTTTCATATACATATAAATCTGTGTCAAAGGAATATAAAAGATTTCAGAAGCTCATTTACAAAACATTTTAAAAACATAACTGCAGATTTACAGACATTGGTGAATCTACCCTGAGTTATAAAGTGTTAAGCAGCAAGAGCTATAGCTTTCTAGTTAATCCTCCTTTCACAAGCATTTTAGGAAGAACAGATTGCACTTAGATCCTCGTGGACAGTCGCAAAGCTGACCAAATCGAGAGCCTTTCTTCACTGTACAGAAGTCCCCAATGTTACACTGGAACAAAACAGAGAAGGAGTTACTGTGAGGAAAAGAAGTGTGTTATTAATCATGTGAGAAATCAACGAGAAATAGACCTAAGTCAGTTTAATCGTACTTGCAGACGCACTAAAACTCACAGGCGTTTCTTATTTGTCTGTTTATTAATAGTCTGTGACATTTTCACTAAGTTGGGCTTTTTCCTGCCACCCTTATTTCACTGTACACATTTTTAGATCATAGAACTCCAAACTCACTGTACTCAGCGTCGTCCTGTCCGAGCTGGAGGGTTTGAGTGCCATGTATAGGTTATCACATTGGAATGTACCTATATGAATGTATGTACACTATATGTCCAATCGTATCCAGACGCCCCTTTTGATTGGTCCATAGAAAAGCACTGGCCAATAGCATGGACACTCTGGAGTAGCAGCAAATAAGCCTAAGATTACCATGACTAATACTAAATGTTGACTAGAGCTGCTGTAGAGCAGTAGAACTGTGGAATGGCAAAGCATCATCCAATAACTTTGGGATGAGTTGCTGTAATACTTGTGATCTAGAACTAATTATATAACATCAGTACCTGAGCTCACTAATGCTCTTATGGCTGAATGCAATCAAATCCTCAAAGCAATGTGCTAACATCTAATCTAAAGCAATCCCAGAAGAGAGGATGCTACTGCAAACCTCCTATTAAAAGATTTGATTCCAGAAGAAACGTTGGACGAACAGTGCGTCTGCTAACTTTTGGACGTATAGCGAATGTGTGTATATGGGTGAGTGTGTGTGCTGTGCACAAAACCTACTCCTGGCAGGCGACTGTGTTTCCTCTCCCATGTTACAGTTCTTCTGTTCTGCAGTTTTTCCAGCACTTTCTGCAGGACTCCAAGCTGCAGGGAAAGACTCAAGCTGAGTTAACTCTGTGGTGGTCATTGTGCTCAAAGAACACATTTGTCACCCTAGACAAAGACCTTTTCTCTGGGATAAACCAGTGAAAACTAAACAGTCCAGTTCTATAGGTGGGAAATCTAGTTTCAGAAGGTTGTAGTACCAGTTTAACATCCAGTGGATACAGACACAAACTAAATCCTTTCTTCCTGTACATTACAGTGATTAACTGAATGAGCTCCTATTGTCCACAGTTTAGTGTATTTCAGCTTACCCTCATTAAGCCATTATTAACCATGATTGGTTAATAACTTAAGTCAGGCATTTTAGAGCAGGAAAAACATTAAAATGTACAGGACAGGGAAGCTGCTCTGGAGTTATGGACTATACAATCTTAAATCGGAATAACAGGCCTACAGGAATGAACACTGAACTCATTTCTAATGGCTCTTCTACCCACCAGCTCTCGCTTTTCCTCACTTTGGTCCCCTGTTTTCTCTGAACTGGCATCTATAAGAGTGGCACTGGAGATGATGGTGATGATGAGGAGGAGGAAAACCCACAGAGTGAGTGAGATGCCTTCAGCCCTGCTCATGGCTCCGGTTCCTCACAGTTAATCTCAGGTGTGTCCGCAGCCGCTGCTCTCCAGGTTCTGCATGAATGAGTGGATTTAATGAGAAACTACAGCACATTAACATGTAAGTAGATTAACTTACAGTCAAACGTCTAGATTTTTCCCCACCTGTTTTCAGACAGAACCCGCCCCCCTGCACTGTGATTGGCTAGTTGTACTAGTCTGTAGGTAACCCCACCCCCTCACTATGGAGCAAGATTCACTCTCATTCATGGTGAGAATCTGTTTATGGCTAAAATCATAAATAGTTTATATTTTGGGTCAATAATGCATTAAATTGCTGTTGTTTAGGAAAAACAAACTGATGAATTGTGAATCCCTTTTATATTGTTGCTGTCCAGAAAAACCATCTCCATTTTTGATGATTTTTTTACTTTTATGCACATCTGAACACAGCAGCTGCCGTTTACATTGTGTGGAAATTTCATGATAAATGACCAACAGAAGTGGCGCAAAATCGCTGGGAAAAATCTTGTTCCATTGACTTGGCATTAAAATTATTTTACATTTTTGCCCTCTCCTGTAAAGTTAGCCTTTACTCCTAAACTAAAGTATATTTATCAAATATATATATGTATGTAGGAAAATGGGTTTTTTTTTTTTGCTTAACATACTTTAGTCATTAAGATATTTTGGAATAAATAATATATTTTAAGTGTATCACACATGTCCATGTATTTCTTTTCCATGTGCATGGATCATTGAACTCCCCCTAAAGAAGGTCAAAGGCTCCATGGCTGCATGATTAAGCCTTTAATACAGTATGTAAACAAAGCAACTCACATAGAGGACTGTGACATGAAATAAAGAAACTAGAAAAAACCAGTCAAAATTGTTTACAGCAGTACTGATAGGAACCAGACGTCTAAAGCCACTAAAACTATCTATCAATTACATGAAATGGTCATGAATATGGCACCTGATGCTTTCAGATATTTGTAATAGAATAAGAAATTGTTTTACATAAAATGTGTAGCCCCTGAACATGTGACCTTAACACAGTGGATGGGGTTACGAGTTATGCAATTATTAAATTTTATAACTTCAACTTTATTCATTTAAAAACTCTTAAGACACTTGTGCACTTCTACATTCACTGGTCATTTTGGAGAGTATGTACATTGATTATACGTGCAATATAAACACCATAACCCCTGGTTCCTATCATCACCATTACATCACCTATTTTCACCATTCCACATCAAACCAATCTGAATGACCTTCTCTAAGCTCAGAGGATGAGAGCTCCATTGTAGGTGTTTCAGTGACCTCAATGTTTTCAGTGAGGCAGAACACTTACAGTTACTGATTGGCTTAGACCATCCATGACCTGCCTAAGAGTGTCAGCTCTCAGGCAATCACAGCATGGGAAGGCGTGGTGTGTCTGAACACAGGTGGTTTGAACCATGACTCTCGGCCCAGTAAACAGGTCCTGTCCTGCACTGATTACATAAAAGTCTATAAAGGAGAGACCCGGCAGCCTTAATCTGCCGCTTTTAGGTGCCTTAATGCGGATATGGCGTCAAAGGGTATCCCTCATTACCTAATTACACGTCGTGAATGTTCTTCCACATAAACGGACAGACCATGGGTCAGTTTTGTCATTGTGATTCGGATAAGCTGTGCAGTTTCAGATTTTGTAAGGAATGATGGATGTAGATGTCTTTGTGTGCTGGGGTCCTTCCAGCCTCCACATTCCTGCGGGATGGGGGAGTGTCTGAGACACACACCATGTTCCATTATCATGAATAATATAGATAGTTCTGCTGTGATATTTGTAAGTGCTGTGCTCCGGCATGTTTAGACCACTTTCACTTAAAGTGAGAGGCACTCCTGTGAAGGAAAACATAATTAAGCACAAACACTGTAGTACGGGGTAACGAGGTGGAATATGAAAACTCAGACTGATGCCAGATGTAATTATATGTCACCACATCATAGCATCTCTAGTTTTTTTGTTTTGAATTTATCTTTTTTTTGCCTTTTAATTTTTTTTTCCTTTTTATTCTGCTGAAATTTTTACTGAAATATTCTCCATGACAGTCACGACACCATTGCAGTCTTTTGCGACGTTGACTGAATGTTGAATGTTCGCCATCGTGGCTGCATCGGGGTCAGTTGGGTACAGCGAAAAGGCCCATGCTTGCTTACATCACATGCATGGCCGAGCATGAAACTTGAATCATTTGCATGTCTCACAACGTCAAACACACCCACGAAGTTTCATTCACCTGTCAGGTGCAACTATATATATATATATATGACTGTAAGTACGTGTTTATGGTGCAAAAATAAAAGTTTGGGCTTTATCTGCTTGCAGTGACCCACACTAATCAACAGAATTTCAGTGTCCAGCATGCTGTTAGTCCCTGAGCTAGAATGATGCTCTAATCTTGGCAAACTACAAAGTGCTTTCCTTCCTCTAAACACACTAGTTCACCTCTGTTTGGCCTTGGTTATGAGTAGAGGAGTTTAGTGAAGCTTTAAGGGGAGCCTGATTACATCAACACACTCACTCCACACTCATTTACTGATTCCAAATGAAGCTTAGAAGAAGGCCTACTATCCGCTCCTTTTTTATTTTCCTCTCAGACCATTTTTCAACATTTCTGCATTATTCAGTCACTAAGATGTAAACAAAGCAGTTCAGAGGGGATTGATATGAAATGGTTTATTGTAGAAAAAAATTACAGGATATCTGGATTATTGGATATCCTTATAATGGTGGTGATAGGAACCAGACATCATAATATCTGTTATGCAAATTGTGCTTACTATACAATATGACCTTTACATGTCTGCTGATTAGGGCAAAATAGTTATGAATCTGAAAAAAATAGCTTTTCATTGGGGACTATTTTGCATTACGACACCCTGCATGTACCTCTCCACCATGAACCCATTAAAAAAGTCCACTAATGACTTTCTACAAGGGAGCTTCTGTCAGGGAGGCATTGAACTCTTCAGATGTCTGGTTCCTGTCACCACCACTGTGAAGAATTCTGACTTCTGTAAATGTTTCTATAGCAAAGCATTTCAACTGAATAAAAGGAAAATTCCCTTTTATGCTCACACTGGGTCACTCTCTCTCTCTCTCTCTCTCTCTCTCTCTCTCTCTATATATATATATATATATATATATATATACTCCTGTAATCTGCAGTAGGCTATGGTGAGGTAACAGCCTCAGCAGGTGGGGATTATTATACTGAATGGAACGTCGTTCTAATTCTGTGTAATCAGAATATGCTACCGACATTGTGTAAAGGGTTATGAGCCAGCGTCTCACACATATACTCACATAACAACAACATGTTGAAATACGAAAGAGCTCTAAGACAGTTCCCAAAATAGCTCATCCCATCAAGGGTCAGTGTCCCTCGAGCCAGAGAAACCTGAGCAAAACTCTCAGTTAGAAAACACAGTGACACTGGATGAAGCATCAAAGATCTAAAGCCACTTGCTCTCAAAATAGCTATATACGCAAGAAGATAAGCCTCACACACACACACACACAAAGAGCAGGAGAAACACAGAGGAAACTGTGTGAAGGAGGGATCCAAATATATGACCTGTGATAACGAAAGGAATTGTGATTGTGAAATGATAATAGTGATTGAGTTGCAGGTATAATCATACTAATAAACGCAATAGACAGTCACTATCATCACATCATAGTTTTCAGTCCAGACGAGCTCAGCTGAGTGAAGGTACACATAACACGTCATTACTGAACCTCATTAATTAATGTGCATCAACAAGAGTGTATTTGTTTCTTTGGTGTCTGTGTAGAGTGTGATTGGATGGTGTTCAGTGAGTGCATCATATTGCTATGGTAAGGAGGAAGAAGGAGCCTACGTAAGCCAAAAAACACATGGAAAACCCAAAGAAGCTTTTAGTTTGGTTTGGCTTGTTTTGTCTTTTGGATAGTTGCTGGTCCTACTGTCTTCGATCCTACTGAGTCACTCCTTATGCAGCCTAATAACACTTAATCAAACACCACAGATGAGTTTAGGGGCATAAGGCAGTTTTGCCTGTTTTCAGCCACGTCCTGCCTTCAGGTGGGGCTATTGCACTGTGTCTCAGTGAAAAAACACCCACCAGCCACGTCTTTAGGAACACCTCCTTGTATCTAGCTATTGTCCATTTTATCAACTCTATTTACCATATAGGAACACTTTGTAGTTCTACAATTTCAGACTGTAATCCATCTGTGTCTCTGCATACTTTGTTATCCCCTTTTTCCCTGTTCTTTAATAGTTGGGACCCCCACCGGACCACCACAGAGCAGGTATTATGTGGGTGGTGGATCATTCTCAGCACTGCGGTGACACTGATGTAGCAGTGGTGTGTTAGGGTGTGAGTTGAGTGGATCAGAGACAGCAGACATGTCAACAGTTTTTCCCCAGAGCTGTAGTGCTCATTAACCAAAAGATTGTATTATATTTGTCCCAAAATTAAATATCTGTTATTAGTCTGTCTGCTTTTGAACTCCTCCTCCTCCTCCTGCTCCCACTAGGGTGCTGATCTTTAATTACAGTATAATCTCATTATTTCTTGAATTTACTAAGCTAATGGATTGACCCACAAGCTAAAGTGCATTTGTATCTCAGGCCCAGACTGGGCCAGACAGAGTGACATGGATGATAGAGTGCTGCAGGTGTCTGAAACAGGGCTCATCCTGCTCCTCCTGATTGGCTGGTATTGTTTTATTACCTGTACAGTAGAATTTTAACCACATACTTCTCCTATTTGTCTTGGTTAACAGTGTGTGAGTGTACATGTCTAATTGTACTTGTGAGGACTACATATCCGAGCCATAATAGGACCGTATGACACTTTGCCGGTCCTCACTTGAGCACATGCTGTTTTCACCACAAATTGCTTTTTTTTTTTCTATAAAAGCAGATGGTGGCTACAGTAATACATAAACCATTGGAAATTTATGGAAGTCACTCACAGGTAATGTAAGACAAGATGAGCGAGTGGGTGAGTGAGGGAGTGAGTGAGTGTGTGGGTGGGTGGTTGGTTGTGAGTGTGTACCATGTTTATGCCACATTGTGGGGACCAAAACTTGGTCATATACTCACGTTGTGGTGATCTTTCGTCATTGTGGGGACCACAAGTTGGTCCCTGCAGTGTGGAGCAATATATTTTAAGGCCAATGTACGGTTAGGTAGGCTAGTAAGTTTGGTTTAGGTTTCCAGGAAAAGAATGAAAGTCTAGGAAATGACCCCCCAATCACAGAAACAAACGTGTGTGTGTGTGTGTGTGTGTGCGCGCGCGTATGTGTGTATGTGTGTGTGTGTGTGTGTGTGTGTGTGTGTGTGCGTGCGCGTGTGTGTGTGTCTTAGTTAGTTACTTTGGTGTTGCCAGATTGAGTAGTTACCCTCCTAATGGAGCTGGGGTTATTTTTAGGTTAGGTTACTTTTGAGCCTGCCATATCAATGTATAACAAAATTTAAGTTGCTGTTGCTGTGACAAATTGTCCAGTGGTATTTCAAATTAGCGATTATTTCATCTGCTTTGTTTTTTTCTGAAACATTTATGATATTACAGATACATATTGCACTACTTATACTACTTAGATTTTTATTAAATATATTATTTTATCTCCAATAAATGATTATTTTTTATTATTATGATTATTTATTTAGTGAATGCGTGCAGAACTGAATAAGATTCTTATTTGCTACTGAGTTTATTAAAAAAAGCAAATTTATGCACATTTCTAATGTAATATTTGGTTTTAGTTATATTATTATCTTTAAATTTGTAGTGGTTTTGTCATTTGTACAATTTAAAAGCCTTCCTTTTTTCAGAATTGCAGTCTCTCTGCTTCACAGTGAACTGTGCGGTTTTTGAAACCGGCTTTGGGGTGGAATTAGTAAACCTGGCATCCTGCGCGCTACCGGAGAGGCGCTGCAACGATAATATAATATAAAACTGAAAACGCTCCACAAAAGCATTCAGCACGGATTTCCTCTGGGATAAACGAACCGGCCTGGCTGCTAAAACGGTAAAGAAATTAATGCTGTGAGATCGAGATCTTTACCAGATGTATATGAGTAGAAGACATTAAAGTTTAGAGAGCAGGCCCAGCGTTAGCATGAGCTAAGCTAGCACGCCACAACAGCGCCAAAGCTGCAGGGTAAATAACACAAATACATGTGCTGTGTTTATATTACTGTCAGATATTAAATGTGATAGTAATAAAACCACACACTGTTATCTATTCTCATCTAAAGGTGATGATTTTTAACCAGATAGATAACGATATCTAGTCGGCTAGCTAGCAGCTACAGAGCCCTGCTGCTAAACTTGCTAACATAAATATTCACGCTACTGAACTGAAACGCTACAGTCCTGTTTACACAAACACGTTAGTACAGGTCAAAACTCAGCAGCTGATGTTCACCAAGCATCTTTCACCCCCACATACAGCTAAACAATAGGTTTTGATTCCATTTATGTTCTGTGGAGGGAATAAATAACACCAGCTGAGGTAAATGCATTTTTTCACCAGGTGAAAAAAAATGTTGAATGTGAATTCATTTTTTGAACTTTGACTTGGATGGAAAGTTGTAACTTTAGGTGTAAAACCTGACTTTTTGAAAAGTCTCAACATATGAACTGAATAATGAAAAGCTGTAGTTCCTCCTGTCATCTCCACATTCTCCTGCTGCTCTGGTGTTTATAAAAGAATGAATGTGGAGGAGAAAAAACATAATGTCTCTTAATGTACTTAAACAGCGACTTTGGAAAATCTGTCACACCTCCACTCCTGATCAGTAGATGCAGAGGGACATTCTGAAACCTGAAACAAAAAAACATTTCGACCGATATTTCAGCATTGTGTGCAGTTCAGTGGTGAAAATATCAATATACTTATTTAGAGTTTGATGTGAAGTTATTCATTTGCAGAGAAACTTACAGACTCTACTGTCTTTAGCGTGGCAGGGATGGGACTCCCAAATCCTGATGTGTACAATGCAGAATAGCTATTTTAATTACTTTCCGAAATCAACAGTGAACCTACAAGTGTCTTCTGAGGTTTTTAATGTTTCTGATGTTGATTATGGTAACATTCTAGAAAATCTGAAAAATGAAGTTTTCTTTACCACGTATAGATTAAAATAAACGGTTTAACTTGCATTAAACCAACAATGTCATCACAAACAATGTTTTAGATATCAGGCATCGTAGTAATGTTTCACTATGCTACAGATAAACTTTTCATACGTCTGGTTCCTATCACCACCACTGTGAACAGATCTCACTCTGGAATGGATAATTTCCTGCCAGATCACTCTGAATGACTTTGTTTACATCTTAACCATTTAATTATGCAAGAAAAATTGACAGAGTTCTCCTTTAATGTGGTTAAACGTAGTAAAACAGCGACGTAGAAGCATACATTTTTTCTTGGCTCTTACTGCTCATAATACACTGCCTACTGCCACAAAGGTGGTCCCATAATAGGTGACAAGCTTTGTTTCAGGGGCATTCTAAAACGCGGAAGCTATTTTCTCATAATAGCTTACAAAAGAAAAAACAAGCTTAATGCATATCTTAATGCTTTGTCTTAAGATTATGGGAGCATTCTTTCGCAGTAGAGTGGCAGCAAGAGGAATTAGATGTTTCTAGATTGTTGTCTCAATGCATTTAGCCATGTTAAGTGTTTTTTGTTATTTAGAATATCCCTCTGCCCTTGTTCAGCATGAATCTAGAGCGCTTACATCAGCAGTGTAAGATCTTATATGCTCTATATACACTTATGAGTGACCCCGTCTATACTGACTGTCTGCTGTTGTGTTGTGTATGTGTGTGAATTGCCATCAGCTTTGTGGAAACAGATACAGGTCTATGTGATATCTCTGTTCTTTGGCAGATGCCTCACTCTCGGCGATATCCTTCATCGGAGCGGGGAGGGAGTTACAGAAGTCGGTACCGAAGTCGTAAGCATCGGCGCAGGCGGCGCACTCGAACCCGGTCCCGATCCGGCTCCTCGGGATACCAGCGGGAGAGGAGTCGGAGCAGGAGCCGCAGCAGGAGCCACAGCAGAGAACGCGGAGAGAGGAGAGGAGGCCGCAGAAGAGAAAACGGCTACCAATGCTCCAGAAGGTGAGTCTGTCTGCATGCGTAAAAAGCAGTTGTAAAAATGCTTCAGTGCGTCATACTGCATCAGTGTCAAAGTGGAGATTCATTGACTCGGAAAGTTGGAACCTATTATAGTCAATTATTCAATAATGTATGCTGTCATTATATGGCCAAAATATATTTCTTATATATATATATACACACACACACACACACACACACACACAAATATGCATTGTTTGTGCATTGTTGTATTGTCCACATTCTACTGCTTGTGTTCATCTAGTCGCATTTGTTTGTTCTCTGTATTTTTAAAATAATTAATACCAAAATAATCTTAGCATATTCATCAGAAACAGTTTATGACACATTCAGCTGTTGTCTACTATCATTGTAAGGTCAAATATTTACACACACCCACACAGAAAGATGCTCTTACAGTTGGCTCACATTTTGAATGGCACTCAAAGTTGTTATAACTTGAGAAGTACCATCTGCTCATCTGCTGCTGCTGCTGATGGTTTTAGTTTCTGATCTTCACTTATACCAACTTTCTGTTGTTAACACCGGACGTTTATATTCAAGCCTGACATGTCACATGGATGTGTTTGTGTCATTCGTTTCCAACTAAAATTATGGTGAAACTGGATAATGTTAACTGTCTGATGTCCCAGTTTAGAGTGACACATGAGCTGAAATTTATACTTAATGTCATAAAAATAACTGAAACAGACTTTCATCCTTGCTATTAACAGAGGACTGTAATAGTGTTGGTACACTGCTGGTACTGAGTACTGTAGTGCTGTTTTCAGTATTGCTGTGTACTGTAGTGTTGTGTCAGTGTTACTGGTATAGTGTTGGTATTAATATTGTTGGAATTGAGTATTGTAGTGCTGGTATCAGTATTAAAGGTCTACTGCTTATTTTACTGATAGTCTCAGTGTTTCTGGTACTAATAATGATTTACTGCAGGTATTAGTTTGTCTGTCTGATACTAATGTAATATTTACTGCTGGTATCAGTGTGTATATACACGCGTCATCAAAAGAATAGTTGCACCCAGAAGGAATCAGCCAACAGGAATGAAACTTGGTGGGTAGGTTTGACATTGTGAGACATGCAAATTATTTAAGTTTCACACTGAGCATGTGACTTAAGCAAATACTGACTGACACATCAGCCACAATTGTGGACATGAAGTGACACCCTCCATGAATCATCCTTTTAGTGCCAGCACATCGGCAGACTGCTGCACGATGCAGGACTACATGCACACAGACCGTTACAATGACTGCCCTTACCACATCAGCATCACCAAAGATTGCAGTGGTGTCGTGTCACGCAAACATGGCGGCCCGACGCCATACTGAGAGACACTACTTCTTTGTGTAGCTCAATAAATATTGCTCATATCAGTCTAAATTTATCAGCATTTATTGTTCCTGGTAACCTTTATCTTCCTTCCCAATAGCATTGCAATCCCTCACTTCCTTCTGGGTGCAACTATTCTTTGTATGATGAGTGTACATACAGTACTTCATTACTGGTATCTGGTGTCTCTGGTACTACTGAAGTGTTTTACTGGTAGTGTTAATATTACTGGACTAGAATAGTTGTGTTGTAACAGAGAACATGGGCTGTATTAATAATATGTGTGTCGTGGTTTTGTGGTGTGTGTGTCTGTCTGTGTGTGTTAGTTATGAAAGGCGGTCTATGGACCGTAGGCGTTACTATGACGATGAGAGGTTGGAGTACAGCTGTGCAGGACGCAATGCGGTAGACTCCTACTACACACATGCCAGCTTCACCCGACGTTCCCATGAGCGCAGGCATGAGCGAGGCAGCAGGGGGCAGCGTGAGGAGAGAGGCAGCAGGTCTGGACGCAGACATCCACGCCGCAGAACCAGAACGAGAAGCCGGTCTAGAAGCCGTTCTCGCAGCCAGAGCCAGTCTTTGTCTTCGGTGAGAACAGTTTCAGACTCCTCTCTCTTTCCAGCTGTTCACTGTACAGGACCCTCCACCACAATTCTCTCTGTTTGTCTGCATGTCTGTCTCTTTCTTTCTCTCTCTCTTTCTTTCTCTTTTTTGCGGAAAATATCAGCCTTTCAGGACCGGTTCGGTTCATTATATGTTCCCTAGAAAAATGTTATTAGTGAGTGGTATTGGTTTTTGATGGGGTTGGTTACCAAGTTTACACTACATAACTTTCAAAGTAACAGAGTCCCTTTGCTTCTCACGCTGCACGACCTTGATCTTTTGCTGAAGTAGCGGTGTCCCCACTACACGCGTGGCTGTAGATAAGGGACACACAAACAAACACACACTACATGATCATGGGAGATACACATAATAAGTCTCTATCTTGCGCTTAACTGGACATTGAGAAACTTTATGTTTTTGTTTCTGCAAACAAAATGAAAGATGGTCCTATAAACCATCACCAGCACAGAGTTGCTGCAAATATTTACTCAGATGCTCCAATCTCAGCCAAAGTGGCCTCGGCCAACACTTTTTTTTTCAACAATTTTTTTTTTTTTTTTTTTTTTTTTAAAGTCATGTAGTCATTGTGCTCTTGGTTTAACTTGCCCTGACTCACATTAGCCTAGCCTTCTAAATAACCTTCATTGGCACCCCTCCAGGGAACAGGTTGAAACAACCTATAATAAAATGAGATCTCAGTAGTTTTTGTCTGAATGGTGATACACAGTATATGTCTCAATGGTAGACGGTGGTATAAGTGTTATTGTCTCATTTTATATGTCGTCTAAATAAAATATATAGATATATCTTAACAACCTTATACACCACTCAGGACTATGCAGCCTGCTGCAGACACTACAACATGTATGTGCAGCCAGTGTTAGAGGCTTAGTTAGTGCCTGAGCTTTAGTATTAGAGCACTGCAGAAGCAGCACAGTCAGCAATAAAGAAATCACACACTGTATAGTTTACTGTACGTTTTCCTGGCCTGTAGTGCAGTTTATATACAGTGTACAGTAGCACTTTTACACTTCATATTTGCTATCCAGGGGGCTATATGACAGGACTTTGTTACACCTGCTGCAAACAGACAACTGATTTATCAGTGTGTTTGCTCAGTACTCGGGCGCATACCGTGTTATTTTGAATTGGCTGATGCTCAATAATACGTATCTGAAGGGAAAAAGTATCGGTGAAGGTGGTATCGGTACATTCCTAGTCATTCAATTCATTTCAGTTCAATTCAAATAATTTCAATTCAACTGTATTGTCATTATACCAGTACAAGGTTGTACAGTATCGTGAAACACTATCGGGATACTTCTCTAGTGCAGTGATTAAAAAATAAAAAATCAATAACCAACAGTGCATTTATAAAAAGACACGATGCAACATGTGTAAATATACAGATGTATGTGCAAGAGAAGTAACTGTGTGTCAGAATGTCAATAGAACTAAGGTCTAGTTCAAGTGCATACATTCCTATCGATAAGTGGAGCCCAGTATGTAGTTGCTGGGGGATCAGGACTAGGTTGGAACAGGGGATGGTGGGGGTTTCTGGGGACTTATAAAAATATACACTTATGTTGAACTTCAGAAAAAGTGGAGGATGATATAGGTTACCCACAAGTGGATGTGAATGTTTGAATATCCCTCATGAAATTACATGTTTTGTCAGTTGTCTAAGTGACAATAGCTTTTTTCACACTGCAGGGCAGTTCAGACTTGTTTCTTGGTATTTGTTTCTTGTATATCTGAAATTTATGCTTTTTATACTTTACCATTCAGTTTTCAGGTTCCAGGTATGCAAAACTATTTTGTCAGACTGTAGTCACATTTGCACACGTGGGTTGCCATAGTACCATGGCATGCATTCATATGCTGACTACGTAGGTGCCAAACCTAGCAAACCGAATGACAGCAACTAGCTAACAGAACAGTCATTCTGTAAACCATGATAGCGTTTCACTTTTCATTAACTACAACATGGTTGACAGGCTGCTAACATGCTGTGATATTCAGAGACAGGCTCTGAATAAAGCAGTAAACTGTAAAGTACAACATAAAGAAAAAATAAAAGACCTAAAACATATTAACTATGCACCACTAACTTCTGACATTCTGACATCGTGAACCGCCGTGCCTCGGATGATGAAAAGAACATGTAGGTCACATATTCAAAAATTTGAAACCACCTACAAACCTGATTGGTATAAGTCAGAATGTCAAATGTTTTGCTGAATTTAAAATAAAATATGTAAAATGTGTCGTAACTTTTGAATAGGCCACATTTTATGTTTGCTTTTTTCCTCTGTAGAGGATGTTAATAACATCTTACACCAACAAAACATATTTGGGTACCTAAACTTTTGCACACAACTGAATCTGTGTGACAGACAAAGAGAGTGTGTGTGTGTGTGTGTGTGTGTGTGTGTCTTTGAGAAAGTGCATTAAAGTGTGTGAAAGAGAGAGGGCAGTGTGTCTGTGTGTGAGAGAGGGTTAAGAAGGTGTAGGAGGCCAGCTGAGGTAACCAGATCTGGACCTCAAAACATCGATGGGTGTCTCTGGATTTTCCCAAGAGGCCGAGAGCAGCGTTTAAAATTAGACCAAGTCTCAAACACCCCTCCTCCAGACCCCTCACTTCTCCCCTTCCCCTCCGACTGTCTCACTCTCCCTCTTTCCCTCTTCCTCTCTTTCTTACTCCCTTCTTTCTTTCCCCCTCGATTACTCCTCTGTTCTCTTTTCCCATCTTTTTCTCCCCCACCCCACCTCCCCCCCGTCCCTCAGTAGTGTGTGTGTATGTGCGTGTGGTGGAATGGGGAAGGCAGGTGTGTATTCCACGTATAAGGGCTTTCTGGGCTGCCTCTGCCTCTGCTCTGTGAGTAACAGCCTCCTCAAACGCACGTTGTGCTTCTTTCATTGTGCTATGAAAATGTAAGTGAATGTCTCTTTCGCTCCCTTCCTCTCTTTCTTTCTTCCCCTCTCTCTCTCTCTCTCTCTTTCTCTCTTTTCTCCTCTCTCTCTCTCTCTCTCTCTCTCTCTCTCTCTCTCTCGTGCTTTCTTGGCATGTCAAATAAAGGTACTTTGATATTGACACATCATGAGGATAAACAATAATGCAGAACTTTGAACACTATGCATTATGATTATGTGTGTATGTATTTTATTATTAATTGTGCACTCGGTATTGCGAATCATAATGTTCTTTCTTTCTATCTGTCATATATTCTCTTTGCTTTTTTATGGATTTGGTCAATTGCTAATGAGACCTTGCTTATATAAATAAATGTTGACTTGACTTATGTAGTCTCTCTTTGGCTGTCTGTACCATAGCGAAGTGACAGTCGGGCACGGGCATCAGCTGTTGAGGACGATGAGGAGGGTCACCTCGTTTATCGGACAGGAGATGTGCTGCAGGACAGATGTATGTAGAAGGCACTGATTTTCCTCTTTCTTCACTCCTTTGTTAACCTTATAATGTGTACTTACAGGTCAGTAACATTAATGTATAGAGCAATTCAGCAGCAAAACGTTTTGGTTGCTTTAAACTGATGTTAGTAGCATTAACCTGCTGGCCATTTCTGTAGTGTTTACATGCTGCCCGTTCCAAGAGTGTTCCCCTTTTGTAAGTGTTTCAGTAGGGTCAGTCTGCTGGACACTTTAGTAGTGTTAACTTGTGAGGCATTTCAGCAGTGCTAACCTTCGGGATGTTTCAGTAACATTAACACGTGTGCTGTTTCAGTAGTATTAGCTTACAAAAAAGTTTGGAAGCATGAACTTGCTGGGCATTTGGTAGCATTAGCCTGTGGAGGCGATTTAGTAGCGTTAATTTACAAAATGTTTCAGTCGCAGTAATTTGCAGGTGGTTTCAGTAGCATTCCTATTCTTAACATTTGATTATTTTTAGATAATATCCCAGAATATTGCAGCCGATCTTCAGTTACTGCTTTTCACCAGATGTGTGCTTATTTTGGTGTATTCAGCTCTGTTTCATTAATGTTTCCTTTATCCCATGATGTCGGTGTGTCTCTGCACAGATGAGATCGTGAACACGCTGGGAGAAGGTACCTTCGGCAAGGTGGTGCAGTGTATTGACCATCACCGGTCAGTTACAAATTGTGCATACACACACTTAGAGCTGTAGTTCCTTTGTCTTGCACCTTCCATGTGTTTACCTGCTCCAAAACTCCCATCCCCCCTTTTACCTTCATGAAGTCTTTTAATGAACCAGGTTGGAGGAGGAGTGTTAGAATAGCTGTATTGATAATGGTAATAGTGATGGTAATCTGAAAATCTTTCCGCCATGGATTGAAAACACATATTGGTAAACGTCAATGTGTAAATCATCATAAATAAACATATAAGTAAATAGTGTCTGTCACTAAACTTCAGCTATTAAACACTAAAGACGTCTTGTTACTATCACCCCTGTTTACAGTTCTGATGGTTCTGTAGAACAGGACTTTTTGCATCAAACAGTTTTGAATCGTTGAATGATGATTTTAACTATTGAACTGTTTGGAAAAATGGTTCTTTGTTTCTCCTCCTTTGTTTTCTTTGCATGTGTAGTGGAGGTTCACGTATTGCTCTGAAGATCATTAAGAACGTTGAGAAGTATAAAGAGGCAGCTCGGCTGGAGATCAACGTTCTGGAGAAGATAAGAGAAAAAGATCCAGAAAACAAGCAGTGAGTTCAGCTGTCTGTCTCTCAGCTTCAGTGTGTCTCATAAACAAAGGCACTGAACCAGAAAAAATGTGCTAAAATATTAGTTTTTAATCTGTTAGTGACTGATTAATGAAATGCGTCTCTCTCTCTCTCTCTCTCTCTCTCTCTCTCTCTCTCACTCACTCTCTCTCACACTCTTTCTCTGTTTCTCTCCCTCTCTCTCCCTCTCTCTCTTTTATCCCCCCACAACCAGTTTATGTGTGCAGATGTTTGACTGGTTTGATTACCATGGACATATGTGTATCAGCTTTGAGCTGCTGGCCCTCAGCACGTTTGACTTCATGAAGGAAAACAACTATCTGCCCTACTCCCTCAGCCAGGTCCGCCACATGGCCTACCAAGTCTGCATCGCTGTGAAGTGTGAGTACACACGCACACAGGTGGTCTGTCAGGTGTCGAGAGGCCTGCAGGTGTGTACTTGGAGGATACGCACTCAGACTGTATTTGTGCGTCTGGTGTCTGGAGCCCTTTGTAGTGTAATTTCCTGCAGTTTATCATCCACTGAACTCCGGATGAGCTCATTCAGCCCTCCAGACGGAGCAGTAGCGTGTACAGACTGTAATCTGCTTTATGTAATGTGTGGCTTGGGGCAGAGGGGGGCGCTGTTGACAGCGTTTGCTGCACTGCACTGACTGTTGTGATTGCAGGGAAGCTGTGTTTTCTGCTGTCATCATCCTTCTCTTCCGTCACAGTTCTCCATGACAACAAGCTGACGCACACAGACCTGAAGCCGGAGAACATCCTGTTCGTCAACTCAGACTTCAGTACCAGATACAATGCAGAAAAGGTGAGAACGATGAGGTTGGGGTCCGCAGCTCAACATAGCCGTGCAGAATGCAGTTTTCTATTAAAAGGTGTCATCAGAAAGGTGTCCTCTTTATTCTGTTTATTTCTTTACAGTGGCAAACTTCACATTGTGAGGGTCTTTCATGATAAATAGATCATTGTACCAAAGGATATTGGGTTTTTAGTTATATTAGCAGATGCTTTTTTTGGTAAGAACGTTTTTCCTTCTTAAAACCGTGACATTATGGAAATGTAACAGGTATGACATATCATATGTTTGTAATTCAGCTGCAGTGCATCAGGAGCTTTGTCTGTCAGGGGAGAAGGCATTTTACAAAGCAGATAACTTTCAAAATACAAAGTTAAGCCAATCCCAAAAAGAGATGTCTGTTTTACAGAACAGTCAGTGTTTTGGGCTTAAAGCTTAACAGTTACATTTGGCTGTTTGTCTGAAGGTGCTGCATTATGCCAAACATAAAGAAAAAATGCTTTTACCATCATTACCCCATTCCAACCCATACACACACCACGCACTACATAAAACGGTCAGTGAACAACCATCCACTAACACATCTTCAAACCCACAACAGAAAATAGCCAGTGAGTCCAAAATTAATTAACCTCAGTATATTTCAGGTAATGTTGCTGAACTGAAACAAATATTTTCTAATGTTATCAAGCGAACACTCTTTCTAGCTACCAAAACAGTGCTAGCTCCTTTATTCCTACATTGGCTTGGATTTTCTGTTTCCATGAAATTTCCACAGAGATGCTGAGCGTCATTATGGATTTAATGATGATTCAAAAGTCCAGCCTTTCTAGTCTGGACTTTAAGCTGACCTTAAGTCCTAATGCTTCTTGAAATATTTTGCCGTGTACACACAAATTTGCACACAAATGTTTCTCAGTACAAATTACGTGTCATCGCAGTTCAGGCTATTTATAACAATGGCAACATTTTGACCCCTTTCACAGTCTTTCCCCAGTGTGAGATAAAGACTGACTGGCTTCCTGCACAAGTAAGCATATTAACTGACGAGTAAAAATGTTGACACACAACACGTTTTAAAGAAAGCTGGGACAGGGGAAACAAAGGACTGGTATATTTGTGTAATGAAAAAAAAAGGTTAATTGGAAACAGGTCAGTAACATGATTGGGTATAAAAAGAGCATCCCAGAGAGAAGTAACGATAGGGAGGGGTCTACCACTGTGTGTGGTACATAATATCATTAAAAGATTGAGAGAATCCAGAGAAATCTCTGTAAACAAGGCCAAAAACACATATTAGATGACCTTTGGGTCTTCATACGGCACTGCATTAAAAACGGACATGATTCTGTAGTGGAAATCATTGCATGAGCTCACACTTCCTAAAACCAACGTCTGTGAACACAATTTGTCGCTGCATACGCAAATGCAAGTTAAACCCCTCGGCACATATTACAACAGAACAGCTCTGTAGTAAAAGAGTCCTGGTGCTAAACTGGCCTGCCTGCAGTCCAGACCTGTCACCCACAAAAAAGATTTGGCACAATATAAAATGATCTGCTCCTGGCATAACATTCAAAATGGGCAAAAATGATAACATTTCTCAGTTTCAACATATGCTGGTTTTTGTAGTATTTTCGATTTAATATATGGGTTAAATGACTTGCACATCATTATGTTCTGTTTTTATTTTACACAGCATCCGAGAACTTTGGAAATAGGGTTGTAAATCTTGAACTAAAGATGCTTCACTTAATGACCTCCAGTAGATGAGGGGGCATGGCCATGACCGTGGTGTGCAGATATAGCCACTACCCCATGGTGTAAAACAACTCCAGGAGATCAAATGTTCTAGAATAAAGCAGTTTAACATCTTCAGAATTCTATTATAAAATCTTATGATTTTTGTTCTGAATGTTTATTTGGAGGGCTGCAAAATCAGTCAAGACTGTCTAACATTGTGACTAGTCCCCATCAAATTGTCCAATTTCAGAAATGGAGAACATCACACATTCAATATCAGTCTTTTGTAGACTTTCTTGTCTGCCCTAGGACGATAAGGGAAACGAACAGACAATGAGTTTTGAATCCAAAAAAGCTTTCGCTGTAATCATGTGATACAAACAAAGCTAAAGTGGGTTGGACCTGTGTAGCACCAGCACAGACTGAAGATGAATATGTAAATGAGATGTGCGGAAACCACTGTGAAGGCTTTAGTGTGTCATGCAGCTATAAAGTGACTCTTTGCATGTGGTCACTTAGCTGCTCCTTTGTCACCATGGTCTGCTGAACCACAAGTTTGCATGCACGTCCCTCTGTTCAGTTAACATCTCTACAGGACTGGTGTACGTTTTGAGCTGAAATAAAATCTGAAGTCCAGAGCTCCATCGGAAGGGTAGGTTGACTCTATTGCTCTGTTATTACCAGATCATCATCAGTCGCTTCTGAACAAGCTTCCGATCTGGAAAATCTGTTGGAAGTGGCAAACCAGGGTTAAAATCAGGCCAAAAATCGTGTAGTGTCCACCCAGCTTTAAATTGTACTGAACAGTTCAGGTATTACATGCAGGACATATCGATTGTGTGTGTGCAGAAACGGGAGGAGCGCCTGGTGAAGGACACGGCAGTGAGAGTGGTGGATTTTGGAAGTGCCACCTTTGACCATGAGCACCACAGCACCATCGTTTCCACCAGGCACTACCGAGCCCCTGAGGTCATTCTAGGTAAGGTAGTTGGGGGTGGGGTTAATGCTATGTGCCATTTGTATTAGGCCTGGGCAACATCTGAACTAATTAGAACAGTGTTTTCAGGGTACAACATTGCAATTACCGATCACTCCTCACCCGCCCAACAAATACATGTGGTCCACTGCAGCTTCATAAAACAACTGCTGGGACACAGAGAATCACACATAGAAGGTAGCGTGTGGATTTTACTCTAGCTCAGCCTTTTAAAGGCCACTTTATAAATCTGTGTCTTGGCAGAAGGAAAGTGAATAGAGCAACACATGTACGTGCTACGTAATGTTATTTATTACCCTTTTCTGACCATATGTCTTGGCTGTAGATGGGGATCAGATGACCTTTCACTCCAGGACAAAAGCCTAGCTGCTGTAGTGTGAAACAGAGTCACTTTAGCTTGGTTGTTGGCAAGCTGAAGTTCTAAAGCACAGCGGCATTTGTTTTCAGTTTCAGTCAAGGTGGGAGGTGAAAATCTCTGTGGTAGAGCTAGCATCTGAGAACAAGTAGGCAGCTTCTTAACAAACCTCTGCCACTCCCCCCCCCCCAAATCTCTCTCTGTCTCGTTAAACAGCTTGTACATATGTCAATCCAACATATTTACATGCTGTTTAACGATGAATTTATTTATCTTTAATCAAAAAAATAATTATCACCATTGATTTACTTGTCCATCATCATTGATACCTGAATACATTGCCCTATTGCCCAGGCCTAAAGTGTTTTGAATTTTATGTGTCTTATGTTGTAGTACATGTTGTCTGTTTTGTGTTGAAAGTGAACTTTTAGTGGTCCTCATGTTCCCTCATTGTGTGTGTGTGTGTGTGCGCGCATAGAGCTGGGTTGGAGTCAACCCTGCGACGTCTGGAGTATCGGCTGCATTTTGTTCGAGTATTACCTTGGATACACACTCTTTCAGGTACTTTGTGTTTGCACTAACAGGGAATGTGTGTGTATGTCCTATGCCTTCAGTTTTTGACAGTGAATGCCTCACATGTAGGGTGGGAAAACTAATGTTTCTTTTAGTAGTATCTTTAAAAAAGTGCTCTAGTATTGAAAGAAAACACAGTAACTGATTTATCAACAATGTCACTTAGTTTAGTGCTGTCAGTGCATCTTCCTAGTAAACCCTTCAAACCATCCGTAGTTCCACCCTGAAGCCCAGCTGCTGCGACTCCATGACTGTAACCCCTTTGTTCAAATACAGTACTGTAATGGGGCTCTCTGGATAAAACCAAAGTGCGTTGATTCATAAATATTGTTCATAAGCAAAACTGCTGATGTTGACAATATCAGCTATATCAGTAATAACAGTAATGTGGGTACAACACAATGCCTCAAAGATCAGCAAACTAATAAAAGCAACACCAAATTTATATGGCTGTGTATATGATACAGCTTTGAACATGTGGCCGGTGTTTCTCTCTGTAGATGTCATTCACTCTATAGAAATCATATGATTTTTATTGTCATGTGAACCTATCCATTCACAAAATGAAAATGATGTTGGTGAATTAATTAGTTAAAGTAAATGCAATCCACTCATGTAGCTATAAGAAGCTGCACTGCTTTTTAATAGAACACATTTTTAATCAATAAAGACAAACTGTGATTAATGATTTTAATTTACTGTTTCTTTACATCTACTATATCTAATCAATTCAGTTAGTTCAGTGTGTGTATGTGCTTGCATGCGTAGGCGGATGTCCTTGCCGCACTTGTGTCATGGGCATGATCCCCATCTCACTGTCCTTGAGTTTTCTAGAGTGTGTGTGTTTTACTTACAGATGTTTTCTGGAGTGTGTGTGTGACATTTACAGATGTTTTCTTGTTTCAGACGCATGATAACAGAGAGCACTTGGCCATGATGGAGCGAATACAAGGACCAATCCCCTCCAGAATGATCCGCAAAACTAGGTCTTGCGCACGCACACACACACACACACACACACACACACACACACACACACACACACACACATACACACATACACAAAACTCACGCTCAAATACAGTCTATTGGTCTCCAGACTGCCTTGGATACTCTGTGTCATATCAAGCCACTTTTAGACATGTAATGGTGATTAAACAGGAATGGGAGCAAGTAAATTTCCGGTTCTGTCAGGTTGGTAGAGTAGGCAGGGCTAACAGATGGAGAAGCTGTGCAGTGTTGAATTTGCTGATTAGTTCTATGTATTTGCATTTTTGTATATTTAGTTTGTAGAGTATTTTTAGTTTTGTATTTCTAGTTTGTTGATTTACATGTTGTGTCTTGTATTCTCTATTGGCGCTGTTCCCTCAAGACTTTCAGTACAGAGTGCCAGAAGAGTGTGTGTTTGTGTGCGTTTGTGTGATGTACTGTGTGTGTGTGTGTGTGTGTGTGTGTGTGTGTGTGTGTGTGTGTAGTGATGTGTGTACTTACGTGTGTGTTTCTGTGTCTGTGTGTAATAACATTTGTTCTCTGCCCACAGGAAGCAGAAGTATTTTTACCGAGGCAGGCTGGATTGGGATGAGAATTCCTCAGCAGGAAGATACGTCAGAGAGAACTGCAAACCTCTGCGGGTGAGTTTCACATACATATGCACGCATAGTAGTTGGTGGCATGGCCAAAAATTTATGTCATGCTATGACTACGATTTTTGACAGCTGACACTGACCAGCCACCAGTGCACCACCTTTTATCTACTCTTTGTCTGTTTGATCTGCTTTGCTTACTATATTGGTGCCCTTTGCAGTTGTACAATTACAGCCTGTAGTCAGTATGTTTCCTTGCCCCAAACAAGGGATTTACTAGGGGTGTAAGAAAATATTGAATAAATTGAGTATGACATTGCTTGATGATATCATATCGGTTCTCAACAACACAGTTTCGATTAGTTTTAATAGATAGAAATGCTATTCTTCACCCTGAGACTCTATCACTACAACGTAAACAAGTAGAGTACACTGTTAACGTTACCATTAGCAAATCTATGTGACAGTTGTTCTAAAATAATAATAACTTTAAAATTCACAATATATCACCACCCTCCAATATCGCAATATATATCACAGTAGTTTTAAATTGGGACCCCTGTATCATAATACATAACCTATCCCCCGGTTCTTGCTGATGTATAGCCTGACATTTTACACAAATAATATTCGCAGTACTGACCACTGAAGAACAAGTTAAAAGGCTGCTAACAAAGTATGCAGATATCCACAATGTACTGATAACATTTTACTGGTGGAGTTATGAAGACAATACGTAATTCTCACATACTTAGAAGACACATCCTTCACCTCAAATATTCTCAACATGCTCACAAAAGTAAGTTTCATGTGTGGGGTTCTGGCACAACCAACGTTACAGAATGTTTTTTCTCTGCACATCAGATGCAATTACATATTTCCACCAGAGAGGTCTCCAAATCCCTACATCCTGCTTAGTGCTGCTTTAACCAGTAACAGTTAGCTAATGGGTGTTGTTGTTTTAGCGTGACAATAGTAAGTTCAGAACCAAAACATTCAAACACGCTGTCAATGGAAACACACTGCCAGTGGTAGCTTGCACGACATTTTTGAGTTATGTGAAACAAACCTGCACAAAGGCAGCATCAGTCTAGAGGTTTCGGCAACTGCTGAGTCTTACATGGAAATAGAATCCGCAGGCAGCGTTTAGAAAAATGATTGTAAAACCCTAAACTTACTAAAGACTTTCTAACTGTCTTACGTGTGAACACACAGCTGCTGTAACTGGTTCCTGATGATTACATTCCTGACCTGAATATCTGAACAACTACAGTGAAAAATATTTGGACAGTACACTGTTAAATATTGTATTGACTAGTGTATTACATATTGACAAATACAGCATCAAATGTGAGTTTGAGGCTAGAATGCCCCTTAGAGTACACAGTGTCTTTTATTTGGGAGCAGTGTTTTTAATACTGGGTAAAAAGCATTGAGTATTAGATTTCTGCATAAGTATCTGAGGTATCTGAGTAAATAAATTTGGAGGAAATTGCAGAGATTAAAGTATGCAAAATGAGATACTCTTTGGCAAGTAACTCTTTGACCTGTTAACACCTTAAAACTTCTAATAGATTTCTTTGAGGTGATCTGCTGATCTGCTGAGCCTTAACTACAGACTCTTCCAGTTTCTGCCTGGCTTGAATATGATTTCTCTCTCTCTGTAGCGATATCTATTGTCTGAGGCGGAGGAGCATCACCAGCTATTTGATCTGTTGGAAGGGATGTTGGAATATGAACCTGAACGTCGCCTTCCTCTCTCCTCCTGCCTGCGTCATCCCTTCTTCTCCTCTCTCAGAGACGCCGAGCATTCCTCCAGCGGCAGCCGCGACGTCAGCCGGTGACCTCTGACCTTGGCGGTCCATCCTCTACCTCACTTTCTGCTGTTCTTCCTGAGCCATCAGCCTACTCCACCCCTCCACCATCTGACCCCACCCACTTCATCCAAAGGCTCCACCTCCTTTGTCCTCTGGCTCCACCTGCTCCGTCCTCGCAGCCTCGCCATGCTGCCTCTTGTGGGACACATGGGTCAGTTGAACTACGATTGGATTGATGGCTGTTCCAAACAATCAGAACCCTCTGAGGTGAAAAAGGCAGAGATGAGGAGACTTTTTTCCCCCCCTTGATTTGAGCCCATAGCTCATTTCTGATCGGTTGAGGACTATACTGCCTGACTCGTCTGCCAGCCTGACTCTTTTGATTGACAGCTCATCTCTGCCAGCACCATGGACCAACCTGGCACTTAAAAGTCAACACACACACACACACACACACACACACACACACACACTTCATAGCCCTCATATCTCTGTGTGTCTTGTTACTTCTTTGTCTGTTATCTTTGACTGTCACACACAGGCTTGCAGTATTTATTTTAAGGAACTGACTTGCATTTTTGTATGAAATTAGTTATATATGTAAATAATGCAAAAGCTTCTCTACAATAAAATGATCTTTCTTTATTCCTCATCCAGGGCCCAACAGCAGAATCTGAGAATCTGCTCAAGGGTGTGTATGTTTGCGGGGGAGGGGAGACACTGGAACTGGATGCTGCTGCTCTTTTGCTTTCTTGGCAGTGATACGGATGGACTTTGATGCAGATTAGTAGAGTTAGAAGGCTGTTAGAGAGTGTGAATGAGATGTGTGTGTGGGTGTGTGTGCGTATTAGCCTTGGCAGTGCATAGTGAATGAGTTTGATGGTTTTACTGTAATGTGGGCGATATGCTGTGTGGGAGGCACAAGGGGGTCAGGGCCGTAATTTCATAATTGCACACAGATGCTGAAACCTTGGCAAAGTTTTCATAACTTCATAAATATAATCTCACTATTCTCCATTAAAACCTTATACTATCCTACTGTATCTAACCGTAGTAATATTTAAAAGATCTGTATAATGGAACGCCTTAGTGTCAAAAGGTACCGCTCACTCCCCAGATCATAAGAGTCTATACATGGAAACTTAAGTTGGAGATACAGTTATTTTTGTGGTACCACCAGAACCAACACATTTACGTAACTCCTTTTATGTTTAAGTCCAAACTGCATTGGGATCAGGTATGATTCAGAGCAGCCAATCAGAAAATAGCTAATTTACATATATCAGTCTTATATATCAAGTGTTTAATTTGAACTCTGTTCACACCAGCAGTGACCTTTTACCTCTTGTCGCCCAAATCGCTGCTCACATCAATGTGGGCATTTCCCAAGTCAAGCCGAGTGATGGTTATCATAGTTTCACTGACGCATGTACACGTACTAAAGCCTGTACCACCATGCTCAATACTTATTGGTGGATGTCGTATCTCTTCACTCCTAATTTGCCTCTTCTCAACTTGAAAATGTAGGATACGGGTCCACTGCACCTGATTCCTAGTAAACCTTAGGGGGTTTAAGGTTTTGGGTTCTGAATTCAGGGGTTTGGGTTTGATGTTTAGGTTTCAGAGTTTAGGGGTTAAGGTCTAAGGTTTAGGGTTTATAGTGTAGGGGTTAGGGTCTGAGTTTTAGGGTTGTAAGTTTAGGGATGAGGGTGTTTTGTGTAGGGTTTAGGGTCTGGGGTTGGGCTTAAGGTTTAAACTTGAGGGTTTATGGAATAGTGTTCAGGGTTCAGTGTTTGGGTGTCCTGTAGATGTACCATGTGTATGCCATATGATTTAGTTGAGTTCAAGGTCTGGGGTTGTTAGTACTGAAGAGGTCAGGATTTAGTGTCTAGGGTTCAGGTTTCATATGCTAAAGTAGAAGTTTGACCTTACTGCAAATGCACCACCACCACCACTTTTCAGGGCAACATAAAAAAAAAACTTTCACCCAAGGGTTATAAAATGTAACTATCATTAATTACTCTTCTGAAACAGGCTTGCATAACCACTCCAAACCAGAACCTGGAACTAGGGTTTGGAGTTTAGGGATAGGGTCTAAGATTTAGTGTTCAGAGTTTAGGGGTGTGAGGGTTTGATGTTTAGGGTTCAGAGTTTAAAGGTTTAGGAATTAGGGTCTATGGTTGTGGTTAAGGTTTGAACTTGAGGGTTTAGCATTTAGGGTATAGTGTTTAGGGTTCAACACAGGAGTTCCCTGTCCTTATCCTGGAGATGTACCACCCTACAGAGTTTAGCTCCAGTCCTATTCAGTGTGTAGGCAATGATTTAGTGGGGTTAGTGTTCAGGGTCTGGGTTTGTTGTTAGTGTGGAAGGGGTCAGTGTTTAGTGTTAGTGTCTAGGGGTCTAGGGTTCAGGTTTCATATCTGTCAGTGAAAGTTGGACCTTGCGGTACATGCGCCACCACCACTTGTCAGGACAGTATAAAAAACGGTCACCCAGGGGTTATACAGTGTGACTAACGTTAATTACTCTGCTGAAATAGGCATAACCACTCCAAACCGATACTTTGGTGTTTTCTCTGAACGCCCTGTACAAATGCCATTTAAACACCAGTTCAGTTCTTCCAAATCTCAGACATCTCCACCTCTGGTATAATCCACATTCTTCCACAAAGTGACACAGAATGAATGTGTTTGTGATGAATGCGTCTGTGATTTGTGGTTTAGCTGAGAGAGGTGGACACCGGAATTTCAGCAGTAAGGCCTGGTGTGAGAGGAGTTTTGAGTAGTCATCCATCTCTATTCCCATTATGACCAGGAACCAGACAGAAATAGAAAAGAAAGATGCACAGAGTTTGGGAAAAAATTAAGGGATGTGGAGTGTGCATGTGTTCCAGTGTCCTAAGAAAATGCTCCTCCATGCCGAGGCCTCTATTTACCTCCCATGATGACTCTCCTTCACGTGTGGTCACTGATCTCCTCTCAATCCGCTAAGCAGATTACACTGCTGTGAGCACTACCGTCTGCTTCTCACACCAACACCGTCTCTCTCTCTCTCTCTCTCTCTCTCTCTCATTTAATTGTATGGTATCCCTGTATCCCTTTTTCTGCTTGTGTACTTTCTCTGTGCTGCCGTGCATGTCAGGCTGACTGATATGTTGCCTGGTGTTTGTGTGTCTTCTTTGGTAATTAATAGTGTCCTCACCAGTTGGACACTCCAAGGCCCTTTCTGCAGTCACTGATAACGGCTTCACACTCCCCTCTCTCCCTCTCTCTCTCTCACGTCCACCCTCTTTGACCTCTCCGTTTTGTCGTTTTTTTGTGTATTTACATTCCCTCCGAGCCATGGCTGCATGTGTGTAATGAGCATGCCAGTGATACATCCAGATGACAGACGTGACACACACACAGTCTCAGCTTCCGTCAGCAACATAAAGCACAGAACCGTAGCATGATCTCATGCACTGTAGGAGACTGTAAATATCAGTGTAATCAAATGAGATCACATAAGATAATGACTCAGCAAAGACAGTCTCTCTCTCTCTCTCTCTCTCTCTCTCTCTCTCTCTCTCTCTCTCTGCATATTCTGTCCATCTGCTTCTCTTTCTGTTCCATCTGCCCAGCATCTGCCAGGAGCAACCTCAGTAACTGACTCACTCTTGTTCAAGTCAGTTTCAGCAACTACCTCCGATAAACACAACATGTGGTTTGTCAGCATGTGGGGTCATATATGTGTCCCATATAAAGTTCATATGTATGTAAACACTCATATGTTGTAATACTATGTCCCATTATTAGGCATGTGTCTATATAAAAACATAAATCATAATAATAACCTAACCTTTTATCACGGTTTACAGTGCTGTTAAAACCAAAGAACTGCCACATGTATAGGATGAACATACATATTCTGAATACTGAGTGCAGCTCATCAGACTGTAGCACATCTGGTGCTGCACAATTTGTCAGACACCCTCTACACCACTGTTTCTCAACCCTGGTTCTGGAGACTCCCTGCTCTGCACATCTAAGTGGATTGCCTGCTTTAACGCACCCCCTGCATGTCTAAAAAGGCTTGTAAATGAGATGATGAGTGGAATCAGTTGTGTTGAGAGAGCATTAAAATCTACAGGACAAGGAGCCTCAAGGACCAGGGTAGAGAAACAGTGCTCTACACCAACCATCAATGGACAGAGACCCCCACTGAGCAGGTACTATGGATCACACTGTGTCCACTCACTGTCCACTTACCTTATAGGTCAACCTGACTGGTGTACTGTTGGAGACTGGAACTTATTATTTATACAAGCTTGCTTCAAAAAAAAATTCTGCAAAATGTAAATAAAACATACTGATGTGCAAATCATTTAAACCCTATATGTAACTGAAAAACATACAAAGGCAACATATTAAATGCTAACCTTATTAGAAACTGAGACATGTTATTGTTTTATGAAAAATGCAGGCCTGTTTGGAATTAGCCAATGCCATACCACGTTCTGCACATAAGCATGGTGCAGTAGCGTATGAGTATGGGTGCTAAACTGACCTGCCTGTAGTCCAGATCTAAAAACGCATCAAAACATTTGGCACATTATGAAATGAAAGCTATGGCAAGGAGACCATGAGCTGTTGAGGAGCTGAAATCTTATATCAAGCTAGATGAAACATTTCACTTTTAAAGCTACAGCATCTTGTCAGTTCCCAAATGCTTAAAAGAAGAGGTGATGAAGAGGTGTTGAACATGAACCTGCCCAACTTTTTTGGAATGTGTTGCTGGCATGTAATAAAACAACAACAAACAAACAAACAAAAATCACTGTATTCTGTTAGTATTTACATTTACAACGTTTTTGGAAACATGCTTGTGAGTCACCCCTTGGATTCAACTTGAAGCTCAGTTTGAGTGCTACAACAATGACACTGTGTCCTTGTTCATGGCCTTATGATGGTTCTGTTGTTCGTGGTAAGGCAGGTTTTTCCTTGATTTCCTGTAGTAAGGACACACAAACATACAGCTCGTATAGCATGTCTTGTCCTGTGGGAACACTGATCTATTCCTAATTAAGGGTGAAAATGTACTATGAAGTATCACTGATCCCTTAAAGCCACAGACGCACAGATAACCCTCTGTTATATTCAGCTGCTACGAGTCAGATGTACATGTGTGTGACATCAGTGTGTCTGAGGGCTCATCAGGTGCACGTGAGTTCCCCCTGCGCTGGCTAACGAGATTCCCCTTCGTTAAGGTCCTTATAGCCATAATCGTTGGTGCAGCAGAGCAATGGGGGAGAGAGAAAGACACAAGCAGGAGACATGACCAGACTACTGGACCAGTGGATGCTGCTGAGGTGAAGAGCAGTGACCCGAATGTCTTTCCCTTATGAGTGGGACTGAGAGCGTTATTCCAGATTGCCGTTTGTGGATGAAGTTGCGAAGACCCTGTGTCTCTACAGGTAAACACACTTTACCCAGAACTCACTAACCACACTCCTGGGCTCTCTCTCTCTTTCTCCCTCTTTCTCTCTCACTCTCCCTCTCTCTGTGTTACTGCTTAATTCTAGCTCTATTTCTTTCTCCCTGTCTAGTTTTATTTTACTAGACTGTAAATTTGTTGTGTTTACTGTTCATTTCATTGTCTATGTAAAGTGTTTATTACAGTTTGTGTGTGTAAGTCTTAGGTATCATTGTGTATGTCCTCATAGGTCTCGCTCTCTGAGTCATTCCTGTAGATCACCGTCTGACAGTCTGTCCAGTGACCTGCCGTCTGTCTGATGACTTGATCCCATTTCACAAACTCACTCACACACAGAAGCTTCCAGCTGAAGATGAGGAAACCATTTCACATCCACACATTTATTCATTCTCACAAATAGCAGAGCAGGCCTACAAACACACACCCACACACAGACTCACACTAGCCCTATCATGGAAGCGGTGGTTCAGAAGTCTTTGGTAGCTCCTCTGAAGAAGCTGACGAGCTGTGTGACCGGAGCTGCAGAGAATGATGTCTGGACCAAACACAGACCCAAGCAAGGGTCAAAGAGCAGAAGCAGTCACACACGCGACTCTGCACTGCTGCGAGCCTACCAGGCAGATCTGGACAGAGAGAGGTGAGAGAGTCCGTCACTGCGGGAGCATTACCGGGCTGTTCACCAAGGTGTTTATGGGGTTGTTTATGGGGTTGTTTATGAGGTTGTTTATGAGGTTGTTTATGAGGTTTTTTATGGCTTATTTTTGGTGTGTTTAGTGTAGGGCCAGTATGTTAATGGAGCGCCCTCTCCTCACCACTCCATATGAAGTGCACTAGATTTATACACTTTAAAGGGTCATATGCCACATTTCTCTTGCTTTTATTGAATTATTATTACTTTGTCTTCTTTACATTTGATGGTTGTGTGTCCATCCTCTATATATCACTTCCAAACAGGCTGTTTTTGTTACTCTGCCTATAATACTATACGTAAAGGATCTCTGTTCTGATTGGCTGCCCTGTATCATGCCTCATGATAGGAACAGCACAACGTTTAATCATTTTCTCCTGCACCCAACAATGTGAACAGTTTTCATGGTTGTGACATAATAGCCATGATACATAAACATAACACAAAACTGGCTTTAAAAAAAAATCAGCTTAGTTTTCATATCACTGTTGTAAAAACATTTTTTTGGTTTTCAGCTCAGCTGTCCTTTACATGTGAAAATTCCATAATGATTGGATCAAAAGAAATGTGCCCAAACTCCTTTGAATAATGTCTCTTTACATTAACTCACTTTGAAAGTAACAAATTTTATTTTAAGTTTTGCCCATTTTGGAGACATTATTATAGACATTATTATAAACAGATTGACTGTACGTAGTAGTGACTTTTATGTTTTGAGAATTCGACCATATTTAATTTGTATTAAGGTGTTTAAATAAGGGTTCTTTAGTAAAGGCAGTACTTATATATATACCCGCGACATTTTGATCTTTACGCTGTGAATAGTTTTATTGCCTACATTCATGATTTTTTTTTTTTCATTTTAAAGTTTTATGTGCATTTGATGAGCATTCAATCATGTGTCCAGAAATCCCACAGCTTTGTTGTACACCACAGCAGAAATGTGTAAGCGAAGATGTTGTATTTAGTCTTCAGATTCTGAAGTTATGAGTTTGAGAAGGTTGTGTTTGGTGGACTGGTGCTGACCAAGGGTACTGATAATGATTGTATGTCTTTAGTGTTAAATACATTTACTGTGTCCGTAGGAAGCTGCGTGAAGCCATGAATGCTCGGAAGAATGCCGAGAGAGCAGCCATGAGGGCCCACTTTAGGAGGAAATACCAGCTTTCTCAGGTCAGGCACACACACTCAGAGATTGCTCCCTCCTGGTATATGTTAATAATACCTTAATAATAAATAGCTAAGTCTTATAATACATTATATTCAAACTGCACTTATAGCTGACGAGAATAACAAACAACATTAAGAAAACTGACTTATTACTAAGAAGAATTATAGAAGTATATGTGAGAAATGCTGATGGGGGTGCGGTGGTGCTGGGGGGGCAGGTAATCTGTAATGTGGCAATGTTTAATGTATAGATCCTGACCTGTTACTAGCCTGCCCTTCATCTGATTCATTAGTTTGCCTGATCCTTTAAATCGCATAATATATAATTTAAATAACCAAATTTAACCATTAATTTAACTTAACTTTTCATAACTAGACAATTTCTGAAAATTGTACAGAAAAACAAACAAATAAATATATTTTTCTCCAATATTTTGTACAGCTTCTCACAATCTAATTCACCTCAAACACATTCAGTAACGCTGAGATCTGGACTCAGACTGGATGGACAGTCCATAGTTCTGAGAACACCAGCAACTTTGTTCAATTTACAAATTTTCTTCTTTTTGTCTATTGCTTTTCTTAATAACGGCTTCTTGAAAGGTACATTCTCAGATCTATAGTGTTGAGTTGTCTTCTCACAGTGGAAGGCCAAACATGCACCTGCAGAAGCAGGAATGGAGCTTAACTTTCTCCTCTCTGTTAAAATCAAAGCTTTAAATTCCAAGTTTAAACCAAATGTGTATCTGGACAAATTGTAGCAGCTGAAATTTTAAACTACATAAGAAAACATATGATAATGCCAGGAATATAAATGCAAAGTAAGTAACAGAAGTCTAGACAAGAAAATATGAAAGGATGGGGCATCTTTTACAGCGAGCACCAGGCTACATGTTTTTGCACTGGAGCTATGAAGCGAATGCATCTAATCAGCAGTAGAGCCTTACATGCAGTGCAAATTACCTAAATCATCCCACAATTACATATTGCATAATCTCAAACACATATATGGTTTCTTTCACTGTATGACATACTGTATATGACATACTGTGTATGACATACATCTATCCAAACGGACAAAAGTACACCACAAAGCATTAAAAGCAGCCATCTTAAAGCCTGATATTTGACTATAGTTTTGATATTTAGTGGGTATAAGCTGGCATTACTTATTCCTCTAGCTTTGTAGTTTCAGTGCAAAACTGAAGCTTCAGACACCAAACATGTGTTAGCCAGTTGCACACATTGGTTGTGACATGATACGACGGCTTTAAGTCTCATTGTGTGAGTGAATTTGTGTTCTTCTCATTTTCTGTTCCACCTGCTGTTAGCTGCTTCTGCCTGTTTCACTCATTGTCTTCTAAATCCTGTGCAGAACGCCAAGGACAGCAGCCATCTGCAGGCAGTGGGTGGTAAAGTGGTTCTCCCCCGTGAACTGGCCAAGATGGTGCGTTCCGATGGCCAGGCAAAGGATGAGAGCCCTACACTGCTGAGTGCATTTCAGAGGCTGAGCTTGGATAAGGGACTGATCTCAAGCAGCAAGCAAAACATCACACACAGCAGCACATCTGACCATGCAGGACAGTGCAAAGTCATGTGATGGCTCAGCATGCTGAAAAGGCGACGTACCAAACATGGAACGTGCCAAACGTCTGACTTACATAACCGTGTAGAACATGTAATATGATTGTAGGTGTTACGTAGTTCTTGGGTGTGTGGTGCTGCTGTGGAGGCCTCATTTACGGGAGACCTTCCAGATTTTACACAATATAAACTGCAGGCCAAAAGTTTGGAAGCAATGCTAACTTCTATACATGAATAATAATACATAATATATAATAATACATGAACACATCAGTACGTCAACTCCTGGTTGTTCTTCTGCAGTTCTCTGCCAGCAGTAATTATATCTGCCTGAGTCCAATATTCAGACGCTCCTGAAACCTTGATGAACTGAATCAGGTGTGATCAATTAGGAATGTGTAAATAATTAAAATATAAACATGATTAATGTAAGGGACTGTCATTACACCTGTCGTCTATGGACACATTCCAGACAGAGGTCTTCAAATCTGAACCTTTTGTGATCACTGTTAGTTAATTATACCATTGGTGGAACTGATTGGTCATCCAGAGTTATAGCTACCAGTGATTGAAAAATCTAGGACCAGAAACTGGATTCAAGCTCTGGATTTAAAGATGACATTACTGTAAATCAACAGAATGTCTCAATAAACATGTTCTATGCTGCCTGTTGGCAAATAAACCTAATAGCAAAAGCATTTTAATGTTAAAGAAGTCACTGCTCGCTTCCATACATTTGGCCTTATTTAATGGCCAGTATCTTTTAAAGGCCTCAAACTATAAATTATATATATTAGTATATGACATTATAACATAATGACATGCTATGAGTACTTAGTTCACTTTACATAGCTGTCTACATTCACACACTGTCAAATAGAAGCCTTGAAGTATTTTTAACTCACATACCTCATGTTCTAAATCACACACACACACCCACACACAGACACACACCACACACAAACACACACACACACACACGAATACAATCACAAGGACATCAGGTGACTTTTTCTTTAATTCATCTTTTGTAAGATTTTACTATGCTAATTGTCTGTTTATTTTTATATTAACTGGCTGGTTGTTTTTGAAGGAAATGCAGTATTTATAGTATTGTTACAGTTTCATTGCATTACCATTGCAGATCTGATATTTTTTCTGTCCAAACTACTAAGATTTAAAAATGCAACACTTCACTTAAAGGAAAATTCCACTTTTTGAAGTTTCTACATAATGCAGTTATTAAGTCTTTCAGATTGGATTGAAGTGAAAAGGTTCAGTGTAGAGAACATTACTGATTTCTTTATAGTGGTGGAGACAGGAACCACTATAAAATCTATATTGCATACAATGCTAATATATTGTATTACTATCCAAAGCAATTATTACACTGACACGTATCTGACTTTTAATGTGTAATTTTCATGGTAGTAATTTGGTGGTAGGTCTGAAAAACATGTTTTCTCTGGTGACTATTTTACACGACACCCTGCATGTAGCACATGGAACCACTCTTAATGACTTTGTTTCCGTCTTTATTAATTAATTATCTAGACAAAAAAAAAAAATAGTGGATTTCTCTGTTAAGATGAGCATCTAATGTGTTGGTGTCTGGCCAGTACAGTTACATGGTATCCAAATGGGGTCAGCTGTAGTTCTAAGTAATCTTAAACAGTGCAGTGAGGTGAACTGTCGATGTGTGAGCTCAGATGTAGCCATGTGCTGTTGACTGTGTGCTTGTGTGTGTGTGTGTGTGTGTGTGAAATGTAAAGCAATACCAGTTTCCATGTATAATTCAGAAGCACTACACTGAGAAAAAGCTTCTTTCAGTCCCTCTGGTCCCCCTTTAAACAGACACCTCACAGAATACTGTTCACTGTAAGTGGATGTTTCACAAAAGGAGAAATTAAAGACTACCATTGGCTAAAAAGAGGTTGCTGTTGTCTGTGTGTGTATTTCCAAACATCCTCACAGTGATCACTGAGCATGAACATTTAGATGTTTCACTCTGCATCATGAGACAAAAAAATGGGGATTTCCATTAAGATGAGGTGTAGCATTGTGTCTGTGTGCATGTTCTCAAGTCTCCCCTCTGTGAAACTGAATGACTTTGAGAGCTGTGCTATGGTTCTCTTGAACTTTGACTTTTCATTGCAATAAATTCTGCATTGTGTCAGAACAGTGAAGAACGTGTGGAAGGAGGGAGGGAGGGAGAAATGAGCTGTAGAAAAACAGACGTGGTGTTAACCTGAGGGATGGAAGCATGGAGAGCCTGAGAGACTGAGAGAGAAGCAGCATGATCACCTCATCTGTTCGTCCGGTGGCATGTCCAGTGCTGAGTAGAGCGCTGTCGGCCTCGGCTGTGTGTGCCGGAGCTGAAGGAGCAGGTAATGCTGAGCAGAAGAGTGGCGTGCGAAGCTTCCAGCAGATTCCCCATACAGGCAGCAATGGCTGGATCAACTTGCTGCGCTTCTGGAGGGAAGGAACCTTCAGTCAGCTCCACAAACATATGGAGCAAACCTTCCATGCCCTCGGACCCATCTACAGGTACCGGAACTAAACACTAACCCAGACCTATTTACCGGAAGCAAAGATACAATCAGCACTAACCATTTACAGGTACTACAACTCAACATCAACCTAATGCTAGGATGCTACCACCAAAATGAACATACCGGAGCCAAACACTAACCTAAGACTAACCTAATCCAGATTCAGATATATGTACTAGAACCAAATAACGCTAACCCTGGTCCATCTCAGATACTACAACTCAGTACTAACCAAGTACTAACCCAGAACCATCTGCAGGTACAACAATTTAACATCAATTTAATGCTGAGGTGCTACCAGCAACACAAGCCTACTAGAACTAAACACTAACCTAACACTAACCTAATCCAGATCCATCTGTAGGTACTACAACTAACCTAGAACCATCAACAGGTACTGCAACTCAGTCATAACCTAATGCTAACCCAGAACTATCTGCAGGGATTCAATCTAGCACTGATCCAGTACAAACAAAATAGCAACACTAAATCAACATTATTCTGACCAGAACCCAGCAACAACTGGGAGTACGTGGAGCAAACCTTCCACACTGACCCAAACCTCTCTACAGGTACAAGAAATAAAAATGACATACCAATTAAACGCTAAGACTTTCTATGTGCTAATGCACTAATAACACTGATCAAACACTAACCCAATGCTAACCTATCTACAATTACCACTACCACACTCTAATCAGACCCATCTACTGGTAATACAACTATACTGTAAACTCTGACCGGAACCAACACTCCCTAGCACTACCACTAATCCAACAACATCTCAGCACTATCTCAATCAGAAATCAATACTAAACGGGACCCATTTACTGCTATGCCAGCCCAACACACACCTAACTGGAACCAAACATAGACTTGTCTAAGTTTACCTCCGGCCAACACAAATCCAACATCAACTCTCATCTATCATGCGAGTTAATGTTGGATTTGTGTTGTGGTTCTTATTCATTTGTGTAATGAATAAGAACCGCAGCTTAGGATAAAGTGCAAGGTTGGGAGTGG
>CM067479.1:24047090-24152457 GCA_034552555.1 Semaprochilodus insignis | reverse complement strand
CTCTCTCTCTCTCTCTCTCTCACTCTCTCTCTCTTTCAGGCAGTATCTGGGTTCTCAGTGCAGTGTTAATATCTTGTTGCCGGTGGATATTGGTGAGCTGTTCCGCTCTGAGGGTTTGCATCCGCGCCGCATGACTCTGCAACCGTGGGCCACACACAGAGAGACTCGCAAACACAGCAAAGGAGTCTTCCTCAAGTCAGTGTGTTAAATGAAATAACACATTCTCTACAGAGGAACACTTCTGCACATTTAAGGCACAATTACTGTATATTTTTTAAAGATTTATGTCTTTATCAATTTTTACCTAATATGCTACACTCAACCAGTAAACAGAAACTGTGCACTAGAATTAGCAGGAAAGTGTCATATTTTATATTTATGCCATATGTGTTTTTGTAGAGCAGGGTTTGGCGAGTGTGGCTGCAGGTTTTCATTCCAGCAAAGCAGGACATCTGATCAGCATTTTAAAGACTGAGACGACCTGATTAAACAAGTACAGTCAGGCGTGTTCCAACTTGTTTGGAGTGAAAACCTGGAGCTTTTGCAGTTATGATTGGACACCCCTGTTGTAAATGATGTCTTGGTGTAAATGAACTTTTTTTCATTTACAAAATCAGCAAAACATAATTTGATCTGGGCTGTTCAAACATTCAAAATTTTGGAGCATTTCTGTTGATCCGTTCACCATTTATGTTCCACACAACATAAAGGGCAGCCGTTGTGTTAAAATCATGTAGTACATAGAAAAAACAAAAGTGCTTAGTGTTTTTGTCAACAACGATGATATGACTGCATTTATACTCACTGGCCATTTTAACAGGTACCTGGTTTTAAGTGCAGAAGTCCACTTTAAAACATTACTATACTGTAGCACAGTTTCTCTCTACAATCAACTGAACACTGTGGGACCACCATGTAGCAGATATTTGAGTGGCGGACCCATTCTCCAAGACTATCCAACAAAGAGTGGCTCTGTGGCCAAACGTTCACCACTGATCAAGTGTTAGAGGACTCTTAACACAAACTGTACATCAACAGTTGAGCTACAGTATCTACAGAGCTACAGTAACTGTACATCAGTTAGCACAAGATGGAGCTACAAAAGGTTTCTAATAAAGTGGCCAGTAGGAATACAGAGTACCCCAGCAGTGCTGCTTTGCATGATACACTCTTAATACAGCACTGCACACTGACATGTCGTGTGTGTGTGTATGCAGGAATGGAGTTGAGTGGCGTGCTGACAGGCTGCTGCTGAACCGGGAGGTGATGATGAGTTCGGCTGTGCACCGCTTCCTGCCTCTGCTGGATGACGTAGCGAGGGATTTCTGTCATTTACTGCACCGCAAAGTCCAAAAAGAAGGGCAAGAGGAAAATGGGCACCGCAGTTTGACCCTGGACCCCAGTCCTGACCTTTTTCGCTTTGCTCTGGAAGGTCTGTGTCCCTGATCTTTCCTATTGACCCTCTAACTGCAAATTGATTTAAGTCATTCTGTCCCTCCAGTCTGTCTCATTACTGCAGTCTCCTCCAGCCTCTGTCTAAGTCTATAGCAGACTACAAAATGAAGGGTTCAATGCAAATTACAGATGTAAATAAATTGGCTGTGTAAACCTAACCAGGCTGTGGACTGATGATATTTTTTCAGCTGGGTTCTTTAATGTGACGAGCCGGAATGTGACACATTTCCTCACGTCCTCACTGCACCACATGTGTGTATGTGAGATCATTTAATTTGGCTGAAGGTGTGAATTTCTGCAGTTGCACTATTTCTGTACCACAGGCTTTCTGCTTTCGGCGAGAGAAACACTTCAGTGTTAGATTACTCATACAGTAATACAGGACTAAGCTATTTCTTGCTTAATGCTTGCTCTCTCTCTCTCTCTTTCTCTCAATCTCTCTCTCTCACACTAATGTAGCGATAGCTGGCTAGGGAGCTTTTAGTGTACACCGAACAGCCATAACATTAAAACCACCTACTTGCACCTACACTTATTGTCCATTTTATCAGCTCCACTTACTATGACTTACTATAGACTGTAGTCCATCTGATTCACTGTATACCCCATTTCACCCTGTTCTTCAAAGATCAGAACGACCACCGGACAGGTATTATTTGGATGGTGGATCATTCTCAACACTGCAGTGACACTGCTGTGGTGGTGATGTGTTAGTGTGTGTTGTGCTGGTGAGAATGGATTGTGTGAGTGGATGGCTGGATAGTTTCGGTTGGTGGAGTATTCTCAGTCCAGCAGTGACACAGAGGTGTTTAAACACTGCAGCAGCACTGCTGTGTCTGATGAACTCACACCAGCACAACACACACTAACACACCACCACCACGTCAGTGTCACCGCAGTATTGAGAGTGATCCACCACCCACATAATACCTGCTCTGTGGTGGTCCTGATTATTGGAAACAGGATGAATGGGGTTAACAAAGCATACAGAGAAACAGATGGACTACAGTCTGTAACTGTAGAGCTACAAAGTGCTGCTATATGTTAAGTGGAGCTATAAAATAAACAATGAGTGTAGATGTTAGGAGGTGTACTTAATGTAATGGAACTTGTTGCTTTTTACTCTTAAGTAAATGTACATTTTACTTGGCACACATTATTCTAAATAACTGCAAACATATGTGTGTAAATCATCACTTCATTTGCCAAGTTAACATCACCTAGCTCCAAAGCTGTAATGCTAGTACCATTAACATATATGCTAACATCTAGAGTACAATTTTTTGCTCTGTTTTTGCTCTTCCCTAATAGCAAGAGGATATAGTGGCCCACTGCTGGCAAAGCAAAATTTTATTTATTTGTATTTCTTTCTTTCAACATCCTTTGTAAATGATTTTCATCTAGAACAGAGTCAGCAATAACATTTCCACCTTAATCATTTTTAGGTTAGGTTTTCCAAAATAAAAGTCTGTGTGAAGAGATTAAAAACTAGCTAGATCGTCTGTGCAGGACAGTTATCCGGGTGGCGGATGGGTGGACCAGCAGTGGCAAACAGTCAGTAGGATGCCCGTCTTATCAAGCCAGCAGACTGATATATGCTTGCTACACTCTCAAGAGAAAATGTTTATTTCGTTTGACCCAACACACAATGTCTATAGGCATTTGCGCAGTAGACGCAGCATGTCAGAATGATCAAACAAACCCACAGAGAGCACAGATTTATCCACTTCTGCTCTTGTTCCAGCACTGGATCAGAGGATTTCTAGTGAGTCCTAAAGTGGCTCTGACTGAATGGCCACTCTTTATAGCAAACTCTGCTGAAAGTCAGAAAGTTCAGTAAATATAGACTTGCTTAGGCTGTTTAAATCTAGCATTTTATAGATGGTCCAGGTTGAGATGGTAACTCACTCTCCCTCCATAGCAAGCTGTCACGTCCTGTATGGTGAGCGGATCGGCCTGTTCTCATCTGAACCTTCCCAGGAATCTGAACGCTTCATCTGGGCAGTGGAACGCATGCTGGCCACCACACAGCCCCTTCTCTACTTGCCCCCCCGCCTCCTGCTTCGCCTACATGCTCCCCTGTGGACCCAACACGCCACAGCATGGGACCATATCTTTAGTCATGGTGCGTAACTTCAAACTCAGTCCTCATCTATAGAACATAATCACTCGGTATATATCTTTCATATGTGTCGTGCTATAACGCTGTGGCTCATGAATGTGTGCTTTCAACAGAGACTGAAAAAATGAAATATTGTTTGTTTTGTTTTCGAACGAAAGCAGCTAAAATGGTTATAGCTATTTTCAAATGTGTGCACATTAAGTACATACAAAATACATATATTTAAAAACTCAGTTACTTTATACCTACCTGGAGCTTATGAACAGACATATGTGGTAAGGTAGGTCATTTTTAGGATTATTCTTCTTTTTACGTCTTCCAACCGGTGCAGTAGAACCAACAAATTAAAACGTAAAGGCACTTTCTATAGCCAGTGTGTGGTTTGTCAGTTCTGGGCTACTGTAGCAACATTTGGGACACTACATGGGAGCCTCTGTTGGCAGTCGACCAGCTACAATGTAGATATGAAGAGCTCATTCTAAGCTAATGAAAATACGATTTCTAGTTAGAGGTAATTACAGGTAATCTAATGAAACCTAGGTTTGTTTACTTTATTCTATTTCTGCTAATAGATCCATCTCTAAATCTTACACACTGTTCCTTTAAGAACAGTTACCTGTTAAGAAGTTCCTGTCAAGTTACCATTTTAGAGATATGAGGTTTTATGAGGTCTCTAATGATATGTAACATTATGACAGAGTGACACGCTAGCCTACTTAGCATTAATGCAAACTTATTTCACTTGCCACTGGCACTGAGTCCACATCATTAATCTACATCATTAAAGAAATGCATGTACCCAGCTGTAAAAAGTCATTAGGCAAGATGAAAACCGATAGCTGACTAATGTTTGATAGTTGCTGTGAATCCAGAGCAACATAACAGAGTAGCAGGAAGGCATTTGTGCTGTGGTGAGCAAAATGCACTGGAAAAATCTTTAATGAAGCCATAGCTACTTGAAAATGAACCAGAACTGATTTCTGTTTTAAGATAAAGTTGAACTCCAGTACAGTTGAAATTGCTTTTGTTTCAGTGTTTGCAGTGGGAAAAGTTTAACGTGTTTTGGTTTTAGTTGTCATTCGCTGCCCTGTTTTTAATCCTTGGTTCTCTCTCTCTCTGCCTGTGTATATATAGCGGATGCTCGGATTCAGAGGGGATACCAGCAACTCCAGGCTAAAGCTAGTCATGCTACGGGGGCAGTAGATGGTTCATTGGGGCAGTTTCCAGGTGTGTTGGGGCAGTTGATGGAGAGGGGGCAGTTACCACTGGAACTCATCAGAGCCAACATTACGGAGTTGATGGCTGGAGGAGTTGACACGGTTAGTCTGCAATCAGAGAACACGCTCAAATACTCATTATCATAGTGAATCTGATTGCACTTCATACGTCTGCTGAGGCTTTGATTGGGCTTTTTGTGGAAATGAACCGCTTTGAAGTTAACTACTTCACTACCTTTACCAATCTTCAAAAGGCTTTTTTGGCACCCTAAACTGCAATTACCTGTGTGTGGGACCACAAGTCAATTTTTATCCACTCTCATTACTATACAATGTATTTATCTCCTAGTAATTGCTAAAAATGTTCATAATAATGAACTGAATAATAAGAACTCTAACTCTAGACAACATTAAGTATCCACTTTGAGGGTTTAGTGACAGTCTGAGCTAAAAAGGATTCTATGATTTGTAACAACAGCAGATTCCTATTTGGTGCTATATAACAGTGTTTCTCTACCCTGGTCCTGGAGGCACCCTGCCCTGCACATTTTAGTTATTTTCTTGCTCCTAACACACCTGATTCAACTCATTAACAAGCCCTTTCAGAGTTGCATGTGCTGTGTTAAAGCAGGAAATCCACTAAAACGTCAAAGGCAGGATGCCTCCAAGACCAGGGTTGAGAAACACTGCCATACAGAACCATGGGTGTTTGGGGCGTTGTGGTAAACCTCCAAACTGCAGGGATATGCTGTGTTAGAAAAAAATACTTTGGGTCTAATAACATTATTTTCATCGGGCAAGCATGACGCTTTAACCTCAAACTTCAGTAATAAAGTTAAAATTGTAGTTAGAGGTTCGGAAACAGAATGTCCATTCATATTTATTCTAATCTTTTTTTTTTTTTTCAAATAAATACTTACTGCCTATATACATATACTGCACAATACTGTATATACACTCCTGGACAACAAATAAATAATAAATAAATAAACAAATAAATAAATGGGCCAAGCCCAAAGTACAGTGTTTTATACTGAGTAGAGTCCATATTTAAAACCTATAGCTAATATTTTGTCTCACATTAAACACAAACTAACTTGACAGTGTTTTAACTGTTTGAAGCCATCGGTGCTGAGTATAACAATGCTGGCTCCTCTTTCTGTAACATATTGTCTGCACATTTACCCACAAAACCTCGCTATTTAAAGATGTTACAGGGAAAACCTCACATAACAAGGGACTGGCTTGTGGTACCATTTCATTCTTTTCTTCTTTTCTCAGACAGCAGTTCCTCTGCAGTTTGCTCTGTTCGAGTTGGCGCGAAACCCCAGTGTACAGGAGCAAGTGCGTGCACAGGTGCAGGCCTCATGGGCAAAGGCGGCAGGGAATCTCCAGAAGGCCATACAGGAGGCTCCACTGCTGAAAGGAACAGTGAAGGAGACTCTAAGGTGGGACAAAAAACACCAAGGAATTATACAAAAGAGCACTCCATGACTTCGCCTCCCTTTATCCTGGGCAAATTCACGACGCTATCTGTGGAGTAAGTGTTTCTTAAAAAAGGCCAAAAGTTGCTTCAATCAGCAGGCCCTCAAACACTACAGTGAATCTGAAGAGGGGCTCTACAAAACTCTAGGCAGTGCCATAGCCTGTGATGCAACTCAATTTCTCATCTATATGCAAAGAGCTACACCAACCACACAAGATATACTTGCAGCTATTGTTAGACAGGCGTGTGATTGTTTTATTGTTGTATGCATGCTGATTACTAATGATTGAAGTAAACCACAATACCGTGAAACTAACTAAACATTAACTAATATTAGCTTAGCTAACCCTGATATCACACTTCCTTCAGCCATCGAGCACTCGTTTTATGTATGCATGATGCAGATACAAAGTCCAGGAGGGAGCAGGGGGGGAGTGACTATAGCTTTGCTTTGGTGGGTATCATAGGTGCAGTGCACCCATAATCAATTATGCAAACAAGCCTCTAGATTAATGTGATATAATTTGCTTTACATTTAGCAAATATATTTAAATACAGAGCCATTTTACATCAGTTTGCTTGTTAAAAGCAATTCCTCCATCCTGTTTAGACTAAGTGGTTCATTTCCATGGAATCATGCATTTTCAAGCACCAGGGCTCATACATACTCATATCCTGATCACTAGAAAAACTGTCAATAGCTAGTTAGCATTGGACTTTATACAGAGACAGAAGGAGTGTTGAAGGTTTCTGGACAGTGGCCAGACATTCATGGCCAAATATGCTTAAAGATTTTTTAAATAGAGCTGATAAAGTGTTGGTCATCTTGCAGCAGAGTAAGAGAGCCAGTGTGCAGCAGTATGACCGAACACAGATAAATCATCAGCTTAGCAAGAAACTTACTTGCCTAGGGCAGGTACCTAGATCATTGATTTTTACTATCATATGACTGTGATGACTTACAGTTAATACATTTGGTTACTGCATGTTTTTTTATATCTCAGTTCTCATGTACATATCTAATTTTAAGATTATTGTAGGCTTATTAAATGAATAATTAATTTATGTTGGGACTTACACTGACAGACTTTTGCCTTTTAATAAATATACTTGAAACAAGCAAAATTATTACATGTTTACTCAATAAAAATACATAACTTAAGTAAAAAATAATCTAGAAATAAATGAAATAATCTGAACTAAATAATAATTAAAAATGAATGAAATAATAATGAAATAATAATTAAATAATCTAATTAAATAATATTTGTACACTCATCTCTTTAAGATGGTTTCTTTTGTTATTTTGCATATGTTGGACCTGTATATGGCCAGTCAAATGTTTGGTCTGATGGATCTAAAAGCTTCTGTTAAAATGTTATGCTTCCTGTGCAAAAGTCATCTGAAATGGATAAAACGCTGGATAAAAAACTGAGGCAGAGTTATTCTGAAGAATCTAAAACAGGAGATTGTTTTGATTTGTTTTCCATGTTACATTGCACAATTCAATATTCTCCTTTCTTACTTCTGTGTTTGCCTGTGTCAGAGTGAACAATTTCTCAGATGAAACTTCCTCTCATATTAGTCTGATGTGCGTGTGTGTGTTGTGTGCCGTAGGCTGTATCCTGTAGGGATCACGGTGCAGAGGTACCCCATCCGAGACATCGTGCTGCAGAATTACCACATACCTGCCGGGGTGAGAAACTAACACAAGGCATCTGAAAACTAATACAGAACAGCACTAAGGGAAAGAGAATCTCTCTTCTTTCTTCTCTCTATGTCTCTCATTCTGTCTGTGTCTCTCAACAGGCACATGCAGGGCACCCCAACTATGATTCCCATCATTACTAATGTAGTGCGACACGCAGAGACTAATTTCAGCATACAGATGATGTACCTGGCTCAGCTACAGTTCCGATGCACGCTTAAGTGAAGATTTTGTAGAATGAGGGCCTCTGTTTCTAAGGACCATAAAAACATATTTACCCACGTTTCCTTTTACCCTACATGTAGTGGATCTGCCAAGACAAAATGTTAGATGTCCAAATTTTGCTTCTTTAGTTTAGAGCTGGAGTCTGAATTGTTCATTTTTATAGCTTTAACAGTATGACATACTGTGTACTGAACCACACTGATACGTTACAATGACATTAGCCCTTAATGCAGATCTGGGTGCGGTTTGAGGGTCATTTTGGGAATGTGTTTGTGGAAGGATTTGGGTGTTTTGTGACTGTTTCTGCAGTGAGTGGAAAATTGTACATATTTTATTCGGCATCAAAATATTCTTTTGAATGATTTTTTAAAGGACAGGAAATGCCCTTTCCCTATGGAAAGGTGCATATATGTTCTATTTTTATCTTACCGCTTTAAACAGAAAAATGAAGTCAAAAGCCCAGGCTTAGTCAAGACAGTATATACGCAGCTCAAATAACTGCATTGGAATTTGGTACCATTATGCTCCCTAACAAAAGATACTGAAGATGTACCCTTAAGGGTACCATGGTACTGGTGACATTTAACATACTTTGATGTAAACACATTAGATGTAAACACTAAATGTAGTGTTTTTATGAGCATAAACTGCTAATAGCTGAACACTGTTTACCATTTTTGAAAAAAGCTATACTGTACAGTGTATAGACCTAATGGCAAGTAATGCTGTCAATTAATGCTATTATGCCATAACAAACTAACCTAATATAGCTCCCTTAATTAAGGAAACAGTTTGTAAAGAGGTGTGACAGTTTGTCTTGGCAGTTAAGTTTGTTGTTGTCCTGCAACAGCTCTGTGTTTCTCAGATTGTGTGGAGTGTGAGTATGTGTTTTGAATAGCAGTTTCTCTTTATTGCTGCAGACACTGGTGCAAGCATGTCTGTATCCTCTGGGTCGCAGTTGGGACGTGTTTCAGGAGCCTGAGCGCTTTGATCCCAGCCGCTGGGTGCCAGGCGGTGAAAAGTGCCCCATGGAGAAGGACTCTGCGGTGGGGTTCCGCTCACTAGCATTCGGCTTTGGGGCAAGGCAGTGTGTAGGCAGGAGGATTGCCGAGAATGAGATGCAGCTGTTTCTCCTGCATGTGAGTACAACACTGGGATCAGGGGTCAGACCATCCTGGACAGCATTAGGGAAAAGTGGAGGTGGAACAGGCCAGAGGAGGGAGATGAGAGAAAGGCAATGTCAGTTCATCAGAGTTTGTCCTCATACCTAATAGGATGCTTGACTTATTTAATGTTTTATTTGTGTGTGTGTGTGTATTTTGTAGATCCTGAGGAATTTCCGCCTGAGCGTTTCATCAAAAGAGGACCTCAAAATCAAATATACACTCATCCTCCAACCAGAGTCTCCACCCACCATCACCTTTACCACTCTCTCACACAGCTAAGTTAACGACCCATCAGTCAATAAATAAATCAATCACTCAGTCACTCAGCTGATCAAGTCAATGTCTGAAATTTCTTTCATAGCAACCAATGATCCATGATCACCACTGATCAATAAGCAATTTCACAAGTGATGATAAATCAGAAAGATAATGTAGTGAGGAACTGTAGTAAACACATAGGGCATCAGCTTGATGTTCCGTTTACATACATTAAGGCACATTACAAGTCTTATTGCTCAGCGTCAAATTTTTTGCTAATATATTTGCATATGAGATTTACATATGCGTATGTAAGCGACTCATGTCTGTATTTAAAACCCTGTGGGACCTAAATCCATGTTTACATACTTGTCTAGTTTAAGATGTCACCATATAAAAGCTGCATAATGTCACAAGAATGATCATTGTGTACCAACAAATATATAAACTAGCTGCACAAGTCTTCATTGGAGATGTCATTTACTCTCACCAGTTCATTATGAGCTGGAAAAATGGATGCCTTAATGGAACATTTACTAGCAGAATGTTCAAGTTAGCTACTGCTGCCATTCCAGTGTTACTGTGCTCATTATCGTATATGTATCCAACGTAGGACCACATGTGAATATGGATCAGTTTTTTGCATACATACAGCTAGAAAACAACATATCTGTGTCACTAATTTGTTCCACTACAACCCGGTAATGTGAACGTATCCTTACTATTCTTAATTTCTTTTCACAAACCTCTCATCAGCAATCTTAAACATGACAACTAAGTAGTAGCTAGCATGTTTTTAAATCACATTAAATCAGCAAGAGCCAGGGCCCCGGGGAGTGTCTCTTAGATCCTGCATGTACCCTTGAAGCCTTGTGGCATTGCACCCTCCAGCTTTTTCCAAGGTTTTTCTTCAGGCAAAATGTCAAATTGTTTTGTACTGAATAAATATGGTTTGTGCTACACATATGCCTGTAAACCTTTTGTTCCCTATCTTTCGTTTATTTAGAGATTGATTATCCAGATACTTTTCTTATTGTTGAATTCAACTACTTTCAGATGCACCCATTACTAACAAATACACAATTGCACATGTAGAGTTTGTGTAATCTCTACACTAAAGCATTGCTAATAGAATGTGATGCAGCTGCACATGAGCCTAAGATCACCTCCACACCCAAGTGTCAACTAGAGAGGTATGAAGCCCCCCAGCATTGGGCTGTGGGCTGGAGTTTTCTGGAATGATGGATGGCAAAGGGGGAACAAGCTCACTGTTAATATTCTTAATTTTAGAAGAAACAAACTTTTGAAAAGTGGGTTTTCCAGCACAGGGATTATATCTAGTAATTAACTATTTTTTCCTGTCCCTTGAGCATCTCATTCAAAATCCTGTGTAGACCACAACTATGCCTAATCCCTGTCCGGGAAACTGGCCCGTGGTGTATTTGTGTCTTTTTTCTTTATAATTCAGCCACAGAATGCTGGCAGATCCTGTTGGCCCTTCGTGCAAAGTATGACGTATAGAAGCTAGAGACAATTGGGAGAAATTATAATGCTGGCAAGACTGGACAAGTAAGCTTTGGAGATATGGCATTGTCCAGTAGGTCCAAAAATGGAACTGGTAGATCTCCCTGAAAATGAAGGGCAGACATGCCTAGAATGTGTAGTATAGCAGAATGTGTACTACTTAATAGTTATATGTTAGTAAATTAGTTAACAGAAGTGTCTTTATTGTGGCATGTATGAATCGATTATTTTATTTCAATCATTCCATTGAATAAGGGAGATCTACACCCAAATTACACTGTAACTCACCTCCAGGAACACTAGATATCAAAAGTCTGTTTTTAAAACACCAATTATTTGTCTTTTGACAATTCACAGTGATCAGTAAATGCTGGTCAACATAAGTGTATTTATTGGTGTAGGTTTAGTCTGGCTTTGGTCCAAGACTGCATGTAAAATAATGTGTGCAATTGTGGATGAAATTCAGCTTCTTTACCATCATAACCATCTCACTCTTACAGCATGGACCTTGTAGTGCATTTAGCACACGCATGGTTTACTGTACCATATCTCATCTCCGGATGTGTTAAATGCCCGTAGTTTCTGGAGACTTATTTGATATTTATTTAAATACCTTAGAAATCATAGTAATCTCTGCCCAAATAGCAGGGAGAACTCATTATAGAAGATGAATTGGTGTTGACAGTATCTGAACAAACAGGATTAGTTCCAAAGTTGCAGTATTCTTGCAACAATATACAGTACAACTGTGTAATTTGTCCAAACAGGGTAAAGCAGCAATATCTAAGATTACATTAACTAAAAGTATCAACAGAATAATTTTATCCAGCTAGCCCCAGCCTGTCCTGTCTTGTAATATCACTGTGTACCTCAGGAGACGATAGTGTCATTGTAGCGTCAAGTTCAGTGAGTCCAACATAAGAGGATGAAGAAATAGCACTGCTCTAACAGTGGCTGTATTTGAAATGGTACACTACTATACTGCACAATGCATGCTACAGGAGTATGATGGGAGTATGATGGGATACAGTACACCATGAAGATAGCTTCCCCTGTATGCTAGAAAACCTGACTGCTTTTTCCTTGTTTCTTACAGTAAGGGTGGACACCACAGCTTTCTGGTGATATTTTGCCCCCTATTGTTTGAAGTATGAGTTTGACAGTTTTGTGCCAACATTGCTCCTTTAATGCTCGATTAACAGCGAAACTGGTATCAAGAAGAATGTGCTGTACATAAAATAGCAGTGTGTTACAGAATTAGGGGTCAGTCCAGTTTAAGTGGTTCCCAGTTAGTTTAAGAGGGCTAAAGACTTTCCTCACTATATAGTTTCAGTGTGTGTCATGGGAGGGGAAAATGAACCAAAGAACTCACCAGCCAGACGAACCGACTCTTTTTGGTGAACGGATCCAAAGGAACCGATTCCTCGAATAACTCAGAATCACGCAGGTCTGGACTTTGAGTCCTTATTGTTAAACTTTACTGTCCGTAAGATGGCGCTATAGCTCATATCAAATTGTCTCTTAAACGTTCCTCAAGACGTCTTGGTGTCGATGTCTGCGTGTCTTTATCCTGATCCGAGTTTCTCAGGTAGGAGCTCTTCCTCTCACCTGAGGAGGAGAAATTAACCTGCTCCGCTTTTAGCTCACACTGAATGCATGGCGCTATGTTTCCTGGTAGCTTCTTATGTTCTTTCACTTCTTATGGTGTTTCACTCCCGTCCTGTAGTCTGTTCCTGTGGGAATTCTGCTTGCTAACTGCTTAAACTATCACTGGAAAAAAACTGAACTCTGATTCTCTGATGCGCTGCTGTGTGGTTAAAGCAACTACTCGGAGTCCTGTGCTGTAAACGTGCTCTGCTACAGCGTGTTTAAGAGAAGACACCTATTAAGGCATTACTCTAGTACTAGTTTACAGTAGTTAGCAGTTTACTACCCAAAGCCTAGTCTGTGATAATGGGGGTCTTAAGTGTGCTCTGTGCAGGGTTTCCTATAGAGGCTGGCAATGGTGTGTGTGTGTGTGTGTGTGTGTGTGTGTGTGTGAAGAACCTCAGCTCAAAGATCTGTTTGTGTTCTAGCTACTGATTTACAGCCAGCGTTAAAGCTTCCCATAGAGCCAGAGGTTGTAGAGGTGGGCTATGTTAGTAAAATACTGGGTTTAATTCAGCAGATTTCAGGCAGGTAGTGTAAGTAACGCTGAACCATGAAGCTTAACATGGCATTTGTTAAAATGATCATGTTTGAACTCTTATTAAAACCTTTGTGATGCTGCTCATGTTGCTGCTTCACCGTAAAAGCCTTACAGGCAAGAAAGCAGTCTATTTTCAAGTGCTCACAAAAAGAAAAAGGTAAAGCTAAAACAGTTTCAAAGAGCACATGGAAAAGGCTTTCTACTGGTTTCACATTACCCCAAAGGTAGCCGTTTAAAATAGACAAAAATATTAATGTAATTCAAAGTTTGAAGATGTTGGTACTACTGTTATTAGCTATGCAACATGTATGTGTCGATTCATATTGAGAATATTCTTATTGTTATACGCTATCAGAAACGACATATTTGACATTACTTAAAGGGACACTCTGGCCAGAATCTGGTTTAGCTGGGTTTTCCTGGTTAAAGAATAGAAAAACCCTTATCTGATGGTGTATCTTGAAGGAGGAAGTTCATTTTGAGAGTGGCCTTTTCTCAGTATGCGTTCTTGTATCCTTGTGTTATTGCCTGACATCAACTTTCACAGCCCAAGTTGCGTTCCAATACTCAAGAACAGTTAAGGTACTGTGTTCGGATGTGTTCTTGCTCTACCCAAGAACTGACGATGCATGGGTAGATGACTTGTCGACATTAAAGTTGTCAAATATTTGCTCATTTCGTACAAATGATACCTTATATTAAAGTTTTTTTCTGACCGTTGGTCAGGATGAGGCACCATTTATCGGTTGTCTCTCCTCCGTCTTTCTCCACAGCCTGGTGTAGTAGTGCCTCAACTTGGCAATGACGACTGTAGTAGCCACGTTTTCCTCTCCATTTCTCTTGTTTTTACCAACAGTTTATTTCTTTTAACAACGGTTTAACGCACTGTTGGCTTGTTAACATTAAACCAGCTGCCCAGTTGTACCTCAAGACATCTGGGTTCATTTTACCAAAGAAAATTCTGGTGAAATCAACTGGACTCGTAGTGGCTCTTGCGCAACTCCTGTACAAGTGTTCTCAGTTCTTGCGTCTTTGCAGGTTCTTCTTGCAGTGTAACTTGTTAAGAACGTTCTTCCCAAAAGTTACGATTTTACTATTCTTGGTGTTGAAACACCCAGTGTCTTTGGGTGCATACTTAGGGTGGCCGTTTTTTGCAAGCTGGCTTATTTTTTAACCAAATTCTTCATTTTCTTCCTTCAGTTGAGGTTAGCACTATATCACAAATGCTAGCTTTCACCGCAGTATGTTTATTAGTCTCTAGATTAAAGCTGGGCAGTCAGGGTGTGTTGGCGTGGTACAGATTCTTATTGATGGTGTGATGTGTTTACATAATACTTGTCGAGTACTGTCAAAGTCTGTAAAGGAAAGTATGGTTACTCAGCGGCCATCTGTGCAGCACCCCTGGACAGCTATTTCCAGACATACAAGACCAGACTCCTATCTCTTTGAAGGGGTAGAAACCAGAATACCCAAAAGTGAAGGTCAAGTTAAACTTTCAAAAACATATTTGAAATCACTGATAAAATCTGACAAGAACCTCATAAGTGGTTTGTAGCGTTTTGCTCAGGAACACACAGAAAATGATTTTTTGGCTTGTTCTAGCTGCTGCGATCGCACAGATCTTCAGGACGGGGGAAGGGTTAATGCCACAGTATTGTCAACCATTTGCTGCTCGTGGCATAACCAGCAAGCTGAATGGCTCTTTTTCTTGCAAGGCAGGAATTTCTCCATAAACAGACGCCGTGCTAAACGTTATGAGCTTTGTGACCGGTCTCCTCCTTTATGACTCTGCGTCTGCAATTGTTGTGAGAGAACACCAATGGATGAAATCACAGAAACAATGTAAAATGCTCAATTTCGTCAATCCGATGATGCTTTGGAATGCAGTACTGCTTTACAGATACTACATAACATTACATAACAAATAACACAGGAGTACTAATAAGAATTCTTCTGGACATGTTAAATCGTCCATGGAAGGAATTACAAAGTCCATCAAAGAACTCCATCACTTGTACAGTTTACATGAACCTAAATGAAGAAACAGTAAGTAATGGTAGTTAATAAAGGGCTGTAGTCACAACAGAAACATTCCCTGGATTTTCACCATATTCTGAAATTGCGTCTCATTCTGAATTCCATCTGCAGATGGGGAGCTGACATAATTTTCTAGTTACGCCCTGAGAGTTATAAAAGAGTTGTACACTGTTGGTTCACTGTGATGTTGCAGTGACTATCTGCATTTGATTGTGTCCAAAGACTCTAACTTGTTTAAACTGTCATTCAGGTCCAAAGTCCTGATGTCTCATTTTAGGGCGGCATTTCTCTGCAGAAAGGTGACCTGACCTGAGTGAAAACAGGGGGTGAAGGGCAGAAGAGGGACAATGGGGGGAGAAGAACAGAAAATGCTTATTGCATAAGGAATAGAGTGTGTGCTGTGGAGCGCTTGAGTTCTGTTGCTTTGGTGTCTCAGCTGAAAGAGGGATCTTTTTAGGTTGGACATCAGCAGTGGTCGGTATGGAAGGTAAGTGCTCTCTTATGGTCAGAGAGTTTGTTGAGAGTTTGGCAGCAAAGGTTACTTTTTCTGGCTGGTGGTTTTGCAGACTAGTAGTTCAGGGTAGAGTAGTTTTTGAGCTGTGCATGTGTGTAGTCTGTGATTGGCTGTTAAGCTGAGAGAGCAAGGTTTACCTTGATGATCTCGTGTTCAAGCCCAGAAACACTTAGTGTACTTCTAACACTGTGGTAACCCAATGTAATTATGCCGCTTTAGCTTGCTGGTCTTAATTTACAGAGGCATTAAAAAGCGGTCAAATGGTGAACTGGTGAGAAGAGACCACAAAATACATAAAACTGCAAAGTGAAAATGAGTGCAAGCTGTGCAGTACTGTAAAAAGCAGTTGTGTGTNTGTGTGTGTGTGTGTGTGTGTGTATATATATATATATATAATATATAGTAACAAGAAGATATTTAAAATAGAAGAGCTGACAGATAATGCATATTTTCAACAAATAATATCTGTGTGTATGTGAACTTTCATAATGCTGCAGCATTTTGCCTACTCGCAGCTGTTTCTACCGTTTGTAAAATGTCTTCCAAACCTTGTGCTGTGTACAGAAGATTAGATAAGAGCGTCTGGTAGGATACATTGAATCCTCAGAAACTAAGGGCACATTTATCAGCTGCGTTTGTTAGATCCTGCAAAACAGGACAGACTTCAGTGACGAAACAGCCGAGAAATGTATTCAACATTGGCAGTATGCTTACACTCAGGCGAGCCATGCCACGCCCTGTACTATACGCCCACGCACTATACACTAAACACCACCTGTCTTCATGTCTTCAAAAGAAAACAGAACTTTGAGCCAGTCATGGTGCAGTCGCACTGAGATTTAAAATAAATGACAGCTGCCAGTGAAAGGTGTTGGCCTTTAACTTTATGCTCCTAGTTTTGCTCTGTGCATCAGTGATTACAAAACAGCAGCAGTTCCCAATAGCTTTTCTTATGTGCTACATATGGCAGCTTGCTGTACACAATGTGCAACAATCAACACTTCCATTTTTCCAGTCCATTACATTTGAGCTCATTATTTACACTAAATGTAGCTAGTACATTATGGAAGCACTCAGTTTGAAACTCTTAGAGACTATAGAGATTTACTGTCTATATTACTGATGTTCAGAACAGTTATATGGGCTTTTTAGTGGCTTCATTAATTCTGAGCATATCAGTTGTGTATGAGTGTGTAGATGTGTGTAAGGGAAGAGGGGCAGACTGGAGCTGATGTTAGGAAGCAGGCAGTAGATGATGTGGGACAAGTTCGGATCAATACTTTCGATTTGTGCAAATGAAGACTGTGAACTTGTCATTATGTGATTATGTTTCAGTGAGGGGTACATTTCAGCTTCTCTGCAGCCAACGAGCAGAAACAGCTTTTCCACTGAATGACTCGAGACTAAAAGCTTATGTGAATGTTACTGAGTGTGAAATAGTGTGTGTGAGTGTGTGTGTGTGTGTGTGTGTGTGTTTCTTGACCTACTTCTACCTTTCTGTTTTCTTGGTGCACTGAATTCTGACATCTTCTGACACCTCTGAAGGCCTGTGTATGTGTGTGTATTACAAGGAGAGATGGATGAAAACAAAGGAAACAAAGACTTGTGCTATAAAGCAAATAATGACTTTATTTAACTAAGTACTCATATCCTCCCCTAGTTTTGTGGCTTGCATAGTTTTGCTCCTGTATTCCTGAGCCTCTCCTCTCTTGTGCATGCTATTCATTTCATTCAGTGTTGACTTCTGATTATGGATTCCCCCTGTGAATACCTACCTGCCTGTCTTTTGACCTGTGCTAATTAGATCTACTGTGAGTGTTAAAGCTTCTCTGCACATCTTGCTGCTGCCCAATCTTTAAGGCACTGCTGTTGTTATGTAGTAATGCACAGATAAATAAATTCTAGCTCAGATTTTTTAACCTGAAGCTCACACTGGTGAAGTACACACATTTCCAGTGTTGCCTATTAGCCAAGGTCACAGTATTATTGATTTTCTCTTTAATGGGGGAGCCTGACATTTTAAATTCCTAAAGGAAGAATCAGTTGCCTACTTAAATAGCATCAATCAGGGCAACTGGCTGTTAAGTGCAATCCACAATTCACAAGTCATACATAATCATACTATGACATTTGGGGTAGTAGCAGCATTCACATGTAGTCTGTGTTCCCCTAACCGGCATGCACTTTATTGCTAGCTAAAATTGCAATGTATAATAGCACAAAAAATATAATAAATTGACTGATTGGGTGTTTGGAGCTGAATTCATTCAGACTCGGGTTGTCCCTCTTTTTCTTGTGTGGTGCTATATGTGATGAGGATGCTTGGATAATGAACTGCTCCTCTACACCTGGGCATCACCAGCCTTTTCCATAAAGGGCTGATGTGGATGCTTTTCATTTGAGTTAAACCAAGGCACAGCTGATTCCACTTGTTTAAAGGAGCAATGTGTAAAATATCACAATCGGTTGAATTTGTACTCCATAAAGTCCCTCCTTCGCCCTCCCAGTTTACTTACCAGTCTGAAGAATTGTTGCGAACTCGGCATTAAACTTCTACATCCTTTTGCTTGCCAAGTAGTGTTAACTCATGTTTTGGTGCTATTTTTTTTGGTCATCTGACTTCGAATGTGTTTTCTTGCAAAGAGCAGGTATGCTTATTCTGCATCCGCTCATGTGGCAGACTCAACGTCTCAGTGACTCACTATCACGTCTTCAGATACAAAGTAGCACTTCTGATTAGAGATCTTATTAAAGAGCATAAGCTTGGTTTTATGTTTCTATCAGAAACCTGGTTGGATGGAAATGGTACAGCAACGTTACTTGAAGCTGCTCCTGAAAATTACAGTTTTGTTCATGCAGTAAGGCAGGGCAGGAGAGGAGGAGGCGTGGCCTGCATATATAATAGTAACTTTAACTGTAAAAATACCACTGTTGGTGAATTCATGTCTTTCGAGTATGTTGCAATCAGCCTCTTTAGTGACACTCCTGTGCTAGTGATTGTAATTTACAGACCTCTGAAGCGAAATAGTACTTTTTTGGAAGAAATTGCAGAATTATTATCAGTTGTATCCACAAGTTATGATAAGATTCTCCTCGCTGGGGATTTTAACTTGCATGTTGATAATCCATCAGACAGTAATGCATTCATTAGAGTACTAGAAACATTTGACGTAAAGCAGCAAGTGGGCAGCTCCACCCACAAATTAGGTCACATCCTAGATTTAGTAATCACTAAAGGGTTAAAAACAAACGTGTCCCTCATATCTGATGTCTTTCTGTCAGACCATCTCGGTGTATTCTTTCAGGTTAGTATAGATGTAAAGAAGACAGCACCTGAAAGATACTTTAAAAAACGTTACGTTCACTCAGAAACAGCTGAGAACTTTTGAAATATTTATAACAGTGCACCAAATACAGCTCTGACCTCCTCATGTAGTGATCTGGCCTCTTGACAGTGTCGCTCCAGTAAAATGGAAGAAAAACTCACATATTCGGAAAAATCCATGGATAAATGAGGAAATACGCCAGCTTAGGAGAATTCGTCGTAAAGTGTGCTTATGGAGGAAAACAAAACTGCAGATCCACTATGATATTCTCAGAGAGCGGATCTCCACCTACAATAATGCCGTGAAAATATCCAGACAGTCATACCTCTCTGGTGTAATTAACAAACACAAAGATAATACCAAAGTTCTCTTCTCCACCATAGACCGACTAATTAATCCTAATATTTCTGCAAATGGGTCTTATGGGGACTTGTCTTCGGAAACCTGCAAAGAGTTTGCAATTCATTTTCAAAATAAAATAGCACTGATAAGGCAGATCATAGCTCAGCAAGCCAGAGCAAGTTCAAATAACCTTCCTGACAAGCCACCTACATCAGTACATCAGTTTCTCTATTGTCAGTTATCAGGATCTTACAGCTGTTATAAACACATTAGGTTCATCCACATGTGATCTTGATCCTGTTCCTACTTTATTCTGTAAGATGGTGCCTAGCTGTGTTCAGAATGATGTCTTAGCCATTGTCAACAGTTCTCAGTGTACAGGTGTTTTTCCAGACGCTTTTAGGACTGCCTTGGTGAAGCCTCTCCAAAGAAGAGTAACATGGATCCAACTGTTCTAAATAATTTAGACCAATTTCAAACCTTCTGTTCTTCAGTAAAGTCGTAGAAAAAGTTGTTTTCAAGCAATTAAATGCTTATTTAATATCCAACAAGTATCCAGAGAAGTTTCAGGCAGGTTTCCGTTCTAACCATGGTACTGAGACAGCATTAGTTTGCGTTGTCAATGACCTTAGGCTCAGCGCCGATGTACTGAATCCTTCTGTTCTGGTCTTATTGGACCTTAGTGTAGCCTTTGATACTGTGGATCACAAGATTCTAATCCACCGTCTTGAACACTGGGTTGGCCTCTCTGACACAGTTTTAGAATGGTTTCAGTCATATTTAACAAATATACTGTTCCTGGTTGCACTGAGAAATCATTCATCAAAAAAAATTAGTATTTCTTGTGGAGTACCACAGGGGTCAGTTTTAGGGCCTCTGCTCTTCTCTTTTGCTCTTCTCTTTGTTACCTCTGGGTGATGTCATTAGGAAACATGATGTTAACTTTCATAGCTATGCTGATGACGTGCAGTTATATGAAGTTACATCTTCATTCCTTTGGATAATCTAGACTCAGTAGAAAGACTTAGAAGCTGTGTGTCACATATTTCTCAGTGGATGTCAGCAGAATTTTCTACAACTAAATGAAGAAAGACCTGAAATATTGATTCTCGGTACTAAAACTCAGAGAACAATGCTTTATGACAAACTCGGTTCTTTAGCTACTAATATAAAACCTGAAGTACAAAACCTGGGCGTGATGTTAGACGCTGAGCACAGTTTTATCCCGCTTGACAACTCAGTCACTAATATCATTTAAGAAATATTGCTAAAGTTCACAGAGTGATGCAGGGAAACTTGTTCATGTGTTTGTTACAAGCAGAATTGATTACTGTAATGCTCTTCTTACTGGTGTTCCTAAGAGAACCGTCTATCCCCTGCAACTCGTACAGAATGCACCAGCTCGGATCCAAAACTAACAAACTAAAAAGAGAGCTCATATCACTCCTGTTCTGAAAGAGCTGCACTGGCTACCTGTATCTATTAGAATAAACTTTAAAGTTCTGCTGCTGGTCTATAAGGCTCTAAATAATCTATCACCTGCTTACATCACAGAATGTCTCTCTGTTTATGTTCCAGCTCGTGATCTTAGATTTACAGGTGTTGGCCTTCTGCTAATAACTTTTTTTATGTGTTTATGTATATTTATATGTGTATGTGTATATACACATATGTATATGTATATATGTGTGTGTGTGTGTGTGTGTGTGTGTGTATGTACTAGTAGTAGTAGTAGTAGTAGTAGTAGTAGTATTCCTTCCCATTACTGATGTCAACTGTCTGTAAAGCACTTTGAGCTGCCAACAGTATGAAAGGTGCTCTATAAATAAACATTATTATTATTATTATTATTGTTATTATTATTATTATTATTATAAGACAGGGTTGATCAGGGCTAGCAGGTTAGCATGCTAACGTCAGTAGAAATCTTTGCAACACGATACATAGACGTCTTTGAAACACCATTAAAACTATTATTCCATATTATGTTGATAATTTGGGTTTTTTGGGAATTTTGCTCCTTTACTCAGTTTGTCCCTGGTGATTTGTTATATGCAATTGTTATATTCGAAACCCTGCAGCCTGTCGGTAAGACTGGTGACTTCTGCTCAAAACAGAAGTTTCTCGTGAGGTTTGTAGATGTGTGTTTACACACTGCGCTCCTCAGCCTGGTTTTCATCAGGGTTCAGATCAGGAGACTGAGATAGCCATTACAAACAACTGGGCTGCAGTTCAGTCATTGGTTTCTTTATTGGATTAGAAGCAGCTCTTGGATCATGATGTTGTTGATCCTCAGCTGCATCACAGAATACTGCCAGAAGAAAACAGGCTCTGGCCAGAACATCCAGGGATCCCAAAACCACAGTTCTTCAGTATGCGCAAATATGTTGCAGTCAGCTGTATGTTTTTGATCAAACACATGTGGCTGACAGCATGATTATTCTGTATGTGCTTTGCTTTTTGTTTTCTAGAGAAATTGGAACTCACTACAGTACACTTACCCTCGCTGCTATCAAACTTAAACTAAACCAGTAAATATATTGTGCTAGATTTGTCCGTTGTTGAGAGTGTTTGAAGGGATCTTGATAATTATAAAAAAAAGATAATAAAAAAAAAAAAATAGGAAAATGACAAATATTTCTCACCTGAGTATTACATGCTATTTACACTCATCGTCAAAACAATAGGTTAAACTGCAGAAGGAATCAATGACAGGGATGAAATTTGGTGGGTAAGTTTGACATTGTGAGACATGCAAATGTTTCACACTCAGCTGTGCATGTAACATAAGCAAGGACCGGCCTTTTTACTGTACCTGACTGACTCAACAGCCATGATTGGACTTGGACTTTCAGCGAGCAGTGATGCCCTCCATTAGTCATCCTGTTAGTGCCAGCACCGTTGGTAGAGGGCTGCACGATGCAGGACTACATGTACGTAGACCGTTATGACAACTGCATTTAACACCATGTAAACATCGACAAAGACTCCAGTGGTGTCGTGCCAGACTGTCTTGGAGAGACTCTACTTCTGTGTATGTAGCTCAATAAATATTGCCCATATCAGTCTGACAATCCGATACTTCCTTCAACTGTTCTTTTCATGATGTGTGTATTTGTTTTTAATTTGACATTTATATATATGTGGCAATAATTCTGAGACACCTTTAAAAAACGTTCTCTTTTAAAAAAAAGGAGTCTCTTCTCAGCAGCATTTCTTTTCTTTTTTTTCACAACTCAGCAAGTATTGACTGTCCGTCCAGTGTCTCTCTCCTGGGCAGCAGCTCTCTATCGACCTTGGAACTGTTCTCTCGATCTTTCTCTCCATGTCTCCCTTTCTCTGTCTCTCTCGCTTCCAGTCCATCATTTCTCCTTTGAGTTAACAGAGTTATTAAAGTCCTTGTCAGCTCCCACACAGCCTCAACTTTTCTAGGCTCAGGTTTATCTTTTATAAATCTCACACGTACAGAAAATATCTCTGCTTTTCTCACAGTCTTTGTGTCATTTTGGTTTTCATTTTGACTGTTCTGCTTTTCTCCCCCGTTGTTTTTTTTTTCCACTTGCACACAGAGACACACTCCTTTTTACTTTCATTTTTTGCTTGTTCGTTCATAATACCACGTATGGTAGATCTTGGTCATTAAACAGTTGCACAAAGGTTTGAGTACCTTTGGTCAAATTTAACGTTTTGTTGATACTCCAATGAACAAAACTACACATATACTACACACATATACCTAATTAAAGGAGCAGTGTGTAAGCTTTAGGAGGATCTATTAGCAGAAATGGATTATAGTATACAAAACTATGTTTTCATTATTGTATAATTACCTGTAGCTACACGTTGTTGTGTATTTGTCAGGTTAGGATCACCCCTTCATTTCTACATAGGAATGGGCATGTTGTGCCACCAAGTTGGCACAGTATCAAAGAGACAAAGAGCTCTGGTGAGTTCCTTTTGCACTTTTATTTTGAAGCAGCAGCTTGAATTTGCTACAGCAATACCAAATCGGAAGGCAGAAGACAAAGAAAAAACATGAATTGTAGGTTGCTGCTGAAGCCGGCTAACCTTTTTCTGTTGGGAGAAGTTTGAGAACTCAAATTTTGACAAATCGAGGATCATACTTATTGTTTAGCACCAAAAAAGTTTAACACATTGGAAGAAAGTTAAACGGAACATTTCTAAGTGTACACATAAACAGCGATCGTGTGTTAGGACGTGCAGAAGTGTTCTCTGTAGAGCATGTGTAACTTATTCTCACTTAGAAACAACAGAACATGTAAAATGATCAGTTCATATGACTGTGTAATAAACACTAAAATGGGGTTTCTCTCACTCTCTTCTGCTCAGCACGTATCAGGCGTTACTCTGATGTGATGGCTCTGCCGGACTCCTTTATTCAGAAACAGCAACTGGACGCCTCAATGGCTGACACTTTCTTGGAGCACCTGTGTTTGCTGGACATCGACCAGGAGCCCATTACAGCACGCAACACCAGCATCATATGCACCATCGGTTAGTAAGGCCTGATATGACTGGCCAGCGAGGACAAGAATATTGACTCATTTTCTTTCTTCTTTTTGCTTTTTTTACTTTCTTTCTTTCTCCTGCTGTGCTGCTGGCTGGAAGGTCCGGCATCCCGCTCCGTTCCCAAGCTGCAGGAGATGGTCAAAGCTGGAATGGACATTGCTCGCCTCAACTTCTCCCACGGCACCCACCAGGTGTGTATGTGTGTGTGCCCATTCATGAAAACACTTCAGGGTAGGAGACTGTTCTGACAGGATCTCTTTCTTTCTGTCTCTCTGTCTTTCTCCACCCTTTGTCTTTCTTAATATCTCTGTCTCTTTGCCTCTCTCTTTCTCTATCTCTACATTTCTCTCTCTCTCTCTGACTCCAACTCTGTCTCTCTCTCTCACTCTCTCTCTCTGTTTCTGTCTGCTCTCGCCCACACTCTGTTTCTCTGTCTCTCCCTTTCTCTATGTGTTCTTCTTTGCCTGTCTCTCAATCTCTGTTTCTGTCTTCAACTCTGTCTCCCTCTCTCACTCACACTCTCTCTCTCTCTGTTTGTCTCTATCTCTGTCTCTCTCTCAGTACCATGGTGAGACGATCCGCAATATTCGGGAGGCAGTGAAGACGTTGACCTCTGACCCACTGTACTACCGGCCTGTGGCTATTGCGTTGGACACTAAAGGCCCAGAAATCCGCACTGGGCTGGTGCAAGGGGTAAGTCTGTGAGTGGAAGTGTGCATGGTTGTGTTTTGGTTTCACTGGAAGCTTCATAAGTAGTGGTGCTGCTTCTCTATTCAGATGATGGAGTAGCTCGGGAGGTAATAGTGATGGCTGAGTTTGTGTGGGTGTGTGAACAGGGAGAATTGACCTGGGGAGGTTGACACTTTCTATATGGATGGCACAGTGCCAGGAATGGTGTGGCAGAAGACATGTGGCCTTGGTTTTAGTGAAAACTCCTTAGATATCATGATAGTATTCAGAAATGTCACCCAGTTGTTCACCGTTGAGCTTTCTTCAGTGGAAATAGGCCGAGACAGCCAGCGCTCTTGGCACCAGGTGGTGATTTCATTCTATGTCCAGGGAATGCAAAGTTTATGTAAGTGCAACAAAGGCTGACCTAAGATTACGGAACGTGCAGAATAGATGAGGACAAATACTGTTATTGATTCATGATGGCATGCCCCTACAGTGAATTGTATGGCTGATGTAATGTGTGTGACAGATCCAGTTCTTATGGGTCTCTCATCCAGGGCATACACTTGCAGAGGAACTGTTAGATCTCGCAGCGGCAACTGTTCAGTCACCTCATTATCTTTGAAGTTGCCCATGGCTCCAAAGTCAAGGAGAGCTGGGAAAGAGAAAGCAGTGTAAAGGTAGTGAAGGTGAAGTAGCAGACAGATACATGTTATTAGCTGGGCCATGAACAGTGTTCATGCAAAGAGCCACAAAAAGTAGGTTTGATCTTAAAAATGATTTTACAGTTTTCTTTACAACATTCTGAAACGGATATGGCCCAGAGGTTTATGTGTTCCTCTTAGGTCTTCCTGCAATTGTACTACATGTTCCCCTGTAAAGCTCCATAATGTAATGGTCAGTAATCAGTAATGGTCAGTAATCAGAATGGTCAGTAATGGTCAGTAATCAGAAGGACACAACAAATTTGTAGGCCAAACCTTGAATTTCATCCCCTTGGACGTGGCACATTAATCTCCAAAAACATACAACTGAGGTGTTTGTTATGCACTGTTCATACACTGCAGAAGGAAAAAAGCTGCAGTAGAAGACGGGGGCTTGTGTTCTTCTTGCTAGTCAACTAGAACACAGAAAAACTGAAGAAGAAACAAAGAACACAGAAAAACTGAAAAAGAAACAGTATCATATGTTTTGGACACAGGGGCACTAATGACCAGCATATAAAATATTCTGGATTGATTTCTAGCATTTATGCTTTTGGTGTTGGGAGCAGATTGACCACTGTGTCACACTCAGATTTGGAAAACTGTAGATGCTGTATTTCCATATACGTTTGGGCTTAAAACAAGTCACATTCATTTGGTTCCTGGATAAACTCATTCTTTTCGTAGCAACATGATGAGAAAAGTCTACATTCAGTGCTGAGTGTTTGATATTGTGTTGGATGAGGAGGGATTGAGAAACAACTAGCAAATGGCTTATAGTTATGATTATTGTTTAAAAAGAGATTTTCATTCATTGATGTAAGTGGTTGAACTGTATATATGAAATATGCTTATATATATAAGATTAATTATATATATTAAAAATATTTGAATTCTGAAATTTTCTTGAGCAGTCATTTCCAATCCTTGGTGAATGTTTTCAGTCATCCCATAATTCTTTGAATGAACTTTTAAGTTTCAAATCGTGCAAATGAATGCACCCATGAAATTGAACTAAGAAATGCAAATATGGGATGTAGTGGAAATATTTAAAGCTTCTAAATATGAAAACAATGTTACATTTTTGCAAGTTTAGTTAGAAGAACTAATCCACTAGTAACATTGGGGTTAAAGTAGGTTGCGTGTGCGGAGTGGCTTTATTGAAGGAGGTTCAGTAATCAGATGGGCAGGGCTCAAACTACAGGTAGGCAACACCAAAGACAAATCCTTATCAGTAAAATCAGGAAACTAAACAAGGATCATAACCAAAGATAATAAATGCAAAAGAAACACGGCTCAGACTCAGGTACAAAACACAGAGACTTTGCAGGTGTGTGGAATGGGTGGAGCAGGTGGAACCAGTGAGGAGCCTGAAAAAAAAACAAAGGTACATGGCAATAGCCTTGGGCAGTACCAAGACCCAGTACCAGACCCAGTAGGATGTAGTATGTGACACAGCTAATAAATACAACAAGCTGTGGTGGTATCACAGTGCTCCTTAATCTGCTCAAGGGTAAATGTCCCAGTCTAGTTCCTGAAACCTGATGTTAAGCTAGAAGCAATAAAAATGACTCAAATGATATGTGTGCATGTGTCCTGGTTCCAGAGTGCAGATGCTGAGGTGAAGTTGGAACGTGGTGCGCTGGTTAGGGTGGTCACAGGAGAAGCAGAGCGGGATAAAACAGACAGTACTCAGGTGTGGGTGGATTACCCTAGCCTACCCAGTGTGGTGCAGGTTGGCAGCAGAATCTACATCGACGATGGACTCATTGCTCTCAAAGTGCTGGAGATAGGTACCTCACACACTCACAAACACACACACACCACATCAGCCCACATCATTTAATGCGTGTTGGTCTTTTTGGCTCATTAACTAAAAGTTGTTAAGGTAAATGGAAACATGAGTGATCAAACAACATTGAGGGCCAGTTGTACATACCCGAGAAGGCAGTGCACAATCTGACTTATTGCGACCACAACAGGTGCTCACATGAAATCTGAGAAACATGTTCACTTTGTTAAAGCTGTGGCCAGTTATGCAAACTGATCACCTAAGACCGTTTTCATAGGTAAGGTGCTGCAACTGTCCATTATTTTAGTATTATACTGATTATTCCATCGATTAATGGAGTAAGGACGGGCTCCTGCCACAAAGCTGGTTGGTTTGTGTCTTTACTTAAAATATTATTGTACAGGCAAGAAGTGTGAAAACATACAGTGGTATGAATGTGTTGGTCAAACTTAGCTATCTTGGTGCAAAATCCCCAACTCATGACCATACTCAAACTCCGCTGAAGTACCTTTGTTAATTTGATCCTATCTTGAGTGAAAAATGAATGGCCTTGACCAGTTTTACAAACACTAAAACAATCATACAAAATCGTTGTAACTACAGCTTTGAGATCCAGTTTTTATATCTACATTTATTAGCTTTGCCCTGCATTTTCCTGAACCACAATTTCACATAACAATAAACACAGGTAAACAAAGACATTGATACAAAGCACCAAAGCTATTTCAGCACTAACAGCACCACTTAGCAAACAATGTTAATCTAAACATGAATGTACATACGATGGAGGCATGTCTCAAGGGTTTCTAGTAAGAAGATCATGTATTTTGGACTCTACCTCCCTATTGTTGAAATGCCAGAGACACTTGTATGACAAACACAATGCAGCCGATGGTGTTCCAGCAAAACTAGGCTTGCCTATTTTTGTTTTTGCTTTATTCGCTTATAACAATAATATCTGTCAAAACTAAAGCTGTTTAGTGTTTTTAAGTGCCATTTTACATTGTTGTAGGCTGCCCTGCACCTGCTGGCTCTACTTGCTGCAATCAAATTCAACTCAATATACCTACGGTAGTGGATTGGTGCATTTTAGGCTCCAACTGCTACTTGCACCACCTGATATTTTTTCTTCTGGGGTATTTTGTGCATCGCTGTGAGGGGAGTAGGTGTGTATATGGCTGTGTGCAAGAGGAGAGTAGGTGTGTGTGGTGCTGTGTGTGAGAGGTGCACGTACCTGCGTGTGTCAATAATCTTAATATTAACACAAATGCAAAGCTAACTCAGGGGCATGATAGCTAGTTCATTGATTTATGTTTTTAACTAGCCTTTACATATAACCATAATTATTGGACTCTTCACCAGCCTCCATCCCAACTAGCAATTATATTGATTTACTTTAATGCTAAGATTAATGTTGATGTGTGTCAGGTCTGCTGTGTAGACTGAATGCATAGACTGGATGCTTTCAGCTAAAATGGTAAAGTATTTATGTCAGGTTATTGTAGCAGGCTAGTTTGTTATTTTCAGTATATTTTTTTCAGCTTGAAATGATCCCAAACTGTGGACACTTTCTGACTGATGTTTTCTCTTTTTTTCTCTGATTGCTATTTTGCTTTTTCTTCACGTCACAAAGCACCAGTGTAAGCATGTTGTGCAACAGTAATAAGGAATCGTTTCAGCCCTACTGCTATTTAATGAAATATTCAAGATTATTTGACAAAAATCATTAAAAAATAATGCACTTACAAATTGGTGAACTTGTCACTGTCACATAGTCAGAGGCTTTCTGTCTATTGGGTAACTCTCTGTTCAGCCTGTTCTCTTGGGTTTAGGGCTGGATTTCCTTGGCATTCCAAGACGTTACAAATGGTCAAGTTTCCTCCTGTTGAATCAGTATGATTAGATCTGAATGTTGACTTCTAACTCATTACTCATTACTCAGAAGAAACAGACTAAAATCAGTGAGGAAAATCCACAGAAATGGCTAATTCTAGAACCAAAACATATTTTGTGCTGGAGACTATGCCAAAATATGTTTTGGTTCTAGAATCATTTTGATCTAATTCATAAAAAATTGTCTGTGTTGCAGGTGAAGGGTGGGTGAACACTCGTGTGGAGAATGGAGGAATCCTCTGTAGCCGTAAAGGTGTGAACCTACCAGGGGCAGAGCTAGTGAACTTACCTGCTGTGAGCGAGCGGGACGCGGCGGACCTGCAGTTTGGGGTGGAGCAGGGAGTGGACATGGTCTTTGCCTCCTTTATCCGCTGTGCAGAGGATGTGCAGGCGGTGCGGCACGCGCTCGGACCTGATGGCAAAGACATCAAAATCATCAGCAAGGTGGAGAGCAGACAGGGTGTGCTGAAGTGAGTCACTTATTACTGATTATAAAAAAAACATATTACAGTGCTTCTGAGTAAAGCACCATCTATGCACTGGGTTATAAGCAGTTAGAGCCTCTGGTCAGTGCCGTAGTTTGTCCATTAAAGGTTCTAACCAGGTAAGCCACTGATGTAGTATTTTTATTAGAGAATGTAGTAAATGATTTAGTATTTTATTTTAAAAAGAAATCAGTGGTCTACACTTTTGATTAAATACTACATTAAGTACCTTATTAAATAGTTAAGAAATACTTTGATTAAATAATTTATTTTAATAAGCTTTATGTGTATGAAAAACATGAGCATTAGCTCATGCTTGTGGTTTGTTTGCTTCTTCTAATGTTCAGAGCTCTGAACTCCGTTACAGACACTATGTCTGCTCTACTGTTTCAGCTGTGATTTGATGTCAAGCTTTTATAGCAGAATAGGCTATACTGGAGTTGGACTGGCTAATTTATATATACTTGTCATGATTACTACTTGGTTACTACTTATTTTTATCTGTCTTGTACTTGTGAGTGCAATAAAATGTAATAAAGTGTAAAAATCATGTGTAATTAAAGAGCACACCAGAGCACAAGTGATTAATCCCCCCCAAAAAATTTGAATGAATAAAAATGAATAAAAGAGTATTACCCTATGTATATGTATACAATTTCATATAGTCACTGTTTAAATATTAATAATGTAGTACTACTATAATTAACCAGCTTGATGCAGTGCTGTGTTATTCTGAAGATCTGGCTCATGTAGAAAATGCTGTATGAATAATTTATAACTGTGTCCTTGGGTTTTAAATCCACTGTGTAAACCAAGGATGAGCAGTAATCTGCATGAAAGTTAGTGTGTTAAGTCCAGGATGTTACAGACGTGTGGGTCTGCTGTCCTGCATTGTGGAAGAGTGAACAGGGTGAGTGAGTGTGCGTGAGTGTGTGCATGTTCGAGTGGATGCATCAATGATATATGTCTTTCTTATCTGGATGTACTGGATGTATTCTGCATGTACTACTATATATAAACCCACATGTGCTCTCTCTTGCTCTCTCTCTCTCTCACTCACTCACTCACTCACTCCCTCCATGTTCTATCTGACTTCTCTATTCTCTTGCACTTTCTCTCTCTCTCCATCTCTCTGTTTTCACTTTTAATGTTCCCTCAACCCTGTTCTGCTTTACTTTACTATGCTCTATTCTTCTGTCACTCTGTCTCTCTCTCTCTCTTTCTCTTATTCTCTCTCTCTCTCTCTGTCTGTAGTTTTGATGAGATCCTGAAGGAGAGTGATGGAGTTATGGTTGCCCGTGGTGATCTGGGCATTGAGATTCCAGCAGAGAAAGTCTTCATTGCACAGAAGATGATGATTGGACGTTGCAACTCGACAGGAAAACCAGTCATCTGCGCTACACAGGTTACACACGCGCCTAGACAAAGAAAAACATCAAGAGTGGAGATCAGATTAACACAAGTTGTGTAGCATGCTCAGTGTTGATCAAGCTGAGAGAAAACAGTGTCAGTTAGAAATCTCCCTAAGGAGCATGAGGAAGAAACAATGAGCAATTAAACATACAAAACAATTAAACAGAAGATGTAGATTTTACGTGAGGTAGTTTTGGTAGAGAAGAATCACACATTGTTTACAGTATTACAGTGCAGTATTTTGTCACAGTCCAAAGAAAAACATGTTTCTTCATTTACTTTTATGCACCATTTGAACACAGCAGCTGCTGTTTACATTGTGTGAAAATTTCATGATGAATGGACCAACAGAAATGCTCCAATTGCTTGGAAAAAAATCTGGTTCCATTGACTTATATTCAAATTAAATTAGGTTTTCCCCCTCTCCTGTAAAGTTACCGTTTTAGAGATACTTTTCTTTAGACAGGGACAATTTGTATGTTATGTAATGAGACAAAAATGCTAATGGAAATACCTTATGACTCCTGTGTAAGTCTAAACTTGGCTGCAGAGCTTCATTCAGGTTTGTGCTCACATTGTAAAGGTCTGCACAGGCATGAAATTAAAGTCCGAAGCCAACCAGTACCTGCACCTTTGAGACCTGACCCAGCTTAACTCAGCTGGCAGTGCTGAATTTGAAACCCGTACCTGAACTGAACCCTGCTCACATGTGCTGACAAATATGGATCATGAGTGCTTTGCTTTGAGTTGGATCAGAAAATGTCATACTGGGATAAACAGACATTTTACACACCTGTAATACACTAACAGTATCTATTATCAGTATGTTTTTGTGGAAAAAAAAACGATTGACAGAGAACAGCATCCTCCCTGCACTGAAGTTCTGCTTGGTACTGTTTAGGGCTACAACTAAACAATTTGATAGTCTTTTGTTGTCTCTTGTTTGACATATAATCAACTATTCAGATTGCGTATTGTACAGCTACTCGATGGACAAATTAGCCTGAAGTTGTGCTAACACTTTACTTGAAGGATGTCTACATAACACATTCGTAAGATCTTACATAAACTCCTTATAAATAATTCATGAATGTTTAAACCAACATTCATAAAGTGAACATGTTTTACATGATTTTAATATGGAGGACTAAGTCATTTTAGTAAGACACATTAAAAGTCTTCATTTATTATTTATTATTTTTTATTTTGCCTGTCCAGAAATGAGACATGTCACTGAAATTAATATAGTTTGCCAAAATAATAAATGAGGACTTTTAATTTGAAAAAAAAAAAGTCTCTCAGTAAAATGACATAGTAGTCCACTTTAAGAATGTTGAATGTTGAAAATGAAAACATTCATGAATATTTTATGAAGAGTTTATGTAACACATTCATAAGATGTTGTGTTATGTGTTATGTAGACACCCTTCAAGTCTTCCCGAAGTTACTATGATCAAGAGAAAATGTATTTGAAAATAGAAAACTTTACAGCTCATAACTAAATAATAATAGCTGTCTAGCTGCCTTGCTATGATGAATCTTCATCATCCAGTTGAGACGAGCCAGGATTCCTCCTCTTTAGGAGCTCCAGCAGAACTAATGTGCTCCCATGCCAGGCAAGGTCAGCTTTGCAAAGTTCACTACCGTTTTGGCACAGTTAGGAATGAAATGCTCCCATGTTTTAAAGGTTTTTCGTTGTGAAGGTGTTGCCATTGCTCTATTGTTCAATCCAGTAATGTGATAAACAGAAAAGCCTATGTATCATTCTGACTGAGCGCAAAAAAGTTAAAATAAGTTTTTGGCTTTGGCATATACTTAGAAACCTACATACTCTTATGAGATGGAATCTCACTTTCACACACAACCAGTTGCAACTGGACCTTCAAATTTAAATACTGGTTAAATACTGGTGATAACATACTGAAGGTTTGAAGCAATGGTGGATAGCAATGGTTGGCTAAACCATGACTTGGTGCATGAGAAAAGAAGGTAGAGCTTGGCAAAGAATGTAATGACTTGATTGGCCACGATGCAATGACCGAAAGCACCAAAAAGAAAACAAATTTGTTTCCAGTGACCTAAAAATATCAGCTTAATAAAGATTCTTTTCCCCCTTTGTTTGTCTCAGTCAATCTAGTTACCTGTGCTCAGGCCTAGCTGTGGCTCCACTTGTGGCTCTTGCTCATTGGGTGAGCTTAAGAGGCTACTCTACTGTGACCTTTCCCCCAACCTACTACGACCCACTCATCGTCCATGCTGTGATTGCAGTCGATGTACTGTTGAATCCAATTTTCATTTAGGGGCACATTCGCCTACTTGTCTAACTCTGGAACTACACTAAACCCAGCTAACATTACAAGAAAGAGAGAAAGAGTAAAAAGAAAGAGAGAAAGAGAGAACAAGAGAGAAAGAATGCAAAGGATTGCGCAAATGTACATAGGCATAGCTGTTTGAATAAAAACAAATGTACTACAATAAAAAAACTGATTAGAAGACAAACTGAGTCTGACCAGGTAGCAGACCTCTAACACACACATACACACGCCTAACAGTCACAAATGCATGCACCTGTACGCGCACAGACACTCACACTGTTTACCTGCAGCGATGTTGAGTCAGTGTGCTTTATCTCTCTCTTAATAAACTGCTTTATACGGCTTGACAACCTTACAGCAGGGCTGCAGCAGAGCCTCTGTGTGAGCAGATGTAGGAGAGCCTTACAAATATATGTCCAAAAATATCCAGACACTCCTTCTAATCAGTGAATACATCTACTATAAGGTTATTCTCAGCTTGTGTAATCTCCTTAGAAAAGCCTTGCCAATAGAATAGCGCGCTTTATGGAAACTGCATATGAGCCTGTGCTCAATGCCAAGTGTCCTCCAAAAGGATATAAAACCTCCATCGCTGGACGGTGGGGCATTGGAACTGTGTTCTCTGAAGGGATAGAGCTCTACACAATACCTTTGGGATGCATTGGAGTGGGGTTTGTGATCTAGAACTAATCATCCAGCAACCGTACCTAATTGCAAATCCTCACAGCAGTATTCCAGCATCTAGTGTAAGGCCTTCACAGTAGAGTAGAAGCTGTTACTGCAGCAAGGAGGAGAGGGTCAAACTCCTTATTAATACCCTTGATTTCAGAGGAAACCTTGAGTGAGCTGGTGTCTACAAGCTTTTGTGATATGTGAAATGGGTAACTGGAAATTAATTTAGATGTTGGAGGCTGAAGTGTATGATCTCTTTTAATGTCTTCCAAAAATGTATGTAGGAAAACCAGAGGAAAGCAGGGCTGAACTTGAATGACAAGAATAACAAACATTTAACAAAACAGGTGTATAACAAGAGTATAAACCATTTCTTTTTTCTTTATTGAGATTAGGATTAAAGTTCAAGATTGGGCTCAGGAAATCTTGCATTTTACATATTTTACATATACGCTCACTGAGCTCTTCATTAGGTACACCTAATTAGTTACCATATAGGTGCACTTTGTAGTTCTGCAATTACAGACTGTGGTTTATCTGTTTCTGTGCATACTTTGTTAGCCCCCTTTCACCCTGTTTGTAAAATCAGACCCGTGCGTGTGTGTAGATGTTGGAGAGTATGGTGTCTCATGCACGGCCGACCAGAGCTGAGAGCAGTGATGTGGCGAACGCCGTCCTGGACGGAGCCGACTGTGTAATGCTGTCTGCGGAAACAGCCAAGGGACACTACCCTGTGGAGGCAGTGGCCATGATGCACTCAGTAGGTGAACGTGTGTGTGTGTGTGTGTGTGTGTGTGTGTGTGTGTGTGTGTGTGTGTGTGTATTTTGAGTGCCCTGTTCAGAGTGTGTTTGTGCTGAGAATGTTTATCATCTTATGTGTGTATTTGAAATAACCTTGTTTCTCTAAACTTTTACTGTCTCTGGAAAACCAAGCTAAGATGTAAAGTTGCTCTCCATTTGTGTATTTCTTTCTTTCTCTCTGTCCTTTCTCTCTCCCCACTCTCTATCTCTCTCTCTTTCTTTCTCTCTCTCTCTCTCTCTCTCTCTCTCTCTCTCTCTCTCTATGTGGCTTTATCTATGTCTGACTGTCTCTCTCTCTTTTCTTAGATTTGTAGGGAAGCAGAAGCAGCTATTTACCATCAGCAGCTGTTTGAGGAGTTGAGGCGTTTGACTCCGCTAAGTTTGGACCCCACAGAGGTCACAGCGATCGGAGCTGTAGAGTCGTCCTTTAAATGCTGTGCTGGAGCCATCATCGTCCTCACCACCACCGGCAGGTACACAGACAACTAAATTACTATCACTGTAATCACTTACCCTTTGTTTTTCCCCAGTTTTTCTCTCAATGGTAGACTTAGCTATCGCAAATGTAACACATTCAGGCCTTGGATAATACCAGAAACACTGTAACCAATTTACTGCACAACTCCTCCACAGAGGTATACAGAAATATCTGCTTTTGCCATACTTACTGAAAGAAGATTAGAGTAGAAGAGAGCAGCATTACTCCAGCTGATGGAGGCTGGTAATGGCGTTTATCAGAAGAGTGAAGTGTACTACATAAGTCTGTTCTAACATAACGAGTGGATTTATACAATTACAGACTTATACAGATTTATAAACATTTGTGCATGTTACAGTGTAGACTTAGATTTAAGGTTGTTCCTTCTCCAGAACTGGCAAGGCATGAATGATGATATTGTCTATTTTTTTGGTCTGAATTTTACTGGAGAAAGCATGTATAGCATGTATGCAGCTTTCTGTTTGGGCTTCTCTGGCACTGTCTGTCCCTCAGCTGAAAAATACTCAGGAGTAGGGATGGCATCATCTGGGGCAGTGTCCGTTCCTCTTATCTGTCTCTCAGGAGTGTGGAAAAAACAGCAAAAATGTTGTGAATGTGAATATTCAGGGGATTTGTTTTGGTTGGGGGTTACGGGTGGGAGAAACTGAAACTGAAATGTACTTATTGTAAAATTGTAATGTGCTGAAATGTATTTCTGGTAAAAAAAATAGTTAGGATAGAAGTTTCCATTCTGTGTCACATTTCCATAGTTATTTAAATTCTAAAATTATTCATACCAACATATCACCGGTTAGTAGATTTTGGTAAGTAAACCTCTGTTTAGCCATAGTGTGCTGACGGTTTTGAGAATACAACTTCTGAATGGACAACAATTGAAAAAACCATAACCTTCATTATCTTCTAAAAGGGGAACGCCATTGATTTGTTACAAAGTGTCTGCAAAATTCAATCACCGTAAACAAAGTAATTCAGAGTGGTTTGCTGTGAAATGTGAAACTAAAAATCTCCTTTGGGAGCTATTAAGCCTTGAAACTCCCTGTGTGTATCTCTTTACCATGGATGTATTTTAAAAAGATGTTTTAGGCCAAAACCTGAACAACTTATGTAGCCAATGTTCAACTTGATGTGATGTAGCTGTTAAAAGCATTAAACTCTTCAGACACCTGTGTTCCTGTAACACCATGTTTAATGATGTGTAGAAATTTGGGGACGTTTATGGAAGTTTTGTTTAATATTGGTACTCTGTACCTCTACACCGCTGTAATTGTCTCTGCCTTGTTGTTGTTTTATTTTTTTGATCCTGTGTTTTGCTCACGTTTCCTCAGATCCGCTCAGCTGCTGTCTCGTTATCGTCCACGCTGTCCAATCATTTCTGTGACCAGAAATGCTCAGGTGGCCCGTCAGTCTCAGCTGCTGCGGGGTGTTTTCCCTGCTCTCTTCCCCACTCCTTATGGAGAGGTCTGGGCAGATGATGTGGACATCCGGGTCACTTTCGGGATGGACATAGGTTGGTGTGTGTGTGTGTAATTGTTTAGCTGCATTTGTCAGATGTTATTCGCATTACTAATCTTAGAGTTCTTAAATGCAAGTGATGTTCAGTACCTTTTAGGTTCTCTTTAAAGCAAAGTGCTGTGGGTGTCTGTGTGTGTTCAGGTAAAGCACGAGGCTTTTTTAAGCCTGGTGATATGGTGATTGTGGTGACTGGCTGGAGTCCTGGATCTGGACATACAAACATCATGAGAGCAGTGACAGCACCCTGAGCCCTCGACTGACTGGACACAGCCTCTGAACACTCTTATCTGACCCGGACATTCCCTTACAGGCTGACAGCTAAAGCCCAGAATATTGAGTAGCCAATGTTAATCCAGTAACATTCATGTCAGTAAAATAAAATGTGTTTTAAAATACAGCACTCACAATCACAGACACACTGCTGTTATTCTTCCTGCTTTCGTTTTTATTATGCTGCACTTATGCTGTAGTGTTTTTACATGCACTTAATAATCTGATCATAATAGGATTTCTGCAGTTATCTGATTATTCAAGTGGACATATTCAGATTTTTTTAGAATGTATTAAGTGAAGTGGTGTTACCTCAGAGGGAGGCTTGGAAACGCCCACACCTGTGTAAGTTGTGAGGTGTTATCTTGTAAGTGAGGTTGAACACTGGCCAGTGTACTCATGGCAGTGTTTTTACTGATGACGGTCTGTAGCAGAGTTATTATAGTGGAAGGTGAAACTGTTAGTGCTGTCAGAAAGCATATCATTGCATTATTCTTCTTTTCAAGACAGTTGAAAGAAGGTATTAAGTTTGAGCTTGCAATATATACAGTTATGTCCGGACTGCTTTTTAAACAAGGCACAATACAAAACAGCTGTACAAAAAAGTGAGAGGTCATTTACATATACATGCACCATGCGTATTTCAGCGTTTTCCCGCTGTATCACACCCACTTAAAAAATTTAGGAAGAGCTGTTTAGTTGAATTGAAAGGTTTAAAGCAGGAAGCCACTCCGGAACCAGGAACCACTGTTCCAAGGGATAAGGAGATCAAAAAAAGCTAGTGTAAAAATCATTTATGACTCTTTTTGGTTCATAAAACCATATACATTTTATGCACAAATGAAATGCAACAAAAAACATATGACCCCATTAAACAAAATGTCCAAAATGTGTGACGCTTTATCTTTTATGCTTAGTTAGAAAAGCACTAGAGTCAGTGTGTCCCTCATTGTAACAGACATGAGTTCAACTGAAACCCTCAGGCTGATTAAGTCTGTGCTGACCAGTCACTCATAAAGTGTGAAAAATGTGATCATGCTGTGGTTCCAAATGCTTGCTTTTAATCAAGGCTGGTCAGTGATGGTCAAAGCAGCAGAATTAAATCAGTACAGTTACTCATACACATACAACATACTGGACTGCACAGAGCTTGACATGTTAGTGGTCCATGAGATGGTGGTTTTTCAGGGTTATGGTGCTGGGTGGGTGAATGTGGTCACTGTGGTTGTAGTGGGCTGTTCCAGACAGAAAATCCAGGGCTAAATGTAGTTCCCAGTTCAATCCTGCCCTCACCCAGGTGATGCAGCCAGGGAAGATCAAGCTTTGGCCTGTGTTCTAACAGTGCACACACTCCACAGCTCACTCCTTCTGATCCACAGCCACCTGGAAGACCTCTGTGGCTCTCTCAAACCTTTGAAGTTGTACATATTATGATCACTTTATAGATTTGTCTGTGACCAAATTGTTGTATTGTTATTAAAAACTTAAGAGGGAAATCTGTAAACTCTACACACACACACGCTGGCTATACAAATGTACATTCACACACACAGAGACAGTGTCCTTTCATATGTTGTTTTATAGTTGCAGAGGCGATGCACAGCTGGGACAGAGAAGTGTTTAGGTCTGTGTGAGTGCACATGTATCAGGCAGTGAAGGAAGAACAACATGTCTTTTTCCCTTCATGTGTTCATTTATTGATGCATTTATTGCAATACATTGCTTTAGAGATGCTGCTGTGGGGAAATACGTGTGTAAGCAGATGTCAATATTTAATCATGCTATAGACTGGCAAACACTGTTTGTGTATTTACATGTGCTAAGTATTGCATGAGTGTTGAATTAGCCCTGAGAGTCCTGATCTGCAGACTTAACAGAGACATTCTAAACACCGAATCAGATCCACACAGTGCCACAGTGAATTATGGCATGGAGCCAAACACCAAAGACCTACAGGTAGTTTTTGCTTTATTGATGTCAAAGTTCATGCATCCGCCATCAGAAAAAGACTGCACAAGTCCACAGTGAGGCGTTTGTACTAATTGGATCTTACTGTAGTGGTGGACATTGATGGGCACATGGTCTCACATCAGTAAATTAATACTTATAAAAAATAACTACAATTCAACCAAAGCATATCTTACCAAACGAACGGTTGTAGTGTGTTTATCAGATGGGTCTCTACACACTACAAGCAATATAAGATCTGTATGTCACATGGATGTCTCCTAGTATTGGATGAAGGAATTAGTGAAGGATTGTGCTCAGACTGTGTGAGATTGTGACTGTGTTATTGTGATCATACTGTGTGTGACTAGGATCCAATGCTATTTGCATCTTGTCGTTTCATATGATGTGTATCCGGATTGAATCCTGATAATATTTTAGCTGGCTTATCAGATAGAAATCTGATATGCATATCTGCTATTTGATTCATAGGGTACAGCTGAGCTCATTACACAACAACCAACTGACTGTTGTTTCTCGTTTCCATGTTACTCTTCCCTGCAAAAGATGGTTGTCGCCTTAAAAATGTTGCATGTTGTTTATATCTTTAACCCCTTAAAATGAGGCTTATTGCATTGTAGTGCTTATTATTCAGTGCATGGAAAAATCAGGGACATTTGATTTATTCATTTGCTGTGCAAGTGTGAACTAATATTTGTTCTGTATTGTACAGTATTTTATGAACAGAATAGTGTATAGTGTCATGTTACAAAATACATTTCCAACATTTTTAATTTGAAACCTGCCATCTTTATTTGTATATTGAAAAACATCATCCACAGTTTTAGTCCAGTAAATGCACTGGATACACTTATATTTGCATTATGTAGACTGTCCAGATCTACACAATCTTGATACTCATAACAAATGCTAGTGGTAAATATCTCTCCGAGTCTGAGATCGGACTGACTGAGAGTGATGTGTGTGTGTGTGTGTGTGTGTGTGTGTGAGAGAGAGAGAGAGAGAGAGAGAGAGAGAGAGTGAGTGAGTGAGTGACTTTGTCTGATAATGCCCTTCTTTTCTTCTTTAATTTGCAGCGGCTGCACTGTGTCACCTCCGATCAAATCAGACAGACAGGGAGAACTGCTGCTACTGGAGACCAATTAAAAACATCCTTCTCTCTCTGTCTCTCTCTTTTTCTCTCTCTCCCTCTCTCTCACTCTCTCTCTCACCCTCTCTCTCACTCTCTCTCTTTCTCCTATTTCTCTCTTTCGCTCTTTCTGATTACTTTCTCTCTGCTTTCTCTCTGTGCTTTCTCGCTCTTGTCTTTTTTCTCTCTGCTTTCTCTCTCTCCTTTTGCTCTCTCTCTTTTGCTCTCTGTGCTTTCTCGCTCTCTGTTTTTTCTCTCTGCTTTATCTCTCTCGTTCTCTCTCTCTCTCTCTCTCTCTTTGCTCTCTCTCCCTCTCTCTGCATTTTCACTGTTCTCTCTCTCTCTCTCTCTTTCTCTCTCTTCCTCTTTCTCTCCTTCGCCCCACCCATCTTTCTTCGTTCCGTCTCTCTACTGGTCGAAGCACTAATGACGTATGCCTCATACCTGTGCTGTGGAGCGCGCGGCCTTGGGGAGCGGTGATGGGGATGCTGCTGCCATGGCAACAGGGCGCCTAGCTCGAGTCCGTTCGCGTGCGTGCTTATTTATTTATTTGTCTGCTTCCTCAGCTCCGCTGCTCGCGCGCTCGTGTTATCATCGATGAAGCGGCGCGTCGTTGTATCGCTGATCAGGCGGGACCGTGCGTGTGATTGGGCGCGCGCGCGCGCGTGTGTCTATGTGCGTGTGCGATTGTTTCCGCGTGGCGCTCCAGGAGCAAACCGGTTTGATCGCGTGACGTGCAGGCCGTGACGGAGAAATTGGCGCGCGGTCTCCGCTTCGTTTCACCTTCAGCGCGCGCGGTGACGTTTCTTTTTTTCATGGCGCGCTCTTCCGCCCAGCGGAGCCCTGTTGCGCGCTAAAACGCGAGCTTCATCCTCAACAACATCATCCCCATCATCATCATCATCATGCTTTGATGAGCGCGCGTGCAAATGTGAGAGTGTGTCAGTATGAATCAGCGCGCGCGTGAGTCAGCGCGTGTGTGTGGGAGCTCCAGACGGACCGCGCGCGCCGGACACTGACGGGGCCGAAGCGGCGAGATCAAAGAGCACTGGGAAAAGAGCGCGCGCGGGACATGGTGATGGCGCCGGCGGGGCGGCAGCACTGACGGACGCGCTGAAGGACACGCGGCCCTGCGCGCGCAGCCAAGGGCATTGAGGGCAGAGACATGTGAATGAGAGACAAACGTGCACGAGCGCTGCGCCTTGACGCATCATATAGAGAGGAGTGTAACAGGTCAGAGCAGTCACAAAGAGTGTGAGAGAGTGCGTAAGTGTGAGCGTGAGGGGGTGAGTGAGTGTGTAAGAGTGTGTGTGTGTGTATGAGTGTGTAAGTGTTATTATTATCATGATTATTAGTAGTAGTGGCTGTGTGGGAGAATATGTGTAAAAGTGTGTGTGTAAAAGTGTACAAGTATCTGTCTGTGTGAGCAAGTGTGTGTGTGTGTAAGAGTGTGTGTGTAAGTGTGTGTTGCCATGGATGGTGCGGTGGGCTCTGCTGGCCGTAACGGTGAACCCAAGCGGCGCAGTAAGGGCAGTTTGCCATCTCCGGGGTGCCGTCTGTCTCAGGCATCTCTGGAGGGTGATCGTGGTGACCCCCCACCCCGCCGCCGCCCATCTGTCATGAGCTCTTCTCGGGACGGTGGCCCGTTCCGGCCGAGCACTGCAGGAGGCACTGCTGGGGGTACTGCCGCAGGCACTCCCACAACGCCGGCCCCACTGCCGCCACGCTCGGTGGGCTTTGCAGCGTCCCGTGCGGCGCTGGCCTCCACCTCCTCCTCGGGGACCGGTGTGGTGGTGGTGGCGGCGGCAGCCGAGACGAGTGTGAGCACTGCGGCTGGGACTCCTGAGGCTCCACCAGGCCTGGATGGAGAAGACTACAGCTACTCCAACCAGTCCACCTTCATCCAGAGACAGTTCGGCGCCATGCTGCAACCTGGAGTCAACAAGTTCTCCCTGCGTATGTTCGGCAGCCACAAGGCCGTCGCTCAGGAGCAGGAGAGGCTGAAGAGTGCAGGAGTGTGGATCATCCATCCATACAGTGACTTCAGGTACAGCAGGGAGGATGGAAGGGATGGAGGAGTGGATAGTGGAGTGGATGGCTGGATGTAGATAGAAGGGCATGGAAAAAGTGAATAGAGTAGGTTTAGAGATTGGGATAGATGAAGGGATAAAGTGCACATTCCAAAGAGGTGGAGAGGAGAAGAATACGTAGCTAAGGTATGTGATGGCTAGAAGGATGCAATGGATTGGATGGAAAGATGGATGAGTGTATGGATGGATGGATGGAGATGGATGGTGGAGAAAAAAATGAGTAAGGGATGAAGGAGTGGATGGTAGTGGGGATGGTTGGACAGAAGAGAAATAGTGAGTAGGGTAGGTACAGAGAGAGTGAAAGATGAGGGATGGTAAAGGGTGGGGAGATGGGAGATGAATGAAGTGATGTGCGCATTCAGAGACTGAAAAAGGAGTTCATGAAGTATAGAAGTGGTTGATGGGTGGAGGGATGGTAAAGGGATGAAGAGAAGGATGGTGGAGAGAAGGCTGGTTGTGTCTGGAGGAATGGATGGAGGGATGCAGCTGCATGCAGGAAAGTGCAATTTAATGAATCGGAGGAATAGTGGAGGAATAGATAAAGGGATGACACTGGGAAAAGTGAGGTGGAGGATGAGTCATAGATGGATAGGTGGATGAATGAATGGGGAAGGTGATAATGCAGACTGATTGAGAAGAAAGAAAGGTGGGGTGGATTGATTAAGATGAGACTGATGGAGAGACGATAGAGAGCTGAGAGGCGGAGGGGGACGAAAGTGGAAAGGAGTAGAGAGCTGTAGTTGTAACCGGATAAAGGTGAAAGTAAGGGGTGGGGACAAGCCTCAGGTGGGGTGACATGGATGTAGAGAGCAGAGGAACGGGAAGTGTAGGAGGGGATGTCTGTGTCTTGCTGAAGCTATGGTCTGCTGGGGTGATGTAAATGAGTGTGAATGAATGGATGAATTAGTGGATTTAGTCATCCCACAGGATGCTGCCTCCACTACTCCTTACTGAGAGACTGTGATTAGTACAGTCCTGATCTGGTAATAACAGCCTGCTTGTGTATATTGAACCTGTGATGTTAATATTTATGATGCTTATAGCTCTGTAACTTTTGCGAGTAGGCCCGAGGCCATATGCAAATGAGGGCGCCCCTGGCTGAACACACCAAGACTCCTCGTCTGGATCTAGTCACTGCTCTAAGCAATGACACTGCCAGATTCACAACACATAATCTAAAGGCCAAAATCTGATCTGCCAACTTTTGCACAAACACTCAGAACAGACTTTGAGGTGAAAAATAGGAGCGTAGACACCGGCGTAGTGCCACCTGCTGGTGCAGCGCTGCTTGGAGTGGGTGTTATTTACTAAAACTAGGGAATCAAGTGGTGTGTGGCCTCAAGCGGTCTCTCCGTGGGGGTGGCTTTAGGATTTAAACGCTGCTCTGCGGTTATAGGACGTCTGATGGAGCATGCATTCTGATCGAAGGCACACACATAAAACACACTAGAAGAAGATTCCTTAAGATCCATTAAACTGGATTCATTAAAATCATCTTTTTCACCTTTACTTGTTCACATACTCGGAAAGCCCACTCATTCATGAACATATGGTTCACAGTGTAAACTGACCGCTTTAAATGTGATTATGTAATTTCTTGCTGAGTCTAATCTGCTTGCCTGGTGCTCCTAAGTGGACAATTCCACCAACGGGCTCCGGAGAACCCCTCTCTGTGGTTTGTCTATGACTGTCCAAGCTAAACTAAACACACACACACACAGGAAAAGTGGTGGAGCTAATTATGTCATTCAGGTTTTCATCGTATTTACAGTACTGTGCAAAAATCAGATACCAACCTTAAAGACAGATTCCTAACAACCATTCAAGACCTGGTAGACCACCAACACTGTCACCATCAGATTAACAGCACTTAAAGATTTCATCTACAAGCGAGAGGAGAAAATCAGGCTCCACTCTTCCTTCAAGTCTGATCCACAGGTGTTTCAGTTCATCCTTTAATTGTGAGGACACAACTCAAATCTATGATTCAGAAAGAACTGTGTAGCTTTCATAAAGCCCATATGTTCTTTTCACAAAAGAACATATGGATTGACCACCCCAGAGTCCAGACTTCAACATAACTTAATGTTAAGGCTTCTGTGTAATTTGTGTGTGTGTATATATATATATATATATATTCACTCATCATCAAAAGAATAGTTGCACCCAGAAATAATCAACCGACAGGATATGAAACTTGGTGAGTAGGTTTCACATTATGACACATGCAAATGATTTAAGTTTCATGCTCCGCAGCACATGTGAGGTAGGCAAGGACGGGCCTTATCTCCGTACCTGAAAGACCCAGCAGCCATGATTGTGGACATTCAGCGAGCAGTGATGCCCTCCACAAGTCATCCTGGTAGTGCCAGCACCATTGGCAGACGGCTGCATGACGCAGGACTACATGCACACAGGCCGGTACGTTGATTGGCCTTAACACCACGCCAACATTGCCAAAGATTGCAATGGTGTTGCACCAGACTGTCATGGAGTGACTCTGAATGGCAGCGGGTCATCTTCAGTGACGAGTCCCGCTTTTGTCTCGGTGGAGATGATCAATGAGTCTGTGTGTGGAGGCACCGTGGTCAGCTCCAAGATGAACCATTTATTGTCACACATCACGCATTCAGAAGGCCTGGTGAGACTCCACCTCCACTCCTACTGCAAAATCTGCAGGAACTGTGTGAGAATTTTCAAGCTGCATGGCATATATTATCACAGGACACATTGCAGCTCCATGCAGAAACGTATGCATGTTGCATTAGCAAACATGGCGTCCTGATGCCATACTGAGACACACTCCTTCTGTATGTGTAGCTCAATAAATATTGCCCATATCAATCTAAATTTATCATTATGTATTGTTCCTGGTAACCTTTATCTTCCTTCTTAATAGCATTGCAATCCAACACTTCCTTCTGAGTGCAACTATTCCTTTGATGATGAGTGTGTGTGTGTACATATATATATGTGTGTGTGTGTGTGTGTGTGTGTGTGTGTGTGTGTGTGTGTGTGTGTTTTCTGCTTTTTTTCCCTGTAGCTGAAAAATAATTAACTTGTAGTTTGACTTGATTCATACACAGTATGTACTTCATGAAGTAGCTGCAACCTTAACATCACCAGTCTGTAAATGTTCATATCAAGCAATAATCCCTCTTTCTCAATCACACACAAACCAGGTGTAGAATGTTGTTGGTTTAAGAGAGTGAATTGCAGGAGGTAAAATATTTTCTCTCAGCCACCTGTCGGTCACCAACACACCAGTATGCGAAAGACTGCAGTTAATCTGTCCACTATTGCACCTGCACGGTGATTACTTCTTATATGGGTATTCATATTGTGTTGCAGTTACTGTAGGCATGCATAATACCAGCTTCTATCCTTGCAATTATACACCCACAAATTAGTGATGTGAATACAGAACAGAGACAGCAGAGGAAGCAAGGAGATTTTGCAACTTATTATATTACGTTTTCATATTCCCAAACATTATTATCCCATTCCGTAGCTTTGGTTAAGATGTACGTGTGTACCACTGCAGAGAGGAAAGATAAAGCAAGACAAATACAGATGTAAGTGTCCTGTGGGGTGCTTCTAGTTTGTGTGGTACGAGAGCAGAGACGAGGGTGTTTGTCTGCTGTCTGCTCTACAGATATGAGTCCGTGTGTGGCACTATGATATATGGTGTGTGATGTGAGTTCTGTGGCCTAAATTCACCGTCGCTGATGAGCTGAAGTGGGGCTGGAAATCCCAGCAGACTGGCTTTAATCGTCTGCGTGCTGCTAGTGTTAGAGCTGCAGTATGGCCTGTTCACACCCCGGCCTGCGACAACAGCAGCTTTTATAATCACACCTACCTCACTGAATTTTCCCCCGTTTCACACCTGACCTGTGACCTTGCTGCTTTGCCTCTTTTTTTGGGTTCAGGCACGTTTACAGCAAATCACTAAAAGTCTACCTATTTAGGAAATCTGTCTGCTGATTTATTGTCCCACTAAACACTGCACATCCATAAGACACAGTTAATCAGTGTAGCCTTTTGTGTAGTGCAGTAGCGTGTGCAAAGTTTAGTTTCACTACGTTTTTGTGCCACTGGGCTACAGAAGCATGTTCAAAATTGTAGGTCTAGTAAACATGATGATTGTTTGGATGGTTTGTGGTAAGAGCCTGGCCTAAGAGTCAGCAGTCTGCTAGCACTGCAGCACTATAGACACTCTATCAAGCTACTTTCTGCCTGGTCTAAAGTGATAAAAATGTACCCAGGTATCTTCTTACCCCAAATATAGCTGATCAACTAAGACATGTTTGGTACCTGACACTGTAGCTACGAGGCTAATGTAGATAACAAGTAATGGAAATTTAGCCTGCCAATAACATCCCTAATACTGCTACACCCTTGCCTCAAACAGACTTGTTGATACCGTAAACAGGGGTGTTCAATCTGATCAGCAAAGGGCCGGTGTGGCTGCAGCTTTTCATTCCTACAAAGCAGGAGATCAGTTGATCAGAAGCTGTTTTTTTTGCAGCCTGGTGCTCTCAGTTGCGTCTAAGGTAGATAGGTGTCAGTTCAGCTGCAGAGCCTAATCTTCTCAGTTATCATGTTAAGGTACTGCCTGGTGAACCAGTCAAACCCATTCAGATGGTTTTAAGTAGTTTAAACGTCATACAACGTAATAACCTGTGAACATAGTTAGGCTGTCTGGATATTTAGTGTCCAGTAATGAAATTCAATTTGTTCCTGGGCAGAACCAAAATCACAGACGACCTAGAGAAATTCTGGACTGGTGGCAACCCAAGTAGGAGCCATGCTGAAGCTTGGTTTTATCTGTTTTTAGGTCAGTTTCATTAAATTAGCCTCATAGCTCATTACTTTTCAGAGGAAAGTTCTTCAGTTTTTTCTGAACTAATAATGGAAGTGAATGTAAAATTTTTTTAAAAATGTTTGTGCAATGTAAAGGACAATTGAGGTTTATATGCATATATGTGTTATATATAGGACAATATGACAATATATACCTTTATTGTGATAAATTATGTCACAATACAATACAGTATGCTTTGTCATGGATATCGTCAGTACTGGTTCTTTTTTTTCTCTGTTGCAACTGATCAGATTTATGAAAAGAAAAATACTGTGACAATTTCTTGAGGTATCGCATATCCTCCACCTCTAGTTATGTATGTCATTGCTGTCCAAACCAAACATTTATTTTAACTTCTATTCCTCTTTTGAATGCATAAGCCATTATCTACATTGCATAAATATTTAAACATGACTGGACCAAGACAAATTCTCTAAAATTGCTTGGAATTAAATCTCTTTACATCAGGGGTGTCCAATTTTATCCACTAAGGGCCGGAATGACTGCAGGTTTTCATTCCCAATGGCAGGGGCTCACCTGATTCTGCTTGATTAATCAACTGCTCAGCCTTCAAACAGCTGATCATGTGATCTCCTGCTTTGCTGGAATGAAAACCTAAAGCCACCCTTGCCCTTTGCAGATAAGACTGGACACCTCTGCTTTACATTAAATTACATTGAAAGTAAAGAAGGTTTTTGCCCTCTACTTTAAAATTACTATTTTTTCAGATACTTGTTTTTTTCCAGACCACAACAAAAATGGAGATACAAGGTTTTGTCCTGGCCGATTGGTTAATCAACTACTATGTGTGTGGTAAAGTAAAAAGTGGTGTAAATCTGATTTTTCATTGAACTCTTACTTTAAGACTTGTGTTAAATCAGGCCTAGACTCTTACAGGCTAAAGGGATCAGTACTGGGTTGTGATGAGCTGCTTGAGAATGAAGCTTAGTCCTACTGTTCTGGCAGAGAGTTGAAGACCGGAGTCTGCTATCTAAGAGTTTAACCATCAGCTAAAGCAGCTCTCGGCTCTTACAGCTATATTTGTACACTACCCGTCTAATACTTGACACGCCTGGCCTTCTTTTGAAACCTTTACTTTTCAATTTAATAAGGACTTTTTATGAACATTGTTTTTTGACTAGTACATGTCTTCCTTGCTATGAGTAGGTTTTGTCTACATAACGAATTGAAACTTTCTCTTCCAAGCACTGCTGACAGGCCGTGCATATCTGTTGTCAAACCGCTTCAGTACAGTCAGTTCTGAATGTATCAGCCTCCAGGTGGATTATTCCAGCTCACTGTGCTCATGGATTTATTCTAGAGTCATTATGGTTGTCTAGCGTGAAGATGTCATAGCGGTGTTAAGCCTATATCAGCACTCTGAGGGCGTGTGTTTGTATTCAGTGCGGTTGCGCTGGGAGCTGAGGATCTGTGCTTGCCCTCTGTCCCGACCTCTGTAGCGGTCAGTTTGCAGACCTGTCCCGAGCTGCTGCTGCGTTCAACTGCCACAGATCATAAATGAACCAGTCTGACATGCTGGGACACTCGTTCTTCCTCTCAGAACGGAAAATGTGTTTTTTAGAGAGGGGGGAAGAAAAAGCTCTTTTTTTAGCTCTGGTTGGTAAAGTCACCTCTGTGTGTCCTGCGAGTCTTTTACAGCAGCGGCAGTTTCATTCAGCACATTAACTCACACAGAGCCTTTTCTTTTCCAGCAGCCAGTGAGAATAGTAGAGAGTTCTTATTATTTTATTATATATATCCTGTATGGAAGAAAATATATAGGCACATATGTTTGCTCATATTAAAACAGATGTGCAATATATCTGACATTTTAAAAAGTATATGCCAATACACACACATATGTAGATTAACACACTGTTGGTTATCACACACCTACTATCTAGTACACCAGTGAGAAGTGTCTAGAACTGTTGATACTAAAATATTTAAAAAATGCCAAGTCATATACGCTGGTATGTCCAAAAGTATCTCTCCTTTATAATTAGTACAGTCAGCTCATTTGAAGGTGCCATAGTATTTTAAATTATTCTCTGATGTCTACATAGAATGTGTGTAACTTGGTCGGGATGAACAATGCCCAGGTGTGCTTTTACATGGCCATTTACAGCCCTATGATTTGTCTCTAGATTGAAATGAGCTGTTTTTTACTTACATGCTGAATGCTTGAATAATTCAGTGACCTCAGATTTGCTGGTTTACAGTGAGGCACCATGATGATCACACAGAAGCTAAATAGTGTCTAAACAGACAGAAAAGTCAGAATAGTGTCCAAATAAAATGAACTTGGACATCATCACAAAGTAAATGAAAGTTGTTACTCACTATGAAGTTTATGATTCAAGGTGATCTGTTTCAACCATCAGAAAGTGGATCACACAGCATGGCTGCTACCTGCAACTTGCTGTCAGGGTTGTGACACTAGGAAAGGTGGAGCTGTTCCTTTCTTTGCCTCTCTTGGCTTAACAAAGCCTGCTCAATATTACTCAAGGTTTGAGAAAATGTCAATCAGCAGATCAAACTAACATCTTGGATTCTAAAGCTGTGGGAGCTTGGTGCTGCAGCTACTTTCTGGCACCTGTACAAGCTGTAGCGGTTAAGGTGGAACAGAACATTAAATTAAGAAGCTGGTGAAGAAGAATCCAGTGTCAGCCTTTTCAGATGAACATCAACCATGCTTTCTAACAATTCCATTCCTTGAAAAGTGTGTAAAAATGGTGGCATCGAATGCCGACTTTTAAAGCCTGGAATGGAACATTTCTGCATGTATATTCCACCATTCTCGTTACTCCGTTGTCATTGTTTTTGCTGGGCTGGAACTTGAGCAGGTACATGTAAAATTTGATGTCATAATTTTAGGTGGAATAAATACATCACAGTCTAGGATTTTGGAATTGGCCTGCTATGCTGACCTCTTTAACAAACACGTGTTTCATGTTTGAAGGAGGAGACAACAGTGTTTGAGGTTCAAGGTATGTCAGTTATATGTCCTGAGCTCTCCTTATTCAACTATGACAATATAAATGTATTCTATGGAGCCTTTGAGATTGAACTATTACTGATACAGTTCACACACACACAGCTTGTATAATCTCCCTAGAAATGTACTGCTAATCCCAGGTATTGGACTGTAGAGCAGTGGAAATACATTCTACTGTTGGAATGAATTCAAGAGGAGCTTGTGTTCCAGAACTAATCATCCAACATCAGTACCTGGCCTGACTAATTCTCTTGTGGCTGAATGCAATCAGATACTCACAGAAATGTTCCTGTATCCATACAGTCAAGTCCATAGAGTCCATATATGGACACTAAGCTGCAAAAACAGCCTGTTGTGAATTTAGTGTTTCTGTGATGTCACAGGAAGCAACTCATTTACATTATATCAGCTATTTGCTTTGGCAGAAGAGACAACCAAAATGTATCAACCAACCCTGTGTTTCTCTGCTTTGAAGTGTTAAGTGTGTTGTGTTTCTGGGTGTTATTTGCCATGGTGAGCTGAACAAATGCTCACAGCTACACAGATGTTCATACAGATTTCAGTTTATTCTCAAGGTCACCTAAGACAGTGTGTGTGTAGATCAGGTTTATGCCACATTGTGAGGACTGAAACCTGTTCGTATACTCATGCTGTGTGGACCTTTCATCCTTGTGTGGACCATAATGTAATCATTACATTTTAGGGATAGGGTAAGGTTAGATTTGGAGGTTGGCTAGTAGTAGTACTAGTTAAGGTTAGGATTAGGGTTAGGGTTAGGGTCATGGCTAGGGTTACGGTTCAGGTTTAATGTTAGAGTTTTAGTGCCAAGAAGTTTGCTAGTGTGTACAGTGTTTTTGGTGTGTACAGTTGGGCTTTATGTATATGTTTGTTGAGATTCAGCAAAAAAGATTTTTTTCTCTTTCTGTCTTTCACTGTTTGTGCTAATGTACTCATCTGCACTGCTGTAAGCTATCGATCATTACACACAGGCAGAGCGAGTTAGAATGAGAATCAGAAGGAGAGATGGAGGGAGACACATAGCTGGCTTCTGCATCAAATCCTGTTCACACTAATTTGAATGAGGATGAAACAGATGTTCTTCACTAATTGTGAAGGAAACATCTGTTTTACCCTTCAGTTATCCACTGTAGACTCACTGAGCAGCTCTTTCAACTTGAGTTTACCTCCCATACTCACATGGTCAGATGGTCAAAGAGTGATAATTATTTATTAGTATATTTTCACCTATCAGGAATTTAGACATGGTTTAACCAGGAGCTGCATCTTCTATAACATGTGCGTAGCAGTGAATAGGTGAATTCTTTATGTGCCTAAACCCTTAACTGTGGTAAAATCACGACACTATAGGCTCAGGCTGCCGAGCAACATAGCGTTTTAATAACTGCATTAATAAAGATAGTGATTGTATGTGCTGTATATGAATTATTTCATGATGGCCTGTTGCTCAGCCAATCAGATGTTAGAACCAAAATGATCTGTCTCATTAGTTTGTGCTGAAGACTGCAGCCAGTTTCTCTAAAGCCAGCTGGAATTTACACCAAACATCCTCCTGATAGAGAACATCAAAACACTGAGACATATTTCCTCCTCTCCTCTACTCTCCTTTCCTCTCTTCTCCTCTCCTCTCCTCTCCTCTCTTATACGGACTTATCTTTTCTTTTCCTTCTCCCCTCTTCTGACTTATCTTCTTTTTTCCACTCTTTTCCGCACATCTCCTCTCTTCTCCTCTCCTCTCCTCTCTTATCCTGACTTACCTTCTCTTTTCCTTCTCCCCTCTTCTGACTTATCTTGTTTTTTCCACTCTTTTCTGCACATCTCCTCTCCCTCTCCTCTCCTCTTCTCTCCTCTCCTCTCCTCTCCTCTCCTCTCCTCTCATCTCCTCAGGTTTTATTGGGATCTCCTTATGTTATTACTGATGATGGGGAACCTGATCATCCTGCCGGTGGGAATCACCTTCTTTAAGGATGAGAACACTCCTCCATGGATCATCTTCAATGTGGTGTCAGACACACTGTTCTTGGTGGATCTGGTGCTGAACTTTCGCACAGGTATCGTGAAGGAGGACAGCACAGAGATCCTGCTGGACCCCAAGGCCATCCGCCAGCGCTACTTGAAGAGCTGGTTTCTAGTAGATTTTGTCTCCTCCATTCCTGTGGACTACATCTTCCTCATGGTGGACCTGGAGGCTCGGCTAGACTCAGAGGTTGGTAGATGAGCTTTGAAAGGTAGTTCACTAAAAATCTATAATCCCTTCAACTGACATTTGACCAACATTCCCCTTTTCAATTCAACTACACGGCTAAAATAGCTAACAAGTAATCTAAGCCTAAAGTCGCCACTTGGCATCCAGGGTTTATATTTTATTTATTTATTTTTTATTTCTTTTCTCTTCTGTTTTTAATTTCATTGTAAAACACGTCATTTTTAAATGTGCTATATAAATATCATTTTTGTATTATTATTATTATTATTATTATTATTATTATTAAACGAACTGCATACCTAAATCACTGCACACACCTCAACCTCAATCCAGCTCTCTCAATGAAATATAAGTTAGAGCTTATCTGTGGCCCCTGGTTTGAGAACTGCTGCTCTGTGTAGTTGAGGACGTGCTGAGTGCCCTGCCGTCTTCACTGTGCCTCCGCAGGTGTACCGCACGGCTAGAGCTCTCCGCATCGTCCGCTTCACCAAAATCCTCAGCCTGCTACGCCTGCTCCGTCTCTCCAGACTCATCAGATACATTCACCAGTGGGAGGAGGTGAGGGCAGACTGAAGATGCATTGGTGGAAAGGTATCAGAGTGGGACAGGAGGTAGACAGACAGAGAGAGAGACTAGATTAGCAATATAGCATATTAAAGAGTCTCAGTCCAGGGCCCATCAGACAGTCCACATTTTTTGCTCTGGCCCTTTGCCAAAAACCCAAGGCAAGCCATTTTTGCGTATCATGGAAAAACACTTGAGTACTATCTATATGTGAAGTATAAAAATAAAATTACAAACTATCATCAAAAAGTCAGGATGGCTTGTTGAGTCCCAATACAGGCCAGCAAATCAGAACATAGCTCATTTACATGTGTCAGTTTTAAAGGTGCAATACATACTGCCAGGGAAGGTTGCAAAATGGTTGTGTAATTTTCTGGTTGTTTTTAATACATACATTCAATATAGTTAAAATTCCCTTGGGAATAAATACACTCACCGTCAAAAGAATAGTTGCACCCAGAAGGAAGTGTTGGATTGCAATGATCTTCGGGAGGAAGACAAAGGTTAATGATGATAAGTTTAGACTGATGTGGGAAATATTCATTGAGCCACACATACAGAAGTAGTGTCTCTCAGTATGGCGTCATCTAGCAATGTTTGCTAACGCAACATCTGAGACGTTTCGGTAAGGAGTTGTAGAAGTTCCTAATGGTGTCCTGTGATAGTCTCATGCAGCTTGAATATTCTCACACAGTTCCTGCAGATTTTGTGGTAGGGTGGAGGGACGCCAGGCCTTCTGGACATGTGAAACTTGTCAGCAAACCGTTCATCTTGACACTGATCACGGTGCCTCCACACACGGATTTGTTGGTCGTCTCCACCAGGACAAAAGTGAGACTTGTCACTGAAGATGAACCTCTGCCATTCAGAGTCACTGCATGACAGTCTGGCACGACACCATTGCAGTCTTTAAGGCCGTTGACGTGGTGTTAAGGGCAGTCATTGTAACAGTCTGTGTGCATGCAGTCCTGCGTCGTGCAGCTGTCTACCAGTGGTGCTGGCACTAACAGGATGACTCATGGAGGGCATCACTGCTCACTGAATGTCCGCAATCGTGGTTGTTGGGTCAGGTACAGCGATAAGGCCCGTCATTGCTTATGCAGGGTGATTGTGAAACTTGAATCATTCACATGTCTGACAATGTCAAACCTACCCACCAAGTTTCATTGCTGTTGGTTGATTGCTTCTGGGGGCAACTATTTGTCCAACTATTCAGTTGATGAAGAGTGTGCTTGAAAATGTTAAGGGTCTTTTAAAAGCAATGAATACCTTACGCAATTGTTGACCCTCTGGTGGGCCCAAAGTACTAGAAATACAGCAATGGAAAACCACAGCTCTGGGATTCAGTACATCATTAAGTCTCCAATTTCATCACAATTCAGTTCAGTTGAATTATTGTGGCACAATTTAGAATTATTTTTAGAAATACTTTGAACACATAAACATGCATGAAGGAACTGTGTCCACAGTAGTGGAACATTGACATGATGAATGCAGCCTTACTGCCACCTTCAGATCAATAGATCACCACTCGTTAATGCACATTTACATCTATACTGATGATGGTAGTTCTCTGTGGATCCCAGATCTTCCACATGACATATGATCTGGCCAGCGCGATGGTGCGGATCGTCAACCTGATCGGCATGATGCTCCTGCTGTGTCACTGGGATGGCTGCCTGCAGTTCCTTGTGCCCATGCTGCAGGACTTCCCCACCGACTGCTGGGTCTATAAAAACAACATGGTGGTGAGTGCATGCGTGTGTGTGAGCGTGTAAGCACTGGGGGAGCGTTTGTAAGTACACAGGGGGGCTAGTTTTGAGGTTGCATCAGTTATGCACAAATATTATTATCACAGCATGTGTACACAGACTTTATCTGATCTTAGCAGCATGAGTGGGTGGTTATGTGTGTGTGTGCATGTACAGATTTAGTCTGTATAATACTTAATGTCACCGTAGCGCAATATTTTGATGGCCTGTGGGATGTGTTGGATAAATTGTAACGTACATGAGGTGGACAAAATAACAGAAACATTGAAATACACATAATGCGGGACTTTCTAGAATTCTTCGAGACAGGCTCAGCTTATTTGAGGGATTCAGGAACTGTGGTTCCTGCTGCTTTTGAATTTGTTTAGATTGAACTTGATGACCATCATGGATCCAGCAAACAGGAGCAGACATTGTGGAGTAAAGGCTTATTAACTTAAACATATCAGGAGCCAACGCTGCAAGATGAATCATCAGGGCACTGTATAGTTTCTACAAAGGGATTTCCTTAAAATGGGAAAATCCACAAGACATTTCTCGATGGCAAAGAAGCTGTTTTTTGACAGGTTTGATATCAGATTTTAGCCTTAGAACGTAATTTTAAAATCTGTTATTGGTGGAGAGGTACTTTCGCCATGTTGTGTGACTTAGAGTCTTAAAATGAGCATTTTTTGGTTGCACTTTTATAGATATCTGGCTTCTATGGAGCTGTTAGTCAGGAGGACTCTTGCTATAAAATCTCTCTTATCACAATGCTGATTATCAGGTTTTTCCTAAAGCTCAGAAAGATTGTTCACCAGATTTTGTCCTGAAAGGATTCACTTTAAAAAGAAGGCTGCTTTTTGGGACACAGTTTGCTTTGGATGGGTTTTACCTGTGTGTGTGTGTATGTGTGTGTGCATGTGTTTATTACTTATTTAATTAAGTTAAATAAATTTAATTATGAATGTTATAGTCTAAGTCTTTCAACTTCACTTTAAAAAAAAGGATCTTTTTTAATGTAGGTGTTATGGTTTCAGACAGCCACCTCCTTCAGTAGTGCACTATTAATGATGATTTTGTATACATTTAGCGTATTACTACCTCAATTAAAGCTTTGAGTTTAAAAAGGAAGATGCTTTTTAGGACACAGTTTCATCTCTTTTGTCCTGTAGTGTCTGTGCTTGGATGTGTATGTGTGTACTTGATTTAATTATGAATGTTAGAGCATTTAGATTAAAAAACAGCATAAAATGAATGCACACACATACACACACATGTGCACACACACACACACACACACACACACACACACACACACATACACACACACTTACACACACAGGCCAGGGCTCCATTTGAGTGAGTCGCTGACTCATGCCACGGCAGGGTTTCCACCATGGTCGCCATAGCAACAGTTGCTAGGTAGGTGATGCCCAGAGTTCCCCCAGAGAGCATCTCTGTCTCCGTCTGCTGAGCTCCGATCAGGACAGCTCTATCTCCCCCTGTCTAATCACTCTCAGCAAACACTACACTGTGTTTAAATAATCATGCGAAACAAACTCATCCTCCAGTTTATCACAAACCTCCGGCTTGTAGCTTCCCCTTTTGCAGGCGTACAGTTAGAGATGATTTGTGTTAGCTGTAATCTAACCCTTCATCACTGGTCAGCTTCTGACCAAACAGGCTGGATATTTTTAGCTGGTGGATAACTTTAACCTAGCAGTGGCACAGATGACTGTAAAAACTCCAGCAACACCGCTGTGTCAGATACACTCCAAACGGTCACTACACACACACACTACCATTCCACTAATAGCTCAGTGTTGATGCTGTGTAGAGAACGATCCACCACCCAATTAATATCTGAGCATCAGTGGTCCTGTGGCCAGAAACTGACCAGGAATGAAGTGGGTAGACAGTGACAAATGGTAAATAACAACACAGGTTGTAATTGTATGCTTAAATGGAGAATTCTTCTGAACTGCTTCAAAATCAGAGTCCACACATTTTGGACTTTTTTGGCGTGACTGACTTGGAATGACGCTATACCTTCAGAAACTACACCAAATGTTTCAGTAGTGACAGCTTTAGCTCATTTATTGCATAACTCCAAAACGCTAGCGACAACATGAATATCAAACATGGCTTTGAACAGTTTTACTCACATAAAATTGTCAGTTTTATTAAAACACAAAAATGTTTACTTAATTGCAAAATTCACAATTCCTAATGCTGCATGCTGATTTTCAGACTTTTCAGATTTAGAAAAAGCAATCTAACTGCTCATATGTTCATATGGCCATGAGGGACAGAGAGACAGGCTTCACTTCCTGCTTTAAAATGCAGTGGTGTGGCTGAAATAAGGCTCCACATATGGACTAAAATGATTTATTTTTGTTATTTAAAAATTAAACTCTTGATAAATCTAAATCTTTCAGCTTCATTTTAAAATAATTTAATCTTTTGAAATCTTTGAGATTTTTAGAGTTTAGAAATGTAGGTGGGTTTGAGACAGCAACCTCTCAATAGATACTATTATTGATGCACTATTACTGATTGATTAAGGATTTGGTATGCATTTAGCTTCTTACTGTAGCAATTAATGCTTTGGGTGTAAATAGGTCATAACTTAGTAAATGTAGTATCTGAGTGATTTATAATTAACTGTGGGGTTGCACTTTGAACTACTTTAGTAGAATGACCTGTTATGTAGGTGGAGTTCACCTAATCAGTAGTGGACAGTATGGGCTTCTAATACAGGGTGTCTGCAGGAATCCTCAAGTCACATTTTTAGGACTTTTTAAAAAGTAACTTCAAATGTTATTAAAGACCAAATTCAATGTATTCATGTATTCACCACATGCTATCATGGACTATCATCACAGAGAATACATACAGGTCAGAAATTCCATAAGAAGTCTTACTATGCTGTATTGTGTTGCAGTTTTGCCCAAATCTGTGATTACTTTAGTATATTATGTTGTAATTACATCCACACACACACATTCATGTGTGAACCAACACAGTCAGAAAATACATTAACGTGTGTGTGTGTGTGTGTGTCACTGATCATGTCACTGTTACACAGTAATTACAGCCATTCTTTTTGATTGATTATCATTTATCAGTAATTCCCAGCCCTGGTCCTGGAATACCCCCTGCCATACTTGAGTGTTTCCCTTATTCCCAACACTCCTGATCCAACTAATTAGCTTATTAAAACTCCCCTCATGACTAGAAGTGGGTGTGCTAGAGCAGAAAAACTAGGGGTGGTCCAGGACCAGGGCTGGGAACCTGTAATTTATGGGCACAAAGCATAATCAGATTTTTGTGTGCCTACATGGAACAGTTAGTGTGAATATGAACAAAAGTATTTTACTAATACTAATAATCTAGTAATAATCGATTCATTTGGATTTGATTAATTTGGTGTGATTCAGATTCATTTTAAAAATACGCAGAATGTGAGGAGCTCTTCACAACGTAGTGGAATATAAATAAATTCATACATACATACATATATACATATATACATATGTACATAAAAATACACCAGACAGTGACTATTATTTTGGCCCAAAAGATTTATATTATTGGAATCGATTATAACATTTCAAAATCAAATCAGTTGAGTTACCATCTTCATATCAATGTAGTTTTACACGCCTGCTCCATACAGTCAATGTTTTCTGTTCAGTTCCTCCCTCCATTTTTGTTGCAGAACGACTCATGGGGTGTGCAGTACTCCTACGCTCTCTTCAAGGCCATGAGCCACATGCTGTGTATTGGGTACGGTGCTCAGGCCCCCGAGGGCATGACTGACGTCTGGCTCACCATGCTCAGCATGATCGTGGGGGCCACCTGCTACGCCATGTTCATCGGCCATGCAACTGCACTCATCCAATCTCTCGACTCCTCCCGCCGCCAGTACCAGGAGAAGGTGACTATGATGGATGGATGGGTGGATGGATGGATGTGTCATCAGTTGTGTTGTCAGTTGATTTGTACAGTCTGCTATGTGCAATATTTTTATACTGTTTCCTGCTTTGGAGGTTTTTGAGTAACTGTGCATGCTCACTGCAGGATACTACTTCATTTTAAGGTCTGTTTCTTAACGATCAATCAAGTATTAGCAGATAATTAATAGTACCCTAGGTAATAGCCACGTATGATTTGTAAGCAAGCCAAACAAGCTACAAATATAAATATGTTAGTAAAATATTAATTCACTGTATTGGTTTTACAAGCATACCTAACCCAAGGAAAATGAAATAGTTAATGTTGGCCATTTTCATAAATTGCAGATGCTTAAACATCATCTAGAGTAATTGTCATTTTAGTAACTTACAATTTAGTATATATTTAGTAATATAATGTTTTCATAAATTGCAATATATATGCCATGATTATATATTATCATTAATAATATATATCTAGGAGATTATGCCCTTCAGTTTATGACAATTTTAAATTTATTTGCATGCTATTATTTAAGTATTTTTAAAGTGAACATTTGTAAGATCCTCATTTAATTATCATAAAGGTTATACTAATGGCTTTAAGTCATTTCTACTATGCAGGTTATATAACTTTATTTGACTAACATTAAAAGCTGATGGACACTTTCTTCAGCACATTGGATTGCTGTATCTGCTCCAACAAATGTCATGCAAATTTTAAAATCTGACAGTCTACACGACAGTCTTGTAAACTTATTATTATTATAAATAGCTCACTAACAAGCAAATCTTACAATAAAGTACTACTCACTCTGCGTTCCTGTTCATGTAGAGAGGTTAGCGATGATGGCATTCGTAATCAGTATTCCCTAAATATCCCATAATTATGGTGTTACTCGTAATCAGTTTTTCTTGAATATCCCATAATTATGATGTCACCTGTAATCAATTTTCTCTGAATGACCTATATTGATAAAGTCACTCACAATGAGTTTTCCCTGAAGGATTGTTAACACTGCAAGGCAACTCAAGATTTATATTTCAGACATGAATGTTTTTAGACATGAATGTTTAGATCGGAACTACAGAGAGGCAGGCAAACCTTAGCAAACAGGCTGCATTTGTGAACTTCACAACTGCAACTAACTAAGGGATATTTTAAAGCAGCAAGTGCACTTTTTAGCCACTAGAATTCAAGCAGAACAAAACAGTAAGTTATTGTTCAAAAAAGACCTGATTCTTACTGTAAAACATACAAGCCTAATACCAGAAACATTGAGACAGTATGTGAAATGCTGATCAGTGAATTCTGTTAGATACATGTTAAATTGAAAACACTACAGAAACACAGAACTTTTTTACCTTACGAACTGTTTTGGAAATATACAATCCTTTCAAATGTAAAGCCTGCAACACTTTCCAAAAAAGTTGGGACAGACGCCGGTTTTCCACTGTGTTACACCACCTTTACTTTTAACAGTAGTTAAGAATCGTTTGGGCAATGAATACATCAACTGAACCAATTTTAAAAGCAGAATTTCTTGACATTCTTATGTTATACAAGTCTTCAACTATGCAACTATTTCATAACCTATCCTTGCTCATGAAGGACTAGGCCTTTCTGGCTTCCAAAACAAGACTTTGACTTGTAGTTGTGACTTGTGACTTGACTTTGAGTTGAGACAGATGACTCGAAATGACTTGATGTTATATTAAATATCTGCATTAGGTTTAAGAAATTAGGGATTGTTTGTTTTGTTGAAACATGATTTGGTGATTTTCTGTTGCAATGCGCTCGTATCAGGTAGGCGGCTACACCAGAAATGAGGTTTTGATTATGTTGTGGATGAAAGTAGTAGTGAGGACAGCGATATGGAGGCTCTGCAGATCATACATCAGTGACACGACTACTACAACTTCATCCATCACTACACAACCCACAGGGAAAGGTACGCGATCGTGTCGTTTGGCTAGTCGAACATGTAGGGTTTGAAAAGAGCGGGGAGGAGAATAAAGTAACTGAACTCTACAGGGTCCACATGCACTGACCTACAGTCAGCGGTTCTGCTCTAACCCTACACAGCTGCTGCTGCTGTTTAACCAGAGAAGGAAGTCTGTTAAGTTTCGTTCTCTAGCTGCGTAAAGTTCGGCTGATCTCGGATGTTCGGCGGATATTCGCGTTCCTGACACATAACCTCCTACAATCCCTGAAACTGCATTTTCTAAGTCATGGTAAATCAGGGAACAAACTACAATCGTTACATTTCTTCAGAGTTCCAGATCTTTCCCTCTAACCAGTACGCTTGATTGCCAGAATCACTGCGGCAGGCACCAAATACAGTAAGGAACCGTCTCTAAAGTGCAGGTTCTGTTTAAAACGTACAACATTCAGAGAGATGACGAGCCTGTTGATGTCATTTATAAAGACCTGAAATGTACTGAAATACACAGATACTGTGCAAGACTGTAAAACTTTTTGCCATAACTTCACTGAGTCACAACACATAAACCTACTGCAGAATAAAACCATTAGTAATTTAGTAAAACACATCCTATAAACATACTACAACCTTCAGTTTGGTAAGATATATTTAGGTTGAATTGTAGTTATTTTTTTATAAGTATTAAATTACTCATTATATATATCAGATCAAATATCATTTGTATTTTGCAGAGGCCCATCTGATAAACATACTACAACCTTTAGTTTGGTAAGATATACCATTTAATTTTTAGATAAATAATAAACTACTACTGTGAGACAATAAGATGACATAGAGATCTAAAATCAATTGTAGTGTACAAACACCCATCTGATGACATGCTACAACCGTTATTTTGGTAAAATAGAAAATTGGTTGAATTGTAGTTATTTTTTATAAGTATTAATTGGTTTCTATATATACCATTATTTATATACCATATACCATACTTATGAAATATACCATTTAAAAAAAGATAATATTTAATAAACTACTACTGTAAGACATCCATATGACATACAGATCTAATATTGCCTGTAGTATACAGACACCCGTCTGACAAACATATTGCTACCTTAAGTTTAGTAAGATATACCATAGTTGAATTTTAGTTCATTTTTATGTTTAATAAATTACTGCTGTGAGACAACCATACGTCCATCAACGTCCACTGATACAGTAACATCTGTTTAGTACTAACGCCTCACTGTGGACTTGTGCCGTCTTTTTCTGATGGCAGATGCATGAACTTTGACATCAATAAGGCAAAAACTACCTGTAGGTCCTGCGGTGATGTTTTAGGATTGTTTGAGGCTTCTTTGCGCATCTTGTGCTCTGCTCCTGGACTGAACTTGCTAGAATAATCTGACCTGGCCGTGTTCCCAGGCATTTCACTGGTAAATTATTTTGTTTATTAAATTTTTAGTTTATTTAGTTTTGTTAAATTATTTTATAGTTTTTTATCCCCTCTCTGACCCATATGCACCTACAACCTTCTTTTTTGAAGGCCAGAGAACTTCATGAATCTTTTCTTGACTATGGTAATACCACTCATTTCAACAATCAGGAGCAAACCAAACCAAATATCTGAGTTTTAAATAAGACTGGCTCCTACAAAATCCTCTCTAATGATGTTCTAACCATTAGCAGCTGATGGTGGAGCACTTTAAGCAGTTTAAGCAGTAATAAATGTGGGGCTGTCCTAACCTGTTCCTTACAAGAAAATTGCATTTCTGTTAATTATAGTTTACACATGATTTGTAAAGAGTTTTATGTGTTTAGTTATATTGACTCAGTCTCTCAGTATTGTTCATATGAAGATCAAATCTCCAGATGCTTACATATGTTTAAAAAACAAAGGTTTTCATTTGGTTTAAGTCATTTTTCATGACTATGTGGCTCTGGCTTTTTGTGCACTGTAACAGGAAAACAATGAAGCTGTGTCATATGAGAAGCACCTTCAACAGATGAGTTAAAAGGCCCAGAAGAAATTAAACAGTATCTGTTAATGTCGACAATATGTTCAGCTTTTTATGGCCACTGTCTTTAACTGATATAAATGTGGAAACAGGAGTTACAGCATCATAACTCCATATGACTTGACTTGAGACTTGTTTGACGTATAGCAGGACTTAACTTGGCTTGCTTCAATTTTCCCACATTAACTTGGGATTTGCTTGTGACTTTAAGGTTAAGACTTGAGACTTACTTGTTACTTGCACATGTGTGACTTACTCCCACCTCTGGTAGAAAGTAAAAAGAAATCCCATTCACATTAAATTTGATGCCACATATAAACTGACTGGGATAAAAACTTATGGGGAAATGTTCATACTGGAGAATTTTTTCAGAATTAAAACAGATCTTGTGAAAATCAGATTTGAGCTGCCAATCTAAACGAAGCCAGAATTGCTGTGGCGCTATGTTATTCTTTTTAGTCACATATTCCAAAGTCACGGTTTTGTTGGTTTTGTAATTAAGTACTCTTATAGGTGTGTGTGTATCTGACTGTTCAGACCTGGTATTATAGAGAGAGTGTTCAGAGTGACACTCGCTCTGCCTCTTTACTGTGTCCTTTGTGTTTGTGTTTTTCTGACCTCCGCTAGCTGCTGTGTGTGTGTTGCAGTATAAGCAAGTGGAGCAGTATATGTCCTTCCATAAACTTCCAGCAGACGTCAGACAGAAGATCCATGAGTATTACGAGCATCGCTACCAGGGCAAAATGTTTGACGAGGAGAATATTCTGGGAGAGCTGAGTGAACCATTAAAGGAGGTTTGTTCTCTCACACACACATGCATGTTGGAACAAAACCTCAGAAGAGCAAAAAAACTTCTTAACTATCGGTGGAGCTTATTGTAACAAGATCTAATTCTAAGTCATTTGGACAATTCCTATTGGTCTGTTTATTAAAACATTTTATCACGGTGTAAGTAGCATCTGGGATTTTCATGCTTATTTCTACCCAAAGTCACATGTTAGCACTAAGCTATGCTGTTTCTTTGTTGTTTTTGAAGCTTGTTACAGACTTTAACCTACTTTGCACCTAGCGGTTTTACAGTTACTCTGCCTTAGTGCCGCTATTTCTGATTTTCACTTCTAACCTCTGCCTGAACATCAGATTAGATTCTTAATCATTGAGTTTTCAAGGACTTCTCACATAATTGGTCCAAAATCATGATTTATTAATTCCACTATCAGTTTCAAGATCATAATGTTTCCCAACTAAATTAACTATAAAATAAGAATATTACTATAATACACATGTTTAGCACAATAAGCATGGCAATTCTATTAAACAATAATGTTTTTCTAGCTGCCTGAAGACTCTGAGGGTTCCTCACTGCTCCTGACACATGCATGTAGACACTCCCAGTCACAAACAGAGTCTCGCAATCATCCTTTAAGGATTTTTGATTTAGGACATATCCTCAATCCAACACCAAAACACTCAACTCTTAAATAAATCAAATGGCTCCAGTTTTAGAAGACTTTGAAAAAAGGTGAAACCCAATAATCAGATGATACAAGAGACAATAGTAAGAAAACCTCACAGGTTCAATCACTGTAACTGTCATTCTGATCCTGGCATGTGTCCCGGCCCTGCATTACAGACGGAAAATATGACTAATATGATCTATGACTAATTATTTAATATTATACAATTAAAGTACCAAAGACTTAAATAGTAATGCTAATACTACACAGTTAGTTATATAATTTATTACATATGGAGTTCAAATTCAGAGTTTTTCTATTTCTTTTAATGTCAAATAATATTAAAGGCAATGCGAACATATAAAAGATGACTTTTCATTCCTCAAAATACTAACTTTTCATCAAATTCTAATTAGCATGAATCTAATGTTAAAGTTTATAATCCATACATTCTACTGAATTTGTAACATGCTTTTAAAATCACCTTTGAAAGTCATTGCATATGCAGCTGATATATATATGTGTTAGATCAACAATGTGGAGCTTTCACTGTTTCATTGTCCTGACCACATGGCTCTGTGCTGTTTCCACTGTCTCTGAACAGGAGATTGTAAGCTTTAATTGCCGCAGCCTGGTGGCCAACATGCCGCTCTTTGCTAACGCCGACCCCAACTTTGTGACAGCTGTTCTGACCAAGCTACGCTTCGAGGTGTTCCAGCCCGGTGACTTTATCATTCGAGAGGGAACTGTAGGCCGCAAAATGTACTTCATTCAACATGGCCGGGTCAGCGTGCTCACACGTGGAAACAAGGAGACCAAACTCAGTGATGGATCATATTTTGGGGGTAAGCTTGGATGGAGCTTGTTGCATGTTGGGGTTGGGCTGAGGTGCTTGAACTCAAGCCCTATTGTTATATTGTAATAATAATTAAGTTTTATAAAAAATGTCATTCAGCTTCAGCAAGGCTCAGCTCTGCTCAACCGTAAGTAGAGCTTGTGGGTTGACTGTATTTCTTCAAGCCTCATCGCTCTTGAATGCCCCCTCTGTAGTTTGTACCAGCCACATGAGAATATGTTCACCTCAGTAACACCAATCTGTCATGAGTGCCCATCGCCACATGCAAGTAAAATACTTTTTAGTTTCACTGGCATGCAAAATAACTAACCACAGACCACTGTTTTAGGATGACGTGTAGAGGCAGACATTTTTTACCACCAAAAAACAAAACCACAGCAAAGCTATAGCAACATTAGCTCATTCATGCTTCAAAGGAAACTCCTAAATATATAAATAAAGACAGAACAGTGTGAACTTCGCAAAAACTTTTTCAATCCAGCAGCTATCTCACACAGAAAGTGAGCAAATGGCCAGAGTGAGCAAATACTTGTATTCCTGTGTTTTCCACGGGACTAATAAAACCTGGTTCTGGAAATGTATGCACAAGGCAGTGCGGAAAGCCAGTCAGAAACTATTTGGCCACCTTTTACATCTTACATTTACATCTAAAGGGCAGCACAGTGCCACAGTGGGTAGCACTGTCGGCTTACAGTTCAATTCCCTACCAGAGAATACCAGAGTCCTCTCTGTGTGGACTTTGCATGTTCTCCCCTTGTCTGGGTGGGTTTCCTCCCACAATTCAAAGACATGCAGTCAGGCCAGCTGGAGATACTAAATTGTCCCATAGGTGTGTATGCCTGTGATGAATTGGTAACCTGTACGGCATTGTTGGGATTAAACCAAAATATAATAATAGACAGCAGAAGTTCTAACTTCTGAATCATTCCTCCAACATTTTTTAAGGAAAGCACTGAATAATTGTGTTTATTTGGTAGCTAATTGTCCAGTTTTAGCATGTATGCTAGCAGAATAAGTGGTGTTTTTTTTTGCTTATATTTTGCTCTTGTGAAGAACATGTAGCTTTGCTCAACAATGTACGCACAATATTTTGATTTGACAGGACAACCAGTGATAGCTACAAAGTAAATGTTAACGAGTAACCCTACTAGAAAAAACAGCATATGCTATGTTTTGGATCCTGACATGCTAAACAGCAAGAATGGAAATTACAAAGCTGCTTGTGTATTTTGTGTTTTAATGCTAGTATGCTAGTCAAGCAGCATGACCATGCAGCGTGACCAGCTAAACCAGCACCAGACCAGCACTACACCAGCTTAAACCAGCATAGTCCAATTTACACCAGTGTAGAATGCGTGCCGGTTTATACTGTTTTTTTTTTTTTTTTCTTCAGCAGGGACATGAGGTGGCTAATTGGCCAATGTGGCCACCTTATGCTTGTATTTAATAGCTATAGCTGCAAACAATGAACAAGAAAAGACAATTAAATTGTTAATAGCAACTATTTATATGACATTATTTGCATTATTACCATTATTACCAACGTACCATTTTTTAGATTTCTAAGTGACATGATTTTCAGAAGTCATAACATTACCTTGTTACAATCCTGCATCCGTCAATGCTTTAGTCCCTAATAATGCAATATGAATACAGTTCTGATATATGTGTGGTTAATGCTGGCACTGGGTAAATGATGGCTTCTGTATTTCATGTTCATTATGAATGGAATTGGCTTGTAGCTAAATAATAAATTGCTATACAATTAATTACATTATTTGGGGGGCATAGTGCCCATAAGTAGGTCCAGCATCGGTAAGTTTCTATTTACACACTTCTATAAATGTGTAAGCCCTGTGCTGAATGTATATAGGAGGGGTTTGTCTCTACTGCAGTACTGAGAGATCTTCAGTGAAGTTAAGAATTTATTAGACAGCCTTTCTCTATATTGAAACAAAATATTCTGCTGATTTCTGACTCTGATTGTGTGTATGTATTTGTCACTCACCCTCAGAGATCTGTCTGTTGACCCGAGGCAGAAGGACAGCAAGTGTCAGAGCTGATACATACTGCCGCCTTTACTCTCTCAGTGTTGACAGCTTCAATGAAGTGCTGGAGGAACACCCCATGATGAGACGGGCCTTTGAGACAGTAGCAGCTGACCGACTGAACCGCATTGGTACTGTATCTAATATGGCTTTTTGTCATTTTAGAGAAACACCTAAGCAGTAATATTTACTTTAGCCAAAACCTTTAGCAGAAACTTTTGCCTTGATTAACCAAAATGTAGTGAACCAGCCAAGATATGTTGGACACCCCAGGTTTGCTTCCTTAGTTTTGCTCTAGACCTTCTATATATTATAAGACCTTCTAAGTATATTGCATTACTTAGAACAGTTATTGCAGTAGCATCTTGATCTTTGTGCATTTTTATACATAACAGTTTACCATTCAGTGTAAGAAGAACCATGACAAACCAAGAAACCATTGTTTGAGATTACTTAACAGTTCTATGTGAGGTAAATGTGCAATGAATTAGGCCTGTAGCATGATGCTAATTGATAAGGTACAAGTTTGCTTTACTTGTTAGCTCCATTAGCCATGTGTCTGCAGTGGAAACTACCGCGGCTACTACTTCAAAACATCAGACATCTCTAGGTAAATCGACTGTAAGTAACTGTGGCACCCCATCTCCCTCTGTTCATCTGTAACAGGTAAGAAGAACTCCATCTTGCTGCGAAAGACCTCTCAGGGTGGGTCTGTTGCAGGGAGCAGTGTGGGCCGAGGGCCTGGTGGGGGTGGCCGTGGTGGAGGCTCTGGTGCGGCTGGTTCCTGCGACAGCATCCTGGTGCAGCAGATCGTCAAACATGACAGCATGCCCACTATGCAGGATATCACGGCTGGCACCCGGGGCAGCACTGGTGGCACCGTGTCCCCCCACCCCAGGCCAGTTATCTGGGCTCCACTGGTCCACGCCCCCCTGCAGACAGCAGCGGCCACCACCAATGTGGCCATCACTCTACTACAGCAACAACAGCAGCAGCAGTTCCAACAGCAGCAGCATGGGCTGCCCGCCGGCGTATTCCTGCCCTCTCCTCTTCCAATTTCACCCTCGCCCAGTTCCTGCCCGCTTTCTCCCCCACGCCCCCCTATGTTGCACCCACGCCAATCTCTTAGCTCTCTAATTGGAGTAATGGGTGGCCTCCCACCTCGGGGTGTTCCCTCCTCCATGACCCCTACTCCATCCCCCTCTACAGCCGGACCGCCCACTGTGGGAGGAGCCCCACTGACTGGTGGAGCTGGGGTTGCTAAAACCCCTCCTACTCCTATATCGACGGTCCCTGCTCCCTTGCAAGCTGGCCGAACTCTCCACTACAGTCTCCGACTCCACACAGAACCCTCTCCAGCAAGCAGTACAGTGGGAGTAGGGGCTAACACATCCCCTCTCCACAAAGCCACGGCTCCTTCCACCACCCCAGCCGTAGCAGCTCTGTCCTCTGAGAGCCGGCTCAGCCAGCAGGGGGCAAAAGAGGCTTTGATGCGTCACGTTGGAGGTGGCAGCACGCAAGGACTGCCAGTGCTAGGACGCTTGACCCAGGAGGCCCGGCTACTCTCAGCGTCACAGCCCACACTTCCTCACCGTGGCTGGCCAGGTATCCAGCCTCATCCACCCCTGCACCGGAAAGCTTCTGGGGGTAGTCTACTACCAGCACCCTTCTTGGTGTCACAAGGACAGCTTGCACGAGGTGGAAGTGCAGGAGTGCTGAGTTCAAACACTGCCCAGGTCCAGAAACCACCTGCACACCCACCTCTGCCCTTGCCCTCTCCACTTACACATGCACACCAAACAGCACCAGCCACAGGGCCTGCACCCGCCCCTGCACCTGCTTCTGCACCTGCACCACTTGTCTCCTCCTCCCCGAAACAGACTCCTCTCTCCTCTGCTAATGCCTCCCCTGCCCTTACCCCAGGCTCCTCCACTCCAGGGCTCCCACAATCCCAGCGCCCAAAGCTGTCTCGTCCCTCCTCCCCTCCTCAGGCCTCCTCAGAATTGATCCTCACCTCTGGACCTACTCCTCTGGCCCCTCCACAACCCCCACAGAGCAGTAAACCTTCACCCACCTCCCCTTCACAACCTTCATCCTCCTCTTCCTCTTTCTGTGCCCAGCAAGTTGCTTCTTCTTTGGTTTCCTCTGTGCCTCAGAGCCCTCGTTCCAAGTTCTCCCCAACACCTCCATCATCATCTCCATTATCCTGCAACACCAGCCCAACTCCCACTGCTGCTGCAACCCCATCTCACACCCGGACGCCAACCCCCATTCAGACCCCTGTTCCCACACCTACTCATACTCAAGCACCAGCCCCTATTCCAACACCCACCCAGACCAGAGCTCCCACTCCAGCTCAGACTCCAACGAACGCAGCTGTCCAGATTCCTACCCAAATTCGGAGTCCCACCCCTGTACAAACCCCTGTGACAAATCTCATGCAAACTCAGTCTTCAGCTTGTATTTCTGCTCTTTCTCAACCTCGGACCTCATCCCCTGTCCAAATTCTGAGCACAGTGAAAAGCCCGATGCAAACTCCAGCTCCAGACACTTCCCAAGTTTCTGTGCTCTCTCAAGCCCGATCTCCACCCAGCCAAAGCCCCACTCAAACACCATCTCACACCCGAACCTCAACTCCAGCCACGTCCCAAACAAGTTCTCCTCTTCAGACTCCAACCCCTACAGCCCCAACTACAACACCACCTCAGACTCAGACCCCTTCCTCCACCCAAACCCGAAATTCAAGCCCAGTCCTGACCCCAACATCGACATCTATCCCAACATCATCACAAAAGCCAACATCTACCCCTCTTCAAATATCCAGATTTTCTCAAATCCCAGTACCAGCCACATCTCCACTCACACAACCCCCAACCATGCTCCAAGCTCCAAACCCAAGTCCAACTTCTTCAACACCACCGTCTCTGTCTCCTTCAAAATCAACCTGTGTCTCACCTGCAGCTTCTAAACCCACTCCAGGAGCCCAGGCTGCCTCAACCACTGCCTCCTCCACTTCATCCAAGGTGGAGAAACAAGACAGGAAGGAATCAGATGCACTGAGACACAAACTTCCAGCTAATATGTGAGGAGGCAGAGACTACTGTTTTGCACTTGGACATTGGAAGAGGGTTAGAGTTCATTTGTCGTGCTAGTGATTGTAGGGGCAAGTAAGGGAGCAGAACTGGAAAGAGACTACAGCACACGGCAGCTCTATCAGACCGAACCTGTGGGTGCCATGGGCATGCCATTCCTCATCACAGCCCTTGGCCTTCACCTAAGGGCCGAATTATACTTCTGCAACTGCAAGTCTGCAAACTTGTGCAGGCGTTGGGTATTGACAATCGCATAGGTGCCTGTGTGTTTGCACATGGCATTAATGCATGGACTTGGCAGTGTCGCATTTATCGAACCAGAATGTACAGAAAACGAAGAAGAAATCTAGACACAGCAATCTGTTTTCAACCCCGGGAAAAGTCTTGTGTTGCAATGTAGTAGGAGAATGAATGCAGGAAGTTTTCACTGGAGGTGAAAAGAGAGATATTTTTTATCAGACAGTATTTTGTTTAGTTCTGTTTTGAGTGTGCAGCTCTACCAGATTTACTCCCCTGTTCAGTACACAGCACCACAGATTCAAATGATATGTAGTAGAGATGGTGGAGGTGTACACATCAGCTCTCTCTCTGAGCCTCTGCAATGTGCAAAGACCCATAAAAAACCTCTCTGCTCCAGATATGTTTACGTGCTTCTTTGCAGAAGTATAAATCAGCCTTAAGATGACTGATGCAGCGTTTAGGGAGAATATGGACCGTGTAACGAGCGTTCGACGTGCAGTGTCCTCTCTAACTAACCGCTGTGTCGTCTTCTCTTTGTAAGCAAAGATTTCAAATTAAACAGACAGCAGTCGATCGAGCGAGGGAATGTTGATCATCAAGCACAGTTACCTGCTCATGCCTCCCCCAAGCTCTGGTAGACAGCATCAGGTCAAATTAAAATGACTTTGACGCATTGACCTGGAACAGCGACCCACACAGCCTGCCACTGCCAGAACAAAAAAGGGGACTGTAGAAAAGAAGGCCGATGAAGGTCACAAGCAGAAAACTTGTCTTTGTTTTCCAGTTCCACCCCCTTCTTGTCACCTTTTATTCACCAAAGTGTAACACTTTGTCATGATATAAATAAAAAAACTGTTATAAATAGGCACAGTAATATTTCTGAAATAACAGTACTGAAATAATGACATTAATCAAAGTAATTAGGAGCAAATCCACTAGTAGTTTCTCGTCTCAGGTGTTTGGTGTTAGTTATGGACAGTGCAGCTCTAGAGTCCTCATTCACAATGACTGGTGTAATTATAATGTGTTTCGTGTCGCACTTAAATTGCTCCGTTTTTCCACAGTGACTACAGTGCTATAGTTCCACCTAGATCTCTGTAAATACAGGCCTCACTTTCTCTGTCTCTGTTCGTAAAACACACACGCTTAATGTTTCTGTGGTCTTTCATCTCCCTCTGTGTGCTAAGCTTTCATCTGTCAAATTGCCTTTATAGCTGCTGCCATCAGCCTAAACACACACACACACACACACACACACACTCCTGGTCCCTGTATTTCTTTTTCTCTTTCTATCATTCCTTTCCCCTTGCTCTTATGTTATGTCGTGTGCCGTCCTTTGCTGTCTCGTGAAGGTATGTCCCTTTTCTACCCCTAAAACCAGGATGCCTAGACTGTACATTTAAGGACCAAATGGTTTTATTTTTATTTGTTATCACAGCTTTAGCTTTGGGGCAAAAAACAATAGTCTATGATTCTAATAATAGTGAAGGAAGGAAGGGTGATGATGTTAATGATGATGATGATGATGATGATGAGTATGATACGTGAACTGAATTATGATGTGAGGGTGATTTCAAAAAAGAATAAAGAACATTTAGAATCAGTGTGTTGTTTACCCTTTGTAAAAAGTGCTGTGTCTGCTTTCACTGCACTGAATGTACACAGCTTCCCTGTTAATAACCTTGAGTTCTATATTTAAAACTTAAGGTTGTTCGTAGGGAATTTGCTGCAGTAACAGCTTCTACACTGCTGTGAGGTTTTGATTGCAGGTACTGATGATGGATTATTGGGCTGTGGAGCAGTACTGGAACTGCACTTTCTCAACTGACGGAGCTCCATATAACTTTTACAAGAACTTTGGGAAGAGTTGAAGTGGCGTTGGAGTAATCCAGAATTAATAATCCATCATCATTTTCTATGGAGATTATTCAAACTGTGCACGCATTTGATCACCTGTGCCTGCCTACCTTAGCCGACTAATTAGAAGAGGGCAGATAGACTCTATATATCCTCCTCTTCTTCTCTCTCCATTTCCTCCCCTCTCATTATACTCCCAGGAGTTTGAGGGGTCCCATGTTGGCTGGCTATTCCAATGTTGACCAGCTGCTAACACACTAACCAAATCAGCACTGATGCTAGCTTCAAAGACAACAAATAGTTTGGTTGAGTTCATTCTTTGACATGAACTCTGCCAGCTGCCTACAAAATGTGTCTCTGTGATTCTGGAAAGGTTGCTGTTGGTCTTTGTGAGTGCTCAGTGCTGTAGGAAGAAGACAGACACTCCATAACCATAATAATACTGATCCTGAGATGAAGTGATGCTGATACCAGGGCAAGTAAATGTAGAATAAGCATGTTTAACTGATGATGTTTTTGTAACCTGTGTAGTTGTTTTGTGAACAGTAGTATAAGAACAGTATAGTATAGATGTGCTAAATATCTCTCTCTCTCTCTCTTTCTCTCTCTCTCACTCTGTCTCGTTTAATCACACTGAGAGAGATTGGAGATTGTGCTGGTTTTAGACTGAGGTTAAGCCTCTCCATGGCACAGGGTGCTTGTGTCATCACAGCCGTCCATCCAGGTGCTATAATCCTCCCGTAGAGGACGGAAATTGTAGCCCTAACCAGCATGCTCTCCACTCCTGTTTCCTCTTCTCCTTTCATATTTTACCATCTTCTCCTCTCTCCTCAACTCTTGTCATATTTTATTCACCTTACTACTGTTCTCTCCTCCTCTCCTTTCTTATCCTTTCCTGTTTCAATCCTTTCTCTCCACCTACTCTCTCCTCCCTCTCTAACAGAGCTCCATTCAGAATCCCTCTCATTATAATACCACTAATATGTAGATCAGGTGGATATTTGGAGAACGTACAGGTCTAACATTACGACATACACACTAAACATCAGCAAACTTGCAGTACCAGAATGAGCCACATGATGGGGTCAAACATCACTGCAGATGATAAAGGTGCCATATGATGAAAACTAAGTTTGATGTAGTACACTCAAATGTGGTTCTTCAATGGTCCTTTAGTGAAGACACTCAAAGAACCATTTCCATGCTCAAATGGTCCGTCGCATGGTGAAAGGGTCCTTCAGATTGATGGAGAATGTGTTGTAAATGGTTCTATATGTTTTATAAAGCAGCAGCTTGTTACAATAGAAGAACCCTTTTGGAATGGAGAAACTTTTTGAAATGGTTCTATGAAGCACCAATTAAAATTCTTCAACTGTTACTAGCTTGAGATTGTGAAAATAGTAGGTGCTTTATATAATAAAATGTTTCTATAGAGCCAAATGCAACACATTCTCTGACAGTCTGAGGAAACCTTCACCTTGCAAAAAACCATTTAAGCATTTAAATGGTTCTTTGAGTATTCATGGCTCTACACTCATCGTCAAAAGAATAGTTGCACCAGAAGGAAGTGTCGGATTGCAATGCTATTCGGAAGGAAGATAAAGGTTACCAGGAACAATAAATGATGAAAAGTTTAGGCTGATATGGGCAATAGTTATTGAGCTACATATTTATTGAGTAGTGTCTCTCAGTATGGTGTTGGGCCTCCATGTTTGCTAACACAACATGCATACGTCTCAGCATGGAGGTTCGTAATGGTATCCTGCAATAATCCATCCCATGCAGCACAAATTTTCTCAGACAGTTCCTGCAGATTTTGCAGTAGGAGTGGATCACATGTGGACATGTGATGGGTGACAACAAACCGTTCATCTTGGCGCTGACCACGGTGTCTCCATACATGGATTTGTTGGTCGTCTCCACCCAGACAAAAGTGGGACTTGTCACTGAAGATGACCCACTGCGGGTCACTCCATGACATTCTGGCATGACAACATTACAGTCTTTGGTGACGTTGACATAGTGTTAAGGTTAATTGATGTCAGAATGATTGTCATTCACATATATCAGTCTTAAAGGCACAGTAACAAAAACAGCCTGGTTTATTCTAAAGCAGTGGTTCTCAAACAGGACTTTGGGTCTCTAAAGTGTGCCAGGAAAAAGTGACATTGTCTGGGGGGGCCCTACGTAACAGTTTGAGAACGACGGTTCTAAGGGAGAGGCAGAGACTGGGAAATGGTCATGTCAAAATGAAACATGACACAAACGTCATAAACGGACGTCAGGAAAAAGGAAGAAAAACTGTAGGATATGGGCCCTTTAAATGTTGCGAGTTCAAGACAAAGACGGAGCTTGAAATGTTGACATTTACACTTTTAGTAACACATCAGAGGACAAGGAGGAGGGAGAAGGACAGAAATAGAAAGAGAGAGTTGGGGAGATCTATAGCATTTGGCCTAAGCAGCGACCAGTAAGGCAAAACCTCAACGTATGTTGATGACTAATGATTTTGTAAATGACCTACTTTCTATTGCTCTATTTCTATTTTCCCCTTTCCTATTTTCATATTCAGCTTTATGATAATTGCTAGACAAGGAAACGTAACCTGTGACATTCATTGGGGAGAGAGAGACAGAGAGAGAGAGAGAGAGAGAGAAAGGGAGAGAGAGAGTGAGAGAGAGAGAGAGAGAGAGAGAAAGACAGAGAGAGAGTGAGGCTCTCTGCTCTTACACAGTAGCGGGAGCTGAGATTGGTGAGGTGGGCAGGTAGCGGGGGAGAGATACCACAGAATGCTTTAATCTCACATACACACACATTGCTTGTGTGCGCTTGAACGCCGTGGTAGGCTGCGCACACACACACATACAGCCCATTCAGGCTTCAATGAGGTGATCCCCTCCGGAGCCTCTAAAGGCTAAACCACTTCAAACAGGAAGTGTGTGTGTGTGTGCTTCTCCTATCTTTCTCTGTTTCTTCCTCTTTCTTTCTCTCACGTTGTGTTCTCTCTTCACTGTTTTTTCTTCTGCAGTGTCTCATCTTGTTTTTTTAAGCATGAATCATTTTACAGTACAGACGTCTCTACTTACCATCAGAACTACCCATGACACCACTATGTGTGTGTCTGTGTGAGACATGCAGACGGGTAATTGAAGAAATAACCTAAATAAACGAGTGGAGAAAATGAGCAGATGAAGTAGTGCAGACGCTTCCAGACGAGTGTACTGCATCAAACAATTATAGGTGCAGTATGTAGGATTTTTTGTTTAAAACGCTCCAAAATGAACTAAAAATAAAGTAAAATATGAAGAAAAAACTGTTTTGATGGCACGTCAAAGATGTCTGTATATTGCCTTGCAGAGCTATCTAGAAAGTTAGCATGCTAACCAGCTAGGCCCAGACTGTTCTGACTGTAATACTGCCTTGTGCCTCAAGAGACAATAGTGAATCACTGTAGCGTTAATTTGAATCAGTCCAGCAGGAAGGGATAAAGATGTAGTACTGCTCCAACAGTGTGCTCTAACTTCTTGGCAGTCATGTTAAGGTTCCTGCTCTCGGTAAGATAATTTAAGGACAGGTAGCCAATGAAATGATTGAAGCTCTTGGCAGCTACCATTGTAACAGCCACTGTCGCCGCCGGGAAGAATCCATGTATGGAAGTGATATAAGCAAAAGTAAAGGGAAGTTAAGGGGTGAAATTTGATGTTGAACTAGACTGGTAAGAACTGAAGAGGGAGGAGGAGCTGTGCATTTTCTGGTGCTATATTGTTGGGAGTATGAATTTGATAGGTTGCACCATCTTACTTGTTGTTCCTTCAAACAACTAACATTCTGTAGTGCTCTGTGGCTTGTGTAAAAATGCTGAGCAATCCAAACTTCTACAGTACTGTCCATGTCATTTAAATTCCTGTGATTATAGTTGTAAGATATTTATTGTTCCCACGCCAGAAAAAAACAGAAAGCACACATTTACAGTTACACACAACTGCTGACAATGTTTTGTTCAGAATTCTCGGTATTTCACATGTCCTTTTAGGAACCTTGCTTTCAGTTTTTCAAAGAAATCTGCTTGGCCATCTTTCCATGCTTCTTGTGAAAACCTACAAACTTCAGTCTTAGAAGTCGGTTGCATGTCTGCTTCTCACATTCCAAGCAACTACAATTACACATATAGATTCATCAGTCCAGAAAACCTTACTCCACACCTCACATGTCTAGTTTAAGTATTTTACTGCAATTTTTTTTTTTAGCTTGTGTCGGCTTGGCAGCTACACAACCTTTCAAACTCAGTGTCGAGTTGTATCACAGCGTAAGGGACAGCTGTGGATTTTGTTCAGGTTTAAAGTAAGAGTGGAGCTTAAATTTTCTCCTCTGTGTCAAAAATGAAAGTTTTAGTACAGTTATCTGATGGTGGTAGGTTTAGTGGTTTAGGTTTAGTATCAGGTTTTGCAAAGTTGTTAGGACTTCCATTTTCTCTATCATTTTAATGCATATTTCCGTTTTAGTTACTTGTTGTTGTTTTTTTATTCTCTTTTTCATTTGACTTTCCTCTACCTGATGCACTTGGATTGTCTCATATACTTCTCAGAAACAACTTCTGAAAAACTTCTTAAGACTTGGCAACTTCTTAAAAAACATTTTAAAGTAATATTAAAGGGGACCTTTTTGCAATTTTCAGTTTTTTTCACTTTCCTTTGTGCTTTCCCACTGTGTTGTGCTTTTTGTGCATGGAAACAGCCTGTAAAGTTATAAAGCTCAAAGTACACACCAGAGGGAGAAACTCTCTCCCACAGAAACCACTTTTCTCAGCTGCCTGAAACACCTTGTTAGAATCCCACCCCTTTTCTCTGTTACAAGTAGACTAATACAGCAGAACCTTTTGCCTTTGCCTTTGTAAGAATAGCCACAGTGGTGTGGGGGGCGGAACTTGTAGCAGGATGCCACTCTGTTGGTTGGCCATTCAGAATAGAGTGGGTGAGCTGACCAATCAGAGCACACTGGGCTCATCAGGAGGCAGGGCTTAAAGACACAGGAGCTCTAACAGAATGTTTCAGATAGAGGTTGAAATTTGAAGCGTGTGAATTGGAACTAGAAGATCCCACAAATAAAATTATGAAGCCTCAAAGTAGAAGGTCCCTTTGAAAAATATGAAGGTCCCTGACTTTTGCACAGTACTTTAAGTAACTTTGAAAGGAGGTCTGTTATTGGATCATGGGTGGCAGGAGTTTCACCTTTAAATACTACTGAAATGCTAGTGTGTTAGTAGGAACAGTGACTATAGTGGCATGTATATACATGGGAAAGACAACAGTATAGGGATGGAAATTGTGGTCGAAAGCGGACTTTGAGTGGCCGAGATGCTCGTGCATTAGTGTGATATGTAGGGAAAAACAGAAGAGCAACTGGTCCTCAGGTGACTGAGAATGCCAACGCAGGACATGATCAGTCTGGGTCAGCAAGAACAGTCTGTCCACAAATACACAGAGAGGGATGTCAGTAGCAGAGCTGAAGTGCGTAGACTTCTCATTACAAAGATGAAAGCACGTTTGAGAGTTCAGTGGTGCAAAAACCAAAGACACTGGTCTACAGAGATGTGGAACAAAATGGTCAGATGAGTCATTGCTCACAATATTCTCACAGTAGAGAATAGAGTGCATGTTTGGTGTGCACAAAGAGGGTAGCACAGGACTAAATGCTTAAAGCTGACCCAATACAAAGTTGCTCTCCGAAGAAACATTTCTATTCTGATGGGAATGGTCTTTTCCAGGACGACAGTGTCTCCATCCACAGGGCATGAGGGGTCACTGAATGTTTTAATGAGTATAAAAATAAGGTAAATCATGTGTTATGGCCTTCACCGTCACAAGATCTCAACCTAATGAAACACCTTTGGGGATTTTGGACTGATAGACTGATAATTACTTTTTATGTAAACCAGGTACTTAAAAATAATACAATCCATGTATTTAATGTTGACATACACTGACCATAAATAAAGTACATAAAGTACTCCTCCTTGAATCTACTCTTTGTCTCTTTTATCAGCTCCATTCACCACTTAGGTGCACTCTGGAGTTCTACAATTACACTGCTGTCCATCTGTTCCTCTTTGTTAGCCCCCTTTTACCTTGTTCTTCAATGGTCAGGACCCCCCACAGGACCACCACAGAGCAGGTGTTATTTGGGTGGTGGATCATTCTCAGCACGATGTGGCAGTGGCATGGTACTGTGGTATGAGTGGATCAGACAGAAGTGCTGCCGTGGTGTTTTCAGACAACATCAGTTGTAAAAGTGCTATATAAAGACATTTTGATTGATTGACCTTGTTGATCAGCTTTAAAGACGATAGCTTATCCACTGCTGCACAGTTTGTGTTGGTCATCCACTACTTCACCAGTGGTCACAGAATGCTGCCCACAGGACGTTCTTGTGTGGATAGTTTAGGTTGGTGGACTATTCTCATTCAAACAGTGACAGTGAAGTGTTTAAACACTCCAGCAGCCCTGCTGTCTCTGATCCACTCACACCAGCACAACACACACTAACACATCACCACCACGTCAGTGTCACTGCAATGCTGAGAATGATCCACCACCCATATAATACCTGCTCTGTGGTGGTCCTGTGGGGGTCCTGACCATTAAAGTACAGGGTGAAAGGGGCTAACAAAGTATGCAGAGACACAGATGGACTACAGTCTGTAATTGTAGACATAGAGAGTGCACCTGTAAGTTAAGTGTAGCCGATAAAATGGACAATGAGTGTAGATACAAGGAGGTGTACCTAATGAAATGTCTGGTTGGCACATGTTAGTAAGTCTTACATGCCTGTTGGTTCATTTTTTCAGTTTATGGTGGATTTGAACAAATCCATGCAATGACTCGGGGCTTGGAGGTGAAATCTGAAGCACAACCTTTGTTCTTCTACACAGCTCACAAGATATGAAACAATTCTTGTCATTTTTACTGAATTAATGTTTAGTTGTATTTAATGCCATTTACTGCTTTCATTGACATAATCACATCTATTACCCATTTAAATAGATGCTTTGATTCTTAGGCCTTTTCACTGTACAGTATATGTTATCTCAGACTGTCCACCCCACTGAATGGACACTACACGTGCACAACCCCTAATACAGACAAAGAGCCAATACCGCGGTGGTTGTCGAAATATCAACCAATCCCAGCACGTGGGGGCGGGGCTTGGCGGAATACGGGTGGAGAAACCCGTGCGGCAGTAAGTAGGACAAACCGCTTCCTGGGTTTAATAGAGGAGGAGGAGGAGGAGGAGGAGGAGGATGAGGAAGCTTACGAGAGAGAAAGAAAGGAAGATAGAAAGCAAGAAAGAAAAAGTGGAGGGTGGGAGGAGGAGGTGTGTGTGTATGTAAGCGATTGTGTTTGAGGGAGGGCGAAGGATGGTGTGGGTGGGGTTAGGATGGCGTGTGCGTGTGAGTGTGTGTGCGTGTGGGTGGGAATCGCCCGTGAGCGGAAGCGGAGTCGCGGAAAGGTGACGGAGGGGCGCGCGCAGGGTGGCAGTGTACCGGAAGCGCGCGCGGACAGGTGGGACGAGGAGCGACAGGTGAAGAAGAGAGAGAGACTCAGACAGAGAGACAGGTAAGCAGGAGAGAGAGAGAGTGGGGGAGTGCCGGGTAGTGTATGGTGAGTGTCGGTGAAGCGTATGTGAGGGTCGTTAGTGTGGAAGTAGAGTGTGTTCGAGCGAAACTCGCCGGCTCGGGACAGAAACGGAGCAGAGCGCAAGCTTTACCCGCACTCATCCGCTCCCTCCCCCGTGTATGTGTATGTGTGTGTGTGTGTGTGTGTGTGTGTGTGTGTCTGTCCTGCTGCTGCTTCTGCTGAAGGTCGCTGCTGCTCTCGCCTTGTCACGCGGAGCGGTTACCTGAGGACAGGTGAGGCAGCTTGGGGAGAGCTGGAGAGAGAGAGATATAAAGATAGAGAGTGAGGGAGTGAGGGAGAGAGAGAGAGAGAGGGTGGCTCACATACCCAGAGTAACTGAGCTAATGAAGCTGTAGAGCTAACAGCTCCCACCACAGAGTCTAACTGCTTCTCTGTGAGCTATGCTGTAGACTCTCTGCCCCTCTTCATCAAACTTTTATACCCAGTGCGGCTTTAATGGGACTCCGCTTTGCCCTGCTGGAGCTGACTGAGGGTCAGGCGGAGGGTCCAATTCCCGTTGCGTTTGGGCCATCATTGGCTTTCTGCTGTTCTAGAAGACCTAGAGCTTTAAAACAAAAGCATATCGTCTGAAGAGGTTTTTCCAAGACTCTGTATCTGATCCTCTCCTGCTGTCATTTTAGGGCTGACCGGTGGGGCTGGGCAGTACTGCCAACATTCATCATGATGTTTTGAGCGCACTGAAAGTTAGTAAGCCATTCCTCCTGAGTGCTGGAAAAAGTGTGTAACTAACCAGACAGCTTGTTTTGTTTGGACACTTTTGTTCCATTTTCTTTGCTTTGAATGACACCAAAGGGAATTTAACGTAGTATTCAAACATCAATCAGACATTAACCACATTTCCAGAAAGGAAACTTTTATTTGAACTGTTCTTTCAAAACAATCTGAAGCACCCTGAATTGTGAAGAGTCGCAGTCAGCAGACAAGCCCTGCACAAAATGGAATTAAAAACAAACAGCTTTGCAGCAGAGACACTGATATTATCTTCTTATATGATGGGCGTAATTTTCATTATCATATATGTCACTGATATTAATGTCACGGTAGACCAATTTAGACAAGACGTCGGGCAGCCCTACTGAATGATGGTGACTGCCTGCTCTCGATTACCAAAATCTTCTCTTTCATACCCTCCTTCGTCTGTGTTTATACTGTGCACACATGTACGTATGTTTGTAGGCTGTGTGTGAGTGCGTAGACATGAGTATTGTGTGTTTTCTGTCGTGTCAGTGCAGACTGTGGGTGTGTTGTAACTTTATGTTGACACAGTTTGACTGAGATAGATTCCCAGTATTGTGTGACTGTACAGTTCTTCATAAACTGATTCAGTTCAGGTCAGGTCAGCATGGCACTACATGACTTCAGCTTGCCGCTCTCTTGGCAGTTAAGGAGCAGGTTGAGGTGCTACTTCCTTTTAGTCTAAACGTGTTTCTGACTCTCCCAGAAGAGCCGAGTGGACTGGCTCGACCAGCTCGACCGGCTCAGGAAGGGCTGACAGCCCCCACCTGCAGCTCAGGGTGCTCACCTGTGGACCTCACCCAAGGCTCGGATCAGTGGTGCCGCCTAGTCTGAAATAGAGCGTGTTCTGTGACTACTTTCTAAAGGGACGTTTACCTTTTTCTGCTTGAGTCTCAGAGCCTGGGAAAAAAACTGTACACTATATGCCGATGAGCACTATAAGGCCAAAATTTTGCAGACACCTGCTTATCCAGTGTATCTTCTGAACTCTAGGGCTTTAATAGTGAGTTTGTACCCCCTATGCTGCAGTAACAGCCTCTGGGATGGCTTTACACTAGATGTTGGAACAACATTCAGCACTAAGAGCATTAGTGAGATCAGATACTGATGTTAGATGATTAGTTCTGGATCACAAACTGCATTTCTAATGCTACTTCCTCAGTCCAGAGAGCACTGTTCCACTGCTTCACAGTCCAGTACTGGGGGGCTTTACACACTTTTAGCAGAGGCTTGGCATTGACCATAGTGGCTGTAGACTCATGTGCAGCTGCCTGTATTGGTACGTGTGTGTGTGCAGCTTTTCTGGCTCACCAGAAACTATTTTCTCCTATGTGCATTCCATACAATGGATGCTCACTTTATCTCTGTGCTTTGCATTTCTCAGCTTGACAAGACCGCAAGACTGCATGGCTGTTTGATGCCGCTAGTTAACAGAGATGCATTGCCGGCATGGCTAGTGGACACATGAGCCTGACCAGCGGGCTGCTGTGCTAAAGTCTGTTGTTACCCCAAGAGACTACAGGTTCCTTCTACATATCTGTCATAATGTTTGTTCTCTGCATTACAACTTATGCATTAACATTACCTCAGCTGGGGATCGCTGATTACTGAAAGACAGCCTTGCCATTCAGGTAATGGGCTACTGTTAATGTGTTTTGCACTGAGCATTGTGGAATCTTGGCGTGCTTGTGGCATACCTGTGAAACTAATACCTTAGGAGGAATTACAGCTGATATGTCAACCCATTACCATTACCTTCCTTACAGGTGTCACCCTGAGCATTTTACTACTGCTTGTAAACCCACACAGCCTATAAGCTTTATATACTGGCACAGAATTTGCTTTCTGGCATCTGTATCCCTATCGCCAATACCAATACTGCGTTTAATTGCCAGGATCGGCACAGATACCCCAGACATTACAATACTACGTGTGCCCAAATGATAATCTGTGCCAGCTCCTTATGGTGATACCTGAAATCAAACTTGACCTGTTTTTATCCTGTTAGTTCATGTTCCTAGTCATCTGAAGAACAATTGATCTGGAGTGGCCAAAGTGCTACCTTGATGGTGAGTCGCAGGCCAAAAAGACAAATCAATAGAATAAAAAAAACTATTAACAATGTATGTTACAACATTAAGTTATATTACTTCAAAACTATTGTATGAATTTTTTAAGGAAGATAAAAAAAATAACACTTTATATATAGTATAAAATATGATGATGAGGGAGTGGAGCTAAATAATATTAACCACCTCCTACTGTCCCAGCATATTGCTGAGCGAAAGCTCAGGTATTTACCCTTATTCTGTGTTTCAATATGAAATGTCACAGTACAAAGGGAAACTGCATTATGATTTGATTCATGTTGTCTGAAGTAACTAATTAGAAGGAGTGTCGAGACATTTACATATACATTTAGACATATAGTGTATGTGCCAAGTATGTGAATCTCTTGTGTGTTTTTAAGTGGTTGTACACAAATCCTAAGGTTTCCTGGTGGGTGTGTGGTGTAAACCTGTGTGTCATGCACACTACATCTCTGGCTTGGATATTCTTACAGTGGTCAACTCAGCAGTGACACATGCAGGTATCCATGGTAGAAATGTGGTATGACCTCTCCGAGGCTTTCCTGCCTGTGTGACAGACAGCGGAGCTGCTGTTCTCTGATAACCTGAACCTGTCCGCATCCACCCCCTTCCTGACGTCACTGCCATGGTAACGTAATTACCTGTGTAATTTAGTCACCTGGAGCTCGCGCTGTTCTCACGGTTCCCTCAGTGCCAGCAAATCTGTAGCTCACTTACACAGTAGCTGTATGTTTGGAGGCGTGCCTGTGTGTCAGGCATTGTATATGTAATCTGATTTCTGGAAAAAAAAACAGGTTGTTGCAATTTAGTGTGTGTGTCTGTACTTTTCTTTGTGTAAATGGGTTCCCTAAGACCACTCAACAGCCATGCTCATTACATACAGAACTTGTAAGTATGCTGGACATGAATGAAGGTTCCTTTCCTATCAGCTTTCCTTGATTTTGCCCTATCTGTAGCCCATGGCCTCCATGAATATGCAAATTGGTCCCTGGACAGATTGCATGTTTTGTTGATTTTCTAAGTGAATGATTTTTGCACATTGTGGATGATCTATACTTTATCATAATAATAATATTTTTTGAATAATAATAATAATAATAATAATAATAATAATAATAATAATAATAATAATAATATGTGGTTAGTTTTGTACCTCCTGTTGAAGCGTTGGTAATTTCTTAAAACTTTTTTTCCTACACTTCCACACAAAAGCTGTAGGTGGTAATAATGAGTTTTAATAATATTTTAATTGTTTATATCTTTCTCTCATTTGCCTAAAAAGTCAGAGGACAAATCTTATCTTTTAATAATGAGTGCATCAAGACAAAGTACCTGCTTTGTATCCAAACCAGGGACAGTTTAGTGTCATGGCACAGTAACACCCATTTGTTATACTGTAAATGGGCCCATAAAAAACAAAACAGAAGCGAAATCAACTTTACAGCTATTACTTTTGAATTTGAGGGTGAGCGTGTCTCCTGCCATCTGCCCAGTAAAAAGCGCTGGGATAGTCTCCAGCACCCCCTGTGATGCAGAAGGATAAACAGCTTAGAAGATGAATGAATGAATGCATCTATCAATTCATAAGCTTAATAGAAACAATAATAGCATGATAATAAATAACTAAAGATTTAACAATAATAACAATATTAGAAATTGACTTTTATTTATGTTTTGATATGTTTTATTTATGTTTTGTTTGATATTTTAAAAATGAACTGTATCAATTCATTAGTGTTACTTGTAACACTAATAGCACAAAAATAATCAACAAACGATTCAACAGCAATAACAGAACATTTTATTAGGGTATTTCAACATTTTGTATTTGCCTAAAACACTGACATGGAGATCCTGAGCTGCATGTATATCTGGCTCCAGAACAGGACCAGTTTTTTAGGGAAAATAAAATAATCCTCCTCTACAGTAAACACGATACTGAGCATTCAGTCTATGGTTCTAACACAGTTTTAACAATATACAGTTCTAAACACTGTGATTAAAGTCTAAGTGTGAGTTTAATTTATGGGGAATGAATATAGCTGAGCTAAAGCTTAAAGCAAAGCTTAGTTTGCATTTATATTGCTTATAGAATATTTTTGGCCTATGTTTGGATGTTAGCAAACATTACAGCTGTTATACAGTAATAAGCACTTATCATGTTAAACCAGTAAAACTGAAATGTTGTGACTCCCGAAGTGGTTTGATTTTTTTTGGGATAGGATTTAATGGCTCTTTTTAATGCTTGCCTTGCTGGTCCCTGGTCTATAAGCATGTAGAAGTTAATTCATTAGGAGCATCCAACGTTAACATTAAGCCTGAGTTGTTGTTGTTGTTCTTGTTCCGACGGACCTTTTTGCACACCAGTCTTTCATCAAGCATCCTAACATACAACAGAAATGTGTCATATGTAACTGTATGCTTTAAGTTGGCATGAAAATCTAAAGGATCCAAAGCTGATAGGTAAGTGAGAATTTGACTCCTAATAGAACCAAAAGAACCATGGTTCTTGAACTGCTTCCGTTCAGGCTTCATTGAACCTTAGTGCTATTCAGGGAACCAGTCTGTGTTTGCACCAGTTTTCCTGAAACCAAGGAACGTTAAAGGATACGACATTAGTGTCAGCAAAGGCCGTAGCACAATGGTACTAACAAGTACAAACAAGATGCTAGAGTGTATAGATTACCTGGGAGCATCTGTGTTATTATTACAGATGTTTGATTTTAGCCAAAAAGCAAGCCCAATCATCTACTGGTGAACAGTAGATCTGTCACCATTGTTGCCATCTTTTTCCTTAACATCCTACCACGTCCATGGAAGTTATCACGGTTGGTGATGAGGAACCTACTATTCTTTGGTTCTAGCTGGGAACAAACTTTTCGAAATGCGCCGAACGGTTCAAAATTAGGTGCGTGAACCCGAACGGAACCCGTTCCATGTTGGTGGAAAAGAGCTATGAGAGTACAGACCTCTACCAGCATGTGCACGTGGAAATACGTGTACGTGGAAGGTGATTGATATGCATGTGCGAATAAGAGAACAATGACCGTGTTATAACTGTAGTCGGTCTACTTGGTCTAATTATTAAAGCTAATGGGCACGCTTGTGAGTTAGCCTACCATACTTGGCTGCAGTTTCATTTCTTTTTGCAGGGCTTTATCTGAGTAGTGTTTAAGGTGAGTAGCGGTTTAGTCAGTAGCTGTTTACTGGGATGCTGCAGCCCGCACGCGCCCTTATTTCAAATTCAAAATAGTGAAAGGGAGTCAGTTCGACTCCAGTACGTCTGGGAGTCGGAGTTGACTCCTGGCCAATGATCTCAAGCAGTTGGAGTTCACTCTTTAACACTGTTTTCTGACGGACGAGAGTGTTTTCTGACGGATGAGAGTGTAAAGCAGGAGAGACTGAGAGTTTGACCAGCTTTAAACCAGCTTGAGCAAACCTGTTTTCTATACATATCTATAGCTCATTCTCTTCATGCTTCATTCTCGCAATAAACAGTTATCAGAAACAATACAGGAAACAAAACCAAAAACAAACAATGTTTTTCCACAGAATGTTGTGGAGAACGTGATTGGGGCTGAGATGCTCATTTTTTTCCAGCTGCTTAGTCTTTCCGTTCCACCTTAAATAGCCCTGCAGTTACATTCTCTAACTGCTGCATCACTTAAGGTGGACTGGAAATATCACAAAATGAGCTGGCTGAAGCCAACACTCGCCTCTTAAAAAGAAGAACAGGGTTACATCCTTTTTTCAAAGAATTCAAACATAGTTTGAACATTGTTCATTTATAAAGAATTCTGACTTCAGTAATGATTTTCTCAGTACATGAGTCTGAGTTTCCTCTCGCCCCTTATATTGTGAAACAAGTTGCATGTTTGTCATTTCGCTTCTCGAAAGTGGTTTTTCATGATCCATTTGCTGTTTCATGATCCATTTTCATATCGGCTCTGGCGCTCTCGTGGTTACAACAAATTGGAGTCGAGGAGTCGATTCCATCGATTTGAGCGGCGGGAGTCGAGAGTCGGAGTCGACTCCAGAAAACATGGTGCCGTGCATCACGAACATTCAAAATTTAACGGAAACCGAGCCGCGCTACCGAGTCAACGGCCAGCTGAACCCCTGCAGCCGAGGACACCGACGATAGATTAGTACACCTAAATGTTATCATCACACACATTCACCCGAGACTCGTCTATACAGTTATAATAACGTGTCGTGTCGCTAATAATAGTTTGACAATTTAACACGGGCGTATAATGTTACGTAAGGGTACAACTTTACGATTACATAGCAACATTATGTAAGGTTGTGGATTTCAGCGAGCCTAGAGCCATTCTAGAGCCATTTAAACTTGGCTGTTGGCCAGAGTTAGCGTGTTTGTGCTAATGTGTTCAGTGCTGTTGGCAAACCAGTAACCACTTGTTTGCCTACCAGTCGCTGTGAGGAAACAAAACGTGGGCCATCCTCTCAGTGAATAGATTCAATATATAGTCAATAGCATTAACCGTGTTGTGATTATATGTGTATAAAACCTCAGTAATACACAGCACTATTTCCGTTTCCTGACGGATTGTGTCGCGGTGTCTCACCGGTTAGCTAACTTAGCTTTCTGAGCTCTGAGCTGAAAAGTTTGGGGTCACTGTAGCTAGTGTATACAGAGTAAGGGTGCCCACAGAGGACAAATGCTGCCCTCAGGTCCTCATGGAAGTTTCAGCATAGGATTTTTTTTATGCTGCACTACTGTATCAGAATGATAAGCAGACGGTATTATGGTCTGAGTAATGTCTTTGTTCAGTTAGAAGCTCCACATAGCTTGGGCTTATCTTTGTATTTTCGTGTGTCAATGATTTTAGCCTGCTGTGTTCATATGTAGCTGCTGAAGGGGTGAAATACCAGCTACAAGTCTTTTTTTTATCACAGGCTACCATTAGGTACCACATGTCCGACATGACTTTTAATCACATTTTAAACACAATACGCTGTTGAGTTAAGGAAAACCTAAATTGACCCATGGTGGCCAAAATTGGGAGCTTGGCCCATCATTCTAGTGGTATGAGTGCCAAAGTAAACAAAAACGTCATTATTGAAAAAAAAAGTGTTTTCTTTGAAAGTCAAATGTTGGATGTTAATCTATACAAATATCTGTCCTTAAAAATAAAACACTTTAATATGGGTGAGTAATTTAGCAACGACATAAAATGACATATAATTTCACTAGCGATTAACCGGACTTTCATTAGGGACCACACTTTTCTTTTCAATGCCTGTAAAAAGATCACCACTTTATGGTAATATTCCAATGTTAATAAAAATACTTACGTTCAAGTAAATGAAACTTTTAAACTATATGTGCCATATTTGATCACTGGCAAAATGAGATGATTTTACCTTTAGCAGTGCAGTAGACTCTGATCTGATTCTTTCCAGTGAACATAATGCTCCACAGAGCTGCTCATGTCCAGTATTTATACAGTTCTTTTTCATCCCCTTATTTTTAGGATCAACGGCATGTTTTGGCTCCTTAGTGTCTTTTGGAGTTGAGGAGAATCATCTGTATCCATAATTTACAACCTGGAAAGCAGCATCCACAAGCACTTTATGAGCAGCACTGAAATCCTGCCTTTTGCCTGTGATGAACAGTACAGATACCAAGTAACTACCACAAAAGTGAAAAGTGAAAATGTTTGAGTGCACGAGGCAAATTTGACCTTGTTCTGTTATGATAAGAATAGATGATTTCTTTCTCAAGGAATTTGTGACACGTTGTAGCAAGAGCTTACATAAAGACAAAATATAATAAATGCACAGAATATAATAAAATAAATTGACATGGTTAAGAAACATAGAAAATGTGAAAGAAAAAGAAAGTCTGTGTTGTGTCGGAGTATTGTCCCCTGCCCTCCAACATCTGCTGTTTGTTGGAAATCACCTGCCTGCTTAGAGAGAATTAACACGTGTTGTGACCATAAAACACATTCAAATTATTATTATTGCTGTGATTAAGAAAGATGTCAAACTACTACTTTCTATGTCCATTTCACCTTTAGTAGAAAGCTGAGACTATTAGCAGGCGGTCAGCGTCCACTTTGCATATTTCTTTGTTGGAACTGCAGAATATGTTGTAAATAGTTATCACAATACTGGCTTTTGCAACTGACTGACACTGCAATATACAAATGAGCTAACATTTTTTTGACTGTGTACTTGTTCATGATCTCAGATAGTCATGGGTTTTTATTGCTTGAATCAAAACTTTGTATATAATTTTGGTCAAAAAGCACAGGCCAGTTTTTAAACACATCACATCAAAGATTTACTTTTTGTGTTTAGTACATTGCAAGACATATCACAACCACAATATAGCAGTATAATCGCAATATGGTATTTTATTTGTATCAGGCAGCCAGTCTCTGTGGGATCACTCGCACAGCTCATCAGCTTGGCCCTTCAGTTTACCAAGCAGCCCTTACACCCAGCCAGGTGAAAGCAGTGTCGCCTAGACAGGAGAAACGAAAGCACAGAATCATTCAGCCACGAGTTTATGGGATTTAGGTAAGAACTTTTAAAGAGCAAGAATGTGTTTTTATGTGTTTGGCATGGTTCCCCCTTGTCTAATTGCAGTGAATTTTGATTGCGTCTGAAGGTGGTGTTCAGTAAAGAGTTGGAGAAAGGTGTTTTGAAAAAAAATGGCAGCGAGAGGCTTCATTCAGCACTTGGTTGTTAAAGTTAAAGGTTGTTAAAATTAACTGTCATAGTAGTTACATACAGTTAGTGACCTATGTTGGATGTGCGGAAATGACCTTTAACTACGTATAACTAGCTATTCTACTGATCGCTACTTGATTTATGATAAATACTGAAAATGTCCACCACAAGTGTGAGTGTATGTGTTTGTATGTGTGTGTGTGTTTGTTCAGCTGAGAGATTTGGCATTTATGTCATGGCCATGATTGTTTGCTTTTTCATAGATCTTCCTCTAAAAAGACCCTGAACCGCACTGTAACATGCTCACCCACACATACACCCCACACACACACATTCCTGTAAGTGTTTTAATCAGGGCATAGGGACCCATGTAAAATTCCCCCTGATCACACTTTAGGAGTTTCAGTTTCATGCTGCGGCGGAGGGGAAGAGAGAGAGATGGTGGGGGTTGAGGGGGGGGGCAGTGGGAAAAACGCAGCGTTTGGCTTTTTAAACCGTCTGCACTGTCTGTACTGCTAGAGGAAGTGGAGTGGCATTTCCTTTTTCTGATTCAAGTTTCAGTCATATTGACAACTGACCACCAGACAGACGTCAACACACACACACACACACACACACACACACACACACACACACACACAAACCGTGCATGTAGTCAGATGGATCACAGCGTGGTGAGTGATGGAAGGCTTGGTCAGCACTAAGATCACAAGATTCGTCTGCTTAGAGATGGGGGTCTTACAGAAAATCTGATCAAGTCCTGTAGCTAAACTTGTCTGGGTGAGAGTATAGATCTTAATGTGCAATTTTCCATCCTCTCTTTCATTAAAAGCTGAGTTTTAATGAAATTAAATTATAAACTGGCAAAATGTCAAACATACCAAACCTAATGCAGTAAATTAAACCTCACTGCATGTTCCATCAGACAGTTTGGCATCCCTGTTATCCTCTTCTTTCTTTCTTTCTTTCTTTCTTTCTTTCTTTCTTTCTGTCTTTCTTTTTTTCTTTCTTTCTTCTCTCTCTCTCTCTCTGTCTCTCTCTCTCTGAGCAATGCCCTGCCTCTTCTGAGCTTTTTCATCCTGATCTTTTACTCTTTGCTGTACTTTTTTGCCACAACTTTTTTTTCTGTATATTGTCTTTATCGTTCCCTTATCTGTGAGAGGCCTACAGAGATCGAGAGCTACAGAGACAGAACGAGAGACAGAAAGAGTGGAGAAACAGGAAATTGATGAGGATCAGTTGGTTTTGCAACATTTCACAAACACACACGACTTAAAACTGTGAGGACCCTCCCTTATAGGGTAGTAACGCAATTCTGCAAGCTAACAAACACACACACACACACACACATATGCATATCCACACACACTTCAACACTAAGTACCCCTTTCAACAAAATGCACATCTTTTTCTTTAGTTCTCACATAGACTTGAGGGAAGACACGAAAGTGCTGACCAGATACAGATAGTGCAGATGAAAAGCTAACACCTCACACACACACGGCTTCACTGATACACATGCGTAGTGTGATTCAACAGAATGAGCATGCATGCTATTTTTAACACTTCAGATAAACTCATTTGCATTAGAACTGTCCTGTGTGTTTATTGGAGAACTGTATTGTATTATGTCTTATTGGACAGATTTCATGAATTGAATGCTGCGCCTTTGTACACCACCTTATGGCAGAGTTGGTTAATCTACACACAAGTGCAGTCTGGGGTAAATTTGGCTGGCTCACTCGTGTGTGTCTGTGTGTACATTCTCCCTAACTGGAAGCTGTTGATCACTTGTTAATAGCTTTGTAATTCAGATCTTAATTCAGTTTCATCTATCTGAAACAATTTAATATATCATGACATTTCAGTAACTCAGTTTCATAATTTTGGTGCACTTTGGAATATTTATTTAAAAATACACTGACTACACAATTGTAACCGGAGGATTTTTTTACACACTTTTATCAAAATATTGCAACAATTTTATTTATTTATTTTTTAATGCAGAGTCTAATTCTAACATTCCAAACTGACGCAGTTCAATCACCATCAGATTTTTTACAGTGTCTATTGCAGTAAGAGCTATTCAAATATAATCTTAATTGGGTTGAATTGTAAGACCACTACAGAAAAGCTGTCAGGATATGGATTTTATATTTAGCTTATAAACCTTCTACTCACTCTGGTCGTGACTCGAGAATTTTGTGGGTGTATACGGTTTAAACAGCCTACAAAAACTTGAGGGACAGCAAAGACACTGAGAAAACACTACAGCTCTGTATCCATCTGCTTCACAGCTGTTTTTTTTTTTTTTGCTTGGTTCTGATTTAGCCCCACACATCGAACTGAATCCCCTGAAATTTTTACCAGAATGAAGATTTCAGAGTCTCGGCCTACACACACACACACTCACGCACCTGTGCACAATGCAACTTCCTGTCTCTCCCACTCTTACCCCATTTGTGCCTGTTCATGTCGTTTCCCCCTTTTTCTTACTCTTTCTCTCACTCTTGCTTTCTCTCTCTCTCTCTCTCCCCCTTTTTTCACCCACTCGTCACTCAGATTTGGATTTTTTCAGACTTGATTTTCCTGTCTGTTCTCTCCCCTTCAGTATCTCTTGTGATCTCTTTGCCACTCCGACATGCAGCCTCCCTCCCTTCCACCCACATTTACCCTTTCTTGTGTGTTTTCGAAGAACTCAGCTGTTTTTAGTAAAAGGGAGGCGAAGCACCTTCTTATTTTGGCTCGTGGGATCGTTCCTCAAATCTCAGACCCCTTTTTCTCTCTCTGATGCCCCTCAACTCCCGTTCTTGCATGTTTACGTATTTCCTTTTTGTGGTTCCCTTTTGTCTTCATTTACACATCTTTCCTACAACCGCCTTTGGCAAAAACAAAAATTGAATACATTTTTCTTTCTAGTTAACCAGCTGATTTAGAGGGTCTGTTTAACAGTTGGACATCACAGTGTTGACTGCTCTGCCGTTTTACTCTGAAGTGCTCTTCATTTTTATGGCATTATTTATTTTTATGCTATTTAATTTCACTGTCTCACTGCTGTTGGACCATTAACTGCTATGTTATTGTTCTTTTGTGAATCAATGTTAATGTTGTAAAATGTGCTATGCAAAACATGTTTAGGTTATTATTATTGTTGTTGTTGTTATTATTAGGTAATAAATAATAAACACTGCTATAATAATAATAATAGTAATAATAATAATAATAGTATCCCAAGATAAACTTTTTTCATGAAGCACTGGTGTACAAGCACTAAAATCTACAAGCACAGACCAGATACACAGAAAAATTGATATTTTGATTTTATTTGATTAAAATTTTGCAAATTATTCTTTCATTCTTTTCCATGCTATGTGATTGTTTTTGCTTTACTTTTGTTTAAATATTCCCATTGTACAATCATGCTAATCTATGTTTAGTCTAAAAATAGCAGTGAAAAGATTGCACTTAATTATAAGGTGTGCAAACAGATCATCACCGGCTACCCACAGATGTGCAAAATACAATGCTCCACTCCATCTGACTGCACAAAGCAGCTTCATAGTCACCAGTTTTCTCATTCCACCTTAAATGTTGCAGCAGGCGCCAGAATGTAACTGCGTCACCATTTAAGGTGGAACAAGAAAACTGGCAACTGAAACGCTGACCTCAGCCTTGAGTAATCGTGAGGAGCAAGTGTTATATTTTGCATAGTGCATAGGGGGCTGTGCTTGGACTGTGAAGGTATGGGTTTTTCTTGCTGTGGTAAAAAGGCAACGTATCTCTCTGGTTTGACAATTTACCGCCAATAGCCCAAGACCCCTTTTATCACTACTGCAGGGTCAGAAGCACTGTGAACATGTAATTTTTGGTTTGTTTTCTTGAGTAGAAATCTGGAGGACAAGGTAGTTGCTCTTATCTTCGTTTCTGAATCTTTTAAGTTGAAAAATTGCTCCTCTTCATATCATAAGGATCATGTCCATCATATTTTGTGAATTTCCTGTACTGTATATACCTTTCTCTCGTAATTTTGTCTAAACTAGCACAGTATGGATTTGCCTCCATCTTGTCCATTCAGTTTTTCACTTCCTGCTCTCCATCTGGATTTTGTGCATCATCAGAATCACATAACTGAAAACAACCTATCTAGGTTTTGATAGAGTTGATTTGTCACAATAATTCTGCAAGCAATAATTGATCTAATGGAAATGTTGTACACATTTAAATCAAGCACAGTTTTTTTCTGTTTTTTTTTACCATTAAGCAGTAAGGTTATTATGATTTAAGCAGACATCATTAAGGAGCAGCTGTCACCATCATTCTCTCTCTTTTTATACTATACTTGTACAACAGTGTGAAAATTTAAATGTAACGTCACAAATATTGTATTATTATTGTATATAATATTATTCTGGTTATCAGCATTATATTAAGGTTGCAATTTTTTTTTAAAATGAATGTTGAATGAATGGAAAAGTTAAGCTGCTTGAGCCAACATTCCCATGAATCCAGTGACGTCCAATAACGTTTGGCTCCAGTCTCCTAAAGGAGCTTGTAACTAAGATACAAATTTCTGAGTGAAAAGGCTAAGAGTGCATTATTTATCACAAATCAAGCTCAAAAAGTCTGTGTGTATGTTGTTTTCTAAAAGTCTTGTTGTAAAAATAATATAGGATCATTTGTAGTTCATTTCAGAATATAATGTTGATGCTGAACAGGGCAGATTAAATAGCATTGTTTTCCACTGTTCAGTTCCCCCTGACAGCAAACTGCTAATTAAAACTAAAGCTAATTGACTGAAGACTTCATTAGAATTCAACTATTTACTGAACATCAGACAAATATAAATAATGCTGTCACATTTTAGTTATGCTGAAAATCCAATTTCTAGAAGAAGAAAATAAACCAGTCTAAACAAATTTCTGTCAATAATACAAATACAAACATACACAGTTCCTTTTTTAATGGTCATTTAGCTTGTTTAGAGGGTCCTACCGAGCATGCACATATCATTAGTGTAGTGCAGTAATTTAAAATGTAATTTAAAGTGTTTTATTGGGTTTATAGTCCTACAGACTTTGCAGAGACATTTACCAACTTCTTGTTTGAATTTTTCCTTTCCACCTTAAATGGGCATCAGTAACTGTCATTGCCTTCCCCCATTTTTCACTTGATCCATAACAAAACTACATTGTATGCTGTGCATGAATCTGGCAGACTACCCAGTTAACAGATAAATGTAAACCCGGAGAAACATGTGTATCTCCATAGATGAGAACCAATGCATAGCACTGGGTTCAGTTAAGGAGGTTAAATTTTGGTTGGCTGGTTAATTTAATTTAATCTTAGTCTAACTTAACATAATCTTGCTTGCTAAACTTAGTAGTAAGCATTAAAGACCCAGGAGCTTCTTCATTTTATTTAAGCTTTTTCTTGCAGGCAAACAATAGACATATACTAAGTATACCCTTTGAGCAATGTTTCAATGACTAATAAATGACTGATATTACACTATATTTCTCTCCTCTCAGTTTAAACTGGGTGGTGCTAATCTTGGGTCACGCTTCCATAAGCATTCCGTTTACCAATCAGAAGGCAGACATCTCTTGACCCGCCCACATAAATTAGTCTAAGAGTCAGACAAACTTGTTGAACTAAAGGTAAATCAGCATAACCAAATGCTAGCAAGAATACTTGTATGTAGCTGCCTTTTACCTTTTCATTAAGTTGTCCAAACATGGACATTGTAACTTCATTCATGATCTGCTTTATCCATTAATTTGTTCTTTTGTCCATCTTTCTGCATATCTATTTGTCTGTTCCTTTGTGCGTTGCCTTGTACATTTGTTTGCCTGTCTGTCTGTCTGTCTGGCCATGTGTATGTCTGTTCATCCATGATTTTTTTTCCATCCTGTTACTGTCTCATATAACCTGAGTAATGATTTTAGTACAGTATGGGTGGCTGAGCAGGGAAGGGCTGTTGAACAGGGAGCTGTCAATCAAGTGTCTCATTAGCCACACCCACACAGTTCTCAGATAGTTCTGATTAGCGGATTTTAAGTCAGGTATTGTCACATTTATTATCTTAAATTGTTTATTCAATTTTTGCAACATGTTTAATATAACACTAAAGATAAGTATCATACAACGCATTCAGATATTTTACACTGAGTTCCCTGGGACTTGTATTGACATAAAATGGCATCTTGCATCTATACACACATTCATTTAGAAAAGGTGTGTGTACATTACTGAACTCTTTACAAAGTGATAAATAACTAAAATCACCATCTACTCAGGAGTATACTGTATGAATCTAGTTTACCTGTCCTGCTGTAGGGTTATATAATTAGTTATAGAGTAATTTAATTTTTATATGTTTTGTTATTCTGGTGTTTGTGTAAATACTTTTAGGTGAATTTATTTAACTTTTTATGATTTTTTTTTTTCTTTCAACCTATGGTAGGACTGTTAGTAGCAGTATTTCTTTGATGTTGTGATATTTATTAAAATTTGTGTATTTATGTAATTTATTAAATTAAGGCTGTTTTCACACAGAGTTTTATTGATGAATCCAAGGCCGCTTGGTCAATTGTGAAAGCTATTTTAAAGCGAAAAAATGATCTTTGGTCCCCCTGAAATCAGTGATCTGGGGTTTGCTTCTAGCAAGCTCTGGTGTGGACTACTGTGAGGGTGGAACTATCTCCTGGTGCTGTGCATGGGGTTGCATGATTGGTTCATTTTGTAACATGACTGCTTCAAATTATTGTGTCACTTGCCATTTCAAGTTTTGTGATGGCGAACATCATGAAAAACACATCACATGCTGGCCTGAATTTGCGTACACAGACTTAGGTACAGAAAAGTGACTTTGGAATTGTGCAACTGATCAGCAGTTCAGATGGAATATTTATGTGCGAATGCAAGCCAGCAAAAATAAGACCCTCGCCAAAACGAGCCATTTCCTAGATGCCCTAATAATCCATCAGGATTACCCCACAATCCAAATTTACATTTTTCTTTAATTAATTGTTAATTCTAATCAAATTGTGGCAGCGTTAGTTCTGCCTGGAAACCTTAATATATAAGCTTAGCTCAAGCTCATTGGTGTCTGACTGAGTCAGTCACATATAGTAAGTGCAAATGACACGCAGGAGCCTGAAGACTTGCACTACTGTTAAAATTAAAAGAAATCTACTCTTATGCATTATGCAAGCTCAGAGGTACATTCCTGTGGGTAACAATGCTACACACATAGCTGCCCTGTGTGAGCTTCAGACCCAATAGTCTATTATCCATGATCCCAGTGCAGCAGCACAATGAAGCTAACCTGCAAAAAAAAAAAAACACATTACTCTCAGACCAGCAGCCCAGCAAACCTTTAGTTGTGCTGAATTATGTAAAGTTCCTGGCAGCAGCCGCAGAAAACACCGCTATGGCCTACTTTTACTCACACAGCACAGTCAGTACCAGGGGTATTTCTGACCTCACAGCATTTCGATTACATTATAGCTTATTCAGTATATCATGAAATTTCAAATGTCAACAAACTTTGGATAAATTAGATTATTTTGGTAGAATTCAGATTTGTTGCACTGAATAAACGTGACTGCAACAATTATTTATTCAGTAGAGTGATATAGTGGGGCAAAACGGTACACCAAGGTGTAATTTTTAATAAAAGAGGTTTAATAAAGTAGTTTATGTTAGAAAGTAGCTTTTTTGTTTCTGACAAACTGAGACCACACTTCAATTAAAATTATTATAATCGATTCTAACATTTAAAAATTGATACAGTTCATCACTTTTAGATAGATAAATGATAATGTGCCAATGATGCAGCTCCCCTCTACTCCTTTATTAAGAATTATTTGTCGCATCCTCATGTTTAAGCCGCGGATATTGTATAGTAGCTATTGTTCCTCGGTTCTATGTACTTTTGTTCTAGGTCACAGTTTCTCTTTTTCTCTCACACAGTCACACAGTATGTGCCCGTGTGAGTGAGAGTGTGTTAGTTCTGACCAACTCTATCGCTTCTGAAGATGCAAATAGTCACAGAGCTGATATCGGTTTGGAAGACTGGACTTGTGTCCTGCTTCCCTTGGTGTGTTGAAACACCACAGAATTTCCAATAACTGAAATTCAAATGTCCCCTCTAGTGTGTGCGTGCGTGTGTGTGCATGTGTGTGCATGTGTGTGCATGTGTGTGCGTGTGTGTGCGTGTGTGTGTGTGTGAGAGAGAGAGAGAGAGATCTACCATTCTACCATGGGTGTGCTGCTGAGTGTTGATAGACTTGTGCACATACACACTTGCACTTCTATAAAAGATTGTAGATGCTTATGCGCAGACTACATGCATGTGGGCATATGTCCAGCAATCATGAGTTAAGAGTGTTTTATTTACACAATAGTAAGCAGTATTTTTATACAATGTGTTTGTTCTGTTGTTCTGTTCTGTGCGTCTCTGAGAATCCTGTTTCCATGTGTAACCACTGAGCCCCACCTAAAAGCAGCCTGGTCCCCACCACACTCTCACACAGGCACACACACAGTGACACACAAGTCCCAAAGCCCTTTGTGCTGTAGAGAGAAAAAGCAGAAGACTCTAAGAGAATGAAAGTTGGAGGACTGCATGAACAGTACACGGTATGAACAGGGAAGCATGACTCTAAATTTCCATTCCTGGGCCTGCTGCTGTACTTTTGGGGAAACTGAAACAATCAGTGTGTGTGTGTGTGTATGTGTGAGAGTGTGTTAGTTACAGTGTTTTGGTTTGGTTGTTTTATTGCAGTTTTTCAGAAAAAAAGATTTTTGATGAACTACAAAACAAGAGTTTGAGCCTTGTGTCAGGTAGATATTGGTTTGGCTTGTGTTAGTGCCATGTGTGGTATGTGTATTCAGTATTTTTTGTGTGGGAAATATGTTTTATCTGTGCGGTATAGGAACTGGCCGATACAGTATAAATATGTGTGCTGTGTAAAGGGGTGTAATTGCTGTGTGGTCACATGTCTATTGGCCTCCTTGGTATGAGTTTGGAACAGCTCTGCTGCTTGTGCTGTCTCCGTATGCATGCATGCATGTGTGCGTTTGAAAGACAGAGAGAAAAGATTATTTGAAGGTGCACCGGATGCTCACAGCAAACTAGAAAATCACACTTTCCATCATTTAGTACCATTTGCTAAGCCTTTTTAATTTTCAGCCCAAATGAATCATCACTTTTTATCATGGAAATAACCATTATTTTTATTTTGAAGTGACTTAGTATACTGTAAAACTATGAATTCATGTTTTGCTTTTAATTCCTTGCGTTTACTTAGCTGTGCGTGTCCTCTTTAACCTTTTCTTTTTTTCTCAATTATCTTAGAAGCTTTAGATTATATGAGTTCATATAATAAGTATTTCCCATCTTATTTTTTTTTATGTGTTACAGGAATGAAAGATGATGGCACACTTAGTTTGCCTTGCTGAAAGAATGGAGGATAATAACTGTAAATGACTTAATGAATTATGTAATAACCTCAGATGCTCACTGTAGAATGTTATAGGGAAAATAGCAAAGGGGTATCTAGGGATAAAAGAAATATGGCATGGAGTTAATGTTTGGGTTTACACATGCAATTCTAATAATACAAGGTCTAAACAGTGGTTTAAAAAATCACACATCTGCCAACCGCTTTAAATTCTGAGATCATACATGTTTCATAGGCTTCTTAAATCAGTCCAACTGCTTTCAGCCATGGTTCCACCTGGATTTCACGGTCTGGACCAGATTTTTATTTAGTCAATTTTTATTTAGTGTAATTTCTGTCCAACCAGTTGCCCTTATTCTGACCTGAAACAGTTTGACAGAGCTACTTGGAAATTTGTGGTTTCCTCATGAGATATAAGTATCGTATTGTTTTCTGCAGCATTTTTGAGGTGGACAAGGCCAGCAAATCTGCTATTTAAAGTTCATTTAAACAGTTGTTGAGATTGTGATGGCTGTTAATGTTTTTTCCTGAAGAGCTGTGTTGGTTTTCACTGGCTGTCAGTGCATACTAAAGTCACATCTTCCATTCAGTTTCTGCTTTTGGGTGAAGTCATGCTGGATGGTGGACAGCAGGAGTGACCGGAATCATGACCGAAACACTCTCCTCTGTGTGTGTGTTTCTGGCTTTCAGACCTTTTCTTAGGGACTTTATATCGTCAGTCCTTTGAGTTGAATTGTGGGCAGCAGCAGTTGCTTTCAGTCAGAAATCTGCCGGTGTGAAGGATGAGGAAACCATATTTTCGTCCGGGGAGAAAAGAAGTGATCTGTTACGAGAGGAGTAGGAGGAGAGGATCCGCTCTGAGACAAACAGAAACATTCTATTCTGAATTACGCTGCTCTTTCTTATGAACCCCACAGCTCTCACTTTAAATTTGCCATCCGATTTTTTCAACAGAAATGTCTGTCCTGGTTAACAGCCGGCTGAGTTTTATCCAGAGAGAGTGAAACTTTGAGTCGTTGGTTTATTTTTTCGCACTGCAGCTCTTTTCATTCTTTAACTCTGCCTGTGGCTGATACCTGAAGAGAATTTAAATAATTCGCCTTATAAACATCATGATCATGATCTTTATCACTTCAATTAACATATCACTTTTTGCGTCTCTGCGAAAGTGAGATTGCTTTACATAGTTAACAAACACTTTAACAGGAGTAGTCAGATTACACAGGACATGGTATTCCGATCTGCAGTAAATGGAAGATTTTTCTGTTTCAGCCTATTAACCTTTCCTGCACGACTGAATTAGAATACTTTGACACACAGACCGACCCGTACATGACCGTGAGTGTATGTTTCGGTCTGTGTGCCTGTGTGTCTGTGTCTGTGTCTTTGTCTGTGTGTGTGTGTGTGTGTGAGGTCCAAAACACAGTTTCAACACAGCAGGCCATAGCCATAAGAACGAGCAGGAAGATGGTGACTAAGAGAAATTGAGAAAAGACAAAGAGTCAAAAAGTTTTAGAGAGAGAGAGATAGAGAAAGGGTGTGAGGGTGTGAGTGTGTGGGTGCTTCTTGTCAGCGTTGAGCCATCTTCTCTTTACTGTACTTGCTATTGAGTAGAAATTGGTTAATTTTAGGACACCAGTGCAGTACCCTCAGAGTAGGTGTTTTCTTTTTTTCCCCCCAAGTAAGAGCATTCACTCTTTTCTTGTGTGTGTGTGTGTGTGTGTGTGTGTGTGTGTGTGTGTGAGAGAGAGAGAGAGAGTGTTTGTGTGTGTGAGAGTTTGTGGGTGAATGAGAGAAAGAGAGAAAGCGTGAGAGAGAGAAGAGGGGTGACTTTAATTATCAGGAATCCCACCCTCCTACAGAAACCACAAGGAGTAAATAGTTTTTATTATTAAAAAAACAATAGCATCACAAAAGCACCGTCCTCCGTAGAACTGATTCTGCCTGAAATTTGACCTTTTTACCTCACTAATATATTGTCATTCTCTGATACCCAAAGTGTGTCTCTTTGTGTCTCTGGCTATAAAGGAGAAAGAAACACGTTTAACTGTTGATATAACTTTTTGTTAGCTGTTTAAAAACTAATTTGGTCTTTTCATGATGAAATATTTACACAATGTAAGGTGTATCTCTTCCTGCACAATTTTCAAACAGTGAAAATAAATGAATAATGCAGATATCTTAGGCAGCCAAAAATGGTGTCAAACTGTCTGTCATGGCAGTAAGTGTGTTTTTGCCTGTTAAGACTCTTTATAAAACACTAAAAGAAATACATGCATGTGTGTGTGTGTCCGTGGGCGTGTGTGTGTGTGTCCGTGGGCGTGTGTGTGTCCGAGGCCGCGTGTGTACGTGTGTGTGTTTTAAATCACTTGCTATATTAATTTTTTTTGTTATTTTATACAATAACAGCCATACCATGTATGTAAACATATGTAAATATTACAGCTTACTCAAAGTTGTGTTTTGTTTTATTATTTCAAGAATTCTTTGAACACAAATTAATTAAATGATAAAATAATATACTGTAATTATCTTTTTTACATTTTTTTTGTCAGGTTATCTGCATCGACAATTTATCTGCATATCTGCATTTGATCTCTACTTCTACATGTACTTTTTCATTGTTTAGTTAACCTTATTCTCTAAGCGATATGGCATTCTCAGACATTTTACTTTACAGCTCAGTTTATTATTCAGGTTACTTAAGCTTAACTTATTCTGTTATCTTAAATTTCTTCATTTTTAGTTCCCACATCTTATTGTCCTATTAATTTTTCTGGAACCTTTGTTATATTATTAAAAACCACTAAGTCCAGCTTTCAAACTGTAATTACAACTATTTGAATCCTTTTGTATATATGTTAAAATGTATATGTTTAAATATATGTATTGCATATTATTAGATATATATCAGAAGCATTCGATGATTGCTGCTGTATGGGGCTGTGGATCACATCTCTTATCTCTGCTCAAAAATCTGTGTAGTTTGATAACAGCTCCTTACACAAAGCTAATGAAAATAGTACTTCTTTAAGCTTAATGTCTGGCTAACATCACTGGTAACTGGGATCAGAGTTATGCTGTTTAGTGCAAAGAAGTACCAGAATCTGGTCATAGTACCAGAATTTTTGTAGTCAATATAAATATAATTACATGATTCTCTATACCATATTCAGTACAAGGACAAAAATCAGAAATTCCATTCAGCAAACACGCACCCTTAAAATACGTAACGAATTAAACAGCAGCCTGCATTATTCATTGTTATTTTTGTTTTTCAAGTAAACGGTATTGTTTTAGTTACTGATTAAGTACCTTCAGGGCTTTTAATTTTGATCATACATCACTGAGCAATAAGGACATCCACAACATGGTATCGCTAAATCAATAGTAATTATAATTGCAACATATCAAATATCATGTCCCAGTAACATGAAATAAACAATGCAGAAAAATGACAGTTGTTTCAAACAAAAATAACAGCAATGTGTAATAATGATAATACTTTTACAATACTACTTACGTGGTATTAAGTATTAGTTTGAATTAAAAGAGTTGATCTCCTTTCGTTTTAGAGCCTGTTTACACTTATTTCATGTGTCTCTTAGCTGGACAATGTCTAGATGTCCAAAAAAAAAAAAAGCCCTACTGGTTTAGCCATGTCATATGTGAAATTAATATGATGCTGGGCACCAAATAAATGTTCTATGTAGATATTTATTTTCTAAAAATGAAAGGGAAAAATGGCTCTGTGTTTTACAACACTTACAAAAAGATGATAGGAATGTAGAACCATTTTGATATGATATGACAATACTGCTGATACTAGAAAACTAATATATTTTTATCATTTTGGCATTGACCTGGCATCAAAGAATCATTTCTTCTGATATCTCTAGTTCAGTGTCAGAGATTAGAAATAGAGACTGTAAAGGTTTCATCACAATAGTGCTATTCTACAATACATGCACATTTAAACAAATAGACCATCAAACAAAAGGGTTAACTGAGAGTGTGGTGATTTCTTCATATTACACTCTGAGCAAAAACTGGACTGGACAGTAAGTTCAGTGTGAAGCCCCGAATCTTTCTAGTTTAATGGGCCTAGGGTAGAGGTCATCAGTTCCTAGGTGACGAATGTCTAACAGAGTTTGATTATTTTTCTATTCCAATACACCAGTTAAATTGTATAGCTAATGGATGAGTTGAATCTGGTGTATTTGAGCAGGGAAATCACAAGACTCTGCTGGATGCCAGCCCTCTAGTTCTCAATTGGGTGACCCATGATTTAGAGCCTCTACTTGCCAAGATTGGGCAGATTTATGCTGCGGGACTTCACTCATCTTATTCAGCCCTGAGTTTTGTGAGTAATACTCAGCAGCGCTCAAAAATTGTCTCTGTAGTAGTACAAAGATGAGAATTACGTTAAAATTGCGTTTTTGAGTGTTGGCCCGAAAGTACTTATATAGATGGCAGACACCTGGCTGCATTTTTACAGCGTCACGAAAGGCGTTTCCTGCTTCGTGTATCTAATGCACGTCATTGCGGAGGTCGAGGGATTTTGTTTTTCGGAAACTTTGCGATCGTTTCGAAACGAGCCGATGGGCTTGGAGCGAGGGAACTGTAGGCGAGGGGGAGGGGTATCTCTCTCTATCTCCGCTATTCTTCGTGAAAAATCTTTTTTCAGAAGACAGGAAGAAGAAAGAGAAAGAACAGAGAGAGAGAGCGAGCACGCAAGTCAGTGATCCCCACCGGAGGGTGAGCAACCCCAAAAACTTTCAAAGCAAGAGTAGCAGAAGAACGAGAGCAGGTGAACCCAAAAAACCGAGAGAAAACCTTTAGTAGCAGGAGAGTAGATAGAGTGAGCCAAGAAAGGACGGATGCCATGACACACACTTCAGCGAGGCTCTCGTCCACAGCGCCGCGGTTCTCCATGACTGGCAGAATGGTATGGTATGGTATGATCCAGCCTAATGCGGCCTGCTGCTGGCCCGGTCGTGTGTTTGCGTTTGTGTCTATGAGTGAGAGAGGGACAGACCGAGAGAGGGAGAGAGAGAGACTTCAGGTCTATTAGTGTGGATCGCCTAGTTGGTTTCAACTAAAAACGAGCTGATGCATTGATCACAGGGGTCATTACCTGCAATGTGAAAATGTTAAATATATCTCTTCAAAAAGGCTTGGTGTGTTGTTTTTGTTGAATATGTCTCACCACAGTGTAAATAATCACATTTATACGTATTTGTGGCATTTATGTATTCAGTGTATTTTTAAACATTTTTAACTAAATGTACCAAAATTGTATACTGATATCATGGTGAAATTTGAGAGATACATTAAATCATGTCCTAAATCATGAATTAGTTTTAAGGTCAGAGATTTAGATCGCAATGACATATGTAAGAAAATGAAAGAAACGCTGTGTCCAGACTAACCCGTGAATGTGAACAAGGTGCTTGGTGGTGAGGTCAGCTTGTGTGTGTTTTGGACCCTGTGCAGTTTGCATGAACTTCATGTGATTGTGAGTGAAAGATGGAACCAACTTCTCTCCCTCTTGTGTAACATTGGCAGAAGTGCCAAGATGCCACACCTGTTCCTAAGAAATCTCATTCTTAGAGAGAGGAGGGGTTTGCGAGGGTGTGTATCTGTTTTGGAGCAGGTTATTCAGGTGTTGTTGAGTTGCTCCGTATTGCACTATTATGGGCTGGAGAGGGGCTGCAGGTTGCTAAGGGGAAGTGGAGCGGCGGTTGGTTGTTGGTGGAAAGTTCCGGGCTCAGGTGTGTGTGCACTTCTGCAGAACTGGAGGGGGTGGGGGGTCGGATGAAGAGACGCTCCATCAGATCAAAACAAGCGGCAGCATAACAGCTCATGCAAATTAGCAAGAGTCCTGAATACACCACCTTTGCTTTGCACTTTAACCCTTTAACCTTCATGAACTTGTCATTGGATCCAGACTTTGGATCCATTTCGGTCCTTTACCTAATTTTCAATCATTTCAATTGTTTTCCGCGTAGTCACTGGATAATAAGCCTTCGGATGCGGATGTCTATAAAATCTAAAGGATTTATAGCAAGATATATTTATTTTACTTAAACCCAGGACTGCCTCAGATGTGGTCCGTGACAAGGTTTGATTTGGCCCACCAGACCTCAATCAGTGAGAGAACAAACATATTAGTTTATTATATAGATCAGATATAAACATAATAAATGAAATTGTTTTTTTAAGAGTTTTTGTAGAAACTATAATGTAAATTTCATACATTACAGGCACATATGTGAGGAGTAGTTTCTATAAAATGTGTGATTCTTGGTCCAGGGAGGTTCATCTCCAGTCCTGGAGGACTGGTGTCAAGCACACCTTGGTGATTTCACTACTCAAACACACTCACTAAACATGGCCATTAACAGATGAGTTGAATCAGGTGTGTTTGAGCAGAAAGAATCACCAAACTATATATATATATATATATATATATATATATATATATAT
>CM067479.1:23965249-24046746 GCA_034552555.1 Semaprochilodus insignis | reverse complement strand
ATATATATATATATATATATATATATATATATATATATTGGTCCTCTACAGCCAGAGTTGGACACTCCTGTATAGACGGTAGTTCTAATGACTCTTGCTGTGTTCAGAAGCGTACTGCAACAAGTCTGAGCCAGACATACTGCTAATCCTGTCATGTTGGAAACCAGTGTTTTATTCTCTCTGAATCGTTATCCGCAGTCTTAACAGCTTTCCTCCTGCTGTGTGCTGTGGAGCAGCTCTGATCTGGGGCTGATTAGAATATAAATTTGGAGTGGAAAATTTAATGTGAAGTTTCTCCCCACTGCTGCAGTTTCCCTGCCCTTGTCATGCACTATCCCACCCCCACACATATTCTTCCCCAACACACACACACACACACATTTATCTCTCTCTCTCACAGATGCTCCTGTTCCGTCCCTGTTTCTGTATAATTAGATTAGATGTTTATTAAGATATTATTAGATATTCATATGCCTGTCTGTCTGTCTGTCTCTCCTCTCAGGTGTTATCACCCTCTAGCTGTTGATCTTAATCTCTTAATCTGAGTTTAAAGCACATCTGCAGGGGTCCTGACTTCACACCTACCCCATTTCTTTTCAGCAGCATGTCATAATTAAAGCATCATTCACACTAATGTCTGTCAATCAAGATATAACTCTCTTTAATGTCTGTCAATCAAGCCGTAATTCACACTAACATCAGTCAATCAAACCAGAACCTCTGCCTGTCAACAGTGGGCTTTCAAGTCATAATTTACACATTGCACATCTGTCTCTCATTTCTTACATTACAGTCCCAGTGTGGAACCCCATAATTTGACATGTTATGTTATTTAATGTTTATGGAATTAATTACAACATATTATACAATATTTTATTATGTGGTCATATTCAAAACAGTGTGTCAAGTTATTTAGATACATTTTTAAATAATGAAAATAAGAACCAAAGGTTGTTTGTGAATGACCTTTGTGTGAAAACCGTTGTTCTATAAATGTAAATATGACAGAACTTAAGTAATAAGTAATAAGCAAGGCTGCATTAGTCAACATTGATGCACTATAGAACTGTCACAAGACAAATTAATATAGAGCTAAAAGTAATGTAACCCCAGTTTTGTAATCAAACCCAGTTTTAGGACATAATTGTAACCTAAACCCAGGTTTGCTGGCGAACTTCAAACATAACCCTAACTTGTCCACCTTGTTTTCACCAATACATTATTCCATGTCTCCCTGCAGGTGGCGATGTCTCCTGGAGAGGACGGCCTGATTGGGATCCCCTTCCCGGAACACAGCAGTGAACTCCTGTCCCGCCTCAATGCCCAGCGGCGCTCAGGTCTGCTGTGTGACCTCACATTAACCTCTCGTGGTGCCCGCTACCCCACACATCGCTCTGTCATGGCTGCCGTTAGCCTCTACTTTCGCCGACTCTTTGGGGCAGAGGAGGGTGCAGAAGGCACAGAGGGAAGTGTAGGCACAGGCTGTAGTGTGTGCCAGCTGGACTGTGTATCGCCAGATGCTTTGGACGCTCTCTTGGAATTTGCCTACACGGCTACTCTCACCATCCGCAGTTCAGGTATGCGGGAGGTAATGGAGGGTGCGCAGCTGTTGGGGATACAGTGTGTGGCTGACGCTTGCCGCCACATCCTTGGCGAGGCAGGTGAGGCAGGCAAGGCAGCTGAGGAGATGCCCCGTCCTGTAGATGAGGATGGCCATCGGGCGGCGTCACGCAGGAAGCAGGATCGTCGCAATGTTGCCAAGGCCTGGAGGAACACACACACACCTGAGCCGGTCAAAGAGCAAATGTCTGAATATGAACTGCCACCCAGCCCGGAGCACCAGGAACGCCCACAAAATGGAAATTCCAAAACCACTCAGTCAGAGGTACTGCTGAACGGAAGTGGGCCTAGTGCATGTTGGTCCCGTTCACAGCCATCAGAAGAGCCACCCTCTGAGGATGAGGAGGAGGAGTCAAGAAGTGAGCGGCCACTTGGCTCTCTTCCACACAATCTTTCTGCACAGGCCGAGTTAGTGCGGGCAGTAGGTGGTGGTGGAGGCCGGAAAAGGAAATCTCAGACTCCACAGCAGTGCCCTGTTTGCCAGAAGATCATCCATGGTGCAGGAAAGTTGCCACGCCATATGAGGACACACACGGGGGAAAAGCCCTTCCAGTGCATGGCCTGTGGAGTCCGATTTACACGGTATGTAAGAACAGAAAAAGCAGTGAGATCTGGCTATTTTAACTTTTAACCATTAGAAATAAGAATTAATACTGTTATTTTAGTGTGTTTACAGTTACCTGTTTACATAATTGGTTAGGTATTGAATTAGCTTATCAATGCTCCGAAAGGTGATACTATGCACAGTTGTTGTAATTATATAGCTTTTATTGAAGGGTTAGACTAGCTTAATAGAAAGTTGTCAAAAAATGAGTGTGTTCAATGAGTATTTGTAATGGACACCGTATTGTGAAAATACTTAATTTCAAATGATTCTTTTTTAAAGGATAATTTTGTGTGTGAGAAAGGTGAGATGCTGTTAAGATAGATCAGATGTTCTTTTGTTGTCAATAATAAAGGATACATGCCACTAGCTACTGGTTGTTTTAATCATATGTGATTCGTCATGACGGTGAAAAACGTTATTATATCCGTTATTATATCATAGCAGGACAGCTGGGTAGGGCAAATGAAATACTTGCTAAATTAAATGTTTTTATTTGTTTTCTACTTGTTTTGATCAGTGCATAAATAGAGTAGCCACTTCCATCTCTGTCATTTATACTGATATTCCTTATCTCATGCGAATCGGTCATAAACATTACAGACGTACTGTGATAAACTGCCATCACACATCTCCCCATGGAAAATGAATCCCATCTGAATCCCAACTGTTTCTCAGTTGAGGTATTTGTATTAGAATGGGGACAACAAGAAGATCCAGGATCAGGATTGGGAACCAGTACTCTAAGGGATTTTCATTTCCTTATTGTTTTGTGCCATATGCTAGCTGTGCAAGAAAAAAACAGAAAAATAAATTGACATTTACAGTGCAATCAGTGTAAGTATTTTGGCAAAACCTGAACTGTTTATTATAATTTCTGAGATTTTTTTAAGCGTTTTGTATTGCTGTTCAAACTACAAAGAAATGCATTTGTAGGCAGATCTCCACTACATCAGTTACATTTGCAGTGATGTACTTTCTCTAAAGAAGTAATAGATTCTTTTTGGCACTTATTTTATATGTCAAAAATGATGTGTAATGTTAAGGACATATTTTTCCTCCTAACAACGTTTCCTGTAATGCCAATTAAGATCTGCTTTTCTAGTTACTAATGTGTGGTGAAAGTTACTAATGTGTGGTGAAAGTTTAGAATTTATATTTTTCCACAGTTTCTGTAAAGTTTCCACTAGCTACATAATGCTCTCTACTTTCTACTGGCAGGAATGACAAACTGAAGATCCACATGCGGAAGCACACAGGCGAGCGTCCGTACCCCTGCCCCAGCTGCCCTGCCCGCTTCCTCCACTCTTATGACCTGAAGAACCACCTATCCCTGCACAGCGGTGACCGGCCCTATGAGTGCCCACTGTGCCACAAAGCCTTTGCCCGCGAAGACCACCTACAGCGCCATCGGAAAGGCCATAGCTGCTTGGAGTTTCGCACGCGCCGACCACGGAAAGGACCCGAGGAACATCCTTCCTCTCCAGCCCAGCTCCAGCATGGGCCGCTCCGGCTGACCACGTCTTCTGCCAGCTCCTCTGCCGGCCAGATCCTGTTCCAGCAGGACAGCCCAGGAGTAGCTCCGCATAGGCCGACACTGCTGGACTCCGGTGGCGTCAGCTATCCCAGCCTCCTCTGGAGGGCCATGGAGGGTCACCACAGGGCCACAAGCAGGGAAGAGCGAGAGAGTGGCACTTCTCGCACACATGTGGCATGGGAGGAGGAGGAGGAAGATGAAGAAGATATAGAAGAGGAGGGGTTGTAGTGGTGTGTGTATGCAGATCAAATACGATGTCGTAGCAGGTGTATCCGAGAGTGAGAGCGGACATGTGTTTTCCATTATCTTCATTATGACCAGTCTTCCTCACAGTGTGGAAGAGGACAGGAGCACTTGCAGCTCAAAATGAAGAGAAAGAGGAAAAAAGCGAATGGAGAAGCGGGTTTTCTGACTGTTCTGCTTTCTTTTACAGACCTCCTAATGTATTTTTCATTTCCATGTCCTTTTATGTTTTGGTTTTATTGTTTTATGTTGCCAGTTTGTGTTCAGATTTAATCATATTGCTTTACTTCATGGAAAAAAAATGTAATATAGATTTATTTTGTTAATATATTCTGCAGGCAGGGGTGAAGGTTGTTGCTGATGCTATGTAAAATCACAAAATGAGTTTAGAGATGGAGCACACGACAGCAGTGAGAAGAAAACGCGAGTGTGTAATTTTCTTTTATTTTAATTACTACAATGCTGTCGCCTACTGGTGGAGAATGGAACTACGCTTCTACAGGCTGACCTCTTCAGTTCTAGACTCTTCCAAGAAAACATGTGTACTTGATACCCTGAAAGATATCTGTCTGTTTGCAGCTGCTGAATATTTAAGTCCAAATAAGATAAAAGCAGAAATAGCAAATATTTAAATACATACATACATGTAGTTTGTATACCAAAGAATACAGTTCATTACTATGCTAGAGATTCTTATTTATTCTGTACTCAGTGAAACTGATGATTTCGAAGAGGTTTGTAGATTTTATTAAATAGGGAAGTTTTTTCAACTGTCTTCTCTATTTGAGTTGCTGATATGCTCAACTCTGAGTCCATTTCTAAAACTTCGCACCATCTGAGAGGGGCCTTGGAGAGCCATCTTTCATGGTCAGTACTGTAGCCCCTAAACTCTTACTTGAATACATTTTACATAAACTAGGACAAAATATGTAAAAGAAAAAAAAGTGGGGTTTCTGGTTTTGGTTTCTGTTGCTTTTTGTTTACTTCTTACATGTTAGTGTGGGAGTGGTGCCGTATTTGTGAGTAGATTTGATGATGGTGATGATGTGGTCTTCCTTAGTGCTCTAGAGCAGGAGCTGATAACAGGAGAATAAAGGGAAGACTCGGGAATGAGGCAGGGAGTTATGTGTGTATTTATTTATTTATTTGTTTCATATTTATTGTGAGTTTTTCTGGTTTGACAAGTCTCCACAGTATCCCTCTGCCCCAAAGCCTTTGCTGTAATTTCAAGTGGCTCTAGGTTTTGATTTGATTTCATTACTGCAATGAGCGAGGAGCTGCTGTAGCCCTTGCATAGAAAGTGACCTTGAGAGTTAGGGTTTGGGTTCCAGGTGACCCTCACCAAAACCTTAAAGTCTAGCAGCAGTTCAGCCTTTCTCTGTGCTCACCTCAGGTGGCGACTGTGCGTGCATTCGCATGTGTGTGTAGGAAACGTTCAGAGCTTTGCTGCTGCATGCTGGTTGCGCACACACACTCCGGTTTGCCTTCTTTCCTTTGTGGTTTTCGATGCACAAATATAGTTGGACCTGTTCTCTACATGGAGGCTTTTGTGCTCTAGACTTAATGCTCCATAGTATCGAAGCCTCTAGAGCTGAGGCCTTCAGCTCCAGACCATATATCCAGTTTCTGGTCTATGATTTTATAGTCACTGGTGTTTGACACTAGGTGGCCAGATCAGTTACATCAGTTATTTAACTAATCCAGAACCAAAAACTGGATTCATGATCCAGAGTTGTAGAATTCTGCTTTAGAATCTAGACATCCTGCTCTGGATTCTGCAGGCCTTGGTGCTCTAGTCACATTACTTGATGTGCGTCGATGGGAATGATCATATATGGGTTCATATTGGTTTGTTTGGTAGTAACTAGCTGCAGTCCTGCGTGTATGCAAGTTGCAACCTCAAAGTAGGATAAGTGTTAGTTAACTTCCTCCACGCCAGCTAGCTACATCGCAGACATGGTTAGCCATATGACGCACAACTAAAGTAATTTTGAGTTATCCAACTTCATACAAATTCAAACATCATCATGTTACTACACCTTCTCTGAAATGATATATTCTCACTAACATTCACTTAATAAATGATGTACCTCAACAACACTTGGCTATCTAACGAACTTCCTGCCAACTTCCTCAGCATGAGGCTTGGTCTGCAGGGCTGCAGCTAGATGTCATCAGAGAATGAATCTGATCTCAGGAGGTTTGTTTTGGCTGTACTTTCTCTTTAGCCTTGTGAACTGCGAAAGCACAAAACAGACAAAACCTCCAAGTGACAGCACTGGAAGGGCTAAAAGGAATTTGGGGAAAGATTAGAGAGAAATCTCTGTTAATTTTTTTCTCTCTCTCAGTAGTGTGAGGGACCAACGTTTTGCCTTTGTGGTGGGAAGAATTATATAAAAGCTTTATTTGAGAGTAAAAGTATAAAGGACCTATGGCAAAATGTCAATAACGTATAGTATATGGTTGTATATAGTTGCTCTTTCAGACAGCGCTGTAGGTTTTCATAATAAGTTCAAAGTGGAGATCTGTCATTTAGTGGCGTTAACACATCAACCAAAAAAACTAAACTAAACAAACTATAACTATACAAAGCTCTCTTTTTTGTTGTTTTCCTAGACTTCAAATCTATTTTAGAATATTTGAAAAAGACAGTAACTTCTGAACTTCAACTGTGACTTTGAGTAAAGTGCTTAGAAACAAGTCAAACACAGATAAATGGCAATCGATTGAATAAAGCTCGTCTCCTAGAAGAGCCACAGAGTTTAACCAGGAGAGATAGAGTATATGTAGATACTGTAATGTTCCTCCTCAGCTTTATTTGCACTAAAGTGAGAACTTGCTGATGATTTTTTTCCTTCATTACACACATTCTAGTATAAGCAATAGATCCTCTGCGCTTCCATGACTTCCAGTGCTTTTGATTGTAAAGCTTCCTGAAGGGTTTCTGCAGTATAGATGTACAACTTCTGTCCGAAGATAGAAATCATTTAAATCTTTGCTTTATAAAGGGTCAAGCTGCCTTGTGTTGTTGTTTTTTTGTTTGTTTGTTTGTTTGTTTTTTTGGCAACTATTCTCAGGAAATAATGAGCAATGCACTAAATGATTATGCAAATGATTATGCAAATATGTGGAGGGATCATTATGTGATTGTGTAAAAAATAAAGTCAAATATTAACACCCTTTGTACAGTCCTACAGCGGCCTTGAGTTTTCATTTTGGGGGGAAAAAATGCTTTACTGATTGTTGGTTACAGATACTCAAACGCTGATTTGGTCCAGCATGTGAATTATGTGGTAAATTACAGGTCTATATCTTTACAGTCTACATTAAAGTTCCTGTTTCATACATGTAAACACAGACAGGGGTGTTAATATTTACGTATGTGTGTGTGTGTGTGTGTGTGTGAATGCTGTGGATGGGGTGAAGATCTGGGGCTGGAGAGCCTCTGCATCAGGGACGCTTCCTGTGTTAACAGGGGTCTTTTTCACTGATAGTTAATGATTATTTTTGCCTGGCGATCATTTCTCCTGTTGTAAAGATGAAGAGTAAATAAAGAAAAAGAGGCTGTCAGTCAGAATCAGTTTCTGAGTCCTTGTGTGTTTGTTTTAGACCACAGCTGATGTAATTAATCTATGTATTGCAATATTCGAATCTGAAAAGCTCCTGAAGACAAAGTTGTTCAACATTGTTATAAATCTGAATGAGCTGCTAGAGGAACCGTTTAGGATGATGTGTTAAATCTATTACTGAAACTGAGGACATTCAATTTGGGGTCTTTTGAATGTGGGCACTATGAGCATGGACTGATCATGGTCTTTGGAGGCATGATAATACCTGCTCTGCGGTGGTCCTGTGGGGGTCATGAGCATGTAAGAACAGGGTAATGGGGGGGGGCTAACAAAGTATGCAGAGAAACAGATAGACTACAATCTGTAACAGTAGAGCTACAAAGTGCCCCCATATGGTAAGTAGAGCTGATAAATTGGACAATAACTGTGAATACAAGAAGGTGTACCTAATGAAGTGGCCAGTGATTGTATACAAGTATAATTTAAATAAAGTTCCATGAAGTCTGTAAACACTGTTCAGTTTTAAAATGTGCCCCCCATATCCAAGTCTATATCCAATCCTTAAATGGAAACTGAGCTGCTAAAGAATGTTTTGAGTTAACGAAAACCAACACATTTACACGTATCCATCTATAGAACAAAACAACCCATCACAAAGTTATAAGGAGCTATAAGAAGTGTTTCATGGCAAACATTCCTTTCTAAGGGGTAGGAAGAGGTTGGAAATGGTCAACTAGCAATATTTTTTAGGGGGAGGTGGGATAAATAGAAGTAAAAAAAAATCATAGGGTTCCGGGACGTGGGATGGTTATATCGACGTATTGTGCAGCACCAGCACGCACCAGCGACTTGAAGGATCTGGAAAACCTAAACGAACCATGGAATGAGAGAATCTACGAATGGTCCAACATGCACGGAGTGACAACACCAGACATGATTGCGGACATTCAATGAGCAGTGATGAGTCATCCCGTTAGTGCCAGCACCATTGGCAGCACGACGTAGGACCACATGCACGCAGATCGTTTCGACGACTACCCTTAACACCACATCAACGTGACCAAAGATTGCAATGGTGCCAGACTGTCATGGAGAGACTCAGAATGGCAGTGGGTCATTTTCAGTGATGAGTCCTGTTTTTGTCTTGGTGGAGACGACCAACAAATCTGTGTGTGGAGGCACCGTGGTCAGCGCCAAGATGAACAGTTTATTGTCACGTGTCACATGACCAGAAGGTCTGGTGTCCCTCCACCTCCACCCCTACCGCAAAATCTGCAGGAACGATGTGAGAATATTCAACCTGCATGGGATGGATTATCACAGGACACTATTAAGAATCTCAGCAACTCCATGCCCAGATGTCTGGCATAGTACATTTTGCAGCTTTCACAGTGTTTACACCCATCAAACTCTTATTGTAAACAAGTGAGGAATATTAGGTTTTCCAGGCCACAGACCCTTAAAGTCCTCCTTCTTGTGATTTGGGACTAACATATTCACAGTTGTACAGTCTGTCCGTGTCCTGCATGCTCAGCCTGTCTGTCTAAATGTTAATGACCCAGGTTCCTCTACACCTGCTGCCGAATTAATACCACGTCACAGCTGAGCCCTACCTAGACAGCTTGTGCCACACTGCTGGTCCTCCGTTAGGTGTTGGTTTCTGGTTGTCTGGAATGCTCAGCTGTAGCTGCATGGTTCTAACCTTCTGGATCAGGTAGAAGAAGCGAGCAAGGTTGAATACGTCTGCCAAGTGAGTAGCATTGCCTCATATTTTATGCCACCTTTATTTTCTTCCTCAAGCAGGGAGCTAAATAGGGATTAGAGGGAATCTTCCTAAGCAGCCCTAAGCAGTGTTCATTAACGTCAACCTCATATTCCCGCTCACATCAGACATGCACTCTACGACTATGAAGAGGGCCAATTGACCTTCTTCCTGTCTTTCACCTCCTGATTATGAAACTGAATAAGTGGAGGGAAACAGCTTTTCTCTCTGTGGGGATTTGACACTTAGAACCCAATTCCAGACTGCTGATGAGACCTGAATCCCATGATGAAATGATTTAGGTGGAGTCTGCTAACAACTTCTTCAAAAACAGGTTTCATGTAGAACCGCTCCTGCCTCATTGTTTTATCCTCATTGTTAGGGAATAAAGTAATCTTTCAGCCGTCCAAAGAGAATTGGTGTTTGAACGTAAACAACGGAATCTTGTTGGCTGGCTTCTCCAGCATTGGTGGGCTGTTTGCTTACCCGTCAGGGCGGGGCTGACCGGTTTCACTGTTCTTCTTCTGAAAATGATCTGTTCTAGTTTGGTAATGCAGTCTTACACGCATTGATTGGGCTCTTACACATCTTCTCTTTTGTCTTCAATTTAAGGAACGAGTAACCAGACCACTAAAGTCTTGGGAAACTGGGTCTGATTTCAGATTTACAAATATTCTGTGGCACATTGCGTTTTTCAGAGGTATCTTAGGGATAGTTACAGTTGCAAGGCTATGAGAGACCAGCTGGGTGAACCATTTTGCACCACCCTGAGACAGATCAAAGCTGCATTTCTAGTTCATTAATTTATTCATTCATACAATTATTCGTTCACTCATTTGTTCATTCACTCATTCATTCATCTACTGTTATGCTGACTGTAGTAAGTATAATATCCAACTACAATCCACAAAATATAGCTCTCTTCATATTAACTCATTATTATAGGCTGGTAATAGTAAGTAATAATGATTCTAAAGTAAGTTACTAAAGGTATTAGATATTAGAGATGTACCTGAGAAAACTGCAAAACCCAAACACTAGCTGTCAGGATAATCTAGAACAAGGAACTCAGATTCACTTTTCTGGACTCCCTTACAAGTGAAATATGACCAACACTGCAATTTTATTAGATGTTGCATATTTAGCTCCATGAGTGAATGTGAATTATGCCCTGTTACTGTGTACAACCAGTTAGAAGCTAATACACCTATAACAGCCTCTGCATTCTGGGCCGGAAGGTTTTGTTTTGAAGGTTTAGGCTATTGTTTGTTATTTAGGCTGTATTGGTTTCACAGTGATGCTGTCGCTGGGGCGGTCACTCACCTGGACTGGGGGCCGATCTGCGGTGGTGATTCTATACAACTCCACACCTGCTGGACGATGTCTGACCACTGCTGTCAAGCAACAGGTAGCACCTTATTCACACTGACCACTGACCATTGCCACACGTTCACACAGTTATAAACATCCAGACAGCTGGAACTAACCTGAACATTTGGCTAACACTTTGGAAATCTCTTTTTAGATTAATGAAATACAATGCAGATTTTAATTAGTTCCTTTACATTCACTGACCAATGAGAATCAGTGATGGTGTGTGTTCATGTGTGTGTCACCAGGAAAAAACAAAGAAAACTAAATTTGGGCCCCTGAATGACCAAGACAGAATTTTCACAAACTTGTATGGTCGCCACGACTGGAGGTATCAACATTTATGCGTATGCAATACAGTCTGTGCGTTTTTCACACCTGGTTTAGCTCAATCTTAAAACTGGGGTTTTCTCTTGTAGACTGAAGGGGGCGCTGGAGAGAGGGGACTGGTACAAGACCAAAGAAATCTTGCTAAAAGGACCTGAGTGGATACTAAATGAAGTGAAGGTTTCAGGGCTGAGGGGGCGAGGGGGAGCTGGCTTCCCCACTGGGATGAAATGGAGCTTCATGAACAAACCAAGTGACGGCAGGTCAACCTCTTCCTGAGAAAAACATACACCTCTCTTATTGTCACACCTGTCCTACTATAACCTCTGCCTTACTGTAGCACCAGTCTTGCTCTAACACCCGGCACAGCCTTACACCTGCCTCTATAATACCTGTATACCCACCTTACTGTAACACCTGTGCTAACCATACAAAAGCCTTACTGTAACACCAGTGATAGCCTACTACCTGCCTTAATGTAACATCTATGACACATGTATACTCACCTTACTGTAACACCTGTGATAGCTTTAGACCTGTCTACTGTACCACCTTTAATAGCCTTATACCTGCTTTACTGTAGCAGCTGTGATAGCCTTAAAGCTGCACTACTGTAACACCTGTCTTTCAGTAACACCTGTGATAGCTTTACACCTGCCTTCGGTAAGACCACACCTGTCTACAGTAACACCTTTAATAGCCTTAGACCTGTCTTACTGTAACATCTGCGATAACCTTACACTTACCTTACTGTAACTGTAATACATTATACTGTAGTAGCTGTACTGTAACATTAGTGACATCATGTTTTCTCCTTTTACCCCCTCTCTTTCTGGCTCTGCAGGCCTAAGTACCTGGTGGTAAATGCTGATGAAGGTGAGCCAGGTACCTGTAAAGATCGGGAAATCATGCGTCATGACCCTCATAAGTTGGTGGAAGGCTGTGTGGTGGCGGGCAGAGCGATGGGAGCGCGCACTGCTTACATCTACATCCGAGGAGAGTTTTACAATGAGTCCTCCAATCTACAGGTGCAGCGTCCATCACAACACATCATTATAGGCCTGAAGGACTCCATCATACACTCTGGTATCTTGTATAAAAAGATGGATCATGTATACAGATGTGTATAGCTCCAGCATTTGGAGATTAAATCAAATGTACAGAAGCTACTGTGACTGACGGCTGCTATCGTTTTAATGTTTAATGTATGTGATAATTCATAAAGTCAATGAAGAAAGCCTCTTTGATTCATTCCATTTATTTTCTGACACCAGATGGATGGACCTCAACTTCATCTTTCTTCTCTCAGGTGGCAATTAAGGAAGCCTACACTGCAGGGTTAATAGGGAAGAATGCATGTGGCTCTGGATATGACTTTGATGTATTTGTAATGCGGGGCGCAGGAGCCTACATCTGTGGAGAAGAGACGGCTCTAATCGAGTCCATCGAAGGCAAACAGGGCAAACCACGTTTAAAGCCACCATTCCCTGCTGACATAGGTGCTGTTTCTTTCTCTTTATGATCATTTTAAACTTGTATGTGTGAAATCATCTTCTATTGAACAAATAGTTTGGTAATAAATCAAATATACAATATTTTCCCCTTACCCAGATATATTCAGCCAGTAGATTTGAGATTACTTAACTGCACTATTTGAGGCAAGTGATTTAGGCATGCAGTTTGCACAATGCTAACTGGTGTACATTAGCTACCTTAGCCTAATAACCTGAAGCCCAATAAGTGATGCAAATAGGGCAAAATATTTATTTGGTATAAAACTTAACAATTCTCTGGTCTTTTTTCCTAAAAGGTGTGTTTGGGTGTCCTACAACAGTTGCTAACGTCGAAACGGTAGCTGTAGCACCAGCCATATGCCGTCGAGGAGGGGCATGGTTTGCCAGTTTTGGGCGTGAGAGAAACTCAGGAACTAAACTGTTCAATATCTCTGGACATGTGAACACACCTTGCACAGTGGAGGAAGAGATGTCCATCCCTCTGAGAGAACTCCTCGAGAGACATGCAGGTCAGACATTTGATTTTAATGGCCAGTGACCACATTGCCCTTGGCAGTACATGATGGTGATGGTGATGGATGAACAAAATGGGTTGAGTTTCTGGGTTGATAAAATTATCTGATAATTAATGTGGTAAATATGAGTAATCAACCAATAATTGGGAGGTCCAGGACCTCAAAATTCAACTTATGATGTAAGTCAGTGCTTCTGTCTTTCTTGATTAACTAGAGCTCCAGCATTGGTCTGCCTTAGGGCAAATTGCTTCACCTATTCGGTCCTTTGCTGCCTGACCACTGTAATAATGCTTGGTATACCTCTGAAATTATGCCACAATACAGCATAGCATTTTTGTAAATCTGAAAAAATTTTCTCAAGAATTTGGTGGAAAGAATGAATTGCTACCAGCTGTGGACAGTAACTAAGTACTTAAGTAGTTTTTCCATGTATCTATACTTTACTGAAGTATTTCCATTTTGGACAACGTTGTACTTTAACTCCACTACATTTCAAACTCAAATATCTTACTTTTTACTCCACTACATTACGGGAAATCTGTCATTCCTTTCGGCTTATGTGCGTGTACAAGCGTAACATGTTAAAACAAAACAAGATTATTCATGGATTCTTGGCATGGATTCATGGATTTCAGGCCTGGACTACATCAAGGACCACCTGGAGGAAGGTAGGTAAAGCAGGATGGGGTTAGTAAACAGATAAAACATACTGTTCCTGACTATGTGGGTAAATAGACCACAATAAAAATAAATCTTAAAGTGAATCTTTGTTTGTTTCCAAAAAGTTATTTTATAGTTCTAGCTAAAGGAAACTGTTCTCCTTTAGTACTCTGTGCTTATAATCATTTGAATAGACATCAGTGTCAGACTAATTAATGACCTTCTATAAAAGACTGGTGGACCGAGAGACACTAGAGTCTCTTCACCTACAGTATGTTGATTAAGAGTCTTGTTGCAGAAATGATAATAAGACATTAGATCCATAATATATCTCTACTTGAACTCAAGTACATGGTTTGTGTACTTTGTCCACCACTGATTGCTACTCATTATTCAAACAGAAGATGAAAGAGGAAATTTGAAAGATCTCATTTATTGTACGTTATATCACTTTACCAAACCAGAAAAGAGCATTTTCAAAAGAAGAATTGCGCCATTATGGTGAGTGAGCAGCCAGCCAACTCTGGATTTGTGAGAGAAACATGGGACCCCTTTGACACCCTGAGTGATCATAAGACTCTAAAGATGATCAAGTGTGACAAATATTGTAAAAATCTTTTTGTTTACCGGATGTCCCAAGTCCGGAGAAACTTACAAAGGTGGACCAATGTAGCTTTAGGAGTTTTGTCCCAAGAGTCTTATTGATATAGCATGATGAGTATTCCTTGATGAAGAGTAAGGCATTAGTACTTGCATGCATGGGAAGGTGTTATCCACTATGCTATTCATTTCTGTGACAAGTGTAAATTATTTATGAATGAATCTTTTATAAAAAAGCGAAAATGGCCGCCACGAGTGACTATACATGGAGAAGTGGGTGTGTGAAAAAACAGGGTGCACTTTGTTAGCCTTTGTAATTATCGACTATAATATGTTGCTCCAAAGATAATGCATTCATTTTCCAGGTTGTCTGTGAATAATGTATCAGACAGTCAATTTACTGTGCACCCGAAATGAATGATTACTAGTGGTTTCTTCTACCCCCTGTGCTTGGTTCAGGTGGTGTGAGGGGTGGCTGGGATAACCTGCTGGGTGTGATTCCTGGTGGCTCGTCCACACCGATCATTCCCCGTTCTGTCTGTAATGATGTGATGATGGATTTTGATGACCTTGTCAGAGCTGAGACTGCTCTGGGCACTGCTGCAGTCATTGTCATGGACAAATCAGTGAGTTTATTGGTTTGCATTGTTTCAGATTTGCACATTTTCGGATTTGACCTAATTCATAGTTTTCAGGAATTTTGCATTCCCAATCTATTTCATCTCTGCTTCAGACTGATGTGATCAGAGCTATTGCTCGGCTGGTGGAGTTTTACAAACACGAGAGCTGTGGCCAGTGCACTCCCTGCAGAGAGGGTAAGGAAGTGTGACATATGATTCGAGATTTCTAGCATATCTCTATGGTCCTGTTTGTCTGTGCCTTTTATGAATCTTCTATGTCTCTTCTATGACTTTTCTATGACTCTTTGGTATCACCACAGAAAAGACTTTTGTTTAGGTGAACTGAAAAGATATGGGTCAGATCAGTTATAGAAACATTATTTTTATTTCTTTTTTTTTTTTTCTTGTATCAACTTGTGTCATAATGCCAGCAAAATGACTCAGCCCAGATAAGGGAGGTGATCTTTGTTATTTTGCTCCAACATTCATTCAGTCATGAGCAGGGGTTCCAAAACTTGCAATTCGGGATCCACACAACCAACCACAAAAGCGTCCGTAAGCAACCCCATCATATAGATGAATAATAACTGGTGTAGCCTACCAAATGTAAACAATACCATGTTTAGAATTATGTTTATGTTTGAACAGATTAAAATCCACTGTCCTGGAGTTCACACCTGTTTCTCTCTGCCCTGCAGGAGTGGACTGGATGAACTCCATGATGTGGCGCTTTGTGAAGGGAGATGCTCGCACCTCTGAGATAGACATGATCTGGGAGCTCAGCAAACAGATAGAAGGTCACACCATCTGTGCGCTGGGCGATGGGGCTGCCTGGCCTGTTCAAGTGAGCAAAAACAGTCTTTACTTGCTTAACAGGTGTACAGAGGAAAAACATATAGTAGATATAGTAGATCCTATATTCCAGACACTGTTCTTCAGGGAACTCCTGCTCCTGCAAAGTTTGATGCCACTATACAGTGCTGTGCAAAAGACAGAGACCACCCTTCATTTATTTAATTTCCTGTCCATTAAGTTCTTCTTATTCATTTTTCAGTGTCAGGAGCTATGTTCCGTGTCCTACTCATTCTTTCAAATCCATAATGCTGAGTTGTCTTCTGACAGTGAAAGTAGAGACAGAAACACCTGTGGATGTTTTCTCTCTCAAACATGATTATTGGGACAGTTTTGGTGGTCTATCAGGTCATGCACGGTTGTTAAGACTCCCGTTTTTCTGCCGATTTTCTTTTAAATTTCCTCATGCAAGCGGATTATTTCATATCTAATCTCCTGAATAAATGCATTATTCACTGAATGTCTATTTTGACTGGAAATGAAATAGATTAAGGGTGGTACCTGGTTGTGCAAAGTACTGTACAGATAAGGATTTTTCCAGTTATGGTTTCTAAAGCTAAATTGTAGTGCCAATACTGAATCCCCATTAATGTTTTTTAAGTATACGCTTTAACTTTATTTAAATCTGGAAATGGGCCCTATAAACCTAAAGCTTGTAAACCTGCACATCCAGCTTATTATCAGAAATCAGTTTAATTAAGTTAAATTAATAGTTTGCCCCTTCTTTACTCTTACTACTCCTCTACTCTGTTGAGAAATCTCTGAGGTCAGGTACTACTGATAGATGATTAGTTCTCAATCATAAATGCCAATCCAACTCATCAGAACTAAACTCTACAGGAAGACAGATTTTCAGAAGCACGGTTGAACTTTGATGCACTTCTATAACAAGAGCTGCTGAAACCCACAGGATAAAGGAAGTAAGTTAACTCATAAGCATAAACTCATACTCTTATGCATCCGTATGCCATGTAGGGTTTGATCCGGCACTTCCGGCCAGTGATGGAGCAACGCATCTCTGACTTCAAGAAGACGAATCCCAAAGAGGCAGAGAAGAGGAGAGAGGCCATTTAGGGGTTGCTTCAAAGAAAGCTGTTGCGTAGATGTGATAAATAAAGAGTGTGTAGGAGGATTTATACCTTCAGAAACTCACAGATGCCGCATTTTCTTCAGCACTTTATTTATGGTTATACAGCATATTTAAGTGTATTTATGGACGTACAGCACTGATTTATGCTGTAGTTTTCTGAGTTGAACAAGTGCTTTGTGTCCAGTCAGAGAATGTATCCCAGCTAGTACAAATAGGTTAGAGTCCAAACTTCCCAAACACTGCGAAAACAAGAGCGAGTGCTGATACCTAGAAAGACTTAAACACAGCACAAGTGCGATACAAGGCATTTCAATATGTACTTATATTAGTGCTTATTTAAGTGGCTCACAAAGAGGTGGTCTTCAGCGTGCACTTGAAGACCCAGAGAGAGTCTGCTGTTTGGGCAGCCAGTGGAAGTTCATTCCATCGTCTGGGCGCCAGGGAGGGGCCATTCTCAGCTTTGTAGGCAAGCATTATGGTTTTAAATCTGATGCAGGCAGCTACACGAAGTCAGTGATGGCAGAACAGCAGTGCATTACATTAAGTGGTCTATATAATGTAATGTATTTGTGCTAATGCTTTTACAGAGGGTCTGCTGACGTTTTAACCCTTTAACAGACATTGTAACGGCACAGTTGACTTTTTTTTGATTAAATTACTGTCATAAAAACCCGACTGTTTGAATACAGTGTGTTATGCTGATTATATCTATAATCACTGAACTGCGTTATTAGAAAGTTTAGATAGAAACAGAATTGTATTAGTGTGTAGTTGCTCTTTCAATTGTCGCTGAAAGTTGAGGTAAAAAGAAATTGGTCTTATTTCATTCAACAATTAGATATATTTTCTGAATGGCAGAAATGTGCAATAAAATGTATCTCTGTGTTGTTACCCTGAAAAAATACTGTGTGACTGCACAGTTGAGATGCCCAATTAGGCAAATAATATTGTGCTTCTATTATATTACAGTAAATACACAACTTCCGCAATACATTTTATACAGATCTCATTATTATTTTATTTTATTTTATTTTATTTTTTGGGGTGGGTTACTTTTTGGCAGGTTTTAAACTGGCCAGACATTTTGGCCAGACATTAAACTGAAAACTGTAGTCTCTAGATTTTGTAGGAGGTGGTATGTTTACCAACAGATTGATGTATTGATGTTTAAAGGACCAATTTGTTACATTATGCAGTCTGTGAAATACATACTCTAAACAATAGGGGGCAACATATCACCAGAAAATGCACAGTCCTTCCACTTTCTTCAGTTCTTACCAGACTTAGAAGAAATGTTGCATTGAGTTAAGCATCTAACTTCATCCCTTTACTAATTTGGAGCATCTCTAGCAGTGGAAAACACCCCAGTGTGAACTCTTGTTCTAACCAGGAGTAGTACTTTCAACATGACTGACAAAAGATCCTCCTCTCATGTTGGACTGATTCAACTCGACACTGCTGTGACTCACTATTGCCTCATGAGGTAAAGTGGTATTATGTGGCAGGATGGCTAGTTAGTTAGCATGCTAACTTCAATAGATATCTCTGCAACACGATGCATAGACATCATTGATAACCATCAAACCGCATTAGTTCTTCACATTCCGTTAATAATTTTAGTTTAGTTTTAGACTAAAAATCTTACATACTGCTCCTTTAAATGTTTCGTTTTGGCCGGAGCGTCCCTTTAATAAAGACCCTACTTCTAATAGAGAGCTGCGGAGGTTTATAGGCTCCAGGTGAATAAATCCTGCTAGGTGAATAAAAACACCTCGGAGCTCGGAAAGCTTAACGTCAACGCAGGTTACATTTACCAATGAAATGCGGTTATATTTTATTATTCGTAAATATATGTAGAGAAACGGTCAGCCCGATGTTGACGTCACCGGCGGTGTAGGCGGAAGTGCGTCAGCGCTGTATACTGTACCGTGTTGGTGATTTTGGCTGGAACAGTAAATCGTTAAAATTACAGAAGTTGCCTCATTGATGTCATTTAATACGAACCAGAACGGCGGGTAAGATGCGGACAATGAACCAATATGAACAGGAACCTGCAAGATGGCAGTAAAAGCGAGTTTGAAGTTGATCAGAGCGCATAATAGCGTTAGCATTAGCATCAGCCGCCCACCATTAGATCAACATTAAACTATACTGCATTATTTAAGCGATATTTTGTGAGTAATGTGATTTACTCAAAGAATCTATAAATATCCAATTAAATATCCATATAACTCCCAGCCTTACATATCCTTCAGCGAATGTAAGTTAGCTAATGTTAGCTGATTAAGCTATTGTGGCTAATACTGTTTGGCAGTATCAGATGTTTCGTTCTTTAGTAGTTTAATGTATATGTATTACTTTTGTAGCTTGGTAGCGGTTTAATGGTCTGTTTGAGCTGCCAGCTCTTTACGTGATATGATGTGTGTATATGTAAACTTGTTAAATTTGTTATTTAGAGATACAAACGTTACGTAACACATCTGTTTAGTAGGTTAGTTTAAAGGAAATCTTTAACCTTCATAGGTGGATGATGAAGTCGTGGCTAGGTCAGTAACAACTGTCTTAGTTATTCCGTACCTTTTACTGTGTAAGAATTTCCATTACTGTATTAAATGATAGCCCAGAACTTGAATTCTGAAGCAGGGAGACCATTTAACATTAATATTGATACTGGTTGCTGTAACCTGTGGACCTTCTCCAGTAATCAAGACACTAAACCTGTTTTGGGCCTTTCTGGTCTCAATTCTGTCAGGCGGCGAAGTAAATGGGACCAGCCAGGTCCAGGCTCAGGGGGCGAGGCAGACGCAGCCCCCACAGGTGCCCTGGATGCTGCTGCTGCTGTGGCTGCCAAAATCAATGCCATGCTGGTGGCCAAGGGCAAGCTGAAGCCCTCACAGATTGGTGTTCCTGGGCCTGTTGATAAGGTCAGTTCTACTTTAAGTCATCTGTGCTGTAATGTGTGCAGGATTTTGTCAAAAAGCAGCACATGGAATAAAGTGTACTCTGCTGTAGACCACAGGTTCTAGCGGAAAGCCAGCACCTGCAGCAAAAGCAAAGGATGATCTAGTGGTGGCCGAGGTGGAGATAAACGATGTACCGCTCACCTGTCGGAACCTTCTGACCCGTGGACAAACTCAGGATGAGGTTAGGGTCACTCCTGGATTGTAATATGTTCATTACTTAAGTGCCATATTTGCATACTAAAAGAGGAAATTGATTTGGTGATCCATGATTTTGGAGTTCAGTTCGACCTCTTCACCCACAATTCCTAAATATTTGGTACAGAAAGCAAAATACTAATGAAATCAGAAATAAGTATTTTGTAATTTCAGCTTGACCTTTAATAAGTTTAAAATGGTAAAGATGGAAAAAACATAGTATTTTGTTTTACCTTATAAAACGTAATTAATCAGGTTTCGGAAATATGCTTTTTGCAGATTTGTTACCTGCGGTTGGGATCATGTTTACCCCATCTATGAAGCACTGTTCCTTTTAACAGTGCTTAATAATCATTTCAGAACTGACAACACAAACTGGTCCAATGTTTAAAGCATACATTTTTACCTTTCTTCTGTTATACAAGTATTTAGCTGTGCAATCGTACAGGACCTTTGTTGTCATATTTTGAGTTTAATAAGGCACACATTTTCAGTGTGAGACAGGATTGACCTGCAGGCAAGCCAGTATAACACCTGCACTCTCTGCTGAAATTAGTGTGGGTGTCCCTGAAATGGATGGCACCTAAAATCAGCATATGTTGCTCCAAAATGTGTTTCAAAGTATTCCAGAGCCCATATGGTTATATCCATCACAGTCATGGGCATTCATTGTGGCTTTTGCCTTGACCTGTCCCGAAGTTGATGAGGTGAATTGTTACATATATTATCTCAACATTTTTGGAATTGAGTTTGTAGATAGATAACCTGGAAAGAATGATTCTCCTATTTTTTTGGTGTGCTCAATTATCTAACCTGATATGTTATAATGTAACTATTGCTATTACTGGTGACTTAATTTTGTCTTGGGGTTCTGCCTGATTTTGTTATCGTGTGTAACTTGTTTTTGTCACATCTTTGTTCAGATCAGCAGAGTGAGTGGTGCTGCTGTGTCCACAAGGGGGCGCTACATGACAGCAGAAGAAAAGGCTAAAGCTTTACCTGGGTACGTCTGACATTGTGCATCTGGTTTTTTTTTTTGGTTTGTTTTTATTTATTTATTTTTGGCAAAATGAGCAAGCTAAGGGCTGGTTTGCTGAAAGAGAGGGTGCAGATATACAGAGGTTTATTCAGCGTATTTGGAGATCCAGATATGAAGTCTTCATTTAAACAGTGTTGACAGATAAGGGTGCTGTTTTGTCATCATTTATATAATTGAAATGAGCATTAATGCATTATTGTATGAACAGTACACTCCTACATATGTCACTACTTCAAATGTGTCAATTCGAAATCAGATGCACCTGATCAGGTGCTAACGATTAGAGCACTGTTATTGCATATCTCAGAGGAACCGGTTTTATTTTAACATTAGATATCTGGTCTGGTTTGCTGTTTGTTATATATCAATGTCTAAATCTAAAAAGCTCTCTGAGGTCTTCAGAAAGAAAGTTGTTGATGCTTATGAGTGCTGAAGAAGAAAAAGGGTTTAAGAGAGGGTTTAAAGAAAGGGTTTAAGAAGATATCCAAAGTACTGGAAATAAATCATTCCACTGTCCAGAAGATCATCTACAAGTGTAGAGGTTTTAAAACCGCTGTCAGCTTGTCCAGGCCATGCCACCCTGGGAGCTTTAACCTGAGAGCAAATAGTAAAATGTTAAAAGAAGTCTCGTAAGACTGACTTTTACACAGATGTAAAATTGCATACATCTACCATTAGACTAAGACTTCACTGCAGAATGCCTTTGCTGTCTAAAAAGACCATTGGGGCAACACTAAAATATGACGAGTCAAAGATGGAGCTGTTTGGCCACAGTACCAAAAGCCATGTTTGGTGACAACCAAAGACAGTATTTGTTCTGAAGAAACGTATGCTAGCTGTGCAGCATGGTGGTGGAACCGTGAAGGTTTGGGGCTGCTAAATGTTTATCTATACATGCTGTTTAACTGAAGATCAAACACGGATATGTCCACATATGTGCAAAAAGAGGAAGATATTAGGGGGTGTACTTTTTCACATGACTGTATTTAGTAGTATTCTGTTATATCTGATTATAATATCAATTGAAAAATCTGTTTGCCATATTGTGATGGTGGGTGATGTAGGCAATTATATATGGCCGCTGTAAATGTGTTGAAAAATGACAAGTTAATGAAGACCGGTTAATGTCGAATGGTTCGTATTTGGTGGCATTGTGTACAGGCCCCTGCTAATTCAGCATCACCTAGAACTGACTGATTTTGCTCTGTTTCTGTAGTGATCGCCCTCTTTATCTACACGTACAAGGGCAAACTAGAGAACTTGTCGACAGTAAGTGCTATTTTCCTGCTCAGCTACAAAACAGCATTCTGTCTCAGAGTACTTCTGTTCAGATGTAAAGACCTGGAGTCTGTTGTCTGTCGATCTCTGTAGAGGCAGTAAACAGGATAAAAGAGCTCATTACTAACGGGGTAGTGAAGGCTGCCACTAGCTCCAGCACTGCATACAACGGAGCCACGGTGACCGTCTACCACCCCACTGGTCCTCCTCCCCCAGCACTGCCCCCTGCAGGTCACAAACCACACTTTACTGGTGGGGTAAGTACATATATCGGTGTTTCGCACAGGTCCGAAATAAACTTCCGGGGAGCACCAAGTGGGCTGTTTATTTGAAGATACGGATATGTAAATCCATAATAGCATCGGTTTACTTATTCAGGTTTTTGACTAAAGCATCAAATAAGTAAATGTTGGATGCTCTGTGTTTTTGATTTATGGACTTAACTAAATGAAGCATCAACTATTCTCCCTTGTAACTTAATCAAAAGGAACAAAATATTAAAATATACAAATAAACATTTTTAATAATGTAAAAACCTTGTTTGTGGAAAATGTATTTAACCCTGTGATGTGTTAATCCTGAGTGTAATTTGTCTTTGCTAAAGTGTTTTTGTCATGGTAGTTATTAAGATTCTAATATATGAACAAAAGCACAACAGGGAACTCAGACACAACTCTTTTTTATGTAAATTCAGTGATACGAAAACTGAAACAAGCTTATTGGGAAGCGATTAGCTTTTTCCAATTGTGGAGTAGCTGTAAATGTTTGTTGAGGCAAAGCCTTTTATTTTATTTAGCTGTAAAAGTAGTTATTAATTATTATTTCTGAGATTATGATAGAATTTGACAATTTAGTTGACATAAAAATAGCAATTTGACAAATAGTCTAAGGCCTCTGCTCTTTCATCCTACTTATTCTCTCACTCTCCCTTTCTCAGATGCACTATGTACAGGATAAGCTCTTTGTGGGCTTGGAACATGCTATCCAGGGTTTCTCAGTTAAGGAACGTGTAGAGGGTCCAGGCTGCTCGTACCTACAGCACATTCAGGCCGAGACAGGAGCGAAAGTCTTCCTGAGGGGGAGGGGCTCTGGCTGCCTGGAACCCGCCTCTGGGAGAGAAGCCTTTGAGCCCATGTACATCTACATCAGGTCAGAACACAGCCCTCAGTCCAGCTGTATCTGAACAAGTTACAGAATTAGAACTGTTGAGTGTTGTAAAGAGGTAAACCACTGTGTAGGCTCAGAAATCAGGCTCACAGTGTTGTCTCTTCCAGTCACCCAAAACCAGAGGGACTCGCCGCAGCCAAAACGCTTTGTGAAAACCTCCTGCAAACGGTCAGTACATGCAGCGGTACATGTGCACAAACACACAGGCTGTCATATGAGTGTGGTTCTGCTGTGCTGCTCTGATTGCGGCTGTTGTGTCTTATGTTGTTAGGTGCATGCAGAGTACACACGCTACCTGAGCCAGATGAGTTCTGTGATGCCCACACAAGGTAGGCCCATCATCATCTTTTTACCCCTTCACCCGGTGTATGGTTGCAGGTGCAAGTGTTTATAGCTCTGTTAATGAACTTCAACATTAGTGATAAGAGGAGTGAATTGTCACTGTAAGGAGAAATTGAGAAGTTCTTGCTGGTTTTGCTAAGAAATCACAATTGCAACTGTCAAAAAACAAATTTTTTGATATGTAAGTCACTCGCTAGTTTGAAGGACTGTTAATTCCCTAGGGGGCTGGGTGGATTGCTGTAGCTGTCACACTGTGACTGACTGTCACTGTCCATACCATGTTTCTTTTCTTGTATGACAGGATTCATTCAGCCGCCTGCTGTGAATGGGATTCCCCCTCAGGCCCCTTATTACCCCCCTACAGGTTTTCAGCCCTCATACCCTCCACCTGTGCCTCTTCCACAACCCGTTCCTGCTCCTTACTCACTGCCGCCCCCAACTGTGCCGCCAGGAGCACCAGCTCCAATACCACCCACAAGTGCTCAGTACCCCATTGCACCTGCTCCAGCTAACTTACCACCACAGGTAACAGGGCACCTTCCTCTTTTTCAGTCTCATTCACAAACCCGGACATTTGAACACTTTTATTTGGATTTAACTTGGTTCCGCTTCATTTAAGGAGCCCAGTAAGGCATGAAGGAGCATGTAATATGAAGGAACATGTAATTAATGTAGACTTATTCTCACTGTCATTGTAACAAACAGCAAGTGTGTCTTAACTGGGTTCCTTCCAGGACAGAGCACTCCCGAATTTAGCAGTCTTTCTCATTAAGCAGCCCTGGTTCAACTCATTAACTGATTATCAAGGCCCTTGTGAGTTGAATTCACAGTCTTAGAAGAGTGGAAAAGTTCATTCCTGTAGTGATCTGGCCTGGAAGAAACACACCTGCAGACAGCATTGAAATTTTAACAGATTTATGGATAGAGCATTTTCTCTTTCAGCAGCACTTTATTTCTTATACCCCAATCTTGCCTGCTAGACATGCATGCTTATCCCACACTTGTGATCATTTCTTAAGCATTTGTTTTTATATACTGTGCATGTTAAACATTTTGCATCTGTCAAATCACTCTTATTTACTAACACAGTCCCTGGGTATTAGACACAGATCGGAAAATATTCCAGTAACTTCTACTGGGACAGTTTTTAACACAGAGCTCTTTTTTGGTTAAAAGGTCTCAGCTGATAATGAACATAGTGGGGAAAGCATTTGTCACCTACATAGCCAGCATTATGCAATGACACTTGCTTTCATTCTCTCCGTAAGACCCTTCCACCTGCAGCTTTCCCACCTGTTGCTCCGGCTTCAACTCCCCCTAAACCGGCAGCTCCTGTGGCTCCTGTGGCACCGGTACCCACGCCTCAGAAACGACGTTTTACAGAAGAAGTGCCTGAGGAAACGGACATGGGTCTGCTGGGATATCAGGTGAGCCAGTACTCTCTTTTGGTACAATTTTTTCCCCTTTTAAAGCTCTATAGTTGCTGTACTATTAATATTGAACAAATACAATTTTACAGACATCCATGAAAATGATTTGGTCTTGTAAGTGATTTGCCTGTTGCTTTTTTTTATTATAATCATCAGTCTCAACTTCAGCACCTTTAATTGAGTGAAGAAGCTGAAACAGTGGTTTTCTTTGTGAATGTGTAAGGCAACACATTCCCAGCCTGTTTTCTCCCCAGCAGCAGTGTCACAGAAACGATGTGAGGATTGAAATGCAATGTGGAAAAACAGCTTCTGCATGGGGATTTTGGGGCATGCATTTCTGAAGGAGGATGCTAAGATGCCTGTGTAGTTGCCTTTGGGGAAGGGAGGTGGGTGGTGTCAGTGAGGATGTGTGTTAATGGTGTTATGTGTTTTTCTGCTCATAGCATGGACCCATTCATATGACTAATTTAGGTGCAGGCTTCGCCGCTGTGGGCAGCCCTGAGACTTCAGGACCCCCAACTGCAGGTCCCTGTGCACCACCCCGGGAGAGGGACAGGTAGGACCTGTTTGTGCAAGTACATATTACACACTCTTACAGTGTTATTCTGAGAGAAGTCTGGTTAAAAGACGGGTTATGGGGCCACTGAGTTAAAGACGTAGTTTGGCAACCAATGAGTTTAAAGGGGCATTGTGGCCTAAATCGGTTTAATGTTATTGATGTGTTTTAAAGTGTTTTAGCACAGTATTATGTCCTTCAGCCCCAGCCGTTTTTTGCAATTCAGAATTTACAGTTTTTATCATTATCATGTTTTCATTCTGTCACTAAATTACTCAGCATGCATTATGGAATTGCATCTTACAGCCATAGGGAATTTCTCTGGTGTCAGCCAATCCTGACTACTAGCCGAGCTGCTAATCTACAGGCTAATAAATAAAACCAAGCCAACATTAGTGTAACTCTTACCTCGGACGTTGAACTGAAGCAAAAGCAATGTGTGTACTAAACATCAAGATTGTCTTAAAGTAAAAAAACATATTAAAGTCGAACTTCCGGCAATTAATGAATCATGTTACAGAAAATACACATGAAAATGTCATACTATTTGATTTTGACAAAGTCTTTTATTTTTGGTCATTCTGGATATCGGACAGACACAGATATTTCCTGCTCAGAAATATGTGACATTAAGATGTTTTTAAACTCCTGCTGGTGGAATCAAGGGAATCAACTCCTCAACTCCATTTAATTTTGACCAAGACAGCACCAGAGCCGATGCTAACTATACAGCAGAAATAAAACAGTCTTAAGTCACGTTTGAGTAACGATATGAAGAGAATTTAGCTTATTTCACATAATGGGGGCAATGAGGAAACACAGACTGATGTACAGAGAAAATTATTACTGTAGTCAGAATTGAAGGAACTCTTTCAATTCCTTGTGGAAGGGATCTGGAATGGATCTGGTTCCTCTTACATGGTTTCATGTTGGCCAGCTTTTTTTTTTTTTTACTTTTCCAGTTCACCGTAAGTGAAACAGGGCACCAGAATGTATTGCAGCACTATTTGCACAATCTGAGCAAACCTACGTTCAGTCCTCTTTTCCACAGCTTCCTGTGAAAAAAGAAAATATATTGTTTGTCTTTTGTTTTTGCTCCTTGTATCTTTGCTAATGATCATTTACTGCAACCCAGGCTGGTGATTAGCGCTGGTGTTGCTAAACAAACTCTCGCTGCTCAAATTCAGACTCTTCTTGCACTCAACTCCGTCAAAAATGAGGAGTCTTCAAAGTCAAAGAGTTGGCTCCATGCGCTGCGACTCTTGGAGCTGACCCTGACTTTCAGACATGCTGATGTTGAAGTATCGACTCCTCATCGCTAGATTAAGGAAGAAATTGCTTTTTGATTTCCACTATACATTGACTGTAAAACTATTTTATCCTAGAACACGCAGTTGTCTAAAGTTCTAATTGTGGCATTTGTCACAGTGTTAGAAACTACTTAACAGCTCAGCTTGGTTTGCAGCAGGTATGTGTTATTAACTCTGTGTGGGTATATATATATACATGTATATGTTGTAAAATGGATCTTTTGTCTCTTTCTGTCTTTTTGTCCTCTTCAGTAGGCAGCTGATGCCCCCCCCACCACTGCCGGTGAATGGTGGAGTGAGAACACAGAAGAGTGAGGAGAGGAGAACCCTGCCCTCTCCGCTGGGTAAGACACACATGCACACAGCCTATTTCTCACCTCACATGGAGCTTTCTACTCTCTTTGTTGGATAAGCTCTTTGCGTGTCTCATGCCTCTTAATCAAGCAATTTCACTGTTTTTGCATGCTGTTTAAAAAAAAAAGCACATCATCTTTTGATCTTATTCAAAAGGATGTGCTGAAGTTGAGTTAGACAAAATTAATCAGCATATTGTGGAATTGCTGAGGCTCCGCCTCTTTTTCCTCTCATTCTCTGATTGGCTGATGGCAAGAGTCAGTCCCTCCCTCTCTGATGACATCATCAGAATGACGGAACATCTGTTTGCTTGTTTAACCACCTTGCTAACAGGACTCTCTTCTTTTTGTGTTCTCTCTCTCTTTTTCTGTGTTTTTTCTCTTTTTCATGACCCTCTGGGGGATGCTGGACATTCGTGTTCGGTTTGGGTGGGGGTGTGGCCACGTTCCGTTTTGCTTCCTGATTGGACGGCTTAAACGTTGCCCCCACCGACCGACCAATGATGGTCTCCAATCCTCACCACACCCCTCCCTCTTGATGTTCATTGCCACACTGTGTGCCTCTTTCCCCCACATTGGGGAGAATGATGATTTGGAATGTTTTTGTCGTTGTTGTGTTGTTTCTCTCTGTCTCTCTCTCGTTTTTTTTTTTTTTTTCATCCTTGTCATCCACAGAGCCACAGGTGAAGCGTCTGAAGACCGGGCTGGTAGCATACTCTGGCGATTCCTCCGATGAAGAGGAGGATCACAGTTCTCAGAAAGCAGGTGGCTCAGGTAACATAGGTCCAGGCTCATCGCCCCCTGGATGGCCTGCCGGAGTGTACCGCTGCCCCACACCACCTCCACCTCGGCCCAAAACACAGACTTCACAACCCATGCCCTTCTGGATGGCGCCATAAAACAAAGGTGCCACACACACACACTTACACACACTCACTCACCCCAACATCTCATCTGTTTGAAGTGAAGCGGCTGGAAGCTGCGTGGCCCGTTTCTAAGGTACTGACTCGGTCTGACCTGCAGAAATGAGTTTGTTTGTAAACTCTTTACAACAGAGTTCAGTATTTAGCTCTGTATGATACCCGACAAGCACAGTCTTTTTCTCCAGCCTGTTCACCTCCGAACTTCAAATGGTCCAAACCAGCTGACAGAGTGATGCTCTCTTGGAAAAGGAGGAACTGATTTAATAGGCTAAGACCTGCTGGACCTCTTGGCCGAAACTGTTTGTGTTGATCAAACAAGGACATATCTGGTCCTTACCTGCATATGTACAGACAAAGCCACAAATGGTGTTTTCCTTGATGGACTGCGTGATATAAACATTCAATCATCCCCTGCTGTCTCATAATAAAATTAATTTGTACTTGGTGAATGTTTCTTTTTAGTTGTTCTTTTAAAGTTCTTTAGAACTATCTGGGTGAGTTAATTATTAATCTGTTTTCTTTAAATAGTGACTTATCTGTGGTACCAGAGATACCAGGTTTCAAGAAAGTCTGTGTCCTTTTACATGTAATTAGTTAGCATCTAGCATCTTGTTTCCAAAACGGTTAAAGGAGCAGTGTGTAAACTTTAGCAGTGAGGTTGCAACCTATTGAACCTTTTCCTTCCATCTGGCAGCATTCAGGTCTTCTGCCTTTGCCTCAGTACCTGTCTCAAATTTGTTTTCTTCAGCAGCAAGGATTTTGGTTTTTTTTGTGCTAAATAAGTATTATCCTTCATTTATGAAATGTGGGTTCTCACATATCTCACAATACTAAATGGTTAGTCAGCACCGGTGTTCTAGCAATTTATTTTACCCTTTGAGTGGTCCTACCCAGCTAAGCTAATGGAAACAATGATTCCTAGTTACATTAATCAGAACAAAATTTTGTATATTCTGTTCCTGCAAGAAGATCTACCTAAATCTTACACACTGCTTCTTTAATGAGTGTAAACTAGCTGTGGGTGAGTGCATTGATTGAAAAACCCATTCCTTAGTGCCCCTTTCTTATCTTGTCCTTAATGGTCATTTGTGTAACATAGGCGTGAAAGCTAATCAGCAGTATATGTGCGCTACAATGGATAATCAGTTGTCTGGTAATATATTTTAAAACAAGCACAAACAGCTTCAAAGTTACATGACTTGGTGTCGCAGAATATTCCACACCTACACCGTGAATTCTTATTCTCCTAACAGCGACGTTTGAGTGAGGTGCTTAAAAAAAACATCTTTCTTTTTATATCACAGGATAAAAGTAAAGTAAATCCAAGTCTTGTATTCCAACAGTACAGTCAGAGCAAATTCAGCCTTAAGTCGTGGTCACTTGGTTTCCGCATCATAGATGAAATCTGCAGGGAGGCTTTGGGTTGGAATGCTGCTGAACTGTTCATCATAAGAGCGCAGTGTCCACAGCTTCTCCAGCTCGTATGTTGCTCTAGTCTCTGGCAGCATGAAGTGAACTACCATGGAGCCTGCAAGAGGTGTGGACAGTATAAGAAACACAAGATCAGCATGTCTGATAAATAACTAGGACATTAATTATAAAGTTAGCTTGTACTTACCAAAGTCAATGCACATCCAGTCTTCAGCATCCTTACCCTCTATGTGCACGTGTGAGTCATTGTCTCTCTTCATAAACTTGTACTGAGACAGCAAGAACATTAACAACAGACATAGTGTGAAACACTGGTTGGTTTCTTGTTTAGTCAAATGAGCTGAAAGTTTTAGTCTGTGAAAGTTCCAAGTTGTGTCTTATTACCACTTTGATGGCATAGAGCGCCATGGCCCTCAGGTGTCTGGTTGATGATCCGCTGACTACGACAAAGAACTCTGTATATTTGAGCTCCTCCGGTACTTTAATCACACAGATGTCCTCAGCGTTTTCCTGCCTCAGCAGCGACACCATCACATCCAGGTTAAAAACTACTGACCCTGCCAGACAACGGAAATAGAGAAATACTGTTAATCCACAGTTTTAGATGGTAATTCAGTTTGAAAAAGGGGAAAGATTATGAACTTCTAGGTTCACTTAATAAAAAATACTTGAAATGTTAAAGCAGTAGTAGAGTGTATTTGGTATCTTAATTGGGTGTATATTGTAATGTCTAGATGGATGTTATGTTTTCAAGGTGGTGGATATCTATAATATAAATATTAGTGAAAACATGGAATTTGTAAAATAAATTAACACTAAAATTCGAATTAATATCTTACTAATGAAAACTGAGTAATTCAAGGTTATTTTTTAAAATTGTTATATGCCAAAGAAGTTTCTATTCTTAACCAAAGATTATTTTGGTCTCGAAGAGATGCAAGTAAAGTTGTGTACACAGATATGCAATTGGCAAAGTTGTTTGGTCCTCAAGGTTTACCCCTTTGATATAAGATGCTGCGCAATGCATAATAATTAGGAACAATGGACCCATAAGGGCCTTTTTGGCGTACAGGAGATCAGTGAAAGTGAGTCAGAATTGGGCAAAAGGTGTTATGATGTCATGTTATGATATTGTATAATACGCTACAGTCTTTGACAGAAATAAAGTCAAAATACCAAACGAGTGCAATTTCTGACATGACATGTAAATACAAAGTTATTAAGGTTAGAGAACTGAATCAAATTGCACCAATTACTCATCTGTAAACCTTATAATATCAAGGCAATAGAACTCAATCATACAAAAAATATACTTTTTTAAAATATACTTAAAATTGCAAAGTTATTTGGAATACTGTGCTACATGATATAAAACCAGTTATGTGACCATCAGTAAAAAAAAAAATATATGTACATGTAATATGTAATTTTTTTTTTTCCCGAATAGCGTCCCCCATATCATGAATAGTCAAATCATATGAAGCTTTACTGGATGTTAGAAAGTAACTACATAGACACGCCATTCAAGTTTCATCATGATTGGTTAATGTTAAACCTTTCAAATGCTTACTGAAAGCTGATTGGCTAATGGGGGTTGTCCTTAGAAACTGACTTATAATGTCTCTCAAAGACGATGCTTGCAAAATTGCAAGTCGATTGGACATATGGTTGCTGAGGCACAGTGGCACAAATAGTTGCACCCGGATAGAATCAACCGACAGGAATGAAACTTGATGGGTAGGTTTGACATTGTGAGACATGCAAATGATTCACACTCAGCCCCACATGTGACATAAGCAAGGAGGGGCCTTATCACTGTACCTGACTGACCCAACAGCTATGATTGTAATATTCAGCGAGCAGTGGTGCCCTCCATGAGTCATCCTGTTGCAGCACCACTGGCAGACGGCTGCATGACGAAGGACTATATACCGTTACAACGACTGCCTTTAACGCCACATCAGTGTCGCCTAAGACTGCAACGGTATGAAGCCAGACTGTCATGGAGTGACTCAGAATGGCAGCGGCTCGTCTTCCGTGACAAGTCCCACTTATGTTTTGCTGGAGAAAACCAACAAATCCTAGTGTGGAGGCACCGTGATCAGCTCCAAGATGAACAGTTTGTTGGGATGCATCACATGTTCAGAAGGCCTGGTGTCACTCCACCTCCACGCCTACCGCACAATCTGCAGGAACTGCGTGAGAATATTCTGCATGGGATGCATGGGACAGATTATCGCAGCCTAATAACCATTAGGAACCTCTACAACTTCAAGCAGAGACGTCTGGCATGTTGCATTAGCAAACATGGTGGCCTGATGCCATACTGAGAGACACTACTGCTGTATGTGTAGCTCAATAAATATTGCTCATATCAGTTTAAATTTATCATCATTTATTGTTCCTGGTAACCTTTATCTTCCTTCCCAATAGCACTGCAATCTGACACTTCTTCCTGGGTGCAACTACTCGTTTGATTATGAGCGTATAAACAAAAGCACAATGGTAAACTTAGAGACGACTGTTGTTTCCTTCTCTTTCATGTAAATGCACTGATCGTGTTAATCAACTGAAATTTTCACAAGTAAGAAATCAGTCGGAAGAAACAGACAAAGTGGGCGTGGCGAAATAAGGTGAATAGAACCGCACCGAAAGGACCGGGGGGGGGGGGGTATTCAGTTGGTTGCAATCTCACCACTAGATGCCCCTACATCTTATACCCTTCACCTTTAATAGCTGACCATTTGCAAAAATAAGTTCTCTCTTCTTTGGTCACTGTTACTCACTGCAAGCTTTCCGTGCAGACTGCCTGGTAGTTTCTGTACCACTTAATAACAGACAAAAAGGTCAAAAGCATCAGAAAAAACACAAACAACGTTCTGCTTTGGAGGAGGCAGCACTTAGAGCGGACTGTGACTGACAGAGAGGGGAGTCAACATGTGACTTAAACATGTATGATGGTTATACTAAGCAAATATGAACGTTCATGTATTAGAGTGTGTTTTTACAGGTCATTTTATCTATGGCCTGGATGGTAAAAACCTGAGCTCTGTAATGTTAGGCTGATATTGGATAATCTGCGGCTTTCAGTCATCCTACAGATCCCACACAACCTCCTGCAAGTTCTGAAGTAACTTCCATTTCTCCGGGTACTTGTGATCGTATTTAGCCGGAATCGCGGCAGCAGGCGCTGAAGGCAAAGTAAATACGGATACTGGATAAAAAAAAAAAAAACCGTACAATACCAAAGATAAGTCTATTGGTGATGTTTATAAACAAGACTTTTAACGTGCTGAAATACACAGATGATGTGAAAATCTGCTACCTTTACAAGGTATATCTTAGTAACTAAACACCGTGGTTTGTTTGCAAGATGCCTTTTAATAAATCACAAGTGATTCTGTATTGCAGTAGGTTGTCTCAGTAAGGTTGAGTTTTTGGTTGAGGTTTTGGTTAAGTATGTCTGCATTTTTTCCACACACCTTTGTAAAGTTAACAGATTTTCACATAATCTGTGTATTTAGTATGTTTCAAGTCTTTTTTTTTTTTTTTTTTTTAAATAAATAACACCAACGGAATCATCTCTGTAAATATTGTACGTTTTTAAACAGTATCCGTAATTTACAGACGGTCCCTTACCCTCTTCGGCTTTCAGGATTCCGGCTATTATGATCAAAAGTACCCGGATAAATGGAAAGCTCGTTACCGTTCACCAAATAAAATGATTGTAGTTTATTGTCTGGTTTATTTCTGCTTAGAAAATGTTATTTCGGAGATTTCAGGTGGTTGTTTGTGAGCTGTCGCAGAGCTGAAACCCGAATATCCGCTGATTATCCAATATCAACCTAACTTTACCGAGCTGTAAGAGAAGGAACTCCTGTAAGAACTGCTCCTCACCGCGCTGCTGCTGCTGTTTGAGGTGAGCTGTCTGTCCTCTGCTGTGAACTCCTCCATCTGTATCTCCTCCAGAGTTTATGTTTGTGTGCGAGTGGAGCTCCTTAAAGTCCGAAACGCCTTTAATGTGTTGGTGCGTAAAAGCTGCGAGTCGTGCTTCAGTCCAGATCCTCCGCCGCTCCTCTGTGTGATAAACAGGCCGGACTCCCTTACAGAGCTTAGAGAGGACCCAGTTCGAGCGCCGGATCAGGTTCATTATTACTGCGTTTCAATTACAGTCATTTACTTTATTTTATAACCACACACATCCATTCACAAAGGTTACCCATGTGAGTTCTTCTGTGAAAGACTCCTGTATTACTCCTGCCTGTTTTAGCGCCCCCAGGGGCGCGGAGTGGAATCGCTATACAAGCGTAATACAGTATAAAGCGCATTGCGCAGCATTGCGCAGCATCTTGAAGCTCACCTGGGGATCACTTTGGTGTGCTAGAAGGTTAGTCTGAGATTAACATCACAGGAGATACTGAGGAAATAAACAGGAGGCATCAAAAATCTTCCACTCATGAAGGGGTCCTGAACACTGGAAGGACACATGGAGTAAAGAACTCCAGTAACAGATCACAAAATTGCACTAAAATATTACTCAGTCTCTTCCCTGCAGCTCTTCATTCATGTAAAGCAAATAATTTAAATGATTATTAGGGCTGTAATGATACACTCATTAACTTCATATTACAACATCTCAAAAGTCCTGGAACCCATGCTAGTGTTCTGTTTGTGAACTTTAGCTCGGCATTCAAACCCGGAGTGCTACAGTTTCTACATGTTAAATTGTCCCAGCTGTCAGGACCAGAATCCACGTGTCAGTGGATAGTGGATTTCTTGACAAACAGGAGTGTTCCTAACAAGCAGGTGTGGCCAGGGAAATACACATCCGACCTCCGGACCCTCAGTACTGGAGTACCATAAGGCTGTGTGCTCCCACCCCTCCTCTTTGAGATCCTGAAGTTTGCAAATGTCTTCAGAAAGGAAGCTGAGCAGCTGGTCTCCTGGTGTAGCAGCAATCACCTGCTGCTCAAATAGCACTGCTGTCCTGATGGCATGTTTGAAACTCTTGTCGATGATGTTAAAGGTCCTGGTTAAAGGACAGATAACCAATGAAAGGAAGAACAAACACAATGACAGCTTAAGTTCCTGGTACTGCACAGTTTTGCACTGTGATGTCACAACTTTACAATACATTGTTATGCCACTGATATTTTTTATTTTAATTTTAAAATTAATCATGGCCCTAGCAAGGTCCTTAAAGAGGACATAATGAGGTCTAATGAGTGTAATCGGTCAAAGCAAAGAAAAACAAACTCAGGATGGTGCAGGATGGAAAGAGACGGGGGTGCAGTGGAGGAAAAAATCAAAGCATAGTGAGCTGAATAAGGCTAGCTACACCCTGAAAAAAGAATTTTAGTCATGTTCATTGTAAGATGCAGGTTAATTGATGGTTTTGATGCCAAGTGTAATCCTTCGGTAGTCAGAATGAAAACATACAGAAATAAACATTCATAAACAACTTATCAGTAATACAGTTATTAAACCATCATTCCAATAGACGCATCTTCTTATGCATCTCCAGATTCACCTTATATTACAGTAATGCAATGAAGTGTTGATTTAAAATAGTGGGTTGCTTTTATGGGATTGCACATTCAGTTATTGCTCCAGAGAGTTCAGCTGCAACACAGTACAGTGGCTTACAAATTAAAGTAATGTCGTTCAACATCTTTATTATCTCTTGTTTTTCAGCATGTCCAACATCAGTGTGAGTCCTGAAGATGGCGTTCTTTAACCTGAGTACAAAGGCACACACCCCACCCTGGGGTCATTTTGTGCGCACGGCTTCACATTTGAGCTCCAATATTTACTTGAAAGAATTTGTTAACCTAGATATGTCAGCAATAGATGATCTTTCATTGCAACAAAATATACATTCTCTCTTTATAACCAGAAGATGGATTTCAATATAGATATGTTTTCTATTGTATAGATGGCATAAGATTCAATAAAATTAAGCTGAACATTGTCTACACTATTTTACATTAGAATGTTTGAGGCCACTTTTCAGTATTGGCTGCTTCATGGAAACCCTTTTTTTACATTTCCACCAGACCATGCATGTCTCTCATGAAGTGATGTCAGAATAAAGCATCCAAGTAGAATCAGTCTGCAGAAAGGAGGGATGTGTTTTTTTCTTGAATATGTGTCTTGGGTCCTGCTGGATTGTGCATCTCTGTGTTTATATTGCTTCAAGCTGATGCAGGTTTCAGGAACAGAGGTCGTTGCATAGATACAAGTGCATGGGAGCTCATGCAAAAGGTTTTAAAGGGTCAGATGTATTTATTGGCCAGATTTTTGACATCATTTTGAGAGAACTCCTCACTGTCCAATGACCCAAGGTGCTCAAACAGCTGCATCATCTGGCTCCTCTCCTCCGAGTCCAGCAGCATCAGAACCACCTGCACGCACACAGACACAAGCACATCAATGTAATACATTAGTTATTTTAACCTTCCTCTTGTACAAACCTCAATTCCAATAAACATTGTGACAGTATGTGGAAGTCTGATACAAGGAGAATGCAGTGATTAGTACATTAAGAACAGTACAGTAAAGTTTTACTTATTATCAGTACCTTACTAACTTCATTGTTTTGTCATAAATACACACTCATTCTAAATTTGATTAATGCAACACATTGGCTGAAAAAGTCTGGAGGGTCCTTTTCTTCTTTGACCCAGATGGAAAAAAAAAAAAACACTCAACCCATCATTTCTCATAATGGACTATGCGTTATGAGGTTGAGCCGACTGTGACTGCATTACCTGTTTAAGGTGCTTTTGAACATTTTTGAAATATAAGAAATATATTATAATATGTCACAACGTTTTTGGAATGTGCTCAAGGCAAAAAAGTTTTATTTGATAAACACAATATAAATAAAATACGTTGTCTCTGTTTCTATATTGTTTAAATAAAGGTCATAGCGGATTACCCAAATTCTGCTTTCTGTTTTTATTTACATTTCACACATTGTCCCAACATTTTTGGCATTAAGGTTTGTAATATGGAGTAATGGAGTAATTCAGAAAGGCCACAGTGATAAAGAGCAGCATTGAGTTTCTTCTTAAATGAACCAATAATGAACCTCTGAAAAGTTGTGCTGTGTATGGAGAAATGATGAACATGAAAGACAGTGGAGTCATATGAAAATATGCAATAATGTACCTTGCATCTAGTTTTGCCGTACTAAAAACACAAAGAAAAGCATTGTAGCTCTGTGTATTACTTTTACTACTGATGTGAATTTAGCATTTTATTGAAATTGTTTTTAACAAAAGTTTTTTTTTGGTGTGTTTGCAGTAATAAAATAATATATTTTGTGCACTGACACACACTTATAGCCATAAAGGTTGCTGTTAGTCACAGCACAAAACATAAATGGAAAGTAAAGAGTATAAATCGCTGTGATGCATGGTCTTCAAAGCTATCATATAGTATACATGACATCATACAGCGGTTTTCAATAAATATGCAATATTAATTAGAATGATAATAAATAATTTGTCTGCCAAGAAATGTAGCTCACTTACATAAGGCTATGGTGCCAAGTGGCAAAAATTCAGTTCATGTGTGTATATCAAGTATTTCACAATGAGTAGCCCAGCCAATCAGATTTTAGAACCAGAACTATCCATGTTTTTTCAGTGCTAAGGCTGCTTTGGTGAGAGGCAGTAGAGTGCAGTCCTTACCGAGAACCTTTCTGTGGTGTGGAGATGGCTGAGGAACTGGTAAACAAGGCCTGGGTCAGGTGCAAGCAGGTGTGTGTCTAGCGCTTGCATGATAAAGCTAAGAGTGTGCGCATCCAGCTGCGTTTTCAGATACTGAGGGAGACTGTCCGGGGACACACAGCGAAGGAGCTGGGCACAGGCAGCTGTGTCGCTATGGGAGCGTGCCGCGTTCAGGGACTGGCCAAACTCGTATGCGTTTGAGGGCTGTAGGTTGATGTTGTGACTGGTGCTCTTCTGTCCTCCATCCAGGTTGCTCACTGCAGCTTCTCGCTCCTCATTCTCCTCCTCCTCCTCCTCCTCCACCTGCACAAACAGTGGTAGAGGAGACAGTGCATGACTAAAGCTGACCTACACATAGAGATGTAGAGATGTGTGAGTAAAGCCAGACTGGACAATTTCAGGTTCAGAGAGGGTGTAATTACATAATACCATTCCTAACACATTAAACACTACATCAATTAGTTGCGATGTTGATTATGAAAAATGTATTAAAATGTTTACTTAAAAACAAAAGCCCTCTGTCATGTACATAAGATACACATGATCATTCTAACAGGTTGCAATATACAACAGAAATGTATTTTTACCGTTGCATCTGGATTTTCATTGAGGAAAACTGGATAGGATTACAGGTATTTCTTCCCATGTACAAGCAATAGTGTGAGCCACCATTGTGTCCTAAAAGTGTTTTGAACACTAAGAGTGTTTTCATTCAGGAATTCAGGAGGTGATGTACATGAACACATATGCCTGGCATTCGACTATGACCGTTCAGTGTTGATGTTTTAGAAAAAATATTTCAAAAGCTGCAGTCAGTGACAAAAGATCAGAATACTGAACTCGTGTTGCAATGTTCTGCTTACTGAAGCAGTCAACAGAACAGTGCCACTGGACTGGGATATCCAATAGGAAATCCGGTTTGCGGTCACTGGGCTACCACCAACGTGTAAACGGCGCATAACAGTGACTGAGGTACATTCATCGCATCAGTGAGCAAGAACCGCTTCACTCAGCCAATGAGCTGTCAAGTTCAAACATCCACCTGAAAGAGTGCAAAATTATTTACTGAATACAAGTACATGTTTTAAGTGTAGAAATGCTAATAAAAGCTAATAACACAGATGTTGTGAGCTGCTTACAGAAGAGGTAGACCAAGCAATCAAACCCCCTTTGCTGTGACATCACAACCACTACTGTGTCAGTCTTGTGCTCTACATTAAACATAAAACGGTTTAAACCAATAAAACTGCATATGCTGGTCTTCTTGGCCAAAACAAGTATGGACCTCAATTTATAGAAAACTATTGCAATTTAAAACACAACCGCAATATTGTCATTCAGTCCTGTGTCCTATGGCCCAAAACCTTTTTGCTGGAGAAAACCAAAAATATTTGTACCTTTTTTTATATGGAAAAAGTCTGTCCAGAATTTTCCAGAATTTAATTTTGTTTCCTCATAATTGGCTAGAAACTTTTTTTTTTCTTTTCTTTAGCAGCACTCACACCCATTCGTTGATGTGTTGCTCATGCTTTACAGGAAATTTTAGGGATAATGGGATGAATAGGAAGTGGTCAGGATCCCTGTAACCTGGCCCTGGGTGCACCATAAAAAAAATTAATTGCTTGTCAGACAAATGAAGCTTTGAGTGAGAGGGGGAAAGTGAGAGGAATCCACAAAAGCCAATGGTTCAATTAGATTAATCAAACAGTAGCACAACAATAAATCAATTATCTAAATAACTGCTATATGTGTAGATCAGAACTTCTAACTGCAGTGTGATTGCGCGTGTTTAGTCTGCAGTGTGAGTGCTGTTCACCCACCTCACTGATGTTGATCTTCCTGCGTGGCTGGCAGGGAGATTCTGTCGCTTGGTGCTGTTTCAGCAGAGCCGTCACCTCCACCAGCTCCCGCTCAGCTTCCTGCACACTTGAGTCTAACCGCAGCACCTCCTGCAAATCTGAACTACATGCCACATAATCCTACACACACACACACACACACACACACAAAATTAGAATGATCCATACAGAGTAACCCAACCCCAATACCTATAATATACATTGTCTAAACACACCTTTGAATTCTGCTGAATTGTTTGGAAAGGGTAAATGACAAATGGCAAGAGGGTCGATCTAATGACTTTGGCAGCAATGCTTGCCCAGAAATCATTGTGATCTGGTGCATTTCCCTTTTCAAACCACCCTGCCCCAACAAATGGAAGGCAACACAGTTTCTAGTCCACAGCAGTAAAATACTTCTAAAAATGCTTAATATTTCAAAACCATAACATTTGATTCGGTGGGTTTTAATCCATCTGTTATACATGATTGCTGACATAACATTGCCTTACTATGCTAGCCTGCTGGTTAGGCTTTACAGCTAACAAGAACAAAGAGGTGATATACCCTGGCTCTAAACCAAGCTTACTGCCAGCCAAAGCAATTGTTCACATATTTCATATACTGAGGGCATATGTGTTGGAGGGGATTCCATGAATGTTCTGCATACTCTGATTTTCTTACAGCTAAATTCACTAGACGAAATATTCTCTTTTATAGAGACTACAAAAACACATAAATAGTAATGCCAGGTCTTAATTCATTTTTGAATGCTCATATTTCTTTCAGTTTGTATGAAAATATCAGAATATCAGTTCTGTAAGCAAATCTGACATTTTCTCTCAAGTTTAACTACGCATCACATTTTTCTGGTAGTATGACGGACGTGTATCCTGTCTCTCAATTTAAATAATAAAAACGTAAGTGATGGTGTAGTATAGGAACTAGCTGTCCTTCTTCCTTTGCTCCCAAAAAAGATGGTGAGTGAGAAGCTCCTTCAAACATAATGTACAAAAGAGACTGGACAGTTCAGTAATAATTGGTGGACTTCTCTGAGTGAATTATCAAAAGACTCACAAGCAAAAGTCTTACAGTAACACGGCTCTTGTAAGTAACATGCTACAAATGCTTAAAACACCAAGCAGAATTTATATACTTATTTATATACTTATTCTTTACTTTTATCTGGCATAGTTTTGATAATGTTTAACTTTTATTACACATATTAGAAACTTTTAAATGTAACTATTCAGACATTAATCTAATAAATACACATTTAGAGACTTAATTTTCAATTGACAGTACTAGTGTAGGTGAATGTAATTTGAATATTATCAAACACTGAATTAATATTTGTTATTACCGAATGGAATTGTGTTATTTAAAAGGAAGCACAGAAAGAACTCTGAAGGTTTCTGAAGGTTTATTTAATATTAATATCAGACTTTCTGTTATAATTCAGTTCACATTTAATATTTATAAGTGTTGAACATCACAAGCTTTAAAGTATCAGAACTGGTATTGGGATATCAGCCTTGGTATTACGCTTGGTATATCGTTTAACCTATTCTTGAAAAATTGGGACAAATCGCTGTAGTCATTAAGCAGCAGGTTACTGAACCAACATCACAATTACTTTAAGCTTAATGTAAACACAAGTTTAGCTTGTTCTCTCAGCATCCTACTTTTTGACAAAACCTCTGAGGTTTGGGCCCATATTCACAAAGTCTCTCAGAGTAGGAGTGCTCATCTAGGCTCTGTTCTTGTCAGAAGCTCTGTGAATATGGGCCCTGCTGCTACTGTTAAATAAAGGGACACAAGGAGCCACAAAATCTGCTGGACGGGGTGAATTTAAAATAAGCAATGGTAATGCTGTCTTACCTTCAAACCCTTGTTAGCCAATGCACGTCTGTAGAAGGCCTTCTTATTGGAGGACTCAAGCTTTAGGGCGGAGTCACAATCTTGCTTAGCTTCAGCAAAGCGCTCCAGCTTAATTAAGCAAAGAGCTCTGAGACAGAAAAAGAAGAATTATAGCACAGTCCCTCCAGTACAGCTCCTCATGCAAATAGATGAACACACATACAGCTTGTGAGTGCATTAAAACATAGCTAAGCTCTGCTAGCACATGAGTCTAAGGTTAAAGATACACCTATTTTAGTTTTTGTACAACTGAATATTTTCAATCGAATTCAATCAACATTTTATATGTTAAAAGGTCCTTGATTCTACAGAGCTGTAATTACACATACTGATCTGGCACAGACATATACAAATTTAATTTCAGAACAAAAGACTAAAAAGCAGCAGTCAGTGTGCAAAACAAGGATTTTACAAAACAGAATTAATCTGTACAAAATGGGATGCACCCACATAGTCTAGTCTTTTTACCTCTGACAAATGAAAGGCCCTCTTGGTTCTGTATTGAAATTGTTGCACCTTGATTCCATGCTGGCATTTACACTTAGCAAAACATGTTGCTTTATGCTATATATGCTATATATCCTGCTTATAAGTAGATACATCCTCCAGCTAGTCTCTACATTTATGCTGTTGCCACAAAATGTAAATATAAACAGCACTTTCTGAATGGAATTCCACATGAAGGCTCACAGAGCAGGTTACACTGTACCTGTTTGTATATACTGCACATTCGTCTGATTTGAGTTTAAGGCATTCACTGTATTTTTCAATGGCCTCTTGGTACTGGCCTTTCTTCACTAACTCGTTTCCGTCTGTCTTCAGGGAAGTGAAACGTGCCTCTGTTTTCCTGGCTGAAAGAAACCAAAAGTCAGAGTTAGGCATTTACAGCTAGAACAGCTAGGATCATCATCTGCCTGTATTTAGTCACAGTATAGCCAAAAAAATCACTTTATGTAAGTCTGAATTAACTGCTCTTTTCTTTATATATAATGAAAAAACTACAGTATTGTTTTTTGGTTTGATATACTTGGTTAAAGTTTGCACTATTTACATTGTGTCATTACTAAAGTTCACAATACACTGAATCCCCAGTCCATACATGGAAATTAAGTAATCCATTTTTAATTAGTGGTTTTTGCCCTGTCATGAAAACCAGTGCATTAACAGGTGCTTAATCAGTCTACAGTAGTTTAGCCACATCCATTTACACTGTGAGGAGTATTTCAGGCTGAACTGCTTTTTGACTGAAGTACAATGGAGAGCAACCAATAAGAATAGATTTATTTACATATAATAGTCTTAGAAGCACAGAAACAAAAACAGCCTGTTTAATTCTAAGGGATAACGAGAGGTTGAAAATTGTGTTTGGTACATAAACCCAAATAAACATAAAAATAAAATACTGTACATGTGATCTTGTTTGTTTAAGCTTTACACTGAAGAGAGCTACTGTCTAGTCAGGTGAGGGGTGAGGTTTTATTCTACGACTTTAGTAAGCATGCTTAGACTAGTTATCTGTGTGCCAATACTACGCCCATATTAACCCTTTCCAGTCTAAAGAGGCAGCTCATACAGTGTAATTAATTGTGTTGAATGATTGTATTGATAAAATTTATTGTAGGCTAGGATTATATGGCTTTGGCTACTATAGGCATGATTACTGTGTGTAAAACTATTTAAGGTGTGTTGAGGGAACTGAACTTTATGGTTACCTGAATGCATCTGAACATACTGCATACACATGGCAGGGCATGCAATGTCAAGCGAGGCAAATTAAATCAAACATGTCATGCTACAACTTTTTTTGCTGCTTCATATAAAAAGGAAAATCCTTTGTTACATTTGTAAGAGAAGCAGCCTGTAGACACAGTCCAGTATAACATAATATACTTCAATTTTCTTGGATACACATAGGAAGCAGTCACAGTCACCTGCTTTTGTGTTTGGTGTGTTAAAACAATGTATAACATAAATGTCAAGATGGTTCACACTTAAAAAGGCAAAAAGTAATTTTATTTTATTATTACTATTATTATTGTTTTTATTTTATATTCTGATGCACTCCCAAACAAAATCACAGCAGTCATTCTAGAATGGTTTACTCTTTCCAAATAGAGATATTCAAGTCATCTGGTGAAAATTCCTGTAGTTTTTTATATCACAACATGTATCGCAGATAGGTTTTTTCCAGTAAAATGCAACCATAGTATGTTGTGTGTTAGAGCTCGAAATATTTGTCTAAACCCAAACAGACACAATTGCTTATGTTGGTTTGTCCGCCCGGCCCCCACTTTCAAAATGACCCATGTCCTACATTTTTGAAGCATTTTATTTTTTCCCCTGGGGGTCCACGTATGACATTTGTATCAGTTTGTGTACCCAAGCAGTCATAATTGATTTTCAGATGACCATTTTTAACCTCTCTTTAACCCTTAGAATTAAACAGACTGTTTTTATTACTCAGTTGGATGCAGTTGGATGCAGCCAAAAGGATGTTTAATGTGTTTGGCTATTTTTTACATTATACGTTGAATATATTGTATGTAACATGTTCTTTGTGCAGAAATAGATTTAGGATTAAAGTCAAGTATAACACCCTGTAGTATCAGCACTGCACAGTGTGACAACAACACAGTATGCAAAATTTATCCAGACTAAAAATAATAATAATTTAAAAAATAATAATTTTAATTATATTGCGTTATATATTAATGAATAATTTAATTATATTACGTTATTGTACAGACACTATTATTCTATATCACACATTGGGTGATAATAGGTCAGTTCGGGTCAGTTTAGGTGACACAGATGATGCCTGTGATGTCAGTTTGTGTGGTGTGTAGTTGTGTACGTACTGACCGGCTTCCTGCGTGTCTTTCTCTGTGCATGTATGAGTAGAGGGTTGGGGGTCTGTAGGGTGTTGTCGGGCTGACAGTGGAACCACTGGAATCTCCGGTAACTTCTGCCTCCAGTCAGGACCATCCTGCTCGATCAGCAACCGTGTGATCCTTCATGTAGTGCACACCCACAGAAAAAGAGACAATCTGTATCATCCTGTTACATGACCATCAACACGAGCTGAATTAGTCTGCAGAGGAAAGAGACATCTAGCCCTCACTAATCCTATTCTCTCTCTACCTCTCTGAGGTCAGTTTAGTTCAAAAGGCTTTACTGGTATGACCTTATTTAGTAACAGTTTTGCTGAACCTAAAAGTGTCAACACAACTTAAATAAATACATGACCATAACAAATGTATTGGGATATTATCTTGCATTGCAAAGAAATCTTCACTTACTATTACTATAAAATGAGTTTTGTTTATTAAAAGACTGGTGTGTTGATTGAGGAGTATAGTAGTAAATGTAGTCAATTAACGAAACTGGAAAATTAGAAGATCTAATCTAGAGAATGTCTGGTTCCTAGTAAAAATTCCTAGTAATGTATATGCTCATTTGGAGCTGCAGTTGATTGTGAGTTTTAAAAAATTGTCAGATTAGTAAAGTGAAGAAAATGAAAAAATGAACTGAGAACGCGCATTTGGAATTTCAAGTTGAGAAATCAGATATGTCAAATATTTTGTTTACAACACATTATGTCAGGCCATGTAATGTCAGGTCATTTTTGGCCATTTGTTTCAGCTGTTTCCTGCACCATTGTGGTCTTGCTCTGAATGCTGTGTGCAGACTGTGGTGTGTGAATATGTTGGGCAAAGATGCTGCTAAAGGGAGCTAATACCTGTTGATGCTGTCATGGGCAGCGAGGATGCTGGTGTCAATCTGCAGTGCGGTTTTGTAGTCCACATAGGCTTTGCGGTAACGCTCCAGAGACTCATATGCCATTGCCCTGCGTAGCAGTGGCTTCAGAGAGAATGGCTGCAGCTCCAGTGCTCTGATATCAACAATAGCCACATCACAGAATCACACTCTAATCCAACTCTGCATATCAGTGTAATGTGCTTGTGTCTGAATCAGTCTTCACAGCAATGTTCCAGAGGGGTAGAGGATGTTCTACCCCTATAATAAAGGCAAGCTCTTTATTACAGTAATACCACCTCTCATACGAAAGAAAACTAAAACAGAAGAGATCACTGTGAAGAGATTCTCTGTATTTTATCCTAGACGAGGATGACCATAACAACCATGTTTATCTGCAGCTGAACAGGAATAATAAATAATAAGAATTTTAGCAGTAACATCTGAGACAACCTCGATACGTAAACAAAATATAGGAAGACAACAAAAATTAACATTTGAGCAATAAAACGTTCCTCTGGGTTTGATTTCAGAGTAAATGAATGTTGAATGCATGATTATACACAAACATTACTAAAGAAGCAAATTTCAGACATTAAAATGTTTTGGCTGATCAGCTGCGTTTGGGCTAATGGGGAAGTCTGGCATTTTTTTTGTTAGCTAAACCTATAGGGTTAGGTTAGGGTTTAGAGTAGGCCAGCTCTGAGTAATTTTAGGCTGAGGGTTAAGGGTGAGGTTTAGGGGTTAGTGTTTAGCATTAAGGTTAAGGGATGACATCAGCCAAAGAAAATACAACAGAGATTATGTTTTATGGGTTAGGGTTTTTAGCGGTGGGGTACTTAGGCTTTAGGGGTTAGTGTTTAGCGGTGGGTTTGCTAGGTTTTAGGGGTTAGTGTTTAGCAGTGGGGTTGTCAGGCTTTAGGGGTTAGTGTTTAGTGGTGGGATTGCTAGGTTTTAGGGGTTAGTGTTTAGCGGTGGGTTTGCTAGGTTTTAGGGGTTAGTGTTTAGCAGTGGGGTTGTCAGGCTTTAGGGGTTAGTGTTTAGTGGTGGGATTGCTAGGTTTTAGGGGTTAGTGTTTAGGGGTGGGGTAGTCAGGTTTTAGGGTTGTCAGAACAGTGTACTCACCTGCTGCAATCGGTTATACAGTCAGAGCTGTTCCCATCTTTCAGGTAGCAGGCTGCTCTGTTTGAGTACAGTATACATAGGTCCTCTGGGCTGTCAATGCCTAGAGAGAAATAAAAGTATGGATTTCAAAATTACGTGTCACATGCACTGTGCGGTTACAACAGTCCTTCCCTAGTTCGGAGTGGACATGTTGCAGGTGGAGGCTTTTAGTAAGTGTGTGGTCTGTATAAAGCAGTACTGTGGAGTTCGGTCATGTGTGTCTGTAAAGAGCAGCAGGGTGGGGTCTGCACATTTGTTTTAAAAATACTTCTATCTACATCTCATCTGTAAATACACCATCACAGCCAATTTAATGTCTACAATTGCCTGAGTAAAACAGTTTATCATGCCAATCTCAATTCTGAATGATTCTGACTGCTTTGGTAAAATTAGAAAGACGTAGCTTTTAAAATGCAAGTTAACCTTAACTGCTCATGCGGACGTGGTCTGGACTTTCAATCCTGTTTCTGGTCAACTGGGTTCAAGACCTCTGTTCTAGAGTAATGTCTCCTGGGTGACATCAGTTTAAGAGCTGCTTTCTGCCCAGCTTTCAAGTAGTGAATCTTGACAATGTAGTGAAACCAGTTCATTCACATTACAGTCAACAAAACGCTCTACCCCTCCCACTTTAATCTCACAGCTGTTCCGCTACAGTCCCAACAAGAGAGAGACCGCCGCTACAACAGCACTCAGTATGTAGACCAAATATTACTGCAGCAGAACAACATGAATCCACTCTGATAGAGAGAAGGAGGGGAGGGGGAGAATGTGACAGAGAGAGAGGAAGAGAGAGAGAGAGAGGTGGGAGAAAAAAGAAGAAAAAGGCAGCCAATGAGAGAGATTTCTAGCTGCACCTTCAATGGAGCACTCTGTGAGAGAACCAGATCTGATTTCATACAGAGTGGGCACAGGTCACGTGACCACAGAGCACTGCTTCTCCAAGCAGCTTTCAGCAACCACACACTTCAAGTCAGATTAGAGACAAACCACACACACACACACACACACACACACACTAACACTGTCTCAGATTAGAGATGAAAGGCGCTCTCACAGACACACTCAGTCACAGTCAGATTAAAGACGAACTACACCTACACAATTTCAGTCCTGGGAATGGAACAAAACTGGTACAGGCTCCAGGGTTGTTCTTAACCACCTTCTGCAGTCCCCATCAAGGCCATTATACTGGCAAAATGGAAAACGACTCTGATATTTTTAATTAATATAATGAAATAAAATGCTTTCCCTGGTAATTTTGTAATTAGATCATATCAGGGCACTTTTGGCCCTGTGTGTGAAATGTGACTGTTGAGCTGCTAGTGAGCAGTGGGGTGAAAGGGGAGGGGTGAGACTCAGTAGTGACAGCACTACTTTCGGTATTAAAAACCGTGTGCAATAAAAACACTTTTATAAATACTGACTTGGTTGCTCAGTCACAAAGTCAAAAATCCAACAAGGTATTTACATGTTATGGCTGCTTTGTAACTTTTGTTCCTGTAGAGGTATTGAATAAATGACTGAATGAACAGATGGATGGATGAATGAATGAATAAATAAATGAATAAAGTAATGAATTAATGTTTTTTATTCACTCATTAGGAGCAGAACCAAAAATGTGCTCTGTAAATTTTTACAATGTTGGCACACAAGTGTAAAGAAGTAAGAGGCTCCGAGGTGAGTGAAAGCAAATCCAAGGGTGGATCCAGATGTGTGTCTGTGTGTGCATACCTGCTTCCGTGAACCCTGTAATAGCCTGTGTGTACTTCTCCAGAGCGTCTCCAAACTGTCCGTTCTTGAAGAGCTGGTTTCCCTCATTCTTTAGCTGGGCCAGTGGTGGAGGCAGCGCTCCAGCAACAGAGGTCAACTCTGTCCTCTTCCCCACTGGACTGTCTGACCTGCTGCTGCCCGGCTGAACTGTATTGGTGCTGCTGCCATTAGCCAGGCTCTTCCTGCTCTCTGGAGCAGCCGACCCTCCCTCTGCCTTCACCTTGTATTTGTCCGCGATTCCCCCCCTTGCCCCCCCACCCTGAGGCTTCTTCTGCGCATTGCCCATTCCTCCTCTCACTTCAGCCTGCCTATCCTCTCCTGCACTCTGACGACCCTCTGGGAGAGAGAGAGAGAGAGAAACAGAGTGAGAGAAACGCAGAGAGGGGGAGGGGGGGGGCGTGTCTGCAGCAATTACATCACAGCAGGAAAAGGGCGGGGACACTGAAGCTTTTTGCAGAGAGTTCCAGGAAAGCTTTCAATCACATGGTGCAGCTTAAACTTTGCAGACTTTCACCTGCAGGTGTACATTCCTGCTGCACCTCCCTTAAAAACATTTTTTGGGATTTCCAAACAGTTTTAGGGTAAAGGCCTACTAGATTTAAAGGGGTAATCCATCCTAAAACTAGCCGTTATCATGCTTTTTGCTGTGTAAAATTCGATAGTATTTATAGTTCAATAGTATAGTATATCAGCAATTTGACAGAATTCCCAATTCTCTATTTTCCCCCCACAAAAGTAAAGACATCCTGACTGCTACCGCTGCCACTGATGTAGAGACTAACATATACAGACGCAATAATAGGCTTCAAGCAGTAACAGATTCCTTCAGTATTTGCCAGCTAGCACAAAAATTTCAAACAGGTCACTCTCAAGAATCTGCCCCAGTGCTCTTAAGAGAAGCTTTTTCAAAAGTTCCTCCCAACTTCAAGATACATCATCAGAAGAGGGATCTTCTAGTATTTAATTTAGATATCTCACTCCATAGACTACTATAGCACCACTGCAGAAGATGACTTCGCTGTTACTATATTTGCATCTCTCAATCAAGACCCATTTCTTTAGCTTATGATATATTATTTAATTTGCATATATGGACATGCTGCACGTAAAAAAAAAAAAAGTTGATCCAAATCCATGTAGCCTGTGCAAGAATCTTCCCATGAACCTTTAGTAAAAGGAAAGCCTCATTAGAGTTGATGTGAATGTACTGTAACTGGTCCTGAGGCCATCTTTACCATATTCATACATCATGACAGGTTGTTTCTGCACTGACGCTTATGAGTCACAGTACTATGTTTGTAACTAACGCACAGACAAATCAAGCATTTTCTTTTCATTTAAAATACATCCCCCTTCAACCTGTCCAAACTACTGTATTTGGAACTGCTTCCAAACAACCACAGAAGTCCAGCTCAAGTATGTTAGGCCTGTATGCTATGATGCTCATCCTTGTCACTTACCAGCTGTAATTCTTTTGTCATCTTCATCACTGTCTTCATCATCATCCCCCTGGATTTCCTGAATGAGAAGCTTCTTGCCCTTGCTTGGTTTATTATGCATGTCTGCATTAATTTTCTTACTTACTTCTGCCAGCAGTCTCTGTAAACCAGACAGATTTGAACATCTTTTCCAAAAATACAAATACACAATAAATGACATTTTTTTTGCTATTGGGTAATGTAGAATGTCTGCCTTGTGTCACCTAAAACTTACTACTCATAGTTCCCCTGTAAAACAAATAATAATCTATGATCTACACAGTAATGTGAAAGGAGTTGCACCTGTGCAGTCACGTTATGCGGCTCTGAATGAAGCACAGCACTGAGGTCATCATGGGACATCTGCAGGTTCCCCAGCTGTTTGTGCACAGTAGCCCGACGCAGCAAAGCTTCAGAACAAACCAGTTAACACACTGTTACATCAGGACTTCAACCAGAGATTTACGCTTTAGCACTGTAGGTTCAGTTTAATGCCAATAAGACCAAAGAGATCATAGTTGACTTTCTATTGAAAATTTCACTTAAGATCTTATAGACCCACAACACTTCCTACCTTAAGAAGTTACAACTTGAGAAGCAGCTAGGAAGATTGTGTCCTATTGCTGGGACCTAGCATGAATTTGCTGGGTACGTTCTGGCGGGAAATGTTACTCAGTTCCACTAATCCTATGTGCTAGGTGGGTCTTCCCTTTCCCATAATGCTACCAATCTGGCAAGGAGAGGGCTTGCATGTGTTTCCTCCAAAACACATGCAGACCACTGCATCTTTTCTAACTAACACCATTGGATGTTAACTACTAATTCTGTTATGCAGCTGACAGATATCTGCATTAACTAGAGATGAGGGACAGTGAAAGCCATTGGAACTCAGAAATCCATGCAGGATTTTACTAGGCAGACTAGTAGAAAGCTGTGTACATGTAAAATAGCAATAAAATTGATCTAATGTTGATCTAACAAGTCTTCCTACAGTCAGAGCTATGAAATATGTTGCTTATGGAGATAGGAAATCCTCCACAGCATATTTAACAACTCCTTTTTCCTGACCCCTGACCCTACTTTGGGCTTCGGGGTGTTAAATCACACTGGCACCTTTAGTATTCTGTGGCTCCAGCTGCAGCACTTGCTCACAGTCGTTCAGCGCATCATGCCAGCGCTGCAGTTTGATCTCCGCCTGGGCCCGGTTATTAAGGGCTGCAGCCGTCACCATGATGCATAGACTCCTGCGGACACACCACACCCACAGCACTCCAGTTAATACCAAGGCAACTACGCTACTGAAGAAATACAACGAAAACAGTGAACACGGTGGAAAATAGAGGAGAAAGCCTTTCAAAGCCCTTTTCTAAAGATCACCTGCTGTAGTAGGTCACAGCTTCCTCATAATCACTGGCTCTAAAAGCCTCATTGCCTTTGTCCTTCTCACGGTTTGCCAAAACAACCTTTTCCCGCTCTGTAAGAACTGAAGTATGGACAAAACATGACATGATGTAAAAAAAAAAAACACCCAAAATGACAGAGTAAAATATGGCATGATATAGGAAAAAGACTGAGATTGCAATCTGTTTTTTTCTACAATTTATATTTTGCGATATGAAAAATACAGGAATTTTCACCAGATTTGTAATGGAGTGCACTGGCAAATAAAATAAAATAAAAAAATGTTGAAAAAACACATTTTACCATATAGACTTTTTTTCCTGAGTGGGAACCATAATGAAACTTTAGTTATACAATTAGTTTCAACGTACCAAACACAAAAGCTTTCTTTTGTTGCAAGCAGCAAATCAAGTTGCATGACAACAATATAAAGTTTCCAGAGTGAACAGTACAATTTTAAACCTTATACAGTATTTACATATTACTTCAAACTTAAAAAAGCAAGGACATTTTGGTTTTCTATGACAAAGGCCTTTTTATATTACTTTTCTCCACATGCTTGTGCATGCTGACGTAATCAAATGAGATGATGATGGTTATTATGACCAGTAAATTGAACTAACATGTTGAAATAGGCCAAATTTGATTCAGGTTACTTAAGTATTAGCCAAAAAAACAGCACTCAACAAAGCATTCTCATACACAGCATTCAACAAAAAAACTGACCTGTTGTGTCTACTTCCCTTTTGATTATTGGATGGCTGTGATTGCTAATGGCAGAAGATTCTTTACTGGTCATACTTTCATCAATTTTAGCACATTCCTTTTCAACATCAAACCTGCAAAGAAGAATTTACAGTAAAAATGAAAGCCCTTTACTGTCCCTTTAGATACATACAGATTTTTATAGTCAGTTTTATAATGACATTTTAGACTCACTTGTCCCAGTCTTGGTAGGTTCGAGGCAGATGAGATTTCTCTGCATTATTTTTGACTTCATTATGGGATGCTTTCTGTAGAAATGTGTGATATGTTAATTTACAAAAACACTGATATATACTGAACTATACTAAACATTTTTTTTACCTGAAGTAAGCAGTTAGAGCCTCGCACAGGTGGGATGTTTTCATCATTGTAGAATAAGGGCTGTTGCCTCAGCTCCAGCTCGTTTACTTTAATCTCGCTCTCCCATTTCTATGAAAGGAACAGTTCCATGGGACTGGTACAGTCTTTTTAAACATGATAAAACAAGCTTCAGCCATCTGACTTAACCTAAGCCTACAGTGTGGTTTAACTATTAGTTATTACAAATAAAGAACCTTTTAGCTTCTGCACTAATAGACAGCTTAAAACTTCACCATGTTCTGGGATTTTGAGTTTACAGGTGTCAGAGAGCTCTCTTCTTACCTCTAGATCATTAGTGATCTGGCTCCACTCATCCTTAGAGAAACTTGCAGCTGTAGCAGGACAATTCTCTTTCCTTAGGGCACGACTCCTGGGATCCAGCTTCTGTATACGTTTCTCACAAAATTCAATGAGGTGAGGGTAAATGCCCTCTTTGCCCGACCTGAGAGCAAAGCAATAAGACCCTAATCCACAGGATACAGTTTTATGAAAGTATGACTGAACAGAAAGATAAGAAAGTACCTGAGGACTCTTAGGATCTTCTCCAAATACTTTAGGTCTGAACACTTTTCGATGTAACTATAGTCCAGGTGCTCCACAGGGACTGAGTGTGTGCTGGTGGAGGCTGGGTGTGTGTTCAGGAGAGAGGAGGACAAACACTCAGCACTCATGGCAGCGAGACAGAGGTGAGCTGCAGGCAGGTGGGGGTTCAGAACTGAGGAGCTGTAGTAATATCTGTAATTATTACACACACAGAAAAGTCAACTCAATTAAAAAACAACACCAGTAATAATCACACCCAGAGAAACTCAAACCAAAAAAACTGCTCTCCACAAAAAGCATCTTAAATGTCTTCCAACCGTCTAGTAATGCAGTGTTTCACAAGCTTGGACTCGGAGAGACATTTTAGTGAATTTCCTGCTTTACCATGCTCACATTAACTTGCCTGTAAATTAGTTTGATTAGTTGGATCAGGTATGTTGGCAGCTGAGAAAACATTAAGAGGTGCAGGGCAGTGGGTCTCCAGGACCAGCCTTGAGAACAGTACATAGGAGTTTTCACTAAATGAAATAAAAACTTCAGCTCTCCAACATGGCATTATTTATCGAATTAAAAGTTATTTATATTTCGCCATAACCTGTACGACTATAAAGTTAACTTTTAGGGCACTTTTGGGTGCAGAAGCCATCGTTCCATTATGGCACTATGTAGGGAGTAGCGAGCCATTTGAGAGTCAGCCTAGCAGTCTGACGCCTAGCAGTTACTTACCGAGTTGTTTCACGTAAACATTCGTCTGTATACGGCTCTGCACACGACCATTAAACTTACCGGATTTTTACCAAAACCTGAAATAACAAAAGTGGCTTCAATATATGTCCTGTAATAAGAAAATCAGAAACCTGCGAGGGAGCCTAACGAGCCAAGCTGGCTAAACATCCGGGACGCGGCGCGTTTCCCCAGCAACAGGTGGGCGGAGTTACCCGGTCTTAGACAGGTTATGGGCCTCATTAGGATTCATTCAGTATTAACACCTTTTTACATAACTGCAACATGATTGCAACACAGTTCTTAATTATCTTAATGTGACTATGATAAATCATTTTTATGTCGTCATCAAAAAGGGAAAAATAGAACCAGACTTCACTAATTATTTCAGTCACTTGACATCTGTCCTCTGTCCGTATGCAGCTCATATAACGATAAGATAACAGCAGCTCCAATGCTACAAATACAAAACAGCATACTGTTTACTAACTACACAGACACATAAACATATTTATAATCATAGTATGTGTAGTTACTTAGAGCAGGAGATAAAACAGCAGGTAAAAGAAAATAAAACCTCGAGCATCAATGTGAAGTGGTTGTAGCAGAACTATGTATGCTGGAGAGTGAATATTAAGGTTTTATAGTCATTTCTAACAACAGTTCTGATAATACAAATAACCGGTAATCAAGGCGGAAATGCGTCATTGGATGGACACGCCCATACGATATATACAGTAAAGCGTCCTGAATATGTTAATTATTTAATTTTATTTGCACAGCATCATTTTTTCCATATAAAACTAATTTACTGATTAAATTCTGAAAATATCAGCGTTTAAAATAGAAATGAAGCACAGAGTTACAGCCCTCTGCATGATAAACGATAAGAAGAACAACACTTTCCTCAAATATCTGGAGCGTTACAATGTGAATCCCTCAATACCTGATTATCACTATATGATTTTTGTCTCTTTTTCTTTTTTACTATTTATTACTTACTTAACTTTGTCTTGTTTATATATATGTGATTGTACTTTGCCTTGTGTTATTTTAGACTATTTTGCTGCAGTTAATGTATCCTTTCAGTGTAGTAGTAATGTATGTTGTTGTCATGTGCCTTGTAATTGTTATGAATATTTGCATCAATTAAAAAAACATACATATACACTAAAACGTTTGTTAAGAGTTTCTTTATTGGCGATAACCTGTACTACATGACTTGGAATACACGTTCTTAAATATGGTGTTTTTGTTGTAAATTCCAATTTTAAAAAGTTCATAAAGAATTTTTGCTCATAAATTTTTCACACACAATTCCTGTAAAGGCTGAATATTCTTAAAGTGTGTTAATGTCAACTTTGAGCATTTATTTATTGTTTTATTTAAAAAAAAAGAAAAGAAAAGAAAAAGAAAGAAAGAAAGAAAAAAGAAAACGAGAAAAATACCCTCAAACTCTTATAAATACTCATAGCCAGCTCGCCCTCTCACCCCCGGGCCGTTCCAAACGCTTATACTCTTGTAGCTCCGGGTCAGAGTCACGGAGCACGAACAGGACAGCAGTGAAATAAGCTCTCTGTTTCTGTAAGTAACTGGATTTATTATGTTTCTTTTAGTTTTCTGCGGGAAATGCTGCTAGTGAAGGTTTGTTCCTCGGTCTTTTATGTCCTCCATCAGGCCTACAGGTGATGCATATAGATTAGAGTTTTGCTTGCTAGTCCCGAGTCTGAATGAAATTAGGTCAGGAAAATAAGATCAGGTGTAGTTTTTGGCTGTGTTTTTAGTAGCTTGTTGTTGCGTCTTGTGTTTGTTGATTTGACTGAGAATTCTACCTGTTAACTCTCCTTTTCAGTACTCAACAAACGCTGCATCATTTTGCAGGTGTGTTGTGGCTGGCAGTGAGCCAGCTGGTTTAGTGTGGATGAGTGGTGACTGGCCGTTTGTAGGGTTTGGTGGCTGCTCTCGGCGTGTGTATCATTGTTTACTGTTTTTAGCTGGGTTGTGTGGTTATGTTGGTCGTTTGCTCTGCTGTGGTCTGCTCAGGTTTGGCGCGTCTTGTGTTAGTGAGCGCGCGAATGGCAGTGTCGGATTTAAAAGGCGCAAAATTCGAAACCGCGCGGAGAGCAGCACGCGGACCGTTACCTTGGCGACTGTAACGGATAATAACGGAGCTGTTTGGGCTCAATACTGATAACACAAAGCCGGCGATAAAGAGTAGATCTGCTGAGAGTTCGCCTTTACCAGCTGCTGAAAATACTCTCTCTATACTCGAGGAGCTGCTCAGAATACTGCACACTCACGGACACTGCCCTTGCAGCGCTAGTCACGGGTAATTCTGGTTTAGTTATAGTTTAGCTTTAGCTAGAGTATTAGCAGTTAGCTAGAGTTTGGTGACTAGTCAGACCTCTTAACTCGAGGCTTCATTAAAACCCTGGGCAGGTTCACAAACTGTGTAAAACCGTGTGTTCTATTTGAATTGTGTTGCAGTTCACTTTGTTTCTGCCTACATTAATTACGCTATTCCTTGAAGCTTATATTGTGGGTGTTTTTTTTTGTTTTTTTTTTTTTTTTTTTTTTAAATTTATCCCATAACAGGTGAAAAAAGCCACCCGAGTCATGGAGACTGCTGGACGGTTGAAGCACTTGCACATCCTGAAGTCTCACTGCCCTGTAGCTCACATGACTTTGCACACTCCTAGGAGTGAGCGGGAAAAGAGTGCACAGACAGGTCTACATACCCCATGCGGCCATTGGCGTTCCACATGCAGCAGTGAGGAGTCGGTTTGCTTGGACAGCACACTTGAAACCCCAAAGGAAAACCGTGAGCAAAGCTCTTCTTTTCATTTGCACAAATGGGAGAGACCAGACAGCCTGGAAAGAGACCTTAAGAAACAACACTTACTACAGACAGGTTGGTGTGAGACTCCTAAACTAACCAAAAAGGATGCTTCCCTGCGCAGACGTCTCCTCGTGTCCAAATCAGCTTCAGATGGAAAAGCTGGAGGCTCTAAAACGCCAGGCAGCTGCAGGGACCCTCTCACACACGGCTACAGGGCTAGCGTCAATTTTGAGTCTCCAGACATGAGTCCGACAGGCCCCTTGTCCTACAGCACTCTGAAAACTGAGGCCATGGCTTTGTCTTGTAGAAAAAGACGGCTCATGTTCTGCCATGTCATAACCTCAACTCTTGAAAGTGGAAAGAATGGGGTGGTCAGTCCTGTGCTGCACGATGGTGGTTCTCTTTCAGAACCAGATCTTAATGAGAGCATCATATCAGGTCTGCTTGTTTCAGAGATGCCCGAGACGCCACAGGGTACTAACTTTGTCCCTTCAGCAAAGGAAAGCTTCCAGACTCCCATTAACCGCCTGGCAGCGAATCTGAGTGAGAGTTTGAGTGTCCTAAGCACGCCCTCTTGCACGCCGATCTCCAAGCTAGATGGCTCTGCATCAGAAGACAGTGGCTTCAACTCTCTAGGCCTAGATAAATCTCAGGACTCCTCCATAGATGAAGTCTCTTTTCAGGATGTGGTGCCGTCATGGGCATCCCACAGCAAGGAGAAGAGGCGCTCGCGGCTGGACCGCCAGCGCAGATTATCCACACTGAGGGAGGGTGGCTCCCAGTCAGAAGAGGATCACAGAGCCCAGCGGGTGGAAGTGCACGGCCTGAAGGACGAAGAAGTTTTTTTGGAGGCAACTCCAGTAGGAGCTGCTAGAGTGAAGCTACAGGACCTGTCCCTTACTCCTGCCCTGCAGATGGTGCACGCCATGAGCCGATGTAGTAAGCGCATTCTGTCCCAAAACACCAGCCTGGAGGAGCTGCTTCGGGTCTCGACCCTTGACGGACCCATCAAAACCACCCTGCCCCTCTCTGGCCTCATCGGCAGAAAGATGGGCTTGGGCAAGTTGGACATCCTCACTGAGCTCAGCAAGAGGAACCTCCGCCATGTTTTGGCAGTCATTCTCAAGCTGCTATCCCCGCAGGACATTTATATGTAAGTTTTGGGTGGGTGAAAATGGTCCGACTTGTGACATTTGGGGTACTTTTTTAAAATCATTTCTCCAGGAGCATTTGAATATTCGGTGTCATTTTAAAGAAATCAGAAGAATATATATATAATCCAATTATGCACAATCATTTGGAATGTTTTAGTATTTTCCCCAAAGTGTAGTTTAATTGTTTTTGTTATCAGGGTAAAATGATAAATGTTTGTGTTTCTACCTTTGCAGGTGTGGCCAGGTGTCTGATTGCTGGGATGAAATTATCTTGCAAGACAAAAAGGCATATCGCAGGAGGAGGATCTATGAGAGGGAGATGAAAGTTGCACTTAAGGTGAGATCACGGTTATTTGAGCACAAGCTCAGCTGTCTCCAAAAAGATGCCAATCTATCCTGACTGTCCTGTGTTTCAGATGGGCAGTGCAGCTCGTGTCCCGGATGCTGATACCAGGCTGACGCTGGCGTGCCGTTCTGCTCTGAGCAGCGTCCAGGCCCAGGCCAAAACTCCCAGTTCTCTCACTCGCACACCTGCAGCCAGGATCACTTGCACCCCCTTACAGCATCTGACTCCTCACTCCAGCACCAAACGCCAGGAGTTCCTCCAGGTCTGGGCCAAAATGTATTGTATGTAGTAATTCTTCTATGTAGAACTCATCGTATTGGTAACATGCTTCCCCTCATTCGAAGGAAGCACTTCTGAAAACCAGCGACAGACATGATATCGTGTTCACAATTAAAAATTGAATCCAACATAATAGGAAGTAAACAGGATTGCATAGAAACCATGCTACATTGCAGTTGTTGATGGGTGGGTTCAGTGATGCATGCAGTTGAGTTTGATTCACTGTATAAATTGAGCTTGATTCACTCTTTTTATTTGTATTATTTAAATCCAGTATCGTTTATCATATTAGTGACGTGTGCTTATGGTCCAAAGGTTGCCAAAACCCTGTTCAGCGATGAGTGCCTGAAGCAATGTCCACGCTGCCAGCACCCTGCTCGCTGTCATGCGGTGCGTGGGGAGGGCGTCTGCAGCCGGGCTGATTGCCTTTTCCACTTCTGCACCTCCTGCCTGTGTTCTTACCATGGCTCCAGAGACTGTGCTCATCTGACCATTAAGCGCAGGAGCAGGAAAGACGTTCTGCCTGGCAGTGCCCAAAGCAAGCGCAACGTGAGGAGATTGTGAATGTGTTTAGTCTTGTATGTATGTGTGACTTTGAGAGTTTTTTTTTATTTTTTTATTTTTATTTTTTTTAATGAATTATGAATCTGGGGAGTTTGCCCTGACTTCAGCAATTGCACAAATGAACTTGGCTCTCCTCAGTGCAGTATTATGTACAGTCTATCTCTCTCTCTCTCTGATTTGTGTGGGGGTTCCGTGTATATGCTTGTATGTGTACATATTGTTCTTTACACTTCTGCTGTTTTTATAGATCATTTTAATAAAGCCTTTTAATTACCCTACAGCCTGTCATTCTCAGTTCTGTACTGCCATCTTGTGGTAGGGCTAAGCCCTAAAACACGTATAATAAACTCACTAGTGTGAATGCGGAGCCTACATTTGTTTTTGTCCACTGAATAATTTTTTATAAAATGGTTTGTAAGGTTAGACTTGCACATTTTTCTTCAGACCAGTTCAGACCTATGGATATTTTATGTTTCACCAGTTTATAAAATTGTTGCATAATGTAATCATATTGATGCAAAAAGCTCTATTCTGATTTCTTTACAGTGGTGATGATAGAAATCAGGATTCCCAAAATCTACAGCACAAATACATATTTTATTATCCAAAATGAGTTTTACTGTGGTAAACCCAAAACTTGAGTATTATTTTGCCTTCTGACAACCAGCACCTAATTTGCAACTGCACTTAAGTAGTTTTGTGTACCTTTACTGAAGTATTTCTATTTTGGGTGACTTTAACTCCACTACATTTTGCAAAAGCAAAGCTGTCCTTCCTTTTGGCTTATGTGTGCGTAAAACATAATGTGTCAAAACTAAAGAAGCATGAAGTGAGCCCACCAATCAGGGTACAGTGGTCACTTTGCTTTGAGCTTGTTTTGGCCTGTTGGATAGAGCTTGGTTCAACCTAATGGAAACTGTTCTCCTTCAGTGTTTTGTGCTTGTGATAGTTTTAATAGACATCAGTATTAGACTAATTAATCCCAGTCTATTAAACGATCAGTGGACTGAGAGTGACACTAGAGTCCTTCCACCTAAAGGACTTAGGTGTTGATTAAGAGTATTGTTCCAGAAATGATGACAGGACATTAGAGCCATAATAAAACATGCTACTTTTACTTTACATACTTAAGTACACCTGAAGGTAAATACTTTAGAACTAGTACTCCAGCTGAGATATAAAGGGAGGAACTTCTACTTTTACTGGAGGACTTTTACCCTGAGTATCTCTACTGTAGTTCAGCTACATGTTGTGTGTGTACTCCGCTGGTTACCGGAGACACGGTGAAGTTTGGTGCTCAGTGTTGTAGAGAAGTTCGTCTCCATGGTGACGCTGAAGAGAAAAAAGAGCACGGAGCTGAAACGTTTTCCAGACAGTAATTCAGATTAAAATTCAGATTAAACTGGGGGTGTACATTACACCGGTGTGCAGGTCAGACTGAAGTTGTGTGTATGCTCCAGAATGCGGAGTGAAGCGGTCCCAGGTGAGCTCAGGGCGCCTCTCTGATAACCAGCTTTACTCCGTATGGGAGTTTCCTCCACTAACCCGAAATTCTCTACACAGACCTGCCGGAAATCACCAGCGAGAACTTTGTGAGTAGTCCGTCTGCTTCACCTCAGCTTCCTCTCCTGCGGCTTCACTTCTGTTCAGGTTACGGTCTCTGTGTCCTGCTGTTTCAGGAGGAGCGGCTGTGCTCAGACTCGGTGTTGGTGGACTTTCTCAATGAGTTCCTGCTGCTGCCGGTGAGTCTGTACTGCTGTCTGTAACTCAGGTACATACAGCAACAATAAAAGCCCCACTGAGTCCTCAACACTTCATACACGGTCAAGACCAATAAGAGATTAAAAGTGTTTTTCTTATTAGCTAATACCATTCTAATACCATTCTAATCTTAATAAAGAAGGTGCTTAACCTAATGGTGCCATCTCTACCAATCAGCAGAGGTAGCTTAGGCTAAAAACATCCACTAGAGGTCACTGAGTCTTTCAATAGATACCGCTACATGTAGGGATAGGCGATACCACTGATTTTCCATTCCATCCGATACCAATTAATAACAAGGTTAAAATCTCAATACATCAATTAGTGCTTGATAATATTCAGATCATATGTTCACCTGAACTGCTAATTGTTAATATTCTGCTTGGTGTTTTCAGCATTTGTAGCATGTTATTATGTTATTTGTAAGAGCTATTTTATCGTCAGATTTTGCATGTGGGTCTTTAATTCACTCAGAGAAATCTTCTAATTATAAATGCACAGTTTAGTGTCACGTTTGTAGATTACGTTTGAAGGAGCTTCTTACTCACCAGCTTTATTGGGAGCAAAGGAAGAAGGTGGAAGGAAAAGTAATTCCTATGCTACACCATCACTTACAGCAGCATTTTTATTATTTTCATTGAGAGATAGGACACACATCCATCCTACTATGTAAATGAACTAATGATATCAATATTTTTGCGCTATAGTTGATTCTTAAAAGTAAACAGCAGGATTGGAACTATCGCTATTTAAGTATCGATCCACCCATCCCTACTTTACTCTTCTCATCCGTAGAGGACGCAAGCAACAAGTAAATCTCTCCACATGTGTGGATTGTTTTTGGTGAGCTTATTTTATCAGAGGGAAAATCATTTCCAAAAAAATACATGTGTTACCAAAGGGTATAAGGCTAAAATGGTTAATGCTAAAAAAGCTGTCTATGCTGAGCTAATGTAAATAAAACTGAATATGTGCTTTATTATTATTGCCCCAAACATCAAACTAAAAATTCTGTTTTGGTGAGGACATTAAAGTGTTAATGTATAATAAACTCATAAACTGTTTTTTAGGATGTTCATAAAATATCAAACATTTACTAATTAAAAGCATAGTTAGAATCACACCTTTGCCATGTTTATGTTTCCATATATATTTCACATAAAAATAATCTACAGTCACATTAAGTGACATGATGGCAACCAAGTGAAGTCATTTAAGCCAGAGTCAGAGGAGACATGCTGGTAAGTTTTGCATGAATAGTTTTCTCTGTCCTTGCTAGGGTCTGTCAGACATAGCAGTCAGCTTCTGAAGAAAAGTCAATTTAATTGATAACAGGGAGCATGGTGGTTAGTTCAGCCTGAAATATGTTCAGGATGAGAAGGCTGTACGTCTCAATGTTATTAATCGTTTTTCGTTTTCTGAGAGGAAAGATTTCAGATTAGCATGTCCATCTGCCCCTGATCTTGTGGAAGGCTTCTATTGTATCTTAACTCAGCAACACACCTAGAGAGAGATAAATGACACAGCAGTAGAATGTGGGACATAATGCCTGGGTATGTTTTACCTCCCTGTAAGTCGTTCCTGGAGCCCATCAGGTATAACAAGGACAGAAGCGTGTTTGAGGTTGGGATGGACACAGGCCAGAGCCTCTCTGCACAGATCACAGCTCTGCTGAGTGAACTGAAGGAAAAAAGCACAGATCCAACATGGTTCCCACCTAAACCTTTAGTGGACAACAGCTACATTGTCTCAGTAAGTCCACACCACAAGCTCCAAAAGTTTCAGTGTTAGCCTCTATAACCTCTTTAGACCACGCGTCTTTGTGTGGATGTTTGAATTCCATAGCAGATCTTTAATGATACAGATTTTGAGTGAAATACTTTTCCATCACTGTTGCTTATGTTTCTGTAGTGTTTGGACCAAGCGCAGGCCATGCAGTGGATCAGAAGAGAGAGACTGCCCTTTTTCCTCCAGAGTGATTGTTACTTTGAATACAGGTCAAACAGTATTATCCATTGACTACTTAATTCATTCATACATGACTTCTAAAGGTTTGGGAATACTCTGTCTTCTTTTGAAAATGGATTTGTCTCACAGTTATTTCCAATTAGGAAAGAAACACTTGCAAATAGACATTTACTAACACTTTAATACTTTCATGTTTTTTGTTGCACTCAGTTTCATGTTCATCAAAGTGTCTCCCTTGCAATGAAGTAATGATTTAACAGTTTTCCTTTCCAAGCTATTGTTATAAGAACTTATCTTTTGCCCCAAAGATAGTTTAAACACCTTAAAAAGTGCTGTTGAGTGGTGTCATCATAACAAGGGAATAAAAATGGGTGAAGTTTAGCATTGGTACTGTCACATTTACACATATAAAAAAACAGTTTAGTCTATATTTACACATATAAAAATAACCATTGAGAAAAAAATGGTAACACTTTACTTGAACCCTGCTATAATATTAACTATGCCATAAATGTCATGGCAGATATTGTATTACAATGTATGTAAATTTCATAATGAATGTACCAAAAGAAATGGCCAAAATTATGTTTGGGGTGGGGAGTCTGGTTCCATTGACTTACATTAAAAGTATGTTATCTTTCTCTATTAGCAGTCATAACATCAAACAATATGAAATCTATCAGGACAGTTACAGGTAATGGTACATTAACTAAACAGTATCTGTCATGACAACTCACGGCAGCATGTGACATCTGCCATGATATGTTTATGATATGGATAAGTCAAGGTTATGTAGCTGAGTTCAAGGAAAGTGTTACCAAACAAATCTTGGAGCTAGGTGTCCCCAAACTGTTAAAGGCAATGTACATTCAGGTGAGGTGGCAAGTCACAGCATAGCTCAGAGAAGTGTAAATGGGCAGCTGGGGTGGATTTAGACCGATTATGGAAAGCCTGTAAACAACAACTACAACAAGAGTATAGTAGCTGCATAAAAAGCTTAACTGTAACAAGGAACTGTTTGGATGCCAACCCATTATAACGTTGATATATTATTTATTTATTTATCTGTTGCTATCTTTTTTATCTATTATCTATTTCCCCTGTTATGTTTCATTTGAAAGTTTTTGCAATTGTTAAATTTAAAACCTGCTGTTTACTGTATTATCCATAGCCTTTTTAAAAATGTGGCTCTGCTGTTTGCTGGTGCATTCCAGCTTGTTTGCAAACCTAAATGCCACAATAAGAACCCAGTATTTTGAAGAGTAGATTAAGTGCTCTGTACTTATTTCAACACCTAGATTAATAAATGTTCTCTGTATCTTGATCTCATATTTTGGCTTTGAGCAGTCAGCCTAATGTATCTTATAATGTTCATTACATTTCAGTGTTGAAATCTGTGTTCTTCCACAGATTTGTCTCATGTCTGTGTCAGTTAGTCAGTCCAAAACAGGACCTGTCCAGAGAGGAATCTTCTTACAGCACCTCAGCATCGTCACTCCATCATGAGGTACACAGAGCTCACCCACTTAATCTGTGTCTTCTTACTTTCTTCTCTTTTTTTAAGAGTAGATTTAAGAGTAAGTACAGAAATACACCAACAGTAATGTCACTGTAAAAAAGATCAGCATTGCTATTGGTACAATTAGTCAGACTGTTGATTATTTGGCTTTATTTTGGGGTTCATTCTTGCCAGTTTGCCACTTCGCTTAACACGGGACACTCAGACCCAAGTGGTGACCGCAGCTCTCCCCACACAGAGTATCCAGCCATCAGTTCTAGGATGAACGAGGAGGCTACTAAAGGAAAGACAAAAATAATTCACATTCAAAAAATTTTCCTTCATGTCTTAACAGCACAGCACTGATGTCAGTCAGTAGCAAAACAGGTCTCTAAAAAGACTGTATTTTGTTTCACAGCCTGCAAATGACTTTTATAAAAAAACACATCCTCTGTTTGTCTATCCAACAAACTTTCTTTGTTTCTTTTTTTAGACTCTGAAGTTCTGGATGTTGAAGTGAGCCACTTGATCCGGCTTTGCAAAGAACAAAGTCCTTCACTTCCTCCTGGGCTTAATGATCAAACACTGGATGCCACTCCATCCACAGCCCAGAGTAATGTTGCAGAGATGCACAAAGATATGAAGGAAGACAGGGAAATGGGCCAGGAACTGGATCAGGACACTGTTTGGGATCTGGACCAGGACACTGGCCCAGAACTGGACCGGGGCACTAATAAGAAGACTGGCCAGAAAACTGGCCAGAACCCTGATCAGAATCAATGTCCCCATCTGCCTTCAGCTAAATGTAAGTGTGCTGCAAGAAGACACTGTGAAATATTTACAAGCTCAAGTAAGAATGCCCAACTACATACTACAGCCTGTCCTCACTATATCACAGCTAGAAACTGCACACACTCACTTGAGTGTAGATGTGGCTCCCCTGCCTCTCTGCCAAGTTTTCCAGAGGAGCTCAACATGTCTCATCCAGCGCCAGATCCTCTTACAAAGCTAAAACCCCAGGCCTCTGCCTCCAATGCCTTCTGTGGCCTGATTCATGCATCGGACCTGGAACACACTACAGGGACAAGAGTTAATACTAGTGTCTATGACAGCAGACAACTGTTTCTGGATTTTAAGTGCTTTCTATTTGGCCGGCCTGGAGAGAAGGTACTAAGTCTGTGGATGGACATAGAGCGGCTGAAAACTCTTCACAACGTAGAAGCCAGGAACAGGTACTATACATGCCAGTAAGCTCAGTTTTTCCACTGTCTGGAAATTAATTTATTCTTAAGCCTAATTAGTCTGATCATATAGTCTGCTTTTACCTAGCAAATATGGGTGCCTAGTTCTCCAGTTCAGACTGAATATAGCTCTGTGTTAAGGCACTTGGCTTGGATGAAGAATCAGTACCTGCTGAGCAGTAGCTCCACAGCACTGAGTGTAGAGTTCCTCTCCAGACTGGATCTTATCAGCCCCCTCTGCTGGACGGAGGACAGACTGTGCCTTATTCAGCCACATCTCACTGAGGTCTTGCTACTCTACTGGTGAGCCACAACTATGTACATACGCATTTGAATGGGAATTATACTGTTGCTATTCATTTCACTGTTGGAATGAACTTGGAATGCTGACACTGGATGATGAGCAATGTTTACACCAGTCTGTGAATGTGGACATAGCCTAATATGTCTTGCTATGTTTTTTAGGGGCCAGAGATTCATGTCCCACTTGCATACTGAAAGAAGGAGCACAACTTTTCTATGGCCATGCTGGGATTGCCAGATGTCTCTGCCGGAGCTAGACACATGCCCCCGCCACCCCAGCCCTCTTATCTTGAACTCTGCCTGTTATTTACCACAGACTCCTTCTGCGGTAAGAGGCATACAGTCATCTGGTTTGCATTTGAGTATGAATATTATCAGTGTGTTTCCACGGTGTGCATGGTCCCAAAGTTGCTGTGACACAGAGAGATGTTTGAGTGGCAACTGTATACAATTTTTTGTATATGATGTCTCTATACTTGTATTCACAGGCTGGCAGTCATTGCAGTGAGATAGAGAGGATGGTGCAAGCATTGTGTGTAGAGTCCAGGGCTGGCTTCTTCTTCACACATTTCTGTCAAAACTCGGGGAACCAGGTGTGCTTAGAGACCACAATCGCATTCAAATGGTTTTGAATATTTAAAGATGAATACCTCATGGATCCCTCTTTCCAGCTATGGGCGAATGCTGCTCAGCTCTACAGAGAGCTGGATGAGTACCATCAGCTGTTTTACCAACCTACACTGGATCCCTACAGAATACAGCACAAGGCCCAGGTACTGAAACAGAACCTGCACAAAACAATCAGAGTGGAGTTTTTCATGAAAGGATAATTATAGCCAGATGATAAAAGAGAGCTCCACTGATCTGATCTTTCATCTAATCCATCTAACCCAACTGCATGTCTGCTGCAAACAGAGACCCTAATTGTACTCTAATTTTACTCTAACCTTATCCTAATGTAATCCTAATGTAATCCCAAATTTACACTAATGTAATTCTAATTTTACCATACTCTGATCCAAATCTACCCCTGAATTTACCATAATCTAATTTTAAGAGGACACTAATCTAATATTTATCTAACCCTACATTTACAATAAACTAATCCAAACATGTTATTAATCTCATTCTAACTTCTCTACTCTAATCTCACGATAAAATTACACTAAATTAATCCTAAATCCTTAACCCTAAATTCTAAATGTACAACAATTTCATGCTAATGTGACACTAATATAATACTAATGTAACCCATAAATTACCCAAATTATATGATAATGTTACATTAATGTACTACTAATCTAACCCTAAAATCACCCTAATCTCATGCTGTATTACAGTAATCTAATCCAAATCTCACCCTAACCTTGCATAAATCTAATCCTAATCTAGCCCTAAATTTACAATGTTGCTGCTGTGACCCTGCATTTATCTTTTTTAGTATTAATAAGGCATCTTCTGTCTTTCTGTTCCAGTATTACTCTATCAGACCAGTCAGTGTTTAACTGTAGGATTTTTTCCATCACTCTTTTGTAGTTGCTGTATGCTACATATGTGTGCAGTGCTGCTGGGAGGAGTGTGGGTGTGGAGGAACAGTGCAGGCAGGATATCTTCACCCATCTCATTCCTCCTTACGAGGAGCTGTTTGATGAAGCAGAGGAACACACACTGTCCTTGCTGTTGGAGCCATGGACAAAACTAACCCACCAGGACATGAGAACATTCCACAAAGTAGGAAACCACAAAAATGAAAGTTGGCCTTAAACTGGACAGTAAACTGTTGTCTGATATATGGATGGAAATATGGCAGTATGATATCATTATGATAATAAATGACATGGCAATACGTTTTTTGCGCATATGGTGGGCATGGTCAGTGCTTAAAGCATACTGGTTTACAGCATGTTTAATTAAGTTAAAGTTTTCCCTTGTTGTCTGGAGGCTGGGAGGGTTGAATCCCCAAGGAGTGCATGAGAGTATGACTGGTGCTGTGTAGTGGATGTAGTCATGCCTCAATTGTGGAAAGTTTATTTCAGTGCACTTATAGTTTTGACAGTTTGATAATTTTGCATTTTTGTGACTCTCTGTGTTCTGTCTTGGTGGTGCATTGTGTCTGTTCCAACATCCTCTAATTAATGACATACTGTAATGTATTGTGTACTTTTAAGATGTGTTCATGTATTGTGATGTATACAATACATGATCATGAATTTGCATGGCTGATTCTTCTGATTCTTCTTTTATGAGTTATCATTTCTTTACAGCCAAATCAGTCTCAAATCATTTTGATGGGACTTTATTAATGCGTGGGCTAAACGAACACATCATGTGTTTAAAATAGGCAACTTATTTTTTATCAAAAAAGAAAAAAAATCATTTTCTTTATAAAGTAAGAACTAATTGGCTATTTAGCATAATTAGTAATTGCTGATATGTGTGTGTGTGTGTGTGTGTGTGTGTGCGCGTGCGTGCGTGCGTGCGTGCGTGCGTGTGTGTTTGCAGGTAGCTGTGTGGGAGGAGGAACGATTTGTGGAACCTGACCTCTATAAGACACTGCAGAGCCTATACACACAAGCAGAACACAGACAGCAGCAGGTCACACTTTTTCTTTTCTCACTATAAACAAAGCAGAGAACTTTGTGCTAGAGGAAGGTTTGGACACAGCAGTTAAATACACTGACAAGCTGACTGTAGTTCAGTAATCTGCCTCTGTCTGTATTTGCAGCTGAACTGGATGCTTTAATATGTTTACTCTTTATTTGTTTAGTGTGCACAGGAGCACAGGCCGCCACCACCACCAGATATGGGTGCTAAACAGCCTGACCCATGGGCCCAGGTTCCACTTCAGTTCCGACGGCACCGTTTGGGCACTTTGCTACGGAATCGACTGGAACTGCAGCACTTCCTGGCGTTTCTGGAAGAGAACTTTGCTAGGTGCTGTCTGCAGTTCAGTTTATTTAGCCACTGCGGTGCGGTCACACTGATGGTCTATATTCAGATTTGTGTTTAATAAACCTTGTGTGTCTGGGTAGTATGGACCTGCTGTGCTGGTTGGATATTGAGCAGTTGAAAAGAACCCCGAATGATGCAGCAGTGTGGGAGGAGAAGTGCAGGAACATCAGGACTCAGTACCTTAGCCGCAAATATCTGTTTGGCCCCAGCAGCCCTGCAAATAAGCAGCAACAGACTGAGGTACCACACAATGAAATTGTTTGAATGCGTGTGTGAATAACTAAATGAATAAGTGAATGAAGCTGTGTTTTGTAGCTGCTGCGTCTAGCTGGTGGTTGGGCACATTTGCAGTATAAGCCTCTCTCCATGTCCGTGCTGTCCGAAGTTCAATCTCTGGTCAGGAGCCGCATTGAAAGGAAATGGCTGCCACTGTTCCTGTCCAGTGAAGATTTCATCACACGGCAGAAATTACAGGTGAGTCTTATCCAGTCAGATCTCCACCTACAGGTGAATATGATGCATTTAGAGCTCTACCTACAGTTAAATCTGATCCATTGAGAGCTCCACCCATAGGTGAATCTGATGCATTTAAAGCTCCCCCTGTTTTTTAAGTCGCAATCCTAGCTCTATCAACAGATGAATCTGATAAGTAATCTCGTAAGTCACCTTATGAAATAAGTTGGATGGCTTACATGCATGATGTCTATACAGTATGACTATAACCTCAATATCCCAGCCCTCATTTAGAAATGAGGTCCTGCCTTTCTTCCTTTCTTGTTCTGTCTGTGAAAATATGTTTCAGCTCACAGTACTCTTTGAAATGATTTCCCTGATGCTCCAAATGTTATATTGTCTACTCTGCTGTTATTTCATATTAGCTTAAAGCATCACGTATACCTACCCTTTTTTTTTTGCAGCACTCTAATTCCCTTTATTCTGCTTCTAAATATACACCCTATAATTATGGTATATAAAATATTATATATTCTGCACTAATTACAACAATTCTGATTAGCTACATTAGCTATCATACAGGTAAATCTGATCCAGTGAGAGCTCCACCCACAGGTGAATCTGATGCATTTAGAGCATCAGATAATTATGGTATATAAAATATTATATATTCTGCACTAATTACAACAGTTCTGATTAGCTACAAAAGAACAGTGCATAGACTTTGTGCATAGTGCATAACGTCTCTGGTCTTGTGATCAGTTATGTGGTGTAAAATCCTAAATAGTCTCTCTCAGTTTATCTCCCTCTGGATTATGTTACTTCTACATCATGGCGTGTATACTGTTCACACGTGAAGAGCATTAAATCTTCTTTAAATAGTACACCTGTTGTAAACATTACACCTACTAATGACCCTCTCCACTGCTCGTGTAGAAACATGAAGACACCTTCCTCATTACTTAATGAGCCACCTCTTTACTTCTGCGTAACTCTATTACCAAAGGAGTGGATGGAGAGAACAGGAGAAAGAATGAGAAAAGAGAGGGAGAGGTGCTGAGGTGGTGCCTCTCTTGTAACATGAGTACTTGTGCGTTAACATGTACCACCGGCATTCATCAAGTTGTTCATTCAGTTCCTGTGTTCCTGCAGGCTGAGCTTGGGGATGTGGTGGAAGACCAGCTGTTTCTCCGCTACAAAAAAAAGAGGCAGGTGTGGAAGGTGAGTCGAGTTCCTTTTCTTTCCAGTGCTCTCTTCCCAGAAACCGACTCAAAGTTCATTTTTTTGGAAACATCTTTCTCTATGTTCATGCAGCAAGTGAACGGGGGGCTGATGAGCTCATCTCAGGAGGTCTTGGCCATGCGCAGGGCACTGCTCAACCCCATCACTCGCCTGCACTTCCGACTCTTTCTCTCTGTGAGGGGCGAGTTGCTAGAAAACGACCTCCTTTTCTGGTTGGAGGTGCAGAGATACAAGGTGACAGCAGCCTTTATCCTAAACCTAACTCAAACTCTAATCTGAGCTTTATTACTAAACCTTAATTTACAGTGGATTTCCACCAGTGTTTCAAAATCACTGCATAATTTAGTTGCAACTCATGTGGTTTACATAAAATAAGGCATTGTTAAGAAGCTTACTGACTCAGGCTTTCTACAGCTGTGCTGACAGGAACTCTGGTTTGTGATGTCCACAATGCAAATATAACCATTTTATTTATCTAATCACAAAAAGCGAGTCTAACTTTCTGTATGTTTATATGAGTGTATGTATAGTAGCTGAATATGGATAAAATAAAGGTAAATCCAAAAAATGGATTTTACTTTTTACTACCATACACTTTTTTTCTCCATAAATGTTTTTAAATGTCAGAAACTCCACTGTAATTAATCTCTCTCTCTGTCTATCTTTGTGTGTAGGATTTGTGTCACTCTCACTGTGATGAGGCAGTAGTACAACAGAAAGTCTCCACCATCATCAGCTGCTTTATCGACTCCTGCATTCCCCCCAGTGTGCAGATACACCTCCCCTCTGAGCAGGCTCAGCTAATCCTGCAGAGCAGGAGCACACTTGGCCCCTACATATTCAGAGAGGCCCAGGTATAATGATATGATAATAATCTGGGCAATGATAATCAAAATAACTTCTTTCTTATATTGATCATGTATTTTGATTTATGCTGTTTCTTAGTCCGGTAGAGGCTTCGTAACAGTAGATGGCGATGTGCGACTTTAATTCAGCAGACAAAGAGGGAGAAGTGGATTAGCCCTTCACTCACAACAGCACAACGCAGCGGGACACTTAGATATTTAGACTTTATGTTTATTTTGAAAAGCATATAATTAAACCATAGATCATGGTTGATATTGAATTATATGTATTAACCATATAGTCTAGTCTTTGTTATCCCTTTGTACAAGTCTAATAAAATATTCCGCTATGAAAACGTCACATCAGTTACGTCAGAATGCGGCAAACAAGGAAAAGTGTGTGTGTGTGTATACAGATGTGTGTGTTCAGTGAGCTGCTGAAACACTGGCCGGCGTTTGTGGAGTTTAGGAGCAGTGTTTGTGAAGAGCAGCTTGTGTCTGAGCTGGAAAAGAGGAGGAGCAGAGAGAAGGAAAGACGGAGAAGAGAAGATAGGGATCAACAGGATGACAGTACACCAGCGGTAACACCACACTGCACACAATGTGTTTTTGCCTCTCTAAGACAGGTAGATACTCAGGGTAGAGTTTTGTGAAGAGTTTGAAGCTGAGCTATGTCTGTGTTGGTGTGAGTTTGTGAATAATTAGGGTTACAGGAATTTCTAACTGTGTTTGTTTGTAGAATTGTCATTATTATGCAACTGTGATTATTGCAAAAAACACTACATGTTGAGTTCGGTCTAGTTCTTCCAAAATGTATATTAGATGCATTATTTCTTGTACTCTTCTTTCTTGAATATTTTGACTGCTACTATTAGTAGCATTATTATTATTATTATTATTAGCTAGCTTTATGTAGTCATTACAATGTGAAATATTTAAAATTCTTTCTTATAGACTTTAAAACAATGGTATAGTGTGTTTTAATATTGACTCTGTTATCTGTATGTCCTTCTCAGAGGTATCATTTGTTTAGCCACATTTTTTAAGTGTCATTGTAAGCTGTTCCAAACAGTCCAGCATTGTGGCCACAAAATCCAGCATTCAAATCCGCAGCAATCACAAAAAAACATGAGATGATGCTGCAGTTGTACGAAGTATGTGCTATATAGCTGTATTTTGTGTGTGATGATTGAGCAGGCAATATGAAGGTGGACATATATGCAAAGTTTGTTTATTAAGGCCATACTGACATTACCAGAAGTTACAGTTCAGGCTGAAACAGTGAGAGCTGGACAGGCCATGATGAAACAAGAACACAAAACCTGAGAACACAGAGGATACCAAACAGGAAGCAATAACGAAGCACTAGGAAATAACATAACACATGACATTCACAATACCACATGAAAATCAGAGAATCACAAGGCTAGACAAAGATAGAGACTAAACAGGGGGGTATATATACAAAATGGCAGACAAGGAACACCAGGCAACAGGAGGAGCCAGAAACTTGGAACAGGTGTAAACATAAGGTGTAAACATAGGAGGTAGGGGTGTGATATTACTTGGCTGTAGTAATAAAGTAACCACAAGTAATCATCACAGATAATAGACAAACGTGTGTGTTTGTGTGTAAATGTGTGTGCAGTTGCTGCAGGGGGAGCGGGGCAGCGTGATAGAGGGGCTGATGGAGGAGGCCAGTATGTATGGAGGAGGAGAAGATGAAGAAACGGGAGAGTGTGAGAAAGTGAATGCTGCTGGACAGCAGGTCAGAGCTCTGTCCAGCAGTGCAGTAAACTATAGGACAGTTGGGATGTCTATGCATTCCCAGGAATGTTAACCCTTAGAAGTGTAGTTAATTCTGTCATTTATTATAATTACATAATTAATTGCATAGCAATTACGTTTGTCTGTTTATTTCCATGTCCACAATTGATAAATATGCCAGAAGTGTAAAGGATGTTTACAATACACACCATGTAGTTGTGAGCAAGAACGAGCAATTTGCCAGCAATAACAGCTTCTAAGGGTTACACATGCTCAAAAGACCAAAATTAAGGGGAAATGAGGTGCAATATCACTGTGACTACAGTACTGTTTCAAAGTCTAAAAGTTTAAAAGTATTTAATTTCCAGTCTAAACAGCTTTAATATACAACTTTTTCAGTCTGGTTGCATTTTCTGCTTCTCAAAATCCAACTATTAACAACCACATTCAGTGAAGTAAGGTCTGGACTCTGACACAGTCTGTTATCCAGAAAACACTACCAGCTTCTTTATTTTATTTGCAAATGTTCTTTTTTTGCTGTATTTCTCTTTGTTTTATTAACTGCATCTTGGGAGCTACAGATACACACCTGTGGATAATTTCAGATGAAAGAAGAGTGGAGCTTGATGTTCTTCTCTCTCAAAAATGAAAGCTTTCAGTAGCATTTATCTGATAGTGACAGTTTTGGTGGTCTCTGGCTTTTGCACAGCAGTGTAGTGAGGAGTGCTAGTTTTGTGGTGCAGAATGAAGAGTTTTGTTTGTGTGTGAGACTGTCGTGTATTTCTTTCAGTTGTCTTGGTCCTACTCCAAATACCTGGCTGCTCTAGAGAGAGAGGAGATGCTGATACATGCTCAGGCCCTACAGGAGGAGGGAGCAGGTATTACATCTGCACACAAACTCTGTTCGTTCACTCATTCTGTTTAGTTTCAGCTGAGTGGAGAGGGCTTTTGTCTCGTAGATTATAGATTATCTTTGGGATAGAAAATAATGGGATAGAAAGCTGCCAGTAATCATAGTTTGTCTGCTGTTTCTTACTGTTGTGTTTCAAAAATGCATTTCTATGGTTAATAGAAGTGGTCCATTAAAACTCTTGTTAAAGAACACATTTCAACAAAAGCTTAGTCAGGTTCAAAGGAACGTTTTTCACCAAATATCAGAAGCTGAGCTCCAGCTGCACTAGAATACATAAATTGTGAAAAACTGAATTGGTACTTGCCCTGACAAACAGATGGTAGAGAACTAAATAAGGTTCAAGTAAAACTATTCCTTCAGTAAAACACAAAAGAACTACAGTTAGTCATTATTTTATTCTGAGAACTGATATACAGTACCAAAAAAGTTTATACACATCCAGCTAAAGGAATGTTTTTGGTTATCTTTAAGACTCTACAGGCTTAACATTTGATGTATCACAATATTATATTTTTGCCATATCGCCACCTATAATATATATTTTGTTGCACAAAAATCATTTATCTCTTTTTAACACAATTTAAACGCTCTAGTTACTCTTTTAATGTTGTGAATATTCAATATTCATTTATAGCTTTACTTTTATTGTAAAGCAAAGCATTAAGCTAAATATAAGGAAACCTTCTATGAATAACTGTGTCTAAAATTTTTACTGGTACTGTTTGCCTTTTGTTAACAAGGTCCAGTGGGTTTCTTCAGGTTTAGTGGCTGCCTAAGCTCTCTGTTATTACATTGAATATCAGCCAAAAATGAGCTATTTTGCAATGATCTAGCTTAGAGTAACAGATTCTTGCCACGGAACACATATGCAGCAGCTTAGCTTAGCCATAAGTTTAATGAACAGTTATCATGCTTGGAAATAGAAATGATAAAAGAACACAATAGTTAAGGCTGCACTGGATCACAGTATATGTCTTTACATATTAACCACAAAAAATAAGGCTTGATGTTTATGCAGAATCAATATTGTACTGATGAAGACATGAAGGCAATACTAGATAATTCTCTTACATGTTCAGGAGACACGTCCTTCACCAGTTTTTGACTGAATTCTCTTTGAATACTCTTTCTATGTTCTGGAAATCATTAAATACATCCACACAGGGAAGGTGTCCAAAGCACAACCAACATTGCAAATACAGTATTCTTCCGCATGTTGCATGCAATTATACATTTCCACGAGAGAGGTCTTCAAATCCCCAGAACTTAAATACTGTACCTTTAAAGGTAAATGTAGTCCAGACAGCTTATTACTCTGTGAGATGGGAGTTTGCCTGGTAATAAAACAAACGAATGTTGCATTACTATATTAGAAACAAACTAAAGTAAAAGTATTAGGATCTATTCTCAAAAAGTACAGTAACAAGAGCAGTTGTGCAGCTACGGTTAGCAAAGACAAGCCAGCTGCAATAATCAAAATTATTTCTATGGTTGGAACAGATAAAAGTACTTCACCCAGGTTTTTACTAAACTTACAAATTGTTTTTATGAATATATTTCCTCAGATTCGAGGTCTGTGCACAGTGTGAGATCAAAAACCTACCCCCACACCCAACACCCCTCTGGAAAAAACACACTCCCACCATCCAGAAAACACACACCGCAAAGAGCCTCCGCCCCGGTCACTGGTACGTTACCCAGCAGCTGCTGGCTGTGTTTAATGATATACAAGAGTGAAAGCTGCTTTCTTTTCTGCCATTGTAATGGTTTCGTTTTCCAACAGGTCACTGAGTACTAAGCGGTATGCCCAAAAAGAGATGTGGTGCCACCTTACGGTCAGTTAAAGCAACAGCAGTTTGGAGAAGATCAGAATACCTGGAAGCTGAATAAAACATTTAAGCGTATAAATAATGCTAACTGTTCTAAGACTGTTTACTGTTATTACATTGTGTTCCAGGTTTATAACATTTCCGATGCTTATTAAAATCCCCCACCATCTATGTGCATCATCTGTATTTTGCAACCTCCAGGAAGCATTTTGACAGACAAAGTCTATATTTACATTACAGTAGTTCAAATCTGAATTCTCTGCCCTGGCTGAACGATGGCTGAAGCTCTTGGCAAATGACCATTATAATGACTACTGCCACGTTTCTGTGTGTGGACACCACAACTTTCTGGTGATATGTTTCCCCCTACTGTTTGGAGTATGAATTTAAGTATGCAAGTATGCAAATGTTTCTGTGAGTGTTAATGGTTCTATATAAAGAACCGCTGAAGAAACAGCTTTTTTAACAAGTGTAGTGTAACACCTCTTTGCCCTGAAAGGACCTTCATGTGCACATTATGGCCTCTTGGACAGCACGTACAGAAGGGCTGCCCAAAATGTCTACTGCAGGGCAAAGGGATGCCAGAAGGTTACCCTAACCCCACCCCCTCACTGAATTAGAATACATATTTTTTGACTATATACAACTTTGTATTAAGTTTATATTTTAGTAACAATATATAAAATGCACTTTTTAAAATGCTGTGTTATCTTTTTCACCCTCTGCCCACCACAAATACTGCACTTTTGCCCAACAAGACAAAAAGTTAGGGCACTAACACCCTTAGGTGGTTGTGCCACATGAGAGCTCCCGAGGGCAGTAATGTTTGTCTGACCATTCTCTTGAACCAAATAGTTCCGCATGAGATATGTACTCAGTGTAACAGTGCTCTGTAACAGTGCTCTGTAACAGTTTTTTACTGCAAGCTACCAAAGACACACCACCACATAACCACAATTGGTTTTGTTGATGCACAAAGATTTTGAGTATGTATAGTTTTTCATAATACAGTTTGTCCTAATGCAGCATATATGCACACATATCCTACAACAGCCTTCCAAATAATCCAAGTACCCGTTTCCAGAGCAAGAAGCACTCTAACCCAATTGTGGAGCTGGGATTTGCCTTATAAATCCTTCACTGATGGATATGACTGTAAAATTAGTGAGTTGTATATGTTCTGTTTACATTTTGTAGCAGAATGCATGTATAATTACACATCAAAACCAGAAAATCAGGCAGGAAATAGAGGAAAAAACATCAAGTTGCCTACATATGAAGTTGCAATCTTGAAAATTCATATTTATGCCCCTATTATAAATTCATATGCTGATCTCATTAGCAAGAGTGTTGTCAGGATCCTTCCCTACTACTATAATAGTGATCTGAGGTTCAGCCTATTTTAAAGAATCTAATGTTACTGTGCTCAAGGGACAGAAATAGCTTCTCTCATTCATCCCCAGTAATGACACTGATGAAGGCATCAAACTGGGTTAATCTCAGACTCTCATCATTCAGGGAGATGTATGGGATTTAATTATGCAGAAAATGATTTCTGCAGAGGAGAAAAAAAAAGCAGAGACATGCAGACAAACATCAAAACAGACAGTATATGCAAGGGGGACAGAGATCTAAAGGGCTTCCTATTATTTCTTGCTACTATTCTCTGTATATGTGTAAATAAACTGATCTATAATTAAGCTTTAAGGAATATATATTATCAACTGCTGGTTCATCAGTACATATCAAAGCTATTATAATGTGGACTTGAATTGGTTCAGACACATAATTGAACGCAGTGCCATTGGTAAGAGTCATTCAGCATAGATAGTGCCCCTCTTACCGTCAGCAAGAGTCACTCTCAGTCAGGCCCAAGGCCTTGAAGGTTCCCAAATGGTCACCTTTCACCTATTAATACAATGAAAAACCTGGTACCAACTCCTATAATACACTCAAAAGTTTGGGATCACCTAGTTCATTCATATAACCAATTTATTGAGTGGCATTACTGAATAACCCCAAACCCTTGAGTGGTAGGGTTGCCATGAGGGCAGATTGGAAAATCCTTATCTCACAGTGCCCTTCTCATGGAATATTTCACAAGCCCTAGAGACGCAAAACCAAAGATGTGCTTTTCTAAGTGTGAAAATTATATTCTTAGGAAAAACTCTATATAAACAAAGTCATATTTGATTACAGGACAAAATCTGTATCCCATCAAGATCTTTAAAACTGTCCAGTTCTCAACTTAAACCTCGTAGTCTGCATTTGACAGCACTGACTGAATGCAAAGTTGGCTTTAGGTTTCTGGAAGCAGCTATGAAAGGATGGCTGGATGAATATTGTGCAATTTCAGCCCTCACCAGCAGAGAGCAGCATATACCAATAGATCTGTGCAAGATTAAGAAAAATCACTATATTGTATGTCCAGATACCCCTACTAATTAATAAATTTAGCTGCTTTAGGGTGCACTCATTGATGGCATTACACACACACACACAGCTTGTATGATCTCCATAGAAGAGCATTGTGAATAGAACAAGATGCTTTTACCATGCTCAGTCCCAAGCATTGCTAGAAGGGTGTAAGAGCAGTGGGCTGTGGAGCAGTGTCTTGTCTGATGTGATCAAGCACCACCCAATACCTGGCGTTTGTGATCCAGAACTGATCATTCAACATCAGTACATGACCACACTAATGCTCTTGTGGCTAAATACAATGACATCCTCACAGCAATGTACTAACATCTAGTGTAAAGCCTTCCCAGAAGAGCAGAGGCTGCTACTGCAGCAAAGAGATGCGGTAATGAGCAGGTGCCTACAAACTTATTGATTAAGACATATTGTGTAAAATATAACAAGGCCACACACTCTCTTTTTTCACACGTTAGGGTTCAGCTGATGTTTGATACACGGTTTATGGACTGATGTTGCCTCCAGAGGTAGTTTGTTATTCTACTGTGGAAGATGCCATAGAGCTTCAGTGCTTGGGGGCCCTACTCTGTGAGTTTGTGTGGTCTGTCATTTTGTGGTTTTAGATGCTTCCATTTCACAACAATAGCACGTACAGTTGACCAGGGCAGACCTAGCAGGCCAGAAATTGACTTTGTGGCATTCTGATTAGTGAGCTCTTTAGTATGTGTCATTCTGCCAATGTTTATATATGGAGGTTGCATGGCTATGTGTTTGACATTATACACCTGTTAGCAATGGGTGTGGCTGAAACGCCTGCACACAATGTCTCTCTATGATATACCAAGATTTACCACTTCAGCTGAATTAGGGATGGGCTGTGGTTAGTGAACGGGCCTGTGTGGTGAACTGACAAATACAGGGTCATGTTGGCCTAACAAAACGACCGAACAAAATGGGTCATGGGTCCAAACACTATTACTACTAGCAATCAAACATTTCCGAGGGTGCACTTAAAACAAGACAACACTTGTCTTAGTCTACATGAATTTTTAATTCCATAGAAACTGCAGCATCCGACAGCGTCTGGATGCTGTGAACCGTGTCCGAGGCTTTCTAGAACTTCAGGTTGGTCAGGTCAGGACAAGCGACATTCTCTAAGCGAGGAACACATACACAGAGACTCATACAAACCACACACACTCGAATGCATAAGCTAGTGTCCACACTTAAATGAGTGCACACACACACACGCGCCAGCACAGCGGAACACTGACAGTTGTTAACAGAGCTTGCAGCAGCCCTGCTGACACATTCACACAGTCTTGCAGTCGATATTATGGGTGGACAGTCCTGCTTCCTGGCCTGCCAACCCTTCCATACAGCAGATAGAAAATATACTTTTAATGCTCCTAATACAATACATTCTATAGATCAAGACTGATAAATATACGTTTGCCACTCCAAAATATATACAAAGATCCATGCGTCCACGAAATACATATCGTACAATAAATAGAGCAAAACATCAATAAAGCATTAAAATGGATAGGGCTTTTTTGTGACATTAACAAGTTGAGTAGTACAGAAATAGGCAGCATAGGCAGCGTTTACAAACAATAGGTTGAGGCAAAGAGCCGCAGAGGTGAAAAAAAACAAGAGGCTCGCTGTGATCTCGCAGAGCTGCGTCATAATTCCTAGGAAATATTTGAGTAGTCAAATAAGCCTTAGTCAGGTATACTCTCTAAGAATGAATGTGGCAGAGTAAAGCTTTAACATGAACAACCTGTAGGCCATTTGCATAACTGTTTTTAGAATATCTCATATATACGATATACTGTTTTTCAAAACAATGTCTTTGTGTGGGATTTGCATGTCGGATGACCGTGGAAGCCTGATCGTACTGATAGTCATTTCAGTGTTCTTATTGCTTTGATACAACAGCTACATTTAAAAAAGAAGCACAGCTTAAGATGTAGCTCACTAGCTTGTCTGCAGCTCACACTATGAAATATTCTCCTCTATTAGACAGAAAATAACGCTGCTAGTGTTCTGATGCTGGTTAGGGTTGGTTTCGGTCATCTTTAGAATTGTCTCAATGGAATAAAACAGTCCACACTGTTCCAGGTGAAATACAACCATAACAGAAGTACATTACACCACATAATCCACGCCAGCCAAAAAGTAAAGAGCTAAAAAGACAGCATGAGTGTCTGCAGTGCATTATCCTCCTCTATAGATGCGGGGGGAGGTCTTGTTAACTGAGCTTTCTGATCACTATGGTCACCTATTCTGCCGAGGGGAAATCGAGGGAAATCGGCTGTGCAGTGTTTGTGCTTACCGTGATATTGAACTATACTTTATTTTAAAGTTCTGTTTGATCAGTGCTTTAAGCTGAGCCTCCTAAAGCATTTCACTGTTGTTTCTGTGCTCTGGGTATCTTCTTGCATAGCTGTCTTAATTCAGGAGTTTCAGTTATCTTTTTCTGTTGGGTGTTTGTTAAGGTTCTCACCACATGACAGCTGAAAACGAAGACACTTACGTAAAATACGTAAACAACCATAGAAGCAAAAACGTTCAAATGAAGAACTAAAAATAGAAAGTTTCTAGCTTTGCAACATCTAATCTGCCTGGCTAGCGCTGATTACTCCTAAAGCAAGAGGAAATGGAAAGTTTCAGTGCATTGTTAATTCGGAACCATGATGTAACACAGTCGGTTCAAACGAGATGATAACAATATTAGAATCACCTGCACTTCAAGAGGGAAGAAAAAGGAGAGATCCAAAGGATACAAAACAGGAGAGAAAGAGAGAGAGAGAGAGAGAGAGAGAGAGAGAAATTAAAAAGAAAAGGAAAGGACAAAAAGAGAACAGGATAGAAGAAGAAGAGAAAATCAGAGTAGAGAAAGAGAGAGTAGAATTGGAGAAGAAGAGAAATGGAGAGATGAGGAGGAAGAGATGCAGCAGGGTGGTAGAAAAAGAGGAGGAACGGTTTAAGATGAGCCTGATTTGGGCCTGTGGCAGCCAGTTGCTAGGATACTGGGTGAGGGTGCACAAAAAGCACCTCTTTGAGCTCTGTGTCTTTTCATCATGAACACCCCAGCGGCCCCCCTCTCACTGGGGCACCCCTGCACCACCCCCTCACCCCCGCAGGAGCTGTGCAGTGCGTTGGGGGGGAGGTGGGGCGAGCGTGTCCATCCACATCTGCACTGTCACCACAAGACGTCAAAGCAGCTGTTAGCAGCACAAAGACGCAAACTGGACAGACACCCAGTCTTTAGTGCAGAGCTCACAGAGGATATATATGGCCATGTATTATCACTCTCAGTATCTTTCAGTATGGCAGATGCAAGACAATAAACACTGAGCACTGAATACAATAGACTGTAGGCTATAAAAACATTCTGGCTCCACTTTACTGAAGGGCAGAGTTCATGACACCTTCTTAAGCCTTTAACCTTGAATTGAGAAAAGGAGCCTTTATGAGGCTGACGCGTGGAATAAGCTTTTTAGAAAGGTTTATTGAGGTTTGTCACGTTGTTGTCATGAACAGCTTATATAGGTGTTGTCTAGCCTTACAAATGGTGCCCTTCAGTGAAGTGTCAGGAATATTTTTGTCTGACATACTGATAGGAACTCCTAGATATTCAGATCTAAAACAGACAATCATGAAAGTATTAAATAAGCTTCCGCAAGATGTGACAGCAGCAGTAGCAACATCCCTTAACAAAAACAAACAAATAAGAACAAAAGAATATTGCCATATATATATATATATATATATATATATATATATATATATATATA
>CM067479.1:23890367-23961854 GCA_034552555.1 Semaprochilodus insignis | reverse complement strand
CAGATTTGGTCACACACTTTAACAGTAGCATCACAGTGGAAGTGCTGCACTTCTCTTGGAGAAGTGTATACTCAAAGGCCTCTCTGTTCCTCTCTAACAACACACACAGTTCCTGATTCGAAGCAAAACTAAACTTTAAAATAAATATGTCTATTTTACACATAGCATGTATAAAAAAGGTATGTAGTTATATACAGCAGGTGTTTTTCACAGGCAGTTAAAAAAAAAAAATACAGGCATAGTCGACTGAACAAAATATTGACATACATGTTTCAAATAAACTTCTGTGAGGTTGAATAGAAATATAGCAGCGTCACAAGCTGTAGTAACAGTTTACGGAAATCTTAACAGGTTATGACACATTATAATGTAGCATGACACAGTGATGAGTATGAACTCTTGCTAACAATCTTGTTGAAAGTCATTTGCATCATTGTTTTCAGTGTTATTATGAAACACCTGTTTTAAAATGCTTTTTCCCACCACTTACGACAGCCACGTGACCCTGCTATATCTGCCATTTAAAGTTATATGGGTGACATTACTTGAACCCTGCTACATAACATTGACATAACCATGCTATGTCAGCTATGCTATGCTATCATGACATCAGAGATTGTGGCATCTGTCATGACAATTACAAGAAAGTAAACATGACACTGTTATCATTGATGATATTACCGGTAATAATCCGTCATGGCAGCTCACCTGCCATGGCAAGTGTATGGCACAGTTATGATAACGTTATGTAGCAGATTTCAGATAAAATTTTACCTGAACTGAACACAGACAATGGATAATGTCACGGTGAACACTTTGAGCTCTGTAATACCTTGACAACACTCAAAAAGAGAGATCAAAATAAAAATCAATCTTTTGGCTTGTAGGTCAGTGTGAGAACTAAGAGATGAAGCTGAAAATGATTCTGCACTAATAATAAAAATGCCATTTGCGAATATCTTCAGGTCAGTACAGTACATTGGTTCCCACCATCGTCTAGCACCTCTTGCATGTTTTGAATAGGTTTTGGTATACAGAATTTTAAGCTTATAACTGGCTCTAACTGTATCTAGCCCTCAAGAATGTGCAACTCCTATCAGACAAAAGGTTGCTTTAAATATCCATATAAACCAACGGGCCTATCATTAGACCTGGCTAAGACACATAAAACCTAGCTCAGAGCATGCGGGTGAAAAATCGCGGAGAGTAAAATCGGCAGAGTCTGCATTTACTTCAGACTAGCATCATCCATTTAACACCAGCGATTTTACCCTGTAAACAAACAGTATTACTACTGGCTTTGCCATGTAACAGGTCAAAGACGTTTATGGTAAGCGATGATATAAACTCATGAATGTATAAGTCAATAACTAAGAACAAATAGGCATATTTAATAGCGTTTTGTTGTATCTCTACCACATGTACCACTTGTTTAGATCATATGGATAGTAGTAGTTCCAGTCTTTTCTGTAACAGTGCAGGTCGCATGCATGCTGGAACATTTATGCAGGACTACACAGAGGCCACTGCTGATTGACTGACTTGCATCCACAGATGGATTCTACATTCTTACCCAAGCATGCAAGCATAGGAAGGTTCGGCATCGCACGCTGAATCTAGCCGAGACTAGCTGGTGGACACTGAGCCTCATATATACACAGTTACTGCTAGGGCTGAACGATTAATTGAAATATTTTTTTTGTGACTGCCGTTAAATGTGATTATTTTCTATAACTTAAGCTGAAGCCTTTTTTCTCCTCAAGAAGGTCAGTGCATCTATTTTTTCAGCTTGAGGAGTACATGTAAATGTTATGTTAAGACAATGTTGAATAATGTAGAATACGATTAAAATTGCAGCTCTTGTTATTTAAAAATTGCACTTTTTCAGATTGTGTTTTCTATATAAAATGATTAATCATTCAGCCCTAGTTAGCGCCTCCAACCTAAAGCTACGAAGAAGAGCAGACTCTTCAAACACACACCTGGAGAAAAGCCATTACCTTGTATTTCAGGCATACAAGGGTATCTAGACAGATTTATTGCAAATTCGACCAGAGGGGAGTTCCTCTTTAAAAGGCCTACCAGCCAAACTATTGATTTTTAGGCTTTTTGTACTGTTCTACACAGAAACAGTACACAGCCACACACATACACACAATACATATACACAGAACAGTAGTACTCAAGCCCATTGGGTTTGGACATTCATCTCCATGCAGGAAGGACAGAGCCATACTGGTCATGGCTAGATGTGTTCCTGAACTGAATTCCCCAGTGAGGAAGAATAAGCTGAACAGTTTCTACTTGCTCATCCTCCATGAATCCAGTGGGATTTCACCCAGAAGCAGTGCCGTTCAGTCAAGAAAAGTCAAGAAAGTATATTGCTGTTTACTTGCCATCCTGTGCGTTCCCTTCATTCGCTTCAAAGCAAAGCAAGCAACTGGACGTACCAGTAAGCACAACTCAAAATGCAGCAGGCTTTGTTTTACTGTATTCCTCCTATCCTCAGGGAGCCAAATTTTTCTCTTATTTCCATTGAACTTACATTTGACTTCAGTCAGCTCTAGCTCTAGCAGTACAGAGACATCCTACTGCGTCGCATGGCCTCGCTGATCAGGTAGGCCGGACTGACCTCAGGTTCCTCCGTCATCACTACAATGTTCTGCCATTCACCACACTGATTGGACTTCTTAATTGTGTCCACCACGCACAAAGCATACAGACAGTCCTCAAATGTGGCGGCCATGGTGAGTGGCCGCCCATCCCAGGTCCGCCTGTCATCCTGGTCCTGAAAGGCCTGCCGTACAGCCTGGACCATGCAGATGGTGCCCGTGAGGTACGGCGAGGGGATGTCGCTGAAGGCCTTATCGGGCAGGGAGGCGTTGCCCAAAGGTGTGCTGTCCTTGAGTAGGAGCTCACGACCTCCCTCTCCGCTGTTCTTTTGGCCGTATAAGTCCGTGCCGGTCACAGTGAGGCGGCCGGCCGTGCCCACCACAACCACCTCCTGCCGGAATTCCCCAGGCACGTTGAAATTCAGTGTCACGGTGCAGCAGGCACCACCCTCAAGCACCATCTGAAAGGTGCAGAAGTCGTCGCTGGTGATCTGCCTGATGCCCTTGATGTGGTCAGTCTGTTTGACAAAAGTCTTAAGGAAGCCATGTACCTTGGCAGCACGCCGCCCAGTTAGGAACGTGAGCAAGTCGATGATGTAGCTGCCCACTGAGTGAAGTCCTCCGCCACCCATCAGGTCATCACAGCTCCAGTTGTACTTCTTGCCCAGGAGGCTACCGCCATGGACCTGCGCCTCACACACTAGCAGCTCCCCCACGTAGCCCTCCTCCAGCAGCTCCTTCATGCGCACGAAGGCCGGCAGGAAGCGCAGGACGTTACCCATGATGCTCAACAGCTTGGGGTAGTACTGGGCCGCTGACATCATACGAAAGGCATCCAATGGCGTAGCCGTGCGGTCACAGATCACATTCTTGCCGATGCCTTAAAGATAAAACAGAGATGGAACATGAAGTTAGTTGATAATATCCACATTACTCTACATGGACAAACAATGACCACACCAAGCAGCACACAAGAGCAGCAAGAATATGTTGTGCTATCTGACCAAGCAAACAAGGTCAAATTAGCATTAGGTCAAAATGACATAAGAGAGCTGCTATTGTTTATGAGCCCACAAGACTGGCTAGAATGGATGACCACGTTCAGTGAAGGATAAACACACCAAAGGCCTTTTGGATCAGCCAGCACAGCATAACCGAAAAGCATGCTGCAGAGCTGTGGAACGCAGTTGCAGGACTTCAAAGGGACTCTAATTAAGCCTTTGCTTTCATTTTATCACATTGAAATCCCCACAGATGGCACGCCCTGCCAAATATGAATATGGATGCATGATGTTCTTTTGGAGGGCACAAAGCGAGACCACTACACACATATTTAAATGTATTTAAATCACACACTACTCCATGTGAGAAGAGAGTGAAACAATTAACAGAGCTTCTAACATCTGACTGCATCATTTAAAAGGGCACTTTGCCCACAGCAGTTATCACAGTCATAATCCTTTCTGCTCCACAGTGATTCCTTAAAGACATAGAGAAAGTCATTGAGAGACCATGGGAAAAGGCAAGGATGCTCACTGCTATTGCTCACTGCTATTGAGCTAGAAATCCTAATTTCATACTTTTAAAGCACTTGAGGCTGGTTTCTCTGAGCTGAGAAAACCTCAGCCTATATTTAAAAGGAACATGAGACCAAGAGAATACTCTTCTTAGCCTAAATGCAATAAAACAGGTATATAAACAGTAGGGCTCAGATAACAGAATCTTTAATGGCAAGTGTTTAGGATTCTGGATTAAGCATATGGGAGAAACATTGCAGTGAAGTTGCTCATCAGTAGACAAGCCGTCTGCCAGATCTGCCATTGTTTGGGCTGCAAAAGGCCAGACTGATTGGCCTGGTCAGTTAGATGAACAGTGGGGGGCTGGAGTGTTGTTGCTCTCACAGCGCCCCTCCTGCCTCATGTGACCTTTTCTTGAGGGAACCTTTTTGACAAACAGACACTGTGCTTTCCAGAGGCTTACTGAACAAAAACTTCCCAGCTAATCTCCCATTAACTCCCAATAGGCAAACGCCAGCCAGAAAATTAATCCTGCTGACCCACTTTTACTCTGCCAGAGTATGTGGTGGAATAAAGTCTCATATGATATAATTGAGGAGAGGCTAAACTAGCAGAGCTAACTGCAAAGCCCTAGCTGTGTATATATTCTGCTGTTAAAACAGCACTATATCAATTTTTGTTAACAGTAAAGACGTAGCATTGAAGCAGAGTTTTTCGGGCCATGTCACACCTCTTTATGTATGAATGTCACACACAGAGGATTGAAAAGAAAATTCAATGTTGTGGTCTCAAATGCAAAATCAACATTATACCGATGATGATATGATGGCAACCAGAATATAGGATAACACCAAGTCATTCACCAGGTTTTAGACTGAGTTCTTTTTGAACTCTCTTTTAATACACAGATTTATCATCAGATTTATCCACTCTGGGAAGGGGCCCAATGCACCACCGATATTACAAAACAATATTCTTCCAACACATTTCCACCAGTAAGGAACCCAAATCCAGATCTTACAAATGTGTAATGAATATGGAGCATTCCCTGTGTTACATTGTGACAGAGCAAGTACGTTTCCTATTTATAGGCAGTGACATTTTTTTTCCTGTTCGATCTCTGCGGTCATATAAAGGTCAGTGAGATGTGGAACACTGAGTCATCTGCACACATGAACACCTATTCTGGCTGCCCCCAAGACACAGAGACAGAGGTAAAATATGAAGGAAATTTGAGAGCAGGAAAAGAGAGAAGAAGTAACGAGAAAAGTAGAGAGTGGAGGTTAAGAGCAGTATAGGACAGCAGTACAGTATACCATATGATTGATATGATCACATTGCTGACTGTTGCTATTATAAATTAGAGAAATGTATATAAGTGGATGTGACCAGGTTATTTTTGATGGTATGAGAGACTAGTAGGAGAATTTAAAAGGACATCCCAGCATGACATTATTTTTCATGTTATGTTGTACTCTGTAGTGTAGCATAGCCCGATCAGCCTCTGCATTTTGACAGAATTAAAGATTTTCATCCATATGTTTTCTCTCTGCAATAACCAGATACATTACACAAAAATATCACATTAAAATCAGGAACCCTCAACAAATCCTGACTGCTAGCCTCTGAAATGGGGTGCATAAATACATCTGTGGGGCGAGCCAGCATTCTGGATACATCTTTAATTACTCGTTAATCTTTAACACTAGTAGTCTTACAAAATGTACTTCCACCTTCAAGATACTTCATTAGAAGGGGGTTTTCCCAGCCTTTAAACCAGGGGCATAGCCATGGCTAGATTAATTACAGGCCAACCCAATCAAATGGGGAAATAATATTTATTAAGCCATTTTTTAAAATATAGTGCAATTTGATTAGAGTGCTGTTACTGCATGGCCCATCAAATTATCACTCTCTCTATCAAACACCCTTTATTTTCTTACTTTGATGAAACAAAGATTAGACTTGACTAGACCATAAACATTTTTATGCCTGTCGTGGCATTATGTTCGCCCTATAGCGCTATGCTTATATTTACGATGATCAGATTTGGAAATTGTGGGTTTTTTTTTTTTTAATCCAGTCTTGGTACATTTCAGCTTTCTGATTTTAGCCTGACATTAGTTATGCAGTGCTAATTGGGCAAATATACCTGTGGTAAGTGGACACATGGTTGATAGTCTTTATAGCGAGGGTGCTCCTGCGTTTGTGAACCAGGTTGATTGATGTCACAGGGGCCGAAGTACTGGAATAAGCTGGTTGAGGAGTGCACTGCTGTCAGAAATAGTCTACAGCCCAATTCAATGACATTGCGAGGCATCGCCACATCTGGAAGTTGTATCTACCAAACTGACCTACCCAAAAATGTATTGTTAATGTTTGCTAGAAAACCAGGGAGATTACTTTAGCATGTTTACAATAGCTGGTTAGTGCACATTAACAGCCAAATCATCAAGAAGGTAAGATTTAAACAATGACTTTATCGAACCAAGTAATTGGGATCAATCAAGCTTCTGACAGATACAAGCAGCAGTATGTCTGATCAAGATGAAGCTTTCCTTATTCTACAATTCTACTCAGCAAATCAGCATTCAAATCACTGAAATCTCTGAGTGTGCTGAGAGCATGCTGACCAACATCAAATGTTCATGAGTGACCTGCTGGTCTGATGAATCAGTGGCATTCACACTCTGACAAATGCACTTAATTCTTTCCACGGTGGACAGACACGCTTCAAGCATGCTGAACTAGGGCACAGTCAACACTGCTCACTAAGACTGACAAGAGGGAAACAGGATCTGGTAATGTGGATATGAAAATGCAAATCTGCAAAAAATATGAAAAATGATATGCAGAGAGAAAGAGGGATGGGGGAGAGAAAGAAGGAGAGAAAGCTCATTATTGTGAAGATAACAGTCTCTGCACTTTCTCTCCCCTGAGGACCATACCAGCACTAATGGTTAGAAGACTTGCGCGCGCACACACATACACACAAACACATTATGATCTACCATGCAACACAGACTTACTACCAGGTATGCTAGTCTTCAGGAACATATCAACACTACACTGAGACTAAAACAGTGTGTTATCTGTGAGCATCTGCAGTGAAAATCCAAATGTCGCTCACACTGACAGCTCTGCAGAGCGGGGAGCTTTCCACAGTCGCTTGGCAGAGAGTGATGACACTGCAGACCTAGAGGCCTCTCAGGAGGTCAGTAATGTACCCTTGTCTGACAGTCATCTGGGACATAGATGCTTACCTGTAAATTGCATTCTCTGTAGCTACAGACATGAAAGTGATAACTCAGCCAAACTTAAAGATGTACACAATTCTCCCCACCAATGCAGCAGGGATACACTGATATGGGATTTGTGGGCCTTGCTGGCATATGATATTTTTCATGTACATACAGTCCTATGCAAATGTTTGAACACCCCCTTCACATCACATGTTTTGCTCAAGAAAACAAAGAAGAAAGTTAAACAGCATTTTTTTGCTAATTGTAGTGCACAGTTCCTATTTGTGTTCACGTTTGCATTGCCCACATTCAATGTCATTTTCCCCCAGTATTTTAAATTCAGCAAATAATTTAACAAGCAATTTTGTATGACAAACGTGCAGACATTTGTTCTCTGTAGAGGATGTGTTAACTTATTTTCAATTAACAAGTCATGTAATTTGACCAAGGACGCACAAACGTTTGCATGCACCTGTATGTGCCAATGTTGATATCAATTCAGGCACATAATCATTTATAAAATGTTGAAATTATGAGGGGGTCCAGGCTTCTAGCTCCAGGCAAAAGCCACCTTCTGGGTTCTCAGAGCTCGTTCCCCTCCCTGAATCATTTTTCCTCCTCATACTACCTCCATGTGGAACTGCAAACTGTTATTCATAAAAATGGAGAACTGAATTTGATCCTAAGATGCTGACTATTCAACATTAAATCTATCTAAATCTATGAGTTAAATGGCAGGATTCAAAGCTTGGCTAGATAATGGTGATTTCGTTTGTAATCTCTGTTTGGCCTCAGTCAGCTCAGTAGAAGCAAGACTGCCTCTCAGGTGGGTCCAAGGCCTCACGGAGACTCAGTTCTGAACCCTAATGGAGTGGAAACTGGCTCTGGGATTAGAGCTTATCCCTCCTCATCAATTATACAAACCTAGTGCAGACTGTCTTCAAACACTCCGTCAGTGTGGGCAGTGGCCTCGCACTGCTCCCTTATGAAACACGCTGACATTTCAAAGGCCAATCTGTGCGTGACACCATCACCTGCACCCTTCAGCTTGTTTCTGTCTGATGCATTATGCACTTCTTTAGTGCCGTCACGTCTCAAGAGGGTCTGTTGTTACTAAGGAGTAAAACAAAGTACTTGCTTGATAACGTTTTGCTATCATAGTTGGGCTTTTTCTACACAGAGTGTGTGAGGTCAGAACATGCTGAAACCATTCTGGACAAAAAATCTTTAATATTACTATAAATCTGTGTCTTGCGTACTCATGTAGGCCTTCTCACCTGAACAGTAATCAGAACTAACCGCACGCCAGACAATGACACAGCAGCGCATGCAATATCTGAAAATGACAAGAACAAGTAACCCAGCAGAATAACAACCAGTAGATGGCACAAACAACACTTCCTTAACTTCCTTAACTCCAGCAATGATAAATCCAGGGTAGACAATAACAAGAAGTGAGTCATGAAGCATTAAGCTCAGCTTGCGAAAGGGGAATTCTCTACAGTGATGCGAGAGGTTGACTTTGGGTCAGGTATTGCTCTCAGATCTGCGCTGCTTAAATTAGCCGACATAGACCCCAGCTGTGTGGTTCCTGCAGACAATATAGTTTTGATTAAACACACACCAATCCCCATGGTGCTCTGCTTTAACCGCCTTTAACACACTTCCAGGCCTTTCCGCACACCTGCCTCACTGTTACGAAAGAAGACACAGTGCTTCCCAAAATGACTGTTCATTATAGTACAATATACAGTTGTAGGCAAAAGTTTGAACACCCCTGGCTAATTTATGTTTTGTGGCTCTAAGCCAAGCAAACAAACTTAAATATTAAGCAATTTCTTTTGTGCACAATTTCTACTTATTTGCTGAGTTTAGTATATAAAATGTGCCATAGCGTTTGCATAGGTCACATTTTGTGTTCAAATATGTTAAATTCAGCAAATACACAGTATTAAAGTCTGCAGAAGTCTACTCTCTGTGGAGGATGTGTTAACTTCTTTTCACTAAGAAAACCAACAAAACTTTCAATATTTTCAATATTTCAGTAATTATTCACCTATGCAGCAGAAGCCCAGAGCATGTCCAAAACCAATTAACCAAAACATTATTCCCAAATACGAGAGGGATAATCATTTAACCTCATCTGACTATTTTGGGAAGGAATCCATCATTAAAGGTAATTTAAGTTAAGAGTTATGCTTTGCGGAGCCAGCATGATTACTGCTCTGTTTAGAGCAGGAAACAGCACAGGCTTGCTGCCGATTCCCTGAGTGCTCACTTCCCTGTGTTGAGTATAATTGGCCAAGCTTCGAGAGAGGGAAGAGAGCAGGACACAAAGGAGGTAATTACACATCCATCTACCCTAACACTGACTCAGAAGGCAAGGCCTTTACATATCTAACGCAGTTTATTTGTGGAACGAAAAAAAATCATTTGAGCATTGGTATAACAATGTTATCTTGAACAGTTTTTTGGATGGTGAAAATGAATATTTCATTCACCCACTGCTTGTTGTTTCACAAGCGTATGCTGGCAGCATAAACTCAAAGTTTCAGCTCCTGAATGAAGTGATGAAGCCTTTCATGCTGCTTTCTTCCAAAGTGGACAGTAGCCCAGTGTCAGTTTGCTCATCCGGTGAGGAGAAAAGAAGATCTTATTTGCACTTCAAGATATTCTGCTTGACAGTCATTCTTAAAAATGCCATAGTTTGCCCATTTTGTGAAACACAAAAGACCTTATCATATACATTCTGCCTCTTTTTAATCAGGCAATTTGGTGCAGTTCTGTACTTTTAAAATATAAAGTTTTAAAACTACATAGATGGCTATGCAATGTCTTTACTGCACATCATATATTCTGGCCCTATGTTGACTCTCACGGCCTTTTTTCAATTTATGGATTGTTTTTTTAAAGATACCTAAATTTCTCAAACAGATTTTTTTATTTTAATTTTGAGCTTTAGATTTTCCTGAAACGCCATGAAAGGTCTCAATATACAGCAAATTCACATCCCACCCTGCAGTTAGTCAGTGTCAGAGGGAATCTGTTACCCAGGAAACAATGACACACAGGCACAGCCAAACACTCTCACTGTAATTGACCAATGAAAGCAGACACACACGTGTGTCTGCCTGGGGATACAAAAGAAGTTCCACCCTGAAAATTCACAGCACATGCACATGCACACCTGACCCCATTAAGTTGAGCATGAAATAAACAGTAATGCATTCATTCAGAGAGTGAGTAAAACAGGTCCTGCTAACCAGCTGATGGGACGTATGCTCACAAAAATTACTCCAACCGGCATCTCACCGTCACTTTTCAACGGGTCTGTATGTGCCAGCCCAGAAGAGAGTATGTGAAGGTCAACAGTGTATATGTGTATGTGTGTGTGTGTATGTGTGTGTGTGTGTGTGTGGTGAGATAGGATGCAGCTGCATCTCTACGACAAAGAGGCAAGCAGTCTCCAGCAGAGCAGTGTTGATGTAGCCAGCACCGAGCCCTGCCACATTAATCATGGTGGGGGGCTTACTTTGCCGCATGGCTACACAATATTCTAATAAAGCTGTGTGTTCATAGGAGCAGACACACATCAGGGGGCAGGGGTGAGTGTTTAGAATACACTCTCACTGCATGGGTCATTCTGCCCATTAACACCTCCATCGATCAATAAACACAGATTATGTAAATAAATACACTGATATAATCATAAAGAGAGGGATTACACTGAAAATGTTAAGGTAACTCAAATTTGTGCACCTCTTCCGCACTTCAGGGCCCTCTGGGCAATTTATGTAAAATAAAAACAACATGTCTGCAATTTTTTTTCGCTTCATTTTTATTTAATATTTAGTTATTCAATATGTTTTAATAATAACATAATAAAAATAATATATTTTTATTTATTAATATCATTCATTGTTATATTTTGGTTATAAACAAAAGAGGAAAACTCTTCCTATGTTTTATGCTTTGTTTTCTATGTGGTATGAAGGATGATCCAAAACCAAACGAGCCCTACCATTTGTTAGGACTACAAGAATTGAACTACAGGCCTAACACTTCACATTAACGACTTACATAATTAGGAACTGACAACGGAATCAACCCATCACATCTTGATTTCCAATAGGTGGGTTCCATTTTGTAGGAGAAATGTCATTCTATGCCATACTAGGCCCATACCTGCAAAAGGGTTCATCTAGAACCCCTAAACCATGTTCATGTGAATCACTGTTAGCTAATGACTAAAATATATTACATATTTATTACCTTCTTCAGTGTAGATACGTGCGTGAGTAGAAAGGCAGTTAAGCCCATTAGATATGCACACAGATACTCACATCATTTCACACATACAATAAGGTTCACATAAGAGAGTCTATCTAGTACACACTGTTGCACATGCACAGTATAATGTAGTGCGCATGTTGAACAGCCAGTGAGCAAAAACAGCACAAATGTACAGTACAGACCTACATTCTACCAGCACACACATCAGATACTTGAGAAACATATAAGGCTATACAGTACAAACCAAAGCTGAAATACAAGCACAACTGCCGGAGGACGGGAATCAGAATAGGGTGTGAGTGAGAGAGAGACAGAGAGAGAAAAGAGAGGGTGAGAGAGTATGCAGACGGAGAGCAGGAGGCCATCTCAGAGATTAAATTACCAGTTCCCTGGGCGACTGGCCCAGTCCATACTGAACTATCGATCTCACACACATGCGCATACACTCATGTGAGTGCTCAATCACAGACAGAGTTTGCTTACTGCATGCAATCCCTAGCATGTTCCGGTGTCTGTGTAGTACAGTGCTGCTTTAACAGCAGTACTTAAATACTGTTAATGAAAAGTGAAAGTCGGGATATCAATTGCTCGCTTACACTCAATTACCCACTTAGGAAACGTCGTTCATTAAACATCCTTTCTTGATAAACTTTCAATTATTAGTGATTATTGTCAATTTGCATGATAATGATGTATACAGTCATGTGCAGAATGGACAGAAACACTTTTGCACACTGTCATGCAAAATAACTGTTTTTTGCTGAGGTGAACATACCAGGGGAAAAATAAATAAATGTAAATTGTTCACTTAAAAATGGCAGAAGTTCTATGGAACATTCAAACTTTTCCATACAAATTCATTATGAATTCTATTTTAACATCAAATTAAATTCTATCATACTGCAGAGGGAAACATCATGCAAACTTAAGTACATGCATTTCAGTCCCAGGACATTTTCCACTACACCATAAAAAACACAAAAAGAACACAACAAAGGTTATATTTTTCTCTGTTCAGAATAAACAATAATTGCTAACAATATTAGCTTCCTAACTGGCTTAAGTAATAATCCTAAATATGAACATACCATCCTAGCTTACAGCCTTGTCTTTGTGACGTTATCCACACCTGGAAGAGTAAAGAATTTGCTGAAATGTTGTTGGCTTAGCTGCAATTGTTACAAAGACAGAGGGGAACGCCACTGAGTACCATTAGGTCCTGTAGGTACCAATTATGAGCAGGTACCAAAAAGCTTAAAACTGGAACCTTCAGTACAGGGCTGATGGTCAATGGAAAAAGCACAGAGCCTGTCTTTCGTGCCGGTACTTTATACCAAACTGAAATACAACCCCTAGGGTCGAAAAAGCGTCAAAATGCAATGCACGCCTAACATTACTCTTCCACTCTTGACATGCTGAATGTATGTATGAAAATTAAAAGCAAAACCTCTCCTTACATTCTTTTCAGATTATTTGACCTCTTTATTAAAAGCCAATGCATGAGGATATACTGAATTCATGCAGGAGCAGTGAATTCTACTCTTTTCACAATGATGATTGCATTTCCCTGAGGTATATACATATGAAGTATTGCAGTTTCATTTTATTGCATGGGCTTTTTTAATCATCAAAATAACCCACGGCTTACTCAGTTATATATGCCAAATCTGCAGAAAACATGTATAGTAAAATGTATAGTTCTAGCACAGGGTAAAAGCATAAGGGAATTACAGTCCCATCTGGAGCCTCTGCTTACTTTCTTGTGAACTAAACAAATCATGTTAACAATGCTAATTTGATTAAAGGGCCAGTTTGGAGGGGAAACGGCAACAAAAATCAGATCAAGGTGTATCTTTTCATCAGCTAAACACAATGGCCACCACTTCCATGTTCCAAGAATAGACTGGGACACAGAGCCATGCTGGAAACCGGTCAGTCATGTCTACCTCTGACCATGTCTAAAGAATACACTTTTTAAAGTACATAGAAGTGTCTGGGTCACACAGCAGCTACTCAGTAGAGCTGTGCAGTAGCAGTTAATAGCAATGCAATTCACCAGTTTTACCAGTGTTTCTCTGTTTCTAAAGTTTGGATGCTGCACAAACTGTTAATAAACAAAGATTGCACAGCTGTGCAGGTCATTTAACTACTACATTGAACCGGAAATATTATAAAGCCAACAAATCAAATGTTGAAAGTAAGACATTTTATTGTTTTTTCAGGAATATATGTCCATTTTAAAGCAACACGTTTCAAAAACGTTGAGATAGTGGCCTCAAACTGAGGGAAGATCTCATGACTAATTAGCTTAATTGCTAACAGGTCAGTAACATGACTGGGAATAAAAGGAGTATCCCAGAGCATTCTGCTTTCAGCAGTAAAGATGGGGAAGATTTACCCACTCTGTGAAAAGACTGCACAGGCAAATAGTGCAACAATTCAATAATAATGTTTCTTAATGTAAAATAGCTAAGAACTTGGTTTGGATTTCATCATATACAGTACATAAGATCATTAAAAGATTCAAAGAATCTGGAAAAGTCTCCGTAAACAAAGGACAAGACTTCAAAACTACAGCAATTGGTCTTCTCAGTTTGCTTACACCGTGGTGTTAAAAGAAGAGGTCATGAACACAGTGGTAAACATGAACCTGTCCAAAATTCTTTGACATATGTTGCTGGCATCAAATAGGTGCACTTTGTAGTTCAGTGCAGTGCTAAGAATGATCCACCAGCCAAATAAAACCTGCTGTGGGCGTCCTGTGGGGGTCCTGACCACTGAAGAGCAAAGGGGCTAACAAAGTATGCAGCAAATAAGATGGTCTAGAATCTGTGATTGTAGAACTACAAAGTGCAAATGGTGAGGCTGATAAAATGGACAATGTGTGTAGATTCAAGGAGATGTACCTGACAAAGTGGCCAATGGGTATATCTTCCATAAAACAATAAAATGAATGATATGTAGTCTTTGTACTATTTCCAACTAAATATAAAGTTAAATGATTTGCCCATAACTGCATTCTGCTTTTATTTACAATCTGCACAACATCCCACAACATCCCATATTCTACAACTCAGCCAAACAACTGCTTTACAACATCTTTAGATCCTACGTGTTATTTCAGGACAGAAGGAGTTGAGAGCTCTTACGTCACAACTAGGCATGTGTGTGTGGGATGTCAAAAAAGGCAATGACTCGACAAAATCACTGACACTCCTCAAACTCAGACTGCTCTGCTGAATGTGACGGAACACTGGCCTCACACTTCCTTCAAGCACAACATTCTGTAGGGAATTGCAGATCAGATCGAGTTAACAAGATAAGGAAAACAAGACAATCTAGCCAACCCATTTTGCTGTCTGGCATGCCAAAACAAAGCAGCCTGTGGGCAGGTCCAAATACAGCATAACTTTCTGCTAAATAAAACATTTTATCTATTGGCTGCTGGCTTCTCCAGCTAAGAGTCATTAACATTAGCATCTCAATGTGCCCACTATCAGAGGTGATGCATGTCTTCATCACTAAGGCTCCAGCAATGTTAGTTGAACTTATTTAAAAGAAAGCCCCAAATAAAAGCAAGGTCTGCTAAAGTCTGGAAAAGAAAACAATTATTACTTTGTTTCTCTTTGGCAAATTTGGGACAACCCAAAAGCTGTTTACTGCAGTGCAAGTAACAGCTGAACAAAGAAACAAATCGAAGTTCATGTTTCCCTAGTAAGTAGCTCCATTCTGCTCATATAGGACATGATATAGATGCACAAAGTTTGTCTTGTGAATTACTTTCAAACTCCCAAACAAATGGCCATTGTATTTTGCTAGTGTTTCTTTTTCGTGGTGTAAATTTGGCAGTCCTAATCTTGCTTAGGCTTAGGCAATAAGTTCCCTCACAAATCACAAGGCTCATGTGGCCTGTCACCCAGAAACTGTGTTCTCCTGGTCTCTCTCTGTTCAGTCAGAAAACTAATAAGAGTGAGCTAACCTAACATAAATAACTGAGTTACTGAGCTAGCTCATCTGTCCATCTGCCTGTTGTCCATTTGGTGGTTTGACCAATGTGTCATGCCATTTTGTCAGTTAATCTGTTTCCTTGTTCATTCATTTGTCCCTCCATCCGTCCAACCGGCTATGTGAGTATACAATGTGTGTGCATTCCTTTTATGCACATCCAGAAGTACAGTGAATAAGAACCTGTAGCACGGCACGTGTTACCGTGGAATGAGGAAGGACGCTAGAGCTCTTTCTTCTTCTCATATTCTTATTAACAGAGGATCAGTGTAGGATTCTAACAGCAGTTATTGATGGCAGTTATTTATGTTTTTTCCGCTGTGATACATTCCTAACAATAAGCACTGGTTTCTCATTTAGTCTGGTAGGCCTATATCAGTAGTCATCAGTTATCACTGGTTAGTGTGAATACCTCTGTCCTTTTATCTATTTTTCCTTTAATCCTACCACGTGAGGATTGGTTCCTCTATTGGTACTTGGTTCCACTGGAGGTATCTTGGTCTTTGGGATTTTTTCCTTGCCACTGTGGCCCTTGGCTTCCTGACAGGGGGCTTGGACCCGGATTTTCAGTAAAGCTGCTTTGTGACGACGTATTTTGTAAAAGGTGCTATATAAGTAAACGTTGACTTTACTGGCTTGAGGCAGGAGAGACGCTCACAGCAGGTTCAGCTTTATTGTCAGCCATACACAAACGCAAACAAAAATCACAGCCAAACAAAAAAAACATACTGCCCACTTCTCAGTGGCTTCTGAACTAGACTTTTCAGTCCTTCTCATGCCCTTCAACCCCTTGTCTCTCTTCTTCCTCTCTTCCCTCTCTTATCCTTTTTGAAGATGCCCACACTGCTGAAGCCTAATCAGGATCAGCTGGCTCTCATTAAGGCAGTGTGCACCTGAGATGAGAGAGAAAGAGAGATTGCTTGTCCACCTCCCCATCACCACCACACTCCACAGTTTGGCCACCAGAATCAGACGTTAGGCATAGTCTAATTATGTTGTGGTGAAACAGAAAGAAGGGCTTGTGAGAAGAGGCTTTAGGACCTGTGCACTCACACACTCTCTTGCAGCCTGTCGGTGCCTGTGGGTCGAGCGACTGGCACAGAACCTTACTTTCTTTAAAGTGTTTCCAGGTAAAGGATAATGAGTGATCTGTGGACACAGCGGGGTCTACAGCACCACCTGTACACACGTTCCACTGCTTTTAACCAACATGTGCTGTTTAGTTCTGCCTTATTGACATAGCAGGCTGGGATTGTTGGACTGATACTTGGAATTTTAGGCCATGCCCAGAGTGCCCTCAGAAAAGTCAAAATTTGTTTATGTTTGATATGTAATATTTTCAATCTTATTATTTAATATTTTTTAAATGTAACATGCATTGTTTTATATTTATTAAATATTATTTTAAATTCAAAATATTTGAGTATTGAATAATATTTATTTAGTATATATCACTATTTTTAACAATTTTATTATTTTTTTTTTTTTTTTTTTTTTTTTTTTTTTTTTTTTTATTATTTTATTTTAAGATTTATTCCTTTGTTTCCCTGTCCAGAGCTCAGGTACGTATCTAATGCCGAGCTCCTCTTGGGAGCCACACTTCTAACCTTCTGAAAGGTTCCATGACATGTCTGAATGGCAGATGATTGAGAGAGCATCCATTTGCATTCGGCCTTCATGAAAGGCCTAGATGCCTCAAACGGCATTAGTTTTAATGAGAAGCCCTTAGTCGGGGTGATGTCCATTAGCATCACTTAGAGGGGTCTGTTAGCTTGCTAATGCCCCCAAAAGAGATTCTAAAAACGCTACTGTATACAGTGTAGTGTATATACAGTGAATTTCATACAGTGAATATATACAGTGAATTTTCCAGAGTATGCAGTACATTCATTAAGTACCACACTGATTAGTGTTTGTACTGCAACACTGTTCTTCTCCAGTGGATGTTCAGGATGGATGATACTTGCAAAAATATCACAACGCAATACATAAAAATATTTTCATGATGCCTATCACAATATTCTGACATACAGATGCAATGATTTCACATCATTTCACATGTGGCACTACAATAAACAAGATTAATTATGCTCTCTCTTTAATTAAACTTGGGGTTAGTCAGTGTTCTTTACGTACTTACAATATGTACAATATGCTCACAAACCATATCATCCATCAAAATAGAAAAATTTATCTTGATACTTTATCATCATACTACCCGCTCCTGAGGTACATATGATCATTTCATTTCACGTTTTCACCTCAGTATTTAAAGCAGTCAGTTATTCTCTTTGTTGCTCCTGCATTCTGTAATACATTGCCATGGCCTGTCATTCTCCTACACAGTCCTCTTTGAAGCACAACAAAAGGCAGTGATTTCATCTCACGGTACCACGTGTACTATACAGCCACACTGCCTCTCGGGACCAATTACCCACTCTGCTACACATGCCATGGTAGAATACACCACAAAGCGATGGCCAGAGTGTATTAACATGGCCAGCACAAAGCAATAAGACACCAGACAGAGCAGTAAAGGAACTGAACTGTATAAATGATCACAGTTCAATACGTCATTATCCAGGAAGGAACCATAACCTTTCCCATGTAAATGAATAGGCAGTGAACAGCTCCAACGCAAATCAACAAAGGGCCACGAGTGGGTTTCCTCTAATTAAAGCCCTACATGAATGTCAAGACAATTATGACCACTGGTAATTTGTGCCCATAATATTAACACTTGTGCCAGTGTCAGTTGTCTCTAACTGTATATATAACAGCAGTAAGGTACGTGTCCCAGTGGACATCTGATTAGTCTTTATTCTCTGCTTTACAAAGAAAAGCACATCATTTAGTGGTACATGCCTCATTGTGTCCCATCGCAATACAAGGTTTTTAGGCTACAAACTTGAACAGGGTCAGTCCTAGGTAACCAGGCGCCGGGCATTGCTTGCAGCACTGTGTGAGCACTGCCCACTGGCTTCATGGGTGTACTTAGCATGAAAAAATCTCTGACCTCAATTCCATGTTGATTCTTTAAGAAACGATTAAATGCATTTAATCACAATTTGATTGTTTAGGTATGATTCAAAATTAACTGTAAAATGCAGTGAACACAGTAATGGAGTATAAACAATAACAAACAGTATACAGAAAGCACCAAACTCATTAAATATCATGCCATTCTTACACTCTAATTTCAATCAAAGTGATTCAGGTCATTTAATTTTCACACTCATATTAAGAAGAACCGGAATCCCCAGACAGAAGCAGAGAAAGGTCACCATATTGATCCAAATTTAATGGTGTGGTTTATACTTTGGTACGTGCACATCCTAAAAATCAGACTCAGGGTTGGTTCCTGTCACAACACTTAACTGTAGCACCACAACAAATCTCATGCTAGTTGAATATGATATAACCACAGTGTTCCCTAACGCAGCTGTCCTCTGTGCTCCCTGGCACATGCAGTTCATCGCGTGCCTCGAGCATGTGAGTCACGTTCCAATCCTAATCTAATTTTTCCCTGATATGATGATGCGGCAGAAAGCAGTACACGGTGACAGCCACAGATATCTTCTGCAGTGTGGATTACAAGGGAATGAATGGATGAGATATCAAAGCTGCATTTTCCCACATTTGATTTGGCTACTGATTTACTGAAACAAATAATATTATGGTGATCCAAATTTCACAAAATACCACATGTGAGCATTGCATAGCCTTTTCTATAGCTTGCAATTATAGCTTGCATACAGTTACCCTACGATTACCAACTGGGCTGGCTTCTAATATCACTTAATTCATTGATAATGCACCAGTTTGGCAATGCTTTGGTTTCCAACCAAATGCACATGGAGAACCACTGGATGTTAAGTGTCACATGTGGTACATGCAAATAAATAGATAGATGAATGACTGAATGAATTAATGAATGAATGAATGAATGAATTAATTAATTAATTAATGTGAAGCAATATGAAATCCTGTTGCACATGAAAAAGAAGAAAAGGAACAATCGTTTATAGAATATTGGCACTTTACATGATCATGACCTTCAGGAATATTAATAAATCAGCTCAAGGTTACTCCTAATTCAAAAAAAAAAAAAAGGAAATCTAGCAAACTTATGCTGTTTTCCACCAAACATAATGATAAACACGCATGCATTTCCATGCTACTGCAGCCCCCCAACTTTAGGCTCTACCCCTCACTCTAGTGAATCAGTATAATACCTGTAATACCTGACAACTGTGTAATTTTTCTGCTTCTTTCTGCCCATAGAATGAATCAACAACCAACACTGTCAAACTACAGGCAGGTTTTGCTCACAAATCAGAAAACATATTTAGTTATGTTTTGACTTGCATGCAAAGAGAAGAAAGACTATTAGCAAAATTCATCCGACTCTGGTAGGAGAGTCACAGCCAGTAATCACGAGTGTTGTCAGTACATGCGCGAGTGAATGGGAGAATGAAGAGCGGCTGATGTAATGAAGACAGACATCTGCATTGACTCACAGTGATGATGGGTGAAGTCAAACACAGCCCAGGGCTAGCGCTACTCAGCTATTCTTGCTTATTCACAATGACTACAGATAAACTACCTCTTCCTAGAGCAAAAACAAGCCAAAACAAAATCACGCTTGGTTGGGCCCGGTAAGAAAGGGGAGATGGGGTTGGCGGGCTGGAAGGGGCTATCATAGAATAGAGCCAATCAGGGTCACTGGACAGAGCAAGTGAAAGAAAGAAAACAGGATGAAGTACGGGGGAGATGAGATCACAGCTACGGGCCCCACTCATCTCTTTTTAGAATAAGATGTGACACTCATGTAGGGGGTGATCTGAACATGTGGCACTGACAGACATGATCTGACAGTGACACGGCTATAAGGGGACTTTCCAAAATGACCAATAACACAACCTTGGAAGGCATAAGACATGACGCACCATAGAACCTATGACAGTCACAACCAACCGCAAGTCTCTTTAGAGATAAAAAGCAGAAGAAATTTTATTATGAAATAAAAATAGCTGTTAATTCTTTACTGGTATGGCAAAAAAGTGGCTATTTCTACCTAATCTAATCTTATTTGCTTTGCTAACAGGATTCTTCAGTGCTGTTGTCGCATTTGTTTTGATTTGTAAAGGACTAACAAAGGCAGATATTGATTTGTCTGATAAAACAGATCAATAACAGGCTCTTAGCAATTTGAATTCTCTTCTAAGTGTGTGTGCACACTCAAAACTATGGCATCCAACAATAAAGGAAGAACTGCAATTATTTTATATAGTGATAGAAAACATGACCATGCGCAAAAAGCTCCAATTTTGCATGCTGTTACATAGTTAAAGTGGGCAAAGACAAAATCTCTGGATGTATTGGTGATGATATTCTGGATACAATAAGCTTAAGGAGAGACTGTTACACACACACAAAAAAATCATATGCAATGCCCAAAAGGTTAATTCATTAACCAAGTTACCAAAATACAACAGAGAGTAGACCAGTATGTTACACTGGAACTAGAAACCTAAATCCTAGATAACAAATCTGAAAAAAGCATGAACGTAGCATCAAGCATGAAAGTATCAACCTTATTATAATAACCAACAATCTGTCAGGTCAGAGTGCTAAATGAGTACTAAGCTTTTACTGGTTTTATTTGTTGGGTCACTCAGTAAACACAGGAAAATCCCAGCATGACCTGACTTCTAAATAGCATCTGTAATTATAGTATTGATGTTTTTGGTTGAAATATTCGATACATAATTAGACAAACAGAATAAAACCATTGATCCTTTTAGGTGAAAATAATCAAATCAAGCAACACGCAACAAGACATTAAAATACTAAAACAATGCAGACTATACAAAGCAGGCAGAATATTATATGGTCATTCATAAAATCGGCACACAGCAGAAAAACACCCGTATACACCCCCAAAAAAGCACAGCATAAACAAGGACACAATAAAACAATACCCTGAAAAGACCTCCTAATAAACTTCCTGAGCAGTTACAACATCAAATCTGAGAGATTCTTCATTACGCTGGTGTTACTTGAGTAAACTGTACTTAAAGTTAACATGAATCCAAATTCATAGCATATTTTCCTTGGCATGTTTCTGAATGAAATGCTGTAATTGGAGGGGGAGGTTAAACATTATTTGTGATAATATTATTTGTGCAAGGTAATGTAAACAAAAATCTGAAGACGCCGAAGACATTGTGAATGTAAGATTATTGGAAAACAGAAGCTTATGATATCATAAGTCATGCATAAAGCAGCAATAAGTAACCCATATAAAAATGCACTGCCACTAGGGCTGTACTGGACTGGAATTTTGTCAGATTCGTCTGTTTAGTACAAAGATTTGACTATTTGTGTCTTTTGTCACATTATCTAGAAATCAGAAAACCCACTGTCATGTGTTTTAATGACATTAACACAGTCAAATGCTAGCTTACCAGCAACCTCAGGCTCCAGCTTCTCCAATCAGTTAACCACCAGTGAATTATTTTAAGAACACAAGCCAGATAGCCCCGCTAGAACGTACAAATATATTTATGGTCCCCTTTGTTTATAATTCCTCCTTGAAACATTTTTTTTGTTCATTTTTGTGTGCTTACGTCTGTTTTATTTTGGAATTAGAATGCACCCCGACTGCCAAAAAGAAAACACTTCTCGACTGCTCGACTTGAGGAATCTCAGTGGACTGGCGGTTCTCCCACAGATGCCTTTCAGGGGGCAGCCCCATGTCCTGATGGTAATTCATGATCCAAAAAAAAAAAGAAAAGAAAAAAAGAATCATCTATGAAAAAAAAACAGGCTCCTCTGGCTCTGTCTAATGCTCCTAATGCCATTTGCAGGAATCCACTGCACCTGAATCAAAACAGCCAATCAGAGTCAGGAGGGCTGTGTGATGGAGTGTCAATCACTGCTCCTGCACACGAAAAAAACAGTGGCGGATAAACATACCACAAAACTGCCCATCCCTCCTTTACCAACAAAAGCATACACAGCAAAGACAAGTAAACAGAAGCAGACAAATAAAGAAAAGCAAGATAAAGAAAAAGAATTCGACAGATAAAACAAGAGTAAACATTGGTTTTTCAGTGATGGAGGGCGCTACGGGACCTGAAAGGCCGAGTCTACCACATTTCTTTGTGGAGTGCCCAGGCAGTCATGTCGGTTTGGTTTTAGATATTTATGTGTGCCTCTGCTCTCATGGCTGATTGTTCTCATAAGTGGTTTACAGCTTATTTACCACTGTTCACAAGCCTTTCTGTTATCACACAAACATCTAAACACCGAAACAAGTGTGAGCTAGCTGCCATGGTTGCTAGCCTGCACGTGCACGTCAGTCTTCTCTGCAGGCAGAGGGCTTTGGAGGCAGGGCTGGAGCGCAGTGGAAGGAGAGGAACCAGGAGGTTTTACTCGTTCAAACTGCCAAGGTCGGTCTGCTCTCTTCCCAATCTTACCTACTGCAGCTTTAACATGATCATAACATGAACAAACAAGATACGAATATATATGTAGTGCTGAGTCAGTACTGAGTCATTAACACCAGTATGTTGGCCAGCACTGCTCTCTTCTGTGCTCAATTATGGATATGCATGCTTCAAAGACCATAATATTAGATAGTCGTTATCTGCCTCACTCATTCTGCCTCCATAGAGCTGTGAGCATTTCTTTCCATGTCTGTTTTCAGGGTATGCAAAGTCCATTGTTTGCCTAGGGCAGCCCGCAGTCTCCCTTATCTTCATTCTAGCAGCTGTGTAAGTGCTGGTCAAAGGGTGCTGTGAGAAGTCTGACAGCCTTGTTTGAATGACTGGGCACTTCTGGTTTGTTTTGCTCCTTTATGTTCGGTTCATCCATGAAAGATAAACTTGGTTGCTGCTGTGGAACCCATGGAAGCTGGAATCAAGGCTGGAGCTTGTCTGGTGCACTGGGCTGATATTTTGTAATTGTCTTTAACGGGTCAGTGCTAAAAAGTGCATTGAAGTCACAGTAGATAAGTGCTATGATGTATGCCAAAGCTTGACTAAAAGACAAACCAAATTCAAATTCAACATGCAACATACAGCCAATTTTAGAGCACTAAGAATCACACTAAGGGTGAGCAATGTGGCAAACATATGACATCACGATGCTTAAATACATTTACACACATACACAACACGTATGTCAATATTTACCACATAGACACAATGCACTAGCAGTGCCACATTTAAGTCACCATCTTTCCCTCCTAAACAGGTCACATGCTTAACTGCTGATCATGCATAGGTGTTGCGGATCGGGGGCGGGGGGGAGCACAGACTCTTTAAAAACAGGCTCTCTCTCCAGAGGGTGAGAGGATGCTGGCCTGCATGCCGAACGCTGAAGAAAGAGAGTGTGACTCATGCCGAAGGATTCCTGAAGCGGAGTAGCTGTATTTAAGTTTAGCTTTGGTTTTGTTCTTATGTTATAATGAATAAATAAAGTAATCTGGTTTACTCTCGTGGGTGTTTGTGTGTACCTGAGTTTTTCCCAGTCAGTGTGTTCAGCCCCTAACCTGGCAGAGTCTTCTTTAAAGGAGCAATGTGTAAGATGACATAATGAATATGTAAGATTTTTAGCTTAAAACATGGCGAAAGGAACTAAATGACATTACATCAAAGACATCGGTGTATCATCCTGCAGAGATATCTACTCTAAGTTGCATGCTAAACAGCTCATAATACCACTTTGTACCTGAATAATACAAAGTGTAATAGTGAGTCACTGTAGTGTCCAGTCTGCCTTCAGTTCCCACATGACTGGATGAAGAAGAAGTGCCCACTCTTGGCAAGCAAGCCGAGTAAGTTGGGGGGGGGGGGTTGAGAAAGGAGGAGGAATGTGTTGAGCATGGATTCAACAAATTACATCATCTTACATATTGCTCTTTTAAGTATGAATGTGATATCCACAATATGTTTGCAAAAGTGACATGATATCAAACAATATACACTAATGATAAAATACCATCATATACCTCACCTCACAAGCCACACCATAAAGTAAACAATTCACTTGAATTATCAATACATAAACGAATGGTAAGCAGATTATACTATTCACAATCAACATTACTGAATTCTAATACTATTGTGTGACTGCTGACATTATGAGCACAGCGTGATTAGCTATTGCTTCATTCTTACTTAATTCCACCTCATGAACCACCTTTTAAATAAACAGACTAAGTGAGTCAGTGGACTGACTAATGTAAGGTGAGAGGACACATACCACTAAGTTCTAACTGAACTTCTATATAAGGGAGAACAGAAGAGAAGCGGAAGGACGTTATGGAGGCGTGTGTGGTTGGGAAGGCTGGGCTAACTTGCCTTATAAAGACAGTGACAGTACAGCTATGAATCAAGCCCGTCTTCTATACTACAACTGCCACCACAGACAACTTCCTGCGTGGTGTGACATCATAGGCAGTGATGCAAGAGACTTCAGCCAGCTTGCTTTAGAATATCACCCACACCTCAGAGCGCAAGCAGACACAAGGCACAGGAAGTGTAAATCTGCCTGCTCATGCTACATGCTCCTTCCTGAGTTTCTCAATCAAAATTCAACTCATCTCGAGCTCAATAAGACACAGAGGCTGAAAATATGCCAGACTATTTTTTATCTCTAACACGTGGACCATCTTATATGGACAGTAAATTATCTGATTATTGTGAGTTGTTCACTTCCTGTGTTAACAGCTAAGGCTAAACAAGAGGCTGACGACTTGAGGACATGAGGAAAATGTTACTGGCTATTTGCTAAGGCTTTCCTTTAAGAGTTATTTGGCTGCATCAATGCAAACCGTGAGCTCAGGAATCAACAGATACGGATGTGTTCTCTATAAATGTACCAATTACCAAATTCACTACTGCAACAAACAAACTCTTTATAAAACTGATAAACATGCATGTCCTTGTGAGTCTGACTGGACAGCAAGCCTCATAGTTCCCAGCAGGCCAATTAGGAGATATATGATTGCTGTGCCATATGGATTGAGAAACCTGATGTCTCTTACTAATTACTGTCACTTGAGTCTTTTCATGAAACATGTCTCATTTGTTCCATACCTGTGTGACAGCTGGATTCATAATACAATAATTGGCTTTGTGGGGGAGTGGCTGTTAAATAAATTAATTTAGACTAATAACAACTTAGTATACACCTGCTCATCCAGTGTTTCCTCTACAATCAAGTAAGTTTGCCTCCCTTTACACCCTTTACTCTGTTTGGGAAGGCTTTACACTAGATGATGGAACACTGCTGTGAGGATTTGATTGTGCATTCAGTCACAAGAGTATTAGTGAGGTCAAGTATTGATGCTGAATGATTAGACTACCAATGCAACTGCAACTCATCCCAAAAGTATTGAACAGTCCAAAGCTGGGGGCCTATATAGTACTCTAGCTCAAGCTTACCATTGAACACAGTGATCTTAAGCTCATGTGCAGCCACTCCAGATCATCCCATTCTATTGTCAATGCTCTGGGTGAACATTAACGTAGCTGAACAAACTAATTAGAATGAGTGTCTGGATACTTTAAGATATATAGTATACGTATTTTATACCTTTCCAAATAAGAACTGCACAATAACTTTCCTCCAAGCTAAGCTCAGGTCACCAAGGCATGTTAATGGGAAATGAGTAAAGTCTTGCTGCTTTAGCTTTTGTCCAGTCACAGTGCCTCCAGGAGTATGGGCCTACTACTTTCTGTAAAGGAAACCTGATGCAGCTTTGCATAATCGCACAATGCTATGCATTTAGCTAGCTGAGCTAAAATGAAATGCAAATAGGCTTCCACTGCACCTTTCCGATGCCAAGTCAAATGAGAGCATTCAACCTTTTAAGCAGCCTGATGAAAAATGTATAAAGAATGGCTTGGCAAAGGAGGAAGACTAGTTTCCACTGCCTAGCAAGACCCCTCCTTCCCTTAGGCCCATCAGCACGTAGGCTTCAATACCCGACCCAGGAATGCTCACTTGTCAGTGCTTTAGAGGAGGCAGGCTGAAAGAACTCTGGACGATTCATTTAGCGAACAAAGGCATTTTCACACAAACTTAAACTACAGCACTTTCTCTCTCACTCCCTCTCCTCTCTAGATTAGCATATAAATAGCAGCCCAGAAGGCTTAAGGCAGAGGGAACTCTAAAACAAACAGTGGCATTTACTAGAAGCATGGGAATGGCAGCATCACTCTCTTTCTCTCCAGTGGTCTCTGGATGGTGTCATATACACTGATTCAATATGTCCAGGTGGATGAGTGGGGTCACTGTACTGTGAGAAGAGGTGAAATGAAGAAGGATTTTGGGCAGCGTTACAGAGAAAGTGAAGATTTGGGGATCAGTTACAGTTTTAGTCTGAATGGTCAACCTGTGTTCTCTGACAGGTGCACAGCTGTTAACCCTTTAATTCCTCTGAAAGTGGCTGTTCCTGGATTTACTCAGAGCTGTTGTCACTTTGTTGTGTACAGAACATGATCTGTCAAAGCACTACCAACAAAACAGTTGTATGCAAAAGCTTCAGTACCCCTTGTCAAACTGCATGCTGCGTAGAATTCTTTGATGTGTATTCAAGTTACACATAGGAACACACCTCTGCACATTTTAATTCACAATGACTTTATATTTTAATTATTTGCTGAATTTAACATATTAGAAAATCATAAGACATAAAATGTAGCCTGTGCAAATGTTAAGACACATTTCATATTTCATGGTGTTTATGTTATGGTTTCCCCAATATGTTAATCTTAACAAAAATATCGTGCACTAAAGTTTGTAGGGAATGCCAGATCTAACTTTGTTCTTGTTTAATTAGAAAAACCACATCAAATATATCTGACTGGGGGTGTTCAAACTTTTGCTTATGACTGTATGATTAGCAATATACTTAACATTTCATTCATCTTTTATTTTTACTCTGATGACACATGTAGTAATAATAATAAGCCCTTAGTGAACTGAAACAATCCCAGTGCACCAACAATAAATGCAGCTTTATTTATATAATGATTGGAGTGATGGTGGAGGCTGTACTGCATAGAGCTCCAATTCCACAACCCGATCCATTTCACTATGCCAAACATGGACGTTCACATTTTCAATAGCTCTGGAGGCAGATATTAATGACTGAAAGGGGATTTCACCAAAGTCTCACAATGCACTACAGATGATGTGTCAAATAAGAAAAGGTTTAAGCTCTGCCTCTTTCCCACGTTGTGTCTTGTGTGTGTAAGGTTTCAGTATAAGTCAAAGCAATCTTGAGGCAACCCCATTTGAGCAAGGGAACTAAAAATAGCTGACATTTTTTACTACTGACGGAGTGTATATTCTAATTAACATGCATACCACGGAGAAAGCAGAACAGGGTGAAAGGGTTAACCAGTATGAAGACCACCGGTGTACCTCAGTTGGGAACAAACCCACAAAAAATCTTAGTGTTAGGCAGTAGCCTCGAGCATGTAACTAGAGAAGTGTCCATTTCTCATGAATGAGCCTTGGTTCTACAGTGCTGAACAATACTACAGCTTCAGCCTCGATGCATGCTGTTGGTCAAACCTGAATTGAAAATATTACTGTTAGCGTAGCGATGCAGCACACAGATCAGCCCACCAGGGACCAATCTATTCTTAGATCCCCCCTCCGGTCCGGATGAGCTGGTGTCTGTTCCTTCAGCATCAGCCAGTGGCCAGCATGAAAACTCAACCTGCCCAGGTTGAGAGATTTAAAAAAAAAAAAAAAAAAAGGTGGTCACGTCAGACTGAGGCAATCAAAACAGCAACTGCTGATCCACCACTAAATTCAGTTTCCAGAAAATACATAATTTAGTGGGGAGATGCATGTTTTCAGGTTTCAGGTCATTTTTATACGTTAGACATGTCTTGAGTTATAAATAATAGTACACTGGATGGTTTGGCTTTATTTCAAATAAAATGTGTAAAGTAGCCTGTCCTTGTGCAAAACATTGTTATACAACAGTTATAAACAATGCAAAAACCTGGACTACCTTATACATAGCATGTCTCCATTTTCAGCTCCCAAAAACTCAAGCACAAAGGCAGAGCTCTAATAAGTGCAAATCCACATAGAGTCTCACACAAAGCATTAACCACATTAATCATAAGCTTGGTTTCTATAAAAGGCTGAGGGGTGTATCAGCAATACTATCTTTTTTTCTATACTACACTGAACTATTACATCCTTTAAACTCAACTAAAAAGTATATAAACTCAATGTTTTTGTCCCCCCCAAAGTCTCCATTTTCCTGATTTAGATGTATTTTGTACTCATACTACTGTTTGTGTTTGGTTTGTGTGTTTGCTTTTCATGTATTGAAGTACACATTTTCAATTTCCTTCCTGCCACAAAACAAAAACTCCCAGAAGCACTAAGATCATCGATTGAACGCTCTCTCTAACAACTAAGAAGGCAAGGCTATGATGCTTTTGGGAAACCTGTCCCTTCCCTACACTCACTACACTCAAAACTGTATACAAGCACCTTCACATAAATAAATCGCTGTACAGTTCTTATGAATCCAGTGAGACTAATGGGAATCTTCCCTCATGCCAGAGGAAAAAAGTGGAGAACAGCTGATACGAATATAGAACGACTCCCTCCTGCTGTGCTTCTGCACGGCTGCCTGGAGACAGTCTATTTAGATACGAGATGGGAGGGGCAATTAAATAGAAAATAACAAGATTTAATTGGATGATCCAGATTCTCCACACTCAGGAGAAAATAAGGTTTTTATTCGGACCTCTCAATACCGAAGAAAAAATAAGGCACATGTCCCCCAAGCACTAAGCAAAACTAAAATGTTATGACTAATAATGAGTTGAGACCAACTTCAAAAAGATGCTGTGTCCTTACATAAGCTGGCTAATCAACCACAGAGGCAAATCCTGTGGGCCCTGGTGCATGTTAATGTATTCTGGTAAAATGGCATTGTGCTCCAGAGAGCTGACTTCAGTTGTTCAGAGCTGCAGGAACTGCATCAGAACCACTTTGATCAGCAGTTGTTCAGGAACCGCAATGTGCTTTCGATGGTTCTCTAGTCCCATACCATGAGGAACATTTTTTGCCACCAATCCTGCTGCCTCATTCCCTAGATGTAGCCGCATTTGCTTTAGAACATCAACTGTGTTCAATGAGTCTACGTGATGACATGAAGAGTATCTGAATTCCGTGTAGTCTGTTTAAGCTGTGTCCTGCAGGCCAGGCTATTAGAGACATATTTAAATGCATATTCTAAGATTTGATATGATTTTTGAGGTGAAGAGTCGACTGAATTTGTTTGATACACATGTTTGTTCTCATATATTCATATGTTAAAATGTCTGGAGTTTAGCACCTTATATAGTACACACATCGGTTTGGCTCAGATTAGTTTAACTAAAAGAAGGCCCAAAAATCACAAGCTCTCCAATGTATAGGAACTTTTAGAAACAAAACCTAGTAGCCCCCGTATCCCACCACAATCTGACAGGAAGCACCATAATGCCTAGTTTTGATCATCGGTAATGGTTTTCATGCAAGACGCCAAATGGCAGATAAAAGACCACCAGAAGAGGCTGAGGGGCATATCGACGATACAGTTTTCAAACGTTCACTGTGTTATTCTGTTTCAGTACCGCAGTGAGGTCATGACACCGCTAGTGGCCACACAGGGAGAGCGTGTTATACGGTTCTTTAGGTGGGGCAATAAAGTGGCAGAAAAATGCAAAGAGCACTGCACATGCTTTTTTTTCTCCCTGTTGCTAAGCAACAACAGTGTAATAACTGTCAATCCGCTATGGTAGTAAGCTGTTGTTTCGATGCGTATAGGCAGAAAATATGACTCTTATTAACTAGCAAGTCTGCTGCTGCTAAACAAGACAATCTAAAAAAAGAAGCTGCTTTTGTTTAGGATATGATCTGAGAGGACATGCAACTACTACCCACTGCCTACGCTAAGTCTGATTGGTCAGCACAGAAAAAAAAAATTATGTAGGGTAGTGACCGCTTTGAGACTGCTTCAACAGAAGCGGCACACAAAAACAGCATGTGAAATGTGTCTGTCCCGCTGAAAACACCTATACAAACGACCATGTGAACTCCCCTTAATCATCATGCCCCATCATAATGGCTGCCACACTGAAAGCACTGAACTGCTACTTTTTTGTAGCTTCCTCAAACAGTGTCTATTAGTGTGGCTGCCCTGCTGTGCTGTTCATACCAGTCAATGCCTTCCAAGCTCACATTCCTGGTTTGGGTCATATAGCTGATCAGCTTATCGACACAGTGCACAAAGCAAACAGTCAAACAGTGTGCAGATAACATAGTCCCACACCCGGAAAAGTCAAACTGAGGTACACTGGAGCTTTCAGAACTTCAAAGTCATGATTTCTGTTGAGGTTCTGCTATGCAGCATTCTGATTGTCAGTACAGAATGAGCCCCAAGATGACTCCAGGTCAAGTGATGCAAGAGGGGCAATGGTAGTGGTAACTACAGCAATAACTGGTGTTAATGTGCATGAAGGGGTGTTGTCTAATATTTTCAAGACAAAAATGTGTTTGGGTCCCTTCCTAAAGTGCTTTTCCTAAAACTACATGTTTACATATACTCAACACTTATATGTACTGCAGTTTTAGTTTCAGTATGTACAGGAGTCATAGATTGAGAAGAGGTGGTACAATGCAGTGAATGTCCCGTTTGATGTGTGGAAAACGGGTCACAAAGCAGATGTTAATGATTGGCAAAACGGAGTGATCGCTTTTTGGTGTGCCAAAGGTCTTAGTGTGAAGGAAGTAGCTGAATTTGCAGGTGTATGGAAGTGTACGCTCATACAGGTCTACAAGCAGTGGCAAAAATCCCAGTCAAGAGAAAATCGTGCCAGGGAAGGCATCCACCTGATCTGGCCAAACTATGCAATTCTTTGATGCAAGAGTGGCTGAACATCCAGAAACTTGTCCAATTAATTCCAAATTGAATCTGGAGGTATATATATATTCCATATTGCCTGCAGGATCATCACAACGCACAATGTAAATTGTGCTCCAAAGTGCAGTTACAGTTATATGAAGACGTTTGGGCACCCCTGCTTTGCACATTTTTCCAATACGTTAAACAGTAAATAAATAAAACTCTGCAAGAATCTGTAGCAAAACTGTAAAGATCTTCAGGAAAATACAGTATTTAAGTGTGTGGCCTGTACAGGACAGAGTTAACTTATTTTCACTTAGTTTCCATTCTCCCTGATGGTAACATAATAATAATAATAATAATAATAATAATAATAATAATAACTAACTGGGCTAGTCCCTCATAATTCTTAATAATATATAATCAGAACTACATTCTGCACAGATGGCATGTAGCACTGCTAACATCCAGTGTTTCCCTGCATTTGTTTGCGACCCAAATACTTCTAAAGTGGCATGCTGGCACCCTTCTTCTGGACAAGCTTGTCTGTTTTTTTTCTATTTGTATATTCCCCACCATTCTTTACCAGATTACAAAATCAACATAATAATCTTCACACACATCACAATAAGTGTGTAGTTAACTAGTGGGTGATATTCTGTTTATATAGCCGATAATTAAGTGCAATATTCTCTATGATTTTCGTACAAATTATTGAATTGAAAGACTATAGAAAAACAATAATACAAATAATGTAGAACGTGAAAGAGAACAAACTGCGAAATTATTTGAATTATTTTGCTATTTAATAATATCAATTAGGGTCCAAGGCTATACGGGACATATAAAATGACCCCACTTCCTGACAATGTGCAAAAAAACTATAGTTGTGTGATTTGGAAAACTGACAGTGCTATTCTAAAGCGTTACTACAGTCTTGATTTCATACTGCCTAAGGCTGAGCAAACTATGATGAAGAGCGAACAGCTGACTAGATAAAACAGATTTGTATGAGGATATGTATGTGCAAAATAACACACTAAAAATAGACATAGTCATAATCCTCAGTCTAGGCAGTATCATTATTATTCTGTCACATACAAAATCTGTTACATATTTGAGACATCTTTAAATGGATTTGTTGTTACATCTGAGCATGACTGAAGCTTAGCTATTCACAGTGAAGTCCATGTTTAATCAGGCGTGTAGACATAGACCTGTAACTGACACATTTATCAGGACAGCAGCATTTCACAACGTGACTAGAGTAAACTTACCTACACCTACACAGATAACCATGCTTAAAGGTCCTTACACTGTGACCAGTATTACAGGGGTTTTATACTGTAATAATGTCAAGTGCACATTCATCACACAGCACCCTCATTAACCCCCCTAATATAGATTATGAAACAACATTACATAATATCATGTATAAAGAAATGCCACACTGTTATATGCAGGATATGTAGTCATAGGCCTTCAATACTATATAGTCAACACCAGAAAGGCAGGGAGGGTCAGGATCATCAGTTGACATGTTGACATAATTCCGCTCTCTGGCTTTGTCCCAGATGGGTTATTTTTGGGTGACAGGCATGACTCATGCCTCAAATCGTTCTCAGAATCCCACAGATATTTTGAAATCATTACTGCACACCTGCGTCAGTCTGTCCATCCATTCACACTGCTGGAGGAAGAGCAGTGAGCCAAAACATGAAGGTGGGTGCCAAGAAGAGGGAGGCTGAACTAACACAGAGATCCTGTTAAAGCGAGGCCTGCAAGGGACTGTTGACATCTTGACACGCCATGACCAATCTAGCATATATAATTCTATGTAGTGCTAAGCTATACTGAACAATTTAACACTGTCATATTTTCCAAATGTATCACATTCTGGAATATTCTTTAATTTTGCATTAACAAGTGAATAGCTCATTATTCATGCTGCTAATCTGTCCCAAAAGAATGTCTTACAAAACTAACATAGCTTGTTTGGAATGTTTTTGAACTGTTTTGTGCCTTTACACCCACCTTGTTTTGGTGTGGACCAAACTAAACGTATCTTTAGTTCAGTTTCTTTTGACAGGTGTGAACACTCCAAATTGTGGTCCTGGCAAAAATCCTGGTTTCGGTGTGCTTCCAAAGGAACCCTGGTTCAGTTTGCTGATAGTGGGAACACATTTTTATGACGGTCCACACCAAACAAGGAAATTTGACCAAAGAACATTCTAGCTCACTTTCTAGCTCCACATCAGTGCTGCACTGTCTGCATAATCTGCCTGCTTTTACATTTGACTCTTGAAAGACTTATATATCGTCCTTGCAGCACTGGACATCATGAGTAAAGTGCAGAATTACAACAGCACACTTAACAGAAATGTAACAGAAATGGCACTATATTGTGGGCATAATATCATGAGTATAACTCTCTTTATCTGTCAAACGCATCGCTAAAATTATTGCTAAAACAAACAAACAAACAAACAAACAAACAAATGATTTCATTGCATATTAGCATTATGACACAGGTGATACACTGCCCAGCACTAAACCCTGTATTCAACCCTCCATTCTGTTAGAACTCGGTTAGAACTCAGTCCTATGCTGTTGCATATGCTGTTCATATCTCCTGAACCCACCCCAACTGCTGCTCAGAACTGAAGGAGGAGCAGCAACTCTCATCTTCACCTGAAGTCTTGCCCTAATAACTGACCAGTATACTAATCTGGCACATGACTAATTCATTCAACCCACAGCCATGACATGCAGCACCACACTAACATATCAGCCAGTGTGTCAAACCGGAAGGAGTACATGAGTTTCACCACACAGGATGCGTGGGATCGCACCCGCCAATCATAAGGCAAGGAGTTCAGCATGACTCTTTAACCAGCATGCTCTTAAGACATGCTGTACATACCATATCATAACATCATCTTCAATACAGCATGATGCTGATTCACTCATGAACACTGTCTGCACTGATGGGCACAGTGAGTGATGAGCTGTAACAGTCTTCTCCTTTTTTAGACATTCAAATCAGATTTACTTAAAAAAGAGTAGAGTTGCGGTATCTTATGATAGCGCTGTAGTGAGAGAGGATCAGGAGCCACACCTAGGCTGCAATGAGTCCACATTGACTAATACTCCACAAATGGTACAAGATCAAACATGCATTCCTTCAAGCAGGATATCAGTGAACAACAAAATACTATTAGGTTACTAGACAAGCTGAGATGAGTCTTACATAGGTCTATGGTCATCTCATATTCTACTGTCTATAACTATCCAGCTATCCAAAACCTTCTCTCGACAAAAGGGGTTCAACAGCCTTCTTCTACCTATGTAAATAAGATTACCATTAAATCATATGAACACAGGAAACGCTGCAAACTAAACACAACTCCAGAGTAACAATCCATGATCAAACACATACTTCTCATAACTCATAACACCTCAAAACAGCACTCTTATCTTCTTATAACTATAAATAAACACCTCAAAACAGCACTCTTCTCATAACTATAAACAAACACCTCAAAACAGCACTCTTCTCATAACTATAAACAAACACCTCAAAACAGCACTCTTCTCATAACTATAAACAAACACCTCAAAACAGCACTCTTCTCATAACTATAAACAAACACCTCAAAACAGCACTCTTATCTTCTCATAACTATAAACAAACACCTCAAAACAGCACTCTTATCTTCTCATAACTATAAACAAACACCTCAAAACAGCACTCTTCTCATAACTATAAACAAACACCTCAAAACAGCACTCTTCTCATAACTATAAACAAACACCTCAAAACAGCACTCTTCTCATAACTATAAACAAACACCTCAAAACAGCACTCTTATCTTCTCATAACTATAAACAAACACCTCAAAACAGCACTCTTCTCTTCTCATAACTATAAACAAACACCTCAAAACAGCACTCTTATCTTCTCATAACTATAAACAAACACCTCAAAACAGCACTCTTATCTTCTCATAACTATAAACAAACACCTCAAAACAGCACTCTTATCTTCTCATAACTATAAACAAACACCTCAAAACAGCACTCTTATCTTCTCATAACTATAAACAAACACCTCAAAACAGCACTCTTATCTTCTCATAACTATAAACAAACACCTCAAAACAGCACTCTTATCTTCTCATAACTATAAACAAACACCTCAAAACAGCACTCTTATCTTCTCATAACTATAAACAAACACCTCAAAACAGCACTCTTATCTTCTCATAACTATAAACAAACACCTCAAAACAGCACTCTTATCTTCTCATAACTATAAACAAACACCTCAAAACAGCACTCTTATCTTCTCATAACTATAAACAAACACCTCAAAACAGCACTCTTATCTTCTCATAACTATAAACAAACACCTCAAAACAGCACTCTTATCTTCTCATAACTATAAACAAACACCTCAAAATAAGTAGTAATGAAATGATAAACACAACATAATTGAATCTCTCTTGTCATGTTTAAAAACCATCCAGGATGGCTAAAGCTAAACAGGTAAACACACCAACAGCTGCACTCTTATCTTCTCAAAAACACCAATAACTGATTCTGATACCTATAAAAAAACAATTAGGCCAGTAAACAAAAAAATACAGCATGTAAACATTCCGTCTGCTCTTCTCATACCAAACCAAAACTTACAAAATACATACCAACTGCCATGATGTCTTCTCCTAACTATAACCACACTCTCCTCATCACCACACGAGTCAGTAAGTGGTACACGTAACCCACACTGCACTCTGTCTTCCTGAAGCCCTGCTGTGTAGCGGACTGATGATGTTAGCGGATCACTCACCTAACGTCTTGACGGCGATCTGTCTGGTGAGGGGCGGCGGCAGGTTGATGCAGACCAGGTCCACATCCTGATGGAGGAGCACGTCGTCGATCCGGTTCGTGTAGAAGGGGACGTTCATCTCCTTGGCGAGCTCCTCGGCCTCCTCCTGGGTCCGTCCCCACAGAGCCTTGACGGAGAAGCCCTCGCTCTTCAGCAGTGGGATGATGACCCTGGCCGTCAGGCTGGTGCCAAACACGCCTACCCCGGGCAGCATGGCCTCACACCTCTCCCTCTCTCCTTTCCCTTTCTCTCTCTCTCTCTCTCTCTCTCTCTCACCCACTCTCTCTGTGCACTGTCAAGTCAGGTCGGCCATCCACCTGCACAGAGCGAGCCGCTCCCTCGCATTTTCACCCCGTCTCACCAACACGAGCAGCGCCGGCCGGCCTACAGAGCCATTTCTGCAGCTGTTTCAGGCTCTAGTTGTGGAAAGGCGATGTACAGACAACCGCAGCAGCATCTCGCTCTACGTCTCTCTCACTCTCTCTCTCTCTCTCTGTCACCGAGGCGAAGGACACGGGGCTGTTCGCGCGCTCTTTCACCGCTCCACAACGCCCTCCAACAGCGAGCCTCTGACAGGAGCTGAGTGAAGAAGCGGAAATGAACTAATCCTCTGAAATGATAGATCCTCGGAGAAGGACGGCGTTGCCTCTGTTCTCACACAGAGACGGACTCTCGAGCCGATATCTGTTTCTGTCTGTCTATCCGCCACCATAGACTGCAGCCAGCGCCGAGCGGCTACGTCACACCCCGAGTTCGGCCCGCCCCCTTTTAACCCCTTTTGGTGAGGAGCGAAAGCGAGCGGTACACAGTTTGTAAGCCACGTTCACCATTTAAAACCCCCGTTTATCGCTCTCTCGGACTGAACGTTCACATTTTGCACTCCAACTTTCACGTTGTTTAAACTGTCGGTTCACTCTCTAGTTTGTCTGTTCCTGCGGGGTCTGTTGCTGTGATGACCACGCCCCTGGCAACAATTGGGCCACGCCCCTTTACAACAACGTCATTCGAGGCCGACAAATCATCTTTAAAAAGTCATATTTTTTAAAAAGTATGCTTTGTAATACATTTATTTATATTATTTATATTTATATTAAGTGTTTTATTTTACTGTCATGTTTTTTACATAATATAAAAGCTCTTATTCTTTGTATTGTATTAAAGGGGGCACGCCAGAGGGAGTAACTCTCTCCCACAGAATCCACTTTTGTCACCTGTCTGAAACGTCTCACTGGAATTCCTGCTCTTTTCTCAGTTATGAGGTGACATCATCTCGTAACACAATCCTTACTGAAAGCAATTTTCTGAAAATGACCAACAATTAGTATGAAAATAATTTTGTTCCATTTGTTGTATATTGAATGATATTAAGTCCACCACAACTAATCATCAGAAATGATTAGAGAAAGAGAAGCAGACCTTGTCCCAGTTCCAAGAATTTGACTTTTAAACAGCAAATAGAAAATGCCAGATTTATTTTTACTTATATTAACATGATGTTTTTGAGAGCTGAAGGTTTGCCATCTACATCAAGCACTGCTACTGATATGAATTTATATGTAATGGAGTCAAGAACTACTGGACATGAGTGGGACAATAAGCATTATCAGTTTGTCAATAAAATGTGCTTTCAGGTAAAGCTTTGTCCTTTCACATCAAGAGCCAGGGCATAATACACCTGAAGACTTCCTGCTTTAGTCCCAAATTTGGATCCATGCAGTACTGAGGGGTTCTAGGTATAAGTGACCACTTCAGTTCTGTCTTTGAGAAAGGTGCTTAACCCTATAAACTTCTCTCCTATCGGTATATGCTTGCAAATGTTCCCACAGCATGTCTGCCGGTATAATGAACACAAAATAAAATCAGAGAGTAGGTCATTAGTCTTAAACAATGGTAGGTCAATGGTAGGTCTCTGCTCCATATACCTGGTGGCTCCTGAGCCAGGGGTCCAAAGTTCAGATGAGGCCTAAGGTCACTCTGAAGGCAGGATTAATACAGCACTTTTTATTGATGCTTAATTCTGAAGAGGAAGCACACTCACTGTGGAAAATGCAGACGGTGAAAGGATAGAGGGAGACAGACATGGTGAGACTGGGAGAGAAAAGTGTAAAAAGACAGACAGAAACTGCACTCTGGAATATAATGGCATTAGGATTTTTTTATCCCAGTATAACGAAGAAAACATATTGCTGCAATTGTAATTAAAAAAATTCTGGCTCCAAAATGGCAACTTCACCGGAGAATGAAAAGACTTTCTAACTTTTCTAAGTGTTTAAGATGATGTAAAACATTTTAAACCATTTTATTAACCCTTTCACACAGTGATTTGCATGTAGGTATCCCCATTTCAAATCACACATAGCACATGAACATACAAGCCTCATGAGCCTGCGCCCTTCTGTACAGTCAACAATACATCCCTCCTTCACTGTTTGCTACCATTGAATTACCTACTTGTGCTGCTGATTTGCAGCCATTAGAGATCAGCTTATAGTCTGGGACATGTGATTGGCATGTGAACACAATACACAATGCAGAATGCAGCATCCAGAAAGGCATGCAGGAAGGTAGCTAGCTAGTAAACCAGGATTTGGCAGCTGTAGGTAGGAAGTGTAGTATAAAATACAGCCAAAGCCTTTTCTTTAGCAAGCCTAAGGAGTGCATGCTGATTTGATCCAGAATAGGTCCCTCAGACTTTACACTAGATGTTGGAACATTGCTGTGAGGATTTGACTGCATTCAGCCACAAAAGCATTAGTGAAGTCAGGCCCTAATGTTGGATGATTAGTTCTGGATCACAAACAGGATCAAGCTCCATCACTCCAGAGGACCCAGTTCCACTGCCCAACATCCCAAATGCTGGGAGGATTTATATGAATGAAAAAACACGGCCATGGCACGAACTGAGCTACTAAACACACTGAATCTGCAGCTCGAAAAGAAGGGAGGTTGCTTTCTCCCCGTTCCTACTTTTTCTCCCAATTAGGAAATGGCGCCACCTGGTGTATTCAAACAGTCACACCACACACAAATCACAATTTTACTGCATCAACCTGCTGTCTAAACTGTTAATTCTGCTTCACTGCGTTTATCATCATCAATTGCATATAAGTAATTTAACAGGCACTCCCATATTTTAGGTGGGGTCGATATTTATTTGAAGAACTACGGAGTGTACTTATATCATTGGACCAGATAGAACAGACAAGTGTAGGTGTACCTAATAAAGTAGCCAGTGAGTGGATATTTCTGTTTAACTGAATTACAGATAACACACACAAAAAAATGACAACAGATGACAATGTTTTAACTTCAGCACTTTTATTTAAATTACTTAGAGGCACAACTTTAACTTAAAGGGCTCTCCTCCACTATACGTGCATTCACAAGTAACAACCTACAAAAATGTGTGCCGTCCTTGAATCCTTGAACAGAACAACATTAGATGAAGGCTCGTACGGGTTTTGGTTGGGTGTGCCCCTCTCTGGTAGTCCCCCTATATGTCTCAAAATGATTGAAGACTTTGGATCCCCTCATGTTAAATCTTTTTTTATATCTTTCTGCTGTACATTTTCTTTTCTCTTGCTCTAGACAGACACACAGACAGACACACACACACACACTTCTCATCCTTCCCATATAGAAAACAGGCTGTAGTGAACACCAAAGAAACTTGTTAGTTACTGCAGAGGCTTGATAAGAAAACTCTATTATAATTGTGAGCTGGTAATCACACAGACTCATTAACAACATTAACATGCAAAAGTCAGAGACGAGCCTTCATTTAGTGAAAGCACGTTAACCTGTTAATCACAGGTCACTCATTTCCAGGAGACATTTCTGAAGGGACTATAATTGTAATATGTAATGTTGACGGAAAATAAGTGGAGAAAAAGCTTCCAAACAACTGTTCAACAAATTAGCAAGAGATGGAGAAAATGGAGCTTTTTGCAAATCAAACAAAGAAGCTGCTGGTGGTCTTTGAACAAGGGAGTTGAAATCTGTTTTTGGGATTACTTTGGGATTGTGAGCAGCAGAAAAGGCAACCGTCTTCTAAAGACTGAACGTTGGAGATTTGGAAAAATGTCCCTGCAGATTTCTTTGAAAGATTGAAATTAAGCCTCCAGAAGAGAAAAGAAGCTGTAATAAAGGTAAATGATGGAAACTAGACACTGAAAACGTAGTTGGAATAGTCATTGAAGCTCCAGTGTACTCTAAGTTCAACACACGTTTACTGCTTTTTTCATGATGCTGAAAAATTAATGTTCTTACAGGAAATGACATAAGTGGAAGTGTGTTATCTGACTTTTGCATGGTACTGTGTATATGAACGCCCCGTCAGGCTCTGTTATGGTGGTTCACAATCTATCGTCATCATCTTCAGGTCAAGTCACCATGTTCCTAGTAATCTTAAGAAGCATTTCACCAGCTAGACCTTTGCTACAGTAGCACACACAAAGATTCATTGTGTGCTACTGTAGCAAAGGTCTAGCTGGTGTGAATCTTTGTGAAATGTGATAAGAATGGTTTGCAACATCGCTGTATCCCATTTATTGTCCTGGTCCCTTAACAGTAGAGTTCTCCCAATGTACTTTTTCAATCAGAAAAACAACATTGTATGGTGTGCTTTCAATGTGTTGAAGGGGGGGGGGGACAAAAGCAGGAAAAAAAATAAACTTATACATGCTCACCTTCTCCCTACATAAAAAAAAACCCAGACGAAATCACAAGTTCTACTAAATTACAAACATAACACTTACGAGTAACATAACTGAAGTGCAGAGACTACAACCACAGACAACACAACAAGACTAAGTACACTAGTGCATGTGTAGATATTGACAGTAAACTCCACAGAAAGAGCATTCAGCCATGTCCTTCCTAGGAGTTCGATTTCTGTGGGCGCTTCTATGATGACATCACAACGTACTGTAGAAAAATACAATGTTCTGGTTACAAAATACTGCACAGCTAAGAAAGGAAGAAAAAACAAAGTTTAAAAGAAACTGTCCAAATATATATATATACAGTGAGGTGTCCCTTTTCCACCACACAAGTTCATACCGCATCTGAAACCAACGAGGACACTTTGGGCCAAAAGTTGCCAAAGACCAGGGGAGGTGACTTCAGGGAATCCCAGTCAATCTTGCTCTTTCTGTCACACGTTTATGAACTGTTTAGACAAGAAGAAGATTCTAGCCAAATTAAGTCACATCATTTTCATGAAAACAGATCTTAAAAGGTTTAAAAGACTTGAAAAAGTTTAAAACCTTCCTTTTATCCACTAAGTGGTAGACTATGAAAAAGCCTATGAGAGAAAAAGGAAGTGACATTTGGTTACAAGACTCGAGCATAAAGCCACAATGGCTTACACAACAGGAAAAAAACAAAAAAACAAAACAAAACAAAACAAAACAAAAAAAACAGGTTGTTTGGCACAAAAAAAAACTTTTGCAAAAATACATTAGATTACAAACTTAAAACCTACACGTATACACTCAAGGGATTCAATTATTAACAGTATTTTCTTATTCAATAACCACTCATTTTCTCTCTCCAACAAAAAACAAGATTTCCTATGAATCTGTTCCTTACATCTGCAAACTGAGCTGGTGCTAGGAGAAGCCTATGAAAACTCAGACTGTAGTAATGCCCCAAGTCTCATTGTGGCTTCCCTTTTATGGCATGTGGCCTGAACGCAGAAGCCCTATAAGCTCTATATATGATTGTCAGTGCTCAATGTTGAGTTTCTCCATGTTTAAAACTCCAGTAGCAGTAACATATCTAAAGTTCGTTCTCACTCCATTAAAAGGGGATCACCTCATATAACTAACACATGGATGTCAAGGCAGGAGCTAAATGAGAGATAACAGATGTAGCTTTGGTTGCAAAGGCCAAGCATGACATGACCCTGTGGAAAATGAGATAACTTCAACTTTGGTGACAGTCTACAGCTTTGTGAACTACTTGCTGTCATGCTGGTTTCAAGTATGTTTAGTACTGTATCTGCAATGCCAGCAAAGTCCAGCAAGCAACAAAGCTGCTTGTGCATTTAAAGTGGCACTGCAGATTCCGATGCACTGCCTTTGCATCATCAGCGACTGTCTGCCTGTGATGACTTAAGAAAGCTGCGTAAGTGAAGCCAGTACGACAGGGTTCGTTTGGGTTTACAACAATCGGTATTACGCAGGTAGAGAGAGCCACACCATTAAGGATTCCTGGTATGTGACTTCAAAACTATAGAGGTCAGAGATTGTCAAAGATCTTACAGCATTGATGCTATGGCTATTTTCCTGGAGCACTGATGGTATTTCAATTACCATACAGGATTACAATACAAAACGTCTAAGCCACCGGACACTAAACACGACGATATGTTAGCGATGCAATGAAGGAACAAACATTATTGCACAAATCCAATTAAATAATATTCAGTAAAACAACATTCCTTACTTCCCTCAGTACAAACACGCACCTGAACACTCACACAAACACACGCACATAGCTTGTAGGCCTCTAACAACGCAGACACAACTAGCATTTGCAATAAAACACTAATAAATACTCCTTTGATATTTGCATCTGAACTTAGTTTCAGAGCCTCTGATAAGAATCACGAATAACGATTTCCTGGAGAGTCTCTGACAAAGCGCACAATCAGGATGTGTAACCCGATGCATGATTTGACTAGAGAAATCCTCTCCATGTTAACAGATAACAATGCATGTGAATGGAAATGCAAAAAATAACTGTTTTTGAACCATAAAACTTTGAGCGTATATTGCAGAGGCTTGTGAGCAGCCTGGGCCTCTACAACTACACCGAGTGCTGCTATAGTGCATGGTGCTCCCTCAGCTGAGTGCTTTAACACTGTCCCTCCTGACGAGCAGCAAAAGAAGAGACAGTAATCCTGTCTGTCAGGCTAAAGAAAAATGCTGATGAAACGGCGAGAGAAAAAAAAAAAAATAAAGATCATGGTCGTTAAACACAGCCAGGGTATGTGCACCTTGTGTAGAGAAATCAATTCCTTCAGAAAACCACAAAGACTAAACAAAACGACAAAGCGGATGATGTTTGAACATAGACAGCTTGCTGAAATTACACATCCTTCACTGAAACACGAACAAACACGGGTTGCGAGGGTCAAATCACGAGGAAAAAATAAAGTAATCATACAATAAAAGAACACAGAGAGTCAACAAGCGCAAGTTAAAGTGTCGTTATGCTGCTTCCTCCTTTGGCCTGTGATGGTCCTGCGTCTTGTCTGCAATGACTCTGGTGGTCTCCCTTTGCTCTCTGTTCAAGGCTGAATCCTCACAGTCTCTCCAGACACACCACAGCCTTCCATAATGCCACTAACCCAGTCCGGCCATGCTGCAGAAAAAATTTCACTCTATTCAAAGAGAGTCGGGGGCAGTGAAGGAGTTTATGAGTAGATGGTGATAACCTCCCGGCCACCACCACGGACCAACAGGACCCGGTTGAGACCTTCTAACAAAACCTCCAAGAATTCCATGTCTGAGGCAAATAGGTTCAGGAACAGTTAGCGACCGTTTAGGGATCTAAATCACAAATTTACTGAACTCTTACTAACACGATCCATTGCTCTGCCTACAAAGGCGTTCTTTCATAGAGACTGGTAGGAGGTTCAAGCTGGGCTATGCTGTTGCATTTAATTGAAATTATTTTATAAACGGCAACTGATTTTCTAGACTAATGTTCACTCAATTATATGTCAAAAAACGCATACAATCTATTCTAAGTGTGACTGTGATGATGTCAAGGCGCCAGACACATCACTAGTTACAGCTTATAACTCCCACACCTGGGTAACAGTGGATGAATATTATTTATAAAGCTAGCTTGGTATAAAATCCTTGGTATAAAATCCTTTGTATAAGATCCTTCATGTAAAATCTGGATGTGGACATAATCATGAGCTCATGTGTTAAATGTGATTTTAAATTGAGAGAATGTCACTGCCCAGGTAAAGGGTGAAAACTGCCATTCGGTCCCATGCCTCTTTCAGGTAACCCCATAGTTGGTATGCTCCATTTTGTGGGAGGGGCTTAGGGGGTATGAAAAATGCATGAGGGAAGATGGAGGGGTAGGCCGGAGGTGCAGCAAGGTGCACACAATAGCGTCTTAAACCCACACCAATACTGGTACCAGGGGAAAGTGTTACAGGCTGACAGGAACCTATTAGCCATTTCATGTTTTATGTTCTTTTCCTTTTCTTTTTGTATCGCCTAAATACACGCGAAATACCAAATAAATGCTGGACTCTATAGGAGTGCCTCTGGGAATTTCTTGTGGCAGCCTCATAACATCGACCACTCGCGACCACATCACCACAGTGACCACATATAAAGCACACAAATCTAAAAATAAACAGAATTAGAAATTAATATCATACCATAAATGCAGAGAATCTGTGTCTATACAATTATGCTCCACATTTTCTCATTAGATTGAATGAGATTTTTGCCATTTAAAGCTTGACCCTCCCCACAACCATCGATATGAAAGAATGGATAGGTTGTCGATTGTCAGAACTTGGCTTAGTATAATATTACACCTTTTGATTTCACATGGGACAACTTTAATAAGTGGGTCAGCTGCAAAAAAGCACTACATTCGTACTGGACATGGTAGGCAGATAAGGATACAGTTTTCATCTCCACCCTGGCTCTTCGGTGGTCCAGGCATGTTGAGGAGGACCAGCTGGGCTCCTTGGGACTTGTTCACAACGACCTCATTCAATTTAACAGCCGTGTGCATGCGACGCACATTGGACTGGTTGCTGTTTAGTTAGAACATGTAAAGAAGAAGTCAGAATCAACTGTCTGCAAATCAGAGAACGGGTGATAAACCATAGATACCAAATACAGGGACATGGAGAATTTTATATATATATCACACACCATTTTTTATTTGGATTTTTAGACATATGATCTCTTGAGTGTGGGTAACTGGCGATTGCCTTAACGAATCTCTCCTATCCCATCATAAGGCATCAGTCAATTATGTATAATATATATATATATATATATATATATATATATATATATATATATAAAAAGGGAAGGGCGCATTTTCTTAGAGATGTGGGAAGCTGATAATGTATTAATACTGATGCCACCTGACTTTCTTCAAGCCTATATTCTTATTTTTTTCACTATGTTTATCTTAAAGTGAGCTAAATCCAACACACATTCTTTGGTCAGTAAAGCAAACTCAGATTCTCATTAACATTTGGTGCATGCCAGCTGGCCTAGATGCCCATGACATGCCAACACTGGTGTAAAAGGACAGGAGAGGGACTACGCCACTCTGTCTGCCAAGTGAGGAGCAAAGCTAGTTGTGTCCTTAGAATCTTATTGCCTGCAACATTTTTGCTAAGCTGTGTTGTGCCACTTGAAAATCTGCCACTAATAAACATACTGTATTTGAGATGAGGTATTTTTTGTTGTTGACACAACCCCCACAGCAGTTTACATACACCCAGGATTAGCTGTGAGTTTACTGTTACAGAGCATGTTTTAATGGGTGCAGTGGTTAAAAGCTGTTGTAGCATCTGGCCTGTCAATAGCAATTATTCCACGCTTACTTTAAAATGCAATTTACTTTCTTTGTCCCTGTTTTGAGTACACTGGTTTATCTCCCATATTGTGGCTTAACAACCACAACACTTCACCTGCATCAACGCTTCTGCACGAGGTCTGTCCAAGATACAAAACAGATCAGGCTTATTTGGAAAATAAATGCTTTTGAGCCACAATAGACAATCATATTCAACATACAACAAAAATAATCAATTTTAACAGCACAGGAATCTTGTGTACACAAATTCCTTTCAGATATATATATATATATATAGCTTGTCAAACTGCATCAAATTAAAATCAATTTGTGGAGGTTAGAGTGCACAGCAGTAAGAGTTGGTACGCACAGCATGATATGCACATGGCCTTAAAGCAAACGGTCATTAAATTCACGCGCATACACACAAAAACAAGCAGCTCAGTCCAAGCACATGCTCTTCTTCACACCCTGATGTCAATTTTAACCATCCACAAGCACCGTTTCTTCACTCCACAAAACACAAAAGGACATCTGATACTGACTCTCAGAGTAGCACTGTGATGCTGTGAACTGTGATTTCAGACATAATTTAAACCTGTGCTAAAGTAATTGACACCAGGTGTTGTGGCTTGAAAAGCACATGCTGTGCTGACTGAGACAACTGTCATGCTAATTAAAGACTCATTACAACTCTTAAGACAAGCAGTGATGAAAGCGATGAAGTTCTTGCATGCACGCATGTATCCACGCACACACAAACACACTCTCCGGGTGTTCTGAATGGTAATGGAATGAGGAGACGGGACAACTAGTACAAACACACGCAGACACATAGCCTACGATAAAGAGAAATTGCACTTACAGACTCTCCCACTCTCTAGAAGGAGGAAAACGGGACAAAACAACAGAGACAGGCTTAGACGTTTCTGCAAACCGTTCACAAGGACATGCCAACCACCCCAGTAATGCAACAGAGAAATGCTTTATGGTCTTCTGCTATTCCTAACTATACTCGAAATCCACTGCCAGTTCATGTACATTGTTCCAGTTTAACAGTTACCAGAAACAGAAAAAGGCAGAGAACTAGCATTCTGTACATGTTTGCCTTCTCCAGTTTAACTCACCTTGGGTCAGGGGTGTTAGAAAGCAAGGAAACAACCAAACATGTGCAGGGTATCGAATCTCCAGGACTGGATTCGAAAAACAAGATCTCAGGGCCTAACTTGATTACACAAATGACATCATCTAGCAGAAAAACACTGCTATAGCTATTGCTGCCTCATCATAATCATGGCAGAGTTGAAAGATGCCCATTATGCCTTAACTAATTCCTAAAGCTCTCGACTGTGCATTTACTAGAGATTTTTACTTATAATGGTGCATTTCTAACTGTATTTTTATGCATACATTTCTAACAATAAACCAAAGAATAGTCTTGACGTATGTAGGCTATATGGAGGTTTATTCAATAACACAGAGACACAGGACACATGGCGAGAGCATGACCAGATGGTTAGTCCAGACAATGTGCCTACAAACTGGGCCATGCTGTTTAAACAGAGGTGGCTTCGATACCCCCTTATGCACCAACCCAACAGTCACTGTACATCATGCAGGCTGTGTCCTTTATAAAAACACACACACATACTGAGGGTCTTCAGGGCTTGTGTATAAGCAGGCAAACCTCAAAACTGATATTTGAAGTATTTAGTCAGGTATTGAAGGGTTTAATTGTGAATTTCAGTTTTTTTTTGCTTGCATAATTCAGTTGTTGTAAGTTGTTGATGTAAACAAAGCCATTCAGAGTAGTGTAACATGAAATGCTCCATTCTAGAGAAACTCAAGTCAGAATTATTAGCGCCATGGCTACAGTCCACACATCTGATATCTTGTGACTCTGTTTTCAATATTCTTCTATACATCATACGTGTTTTAAGTGGCAATTGAAAGACACCCTAGAGAGTCTGGTTGGTAAACTAGGCTAACTATAACCAGGTCTCAGAAGAAGTCTAAGGTATGGCGACATTCCTAAACCCTGATGAACCCTAACAGAGTTAAATGGAAACTCTGTCTGTAAGAATTCGCTGATCATTCAACATCAAAAATGACAAGCTACTTGAAATGGGTTAAGTTGCATAGCGAGGCTGCCATTCTACAATTATCTTGGCAAGTTTATATAATAATATAATATATGGATTGTATATGGATTGTTTATGTCTTGACTATGACGTTTTCAATATTCTTCTTTTATACATCATGTCTGTTTTGCATGTCAATTGAGAGTCCCCCTAGAGAGTCTGGTAATGTGAGACTTCAGGGGTGGTGACTAGATGTTTAAAGAGCCTCACAGAAAATGGCTTTGAATACACTGCCGGACGCCTGAGACATTGTTTTATGATAGTTTAGAGATCAGGATTTGGCCTAAAATGTTTAATGCATACATGCATACAATAGTCCCCAAAGACAACATTTATTTTTCATTAGCCACTACTTCATCATAATCGACATTACATATAAAAACAGAAAACATAGTTAAATTCCCAGTAAATTCAATCTAATTCACATCAAACCACTCCTAATGACTTTGTTCAGATCAGAAAAATTCCGCTTTAATTTAGGTGGATCAGCTTTTAAATAACAAACCCCCTTTTTGAATTTACTACAAAGAGTCATTAATAATTCTATCATGTATTGTGCTAATACATAAAATACTGCAAATACATAAACAGACTGAGGTCTGCCCTAATTCTAACAGGACTGTTAGCACTGCTTTGTGGAACCGGTGTATAGTTTGCTTAAAGTAGCATAACAGAGCAAGAGTTTCAGTAGTAATTTATTTTGGCTTGTAGTTATGTCGTGTCAGTAAAAAGAAAGATTCAGAAAGAAACAATGTTATCACCAACTGGTTCCCTCAAAACTGTGCAAAGATACATCAAATGTGCAGGACACGTGCATTCATACATACATTCTTACAATCTGACACAGCCGCTCTACACTAGGTGCAGGCTGCAGAGTTTGGCTGAGCTGTTCTCTGTTTATGAATCCCTGACTTTGAGCACATCTCAGTACGAGGGGTGAGTTTGTATGTGTTCAGTGAGGGTACTCACGGCTTCATGTTGAAAAGGTCCCGCACACCCATGTTTGGCTCTCTGTTGCGATTGCGTTCAGTGAATAACTTCTCTTTGGTCCAGGTCATATGGACCCGGTCAGGAGTGGCATCGGCCTTGTCATTCAAAGCCGCATGGGATGCTGTGTTCTTATCGTGAATGAGCTGCGCCTGTGGAATCATCATTACCATCAGATCAGTTCACAGATACCAGACACAATCAATCGTCACTAGATAAGCCCGGCTACTCAGTGCCAGACATTTGCATTGAAACAGAAGGGCTGCACCCTGAAATATTTTATTTCATTATTTCATTAATGAAAAATTTCATTAACAGGACAAAACAAATGGAAGCTTACAAAAATGCACAGGGCTAATATTTCAATGAGGAATTGTGGTTGGTGTAGCTCAGCGGGTAACACCACTACCCACCAGAAAGCCACCACATGTGGGAGACTGGGGTTCGAATCCCGGTCTGGGTGACTATGCTGTGCTACACCAATAAGAGTCCTTGGGCAAGACTCCTAACACTACATTGGCCTACCTGTAATATGATTAACCTTGTAAGTCACTCTGGATAAGAGCGTCAGCTAAATGCCATTAATGTAATGTAATGAATCATAACCAAGGGTTACAATAAATACAGTTTCTATTCTAGCAGGGCTAGCTGGCTAAAAAAATAGGTGAGGTGGTTGGTAAACTAGGCCAATTATAACCATGTCTCAGAAGAAGTCTAATGTATGGCAACATTTCTAACCCCTGACGAACGCTAATAGAGTTAAATGCCAAATTTGTATGTAAGAATTTGCTGATCATTCAACAGCAAACATGACGAGCTTCTTGAAACAGGTTAAGCTGCATAGCGAGGCGGCCATTCGTCAATTATCTTGGCGTGCCAATAGTCAAAGGTGATTTGACTGACAATATTTGGGCACAGCCCCATGAAAAACACACACAAAAAAAACATTTTAAAAATGTGTCAAATGTTCCTTTTCCTGTGATTGTCAATGGTTTGCACTGCAATTAAAGACCATATAGTCAGTTTATGATATTTAGTTTTCTAAATTTATAAGCAACATGCAACACGATTAGCATCTGAATAGCTGATGAGGTAGTGTTAAATCAACAGGCCAGCATGCAATGTAATGCATATCATCTGTAAACAAAACATGAAAAAAGACAGCAATACATTTCCAAAATGCAAACTAAAATAGCTTTTTTCCAAGCTAGATAAAGAGGAATGTCTACGATAAGGGGAGCAAAAGGAAAAAACATGGGAGGAATCTGGGAAAAAAAAGACAAGTTCACAAGGGGCTCACAAGGAGGAGAAGGCCACTGTGCGAGACTTCAGTGACGCATGCTTAATGGGAGCAGACGTGAAGGGAGATGCAAAACACCATAACAGTTACAGAGCCACATTAATGCCATGTCTATTAAGTGTCGTCTATTAACTGACTGAGAGCTTCCTAAAAAGACCACACCACATCACACCACATCATGATTATCCTGCTACATGTTGCCTTTATGTTACATGGTTAAAGATAGTCCAGCATTATCTGAAAAAAATGTAATTGCATTAATTGCGTTGTGTTCTATAAATAAACGATACTGTTACATTTATGCATTAATTAAAAAATATCCAAACATCCCCCCTCTGGAGTATCTCAGAGAGGCCAGGATCATCACAGTAGAAACAGTTTTGATTTGTTAGATACACTCATTTGAATACAACAGCTATAAGTGATAACAGGATTGCAAAGGCTGGTACTGTGATAACGGTCAACCACTGATATACTATGCTGGGCTACAAAGAACCAACATGCCATCCTAACAGGTTCATCTGAGGCAATCTGATTTCACATAATGCTCCCTGCCCTTGTCTGTGGCTCTGTAATTGTAGGTGCTTGGTCCAGGGTGGTGATCTCTGGGGCGCAGTTTTTGTTTTAACTACCTCATTGTCCTTTTCGTCCTCCAGTGGGGCACACTGGTTACTCGAGCCTGAGCACTGAGCCCCAGTTTGGTTCTTCCTCCGAATGGAGCTACGAGATTCGTCAGTGATGCTCTGAATCTGGGGTGTATGCACCATTCCCGACAGCCGCAGCAATATAGGAGACGAGGGGCCACATGTCATATGGCTAAACAGTGGTGTGCCACAAGGCTGTATGCCATGTCCTCTAATATTCATATACAGCTAACAATCAGCTGTACAACCATATGTGTGATCAAATGATTTAGCAAATAAAACAATTCATTTACAGTATAGTAAACAGATGATATAAATCCATATCTCTGTCAAGCAAAAATTACACAGTTAGTCTTATAGAACCCATGTTTACAAATATTCAGGCAATTCCAGAGCAATGAGTTAAAAACGATGATCAACACAGGCATGTTTGCACTACAATTAACTACTATAAATAACTGTTACAAACTAGCAGTGGGAGAATACGTACTACAGTACTCCATGTTTAAAATTAGTGCTGATACAGAACATGGTATAGTATGAAAACGAGTATGCAGGCCCAATATTAAATTATTAATATATTAAGTGTATATAACATGGTCTGGTCACCAGTCTACACAGCATAAACACCACTATAATACTCAACAAAAGTCAAATAAGGCCAGACTAATAATATTACTTTCAGTTCCACTGTAAATTGTTCTGGATTAATTACCATTTGTCTAAAGCAGCAGTGTGGAACTAAGATTCCTGCACAGTGTGGTGACTTTCCTGCTTGAACACGCCTCAGCAGTTAATTAACAACTTTTCCTTGTTCTATCAGAGCTGAGAAATCAGCCAACTGTGCTAGATTCTGTCCTTCAGTTGGCTCCAGAAGGCTGGTCTAAAGACTGAAAAGAGATCAACGACGTGCAACATTTACACTTAAACTAGATTAAACAAAGTTTTGTTTGGAGGAAATACTTTGAAGTTAAAGTAATACATAACAAGTCATCACAACATGGTGTCTCACTGTGACGTGTGTCATGATAATATTGTATTATGAAGCCTGTAGCAATTCCCAACTCTTCCCACTATTTCATAGTGTTCATACGCCAATTAGGAAATGACAGAATCATTACCTCTCTCTCCCGCTCCGTCCTGGAGAGCTGCATCTGCTTCAGCATCTGTGAACGCTGCTCCATGACCAGGGTCTTCTCATAAGTAAAAGCTGATATATCACTATCGTGCTGTTAGAAGGGAGGAGAACAAGTAAAGCACTAATTGGACATAAGTCTTCTGAAGTTGTCTTCTGAAGTAAATGTTCCAACTAGATATGAGGTCACACGAGATGGGGATGGAGGTGTCTACGTGATTTATGCACTGTTAAAATGGTTTCATGCATGACAGTTTCTGCTGCACACAAGTAGAAACATGTCCCAGCCTTTATTATACTTGATCTTACCCTATACTTGATCTTACCATCTACCTAGCTTACCCTCTTTATGGCAACTATGCTTTTTTGTTCTTGGTATTACATACTAGAGGGCCTGATTTGAGTAATTCTTAAGAAAAAAAAAAGCCTGTGTCAATTTGCACTAGGTCTAAATAGCCTCATTTCTACAGTTCACTTTATAGTAGATAAAGCTGGTGTAACCTTTATGTAACATGAGGAAAAAAATGACATGACAGAGTTGGGCGAGACTAAAATCATTAAACGCTCTAGTAATATTACATAACTGTGCAATCCTCATCCTACAATACTGATGAACAGTCATGAAGAGTGCTGAGTTGCTTTGTACAGAGAACACAATAAAAGCACAATTCTGGTCAAATAATTTAGTCTCAGCCATCTTACCATTTCCACAACCTCAACCTCAGCGTCCAGTCGAAGGTGATACAAGAACATTTGCAAGTCTTTCTTCATCTGGATGCTGTTGTCATCCATTTGAGCTACAGTGAAGATACGCATCTTACATTTCCTCCAAACCTGAGAGAGAGTGAGAGAGAGAAAGTGAGAAAGAAAGAAAGAAACAGAGGGCAGGAAAGAGTCTAAGAGAGGAAACAGATATAAACACAGAAATAATCCAGTTTCTATTATCAAAGCTGACATGCCCCATATTTCACTAGCTAGTTAGTCTGACCGCCCCAGTGTGGCGTACCTTGTGCTGGCGAAGAAGGAAAGGTAGCAGCATGAGCATTCCTCCATCATGGACAATCCACCACACATCTATGGTGCCCTCTCCAAGCCTCTCCTGGTGAGGGAAGTTGTCCACATTTTTAGCCACCAGCAAAGCCTGGTGAGCAGCTGTGGTCTCTCGCACAGTCTCTGAGGATGACAGACGGTGACAGGAACTTTCAGCCTCATAAACGTATTAATATTACATATTGTACATATACACTACTGTTCAACAATGTTTTTTAATAATATTTAATTACCATGGAAAATTAACAAACATGATTCTAATATGCAAGTCTTGTGCAGCTTCACATATTTTAAATAATTAATAAGCACAAAAAGCTGTAAGATATTTTATGACCGTCTGAATGAACAGAGCGGTAGGCGATTCTAAAATCACAGAGAAAGCTGTGTAGAGTGAAAAATGAACAAAATTAATATCCAGGATGCCTTATGTTTCAAAAGTGAAAATCAAATTTGATTAAATACTTATATAAATATTAAATATCTAGGGGAAAAAAAAAACATTAGCAGTATGGTCATTATATTTGAATCTACATCTACAGTATTACAGTATACAAAAACAGAGTGCCATTAATTCTTAAGCACTAATGCTAATGTCTCTTGTGGGGACTTTTTTTGCCAGCTAAATGTGGAGTTACAAGTCAATTCCAAGTAGCTGTTTCACAACCCACCCTGTGTTTTTGCAGGGATGCAGTAAAATCTTTGCAGTAACAAGAGCTGAGATTCACAAAAACGAATCTTGTGACACAAAATTCCAAACAGCAGTGTAGACGGATAGAGTGTACTCTGTATTTTTTATGGAAGGAATAAAACTGCATGACCACACTCTTACATAAAAAACAAACGGACAAGGTTAGACTCTAACCTATAAAGTTTTTCCATGAGATATGGTCATTGGACTGCTTCCATGTGCCGGGCCATGCCATCAGCACAGTGTTGTGCTTCATTCCTCCGAGACCAGCTGACTGGATGAGGTGTGAGATGCCGTCCCTCAGGTTGGACGATACAATGACGTGGCAGAAGCCCTTCGTCTTTTCTGTACTCATTGCTGTCTTGATGTTCTACGAAATACAGAAAATACATTTGTGAGATGCAAAACGATAATAATGATAAGAGCCGGCAAAATAAACAGTGTCTCATCAAAGACATTATATTATTTTTTTTTTTTTTGATGCAGTGATATAATATTACATAAACATACTTTTGGACATTTTAAAAATAACTGTTGACAAGACAGATATTAACCAGTCTACTCAAACACTCACAGCTGCAGTTCTGCTGATTGTCAGTACGCAGTTCTACCATGTGTGAATACTTACAGCTGGAAAAATCTGTTACAAAACACGGGCAACTGCATCCACCAAGAGTGTCTGCTGATATTTGTTCCAACCAATAAAGAAATATCTGAGATCTACCTGCCTGTAACTTAATATGCTAATGAGTACATGCTGTGCTGCTCAAGCAGTACTGATATTATACACAAATGCACAAGCATGCAACATCAGGGCACAACTGATTGTAAGACCACCAGATAACCCCCCTGGTGCTGATAGAATTGTTCCAGAAGGCTATGCTTGGTAATGAGGTTTCACTTGCTAGTTTGCTCAGATTTGAAGAAAGTGAGGCTGGTCAAAAAGAAAGCAATTTTACATAGTAGTCCTAGACAGAGAACACACTTAAATATGACACTTTTCTGCAAATTATCATGCACTTCTATGTATTTGTATGAGTTTAACATACTGTAAAAATCAAAAAGTCAACTATAAAATATGCCATAACTTTTGCATTGGCCACATGTAATGTTTATATTTTCCAGCATGTTAAATGCAGCAAATAAACAGCAATTGTGGCTTCAGATGTGCATTCAGAAATGTGTTCTTTGCAGAGGATGCGTAACTGACTTTCACCTAGGAAATCCGAGAACATGTAATTTGACCAGGGGCACCAAAACTTTAGATATATAATTATGTTGGTCTTTGGGTGATCACAAAATTGCATTTATTTTTATTGTTATTTTTCCATCATATAGGATCTTTGCTAGATTGTCCAAAATGATCTATGTGGCACTGCTGCCATCATTTATAAGGCACCTACGAAATAATCTACATGGAACAGATGAAGGATATAACCTAAAAATCTTACCTGCTCAGCTTTCTTGGCTTCACTGTCTTTGGCCAGGTAGGTGCCCTCAAGCACTGAACCCACAATGGTGAGGCCCTTGCCTGCTTTAAGCTGTGTAGTGAGGGAGAGGAGGCGAGGGTGCTTCACTCGCAACTCGGTGTCCAGGTTCAGTAGCACCAGCAGCTGAGGCCTTAGAGAGCAAAGCAGGGTATGAATTCACGATGGCCATCATATTTCAGTCTCCACATACTTTTGAGATCAAGCATTTCGAATTAAGAAGCTTAATTCTGACTTGCTGCTTTACTATCCCTATAATTAAAATAAATCCTGAATGTCTGAAAATGAGACGCTACTGGTCTGAGAGGACAGGATTAAAAGATTATTTAGAACTATATGTACCATATAGAGAGTGCTTTACGGAGAATAACGTTCTGCTCTAAGAATTAAAGAGAGTACATCATCTGCTGCTTTATCTGTGCCTCTAATAGGAACAGAGACCATCAACTCTGTGTATGATGGGCTGTAAGCAAAAACATGCAATGAAAAGCAGGTGGCTGAGTAGAAATAACACCCTCTAATGAGAAGCAGCCATCCTGTTTTTCTCAGTAAGAATCCATAAGCTGAAGTGCTCCTGGCTAAACAATCTGAAGCTGGAATAAAAACATATTTTTACATAAGAACTCACACAAAGACCATCAACAAATTCAATCTGCCTGTAGCGCGGATTGGTGGCATAGGGCCAGGTAAAGAGGCTTAGTGAGTATATAGAGAATGCAGCAGGACACAGGTGCCGCCTCAACACAGGACCTTCTGCACTTGTCCAGATGGCACTGTGGGATTTTTTTCTTGGCACAGATTAGGGTAACCCTCTGGTTGCTGGATTGAGAAGAACAAAGTTTTTTTTTTCCTTTTCCTTGAACCATCTCAACAGCAGCAGTCCTCGGCTTTGATGAGTTACTGCAAGGGAAGGTTACTCGTTCCACGTAGGCGTTATTTATTCCATTTGGGATTAGCGAGAGCTCAGGGACAAATCAAATAGTAATGCTCTCTGGATTATACAGGTGGCAAATGGGGAGACTCTAATCTGAGGAGCAGGCTAAAGTAGATGAGAGAGAAAAGAGTAAAAGAGAAAGTAGATGAGTATTACTACATTATTATGTCTGTGGTGATCAAATGCCCCATGAAAGCCACCGTAATGTATTAAGCAGAACCAACTTTCCTTAGAAAATGAGCATCATATATATTCACTCTCACTGTGCCATAGTGCAGAGCACTGCTGAAGAACGGGACTTTAGAAATGCTGTACTCCAAAATCCTAGCGTTTCACTCACCTCCAGTTCTTGGTATGTGGCGGTGCTTCCTCCAGCCGAATGAGTGCGTAGCGAGCTGCATTGAGGGACACTCCACGGATTCCATCACCCCATTCCTTCTCAGCCCTTTATACACACACACACGCACACACACAGGACAGAATATTTTTATTCTAAAACATTACACACACAAATATGTAAATATGTAAATAAATAATTTTCAGCATCAGGAAACAAGAACAGAAAAATAGAGTAAACAAAAATGCATTTAATGCAACTGACCTTTTCCTTTATTACATTTTCCATCCTTTTTGGCAAAGTAGCTTTCAGTGTTTTAAAGACACCATCAGTGTTAGAAGTTGGTTGCATCTTCTGCTTCTCAAGTAATCCCCCAAAAAACATTCAGTGATGCTGAGTTCTGGACTCTAGAGTCACAAGTCTATTGTTCTGGAAACATGAGCATCATCTTCTTTATCTTGTTCTTTATCTTATTTATTTCCTCTCCTCTCTCTCACAGGTGAAATCTTTAAGTATTGTTTATCTGATAGTGACAGTTTTGATGATGTACCGTGTCTTATACGGTTGCTTCGAGTCCCATTTTCTCTGTATTTTTGAATATTATTTTGACTTCCAATTTTGGAAACCCCACTTTCCTTACTTTTTTTCTTTGACTTTCCCTTTTCTTATGCAAGTGGCTTATCTTATCTAATAACCTCAGAAATACCCACCCCCCGCCGCTGTCTATAATAATGAGTGCTGTTACATGTTTCTTTCTTTTTTGGGAATGTTATTTTTGGAAAAAAGCCTGAGACTTTTTTTTTGGCAAAACGTTGAGTGCACATTAAATAGAATGCTATTATAATTGGTCATAATCAGACACTGATGCACTGAAGCACTCCTGTTCTGGGCTTAATGGGTATGCTGGGGCTGTTTTGGTTTGCCTTACCCTCTGTATTCGATGTATTTGTAGATGCAGCCAGCAATAAGCATGGCCACCAAGGCGTAGTACCACGAAGAGATGAACATCAAGGCCAGACACAGGCTCATGCCCAGGAAAGACAGCGCCCTGTTGGACAGAAGAAACGTGAGTGCTTGTCTTTAACTAACGACAAAAAGATTGCTTAGCCTTTGTTGTTGCTGTTAACAAGCAAAACTAAATCTCATTTTAAATCTCTGACCTGTAGACAAAATCATATCAAACTTTTCCTTGACATTGACAGCCACTTAACTAAGCCATTTAACCAATTAACTGGAGCCTTGTACATGCAAATGCAATTGATTAATCTTTTACTAATTTTACCTTTCAGGAATCCCAAAAAGTATGTGAAGTAGAAGTATTTTAATGACAAACATCCTAAATTGGCTGGCACACTCTTCCCTTTATAGTTCACTTGCGTGACTATATGTGCATGAGAGAGGCACAATGTCCTGACATGACCAAAACAGGATGGGTAATGGGATTTATGCAGTATTGCTGGAGAAAGTGGGACGTGTCAGAAAGAGGACAGTACTCCAGATCAGAAGCCAGATTGTGTGGAGGCTGTCACATCTCCTTCTTTGTCACCAAAACGGCCTGACAGCTTAAGCCAGGCTGCATGTGCCAGGGCCAAAAATGTGCATCCCTTTGAGAGTGCATGTCCTCAGAGAGCACTAAGAGTTTGTAATGAGGATAGCAAACAGGTAGCACGCAGGTTTCTATGCTGAGGTGCCATGGTTACAAAAACATTCATCAGCCTGTTGTTGAATCTCTTTTACTGACCTGGGGACGAAATTTCCAAGCAAAATGCCTCATATGTGGAAATGTTATAAATTCAAGTTGCAGCTAATGACTATTTCTATAAACAATGAATCTGTCAACTATAAACACATTATTACCAGCTAAAGAACCAGTACGTGTTCTGTTCTCACACCGCCTGTTTTAATACTGTTTTTAGCAAACCCTCATCCACTCAGCCTTGCCATTTACTTATCCCCAACACCATCTTAAGGGCTGTTCCATCACTGCCTTAGCTTAAGTCAAGTTAATTAGATGGGTACTCAGAGGGGCTAGGCATCTAAGCTGTTTCTATATCATAGCAATAAACTACTTTAAAATGTATCTTAAGAGTATAACATTTGATTTGCTATGCATTCAGCCGCATATCTTATACATGACTGCTGACACACTTTCATCAATTTCCTTGCTATTTAGCACACTAAAGCCTACATAGCTAATAACAAAAACAGAAGCACTACAAAGTTTATAGCCAAAACAAAGCAATTATATAAAAAAAAAAACTGATGCATGGTCTTTTTAAACTTCTCAAAAAATGTTTTGTTCTGGATGAAAACAGGACCACAGTGGCATCACTGTTGAAAGTTCCCATTTCTTATTTCATTGTGTTATTAAACAACAGAGGCCGTATCCCTTCAGCTTCCTGTAGTGAACTGCAGTCTGTTAAATTGACTGCATCATATGAGCATTGCAGAGCATTAAACACCACTTTTCTATAATCAGTGTTGCAATCACTGACATATCATCATCAGTGACTTATGGCTGTAGCCCTATATTCTATTCATCTTTTAAAACAAACAGCAAATCTGAAGCAAGCTCTGGCCTCACCAGTGATAGTACTTGAAGCGTGGTCTCCAGTTGGGTGTGCGCAGAAGAGTCTGGAGAGCACATGCCAGGTTCACAAACAGGTAACACATCAAAAAGAACCTGCCAGAAGATATATACACACACACGCACATCATATATCAACAGAGACACAAGAAAAAGTAAAGAAAACCAAAAAGAAAAGAAGGTCAAAAATAGACAAGTGCGAGGGAGGGATCAGTGAGAGAAATGGAGGCAAAGAAGAAGAGAAGGAGCAATAGGTTATTAAAGCTATTATCATCATTAAAACAGGTGGGGGAGTATGCTGAAGTGAGGACAAGTGAGCTGTATATAAAAAGGACAAGGGGAGGGTATGAAAGGAACAGAGACACCCCAGCTAGAGCAGAGAGGATTAATAGAGGATTAAAAGATGTATTATTAAAATTAGAAAAAACTGAGGGGGAGCAAATGAAGGTACAGAGAAAATGTCAAACTCTGACTGCAATTATTGCATGACGCAGCAAAGACATGGCACTGTGGCCAGTGGAGACAATGACGTGAGTGGAAGAGATGGTGATAGAGAAAGACAGCCACACTCACATGGAGAGGATGGGGGCTACTGCATCCAGTGAGGCAATGAGAATGCCCGTCTCACAGATCCCTGCAGTAAGCAGCAGGGCCCAGGTGGGCTCCCCATTCGCTTTGCCATGGCCAAACACCTGAGAACAGCACACTCAGGATGTATTGCAGTGGACAAATGGTGTAGAAGATGCAAATGTGTCAAAAGTATGTGCATCTACATAAGCAACTGTCCTACCATAACTGGGCAGCACTTGTAATAACTCCTCCGTATCAGAAATGCTATATTGTGGCCCCTCAGCTTTTGCATTGCTTACTCCGGCAAGGCAGCCGACTTTGAGAATTGCAGTTGTGGTTGCATGATATGGATCATGTTTTTAGCTGAGTAAGCTGCTTAGACATTTCAGCTGATGTTGCCTGATATGAGATATGTGTTAGGTTTTAAAGGGGACCTATTCAGTCTTCACTACTATTAGGTATGTTCAGTATTACTGAATATGATTATACTGTTAACTTATTTTTTCTGGCAATAATGGTCAATGATATTGTGATAACAATGACACTACTGCAACAAACAATTGACTTTCCTCAGTAAACACGTAGTTTTTACCGTTTTTTGTTCCCCATAAGAGCATTGTTTTGTGGCCCGTGACATGATAAACTGAGAGAGGGAGAGGGATAAACTGAGCACAGTATATGGAGTGCATTTATAATTTAATCTGCTTTCTATTATTGGAAATACCACAGTTTTGTGTCCGTGATGTTATAAGTATTTGTTTTTGGTACAGTGCTGTCATAAAGATACTCTCTAACGCATAACAGTGATGGAAATGCTTGAAGAAAAACAGGCATCTTTAAGCTTGTATTGCTAATTCTTCACTGGGTAAAGCTCTCTCCTGTCTTGGCAATTTTTATTTGCCCCCTTGCCTAATTAATCCTGCCACCAGGGCTGCTCAACCTACATTTTAACCAGCCAGCAAAGAGAAGCATAAATCAAGAGCAAGTGTGCGAGCAAACCTCCAAGAAAGGCACAATGCCATCTCGGGCGATGGCTTGGAGTAGCCGGGGGGCGCCAGTGAGACTCTGCAGACCAGCCCCACAGCAGGAAAAGAAAGAGCCAATCACAATAACCCAGGGGGAGGGCCAGGACAGAATGCCAATCACCAAGTTTCCTCCGACTGAGTCTCCAAACCTGAAACACATCAACACTTTTTCTTTAGACAGAAATCCATGCCTTAATTTCCAATTGCATTAAGCACATTTATAAATACTATTTGGCACTACATTACACTCACTTGTCTCGTAGAACCACTCCTTCAATGCAAGCCCCAAAGAGCACCACGCAGGAGAGGTCTGAGTTGTGATGTCAAGGAAACAACTTCCACAGGGGCGAGAATTCGAAAATCCCCATGTTCCCCCACTCACCTTATTTTGTATATTCTAAATGACATACTGCCAAGCAGAGTCAAATCTAATGCTGAGCAGTGAAGTGAATTACTTTATTATAGGGGAAAGTTCATCAATATTTCCATCAACATTTCTAAACTATAAAGTTGGTTAATTGCATTTGTAATGCAGCCAGATTTCAAAACTGAGTTAAAAGGTAGGCATTACTATGACATGATCCCTTATATAAAGCCACATGTGCTATATTGTGGATACAGATGACGGTAGTAGTTGCTATGGCAAGAATGGTTCCTATGGGAATAGACCTCTGGGCATCCCTCAAATCTCCAGACCGGTTGGATCCAGCCATGATACCTGGATAACACAGAGAACGTGGGGGGAAATCAATCACTCTCACCTTATAAATATATACATGTCATATTAAACCAGACCGTTCAGTCTGCTCTGGTTGTAAAGCACTTTGAATAACTGCAGTGTATGAAAGGTGCTAGAGGAATAAATACATGAACTAGCCTTTGTGTACTGTTGTGTGTTATCTTTTATGTTATCCCTCTATACAGTTCATACTTTCAAATACTTTGGGAACTGTGCTAGTCTTACATCAGTGCTGATCCGGGCACTATTGTGCTACACAGTGAGTAGGCATGAGGCCCCTTAAAGGGGAAAGACTGGCCCAAGATACTTGTGGCTGAAAGGGGAAGATAAGGATGATCTTCACACAAGCTCACAGTCTGGCTACTGGACTTTAGATAGAACTGAAGCCACCCAGCAAGAACAGATTAAATACGAGTGGGTAGAAAAGGGGTCAGAGCAATAACCTGCCATCCACAGAACATACAGTGCTATAAACCACATGATATTATACAAGGAGAATAAGAGATGTGTGGTGGGGAGGATAAAAAGATTGAAAGGGTTCGAGAAAAGAAGGAACAGAGACAGAAATATATAAATAAAAACACATCAGAGTGACCTTACCGGTAACTGAAGGGAAATAGATCCCGACCAGAAGTGTAAAGAAGGTGGCAATGTCGTTGACCACATAGGGCAGTTTAGGGTCTACAGTGGGGTCAGAAGCTGCCTGTGACACCATGGTTTTCTCCACCAGCATGTCAGCATGACCATAGCTCGACCACATATTTTCTGTTCAGAAGAAACAAGCATTATATTATGTTCTATTATAATCAAGTAAAAAGAGAATCTATGCATTGTATACCAAATATAAAATGCAAATTAAAGTTAACATTTTCATCTGCTATATGGGCGTATGTCAACATGTGAGGTAAGAAAAGTCAAGACATTATTCTTTTACATCACTTTTTCAATATGTTTTTCACCTCTTAGTATACTATTAAACATGTGGATTTATGAGGGGAAAACAGCCTCCAACTGTACTCAAATTTATGAGCATGCTGGTGACTTAGCCAAATATTATTACTACATCATTAAGTCTGCTATCAGGTGTCAATGCTGCATAGTGACACATAGTTGAGGGGCAAGACCCTCCTCATAACCTATGAAGAAAGTGCCTAGACAGACGACCAACAGCGAGCCAGCAGGAAAGAATCATGATAAACAAGCAGCACAGATGAGTACTGCTCATTTTACAATCTGAACTAATAACAGAACACTGCAAAGATAAGACTAGCACATCTACACAATTGTTTTTACTAACCCTCAGAGACCCTAGCTAATTAATGAATAATGTTCAAAGAAGCCTGATGCTGATTCAGCTAATTAGTATACCCAACTACTCTGATTTACAACAGAGGCTTCATCAATGGACCAGTGGCCTTCTTTTCAATCCTCAGCTAGATAGTTTTCCTGTAACACATGCAACACTGTGCAAAACTCTTACTCTGGGAAGGTAGCAAGATGAACAGTAACAAACATTAACACATTTAAAAGCATAGTTCAAAGAAGTACTGATTAGGTATCTTTTGTCATTTTGTAAATCTTCATATGACCTAAAATATGATCAGATGTTCATTTAACTCATAACAATAAATAAAGAGACTGCAATTAAACAAATAACACAGAAAGTATGTAGTTTTCATCGGCCTGACAGTAAAACCAAACTGATAGAACCTCTTTCAGCCTTATGAGCAGTGGCAAATAGTTTTGCCAATAATCCTCAAAAATCACATCTGAATGAGACATGGCATACACTACCTTGTGGTAAAGACCAAACTTTGATGGTTGAGACTCGGGGTGATGTTTTTTTTTTTTTTTTTTTTTTTAAAATACAGTAGTTTTTTTTTTTCCCCCCACATTCATACCTGACTCTAATTATCTCACACCAAACTGATTATTTTAGAGGTTCACATACTTTTCCCAACAAAAACATTTAATGGTGGATTACTTTGTTCACCACTTTATCTATGACCAAATTTATTTAAAAATGTACAAATGATAAAGGGTTTACAAACTTTCAAGCAGCATTGTAGCTCTACATTGTTATTTACTTTTTTAATCGTTGAGCTTAGCTTTTAGATGTACACTACACATACAGACTAAGGGCTGTCTTTGGTCTAATCTCTCCCAGTAAATATATCTCGGTGTATAGCTGTGAATAAGTGCTCCTCACCTGAGATGACTCCACTTGTGAGGCCAGGAATGCCCTGGATTTCTGTGACGCTGTTGAGGGTAAAGTACTCGTCACAGGTGGCATTAAGATCATGGGACTGGCAGAACAGAGCCCACAGCTTCGTGGTCACTGTCACATTGTCAGTGATGTCTGTCTTTAAGCACTTGTCAAATCCATGGTTCTTGAGGGTGCGGTTACCCAACAAGCAGACCCTTTAAGGGAAATAAATTACAAACATTAAGAAGGTTTTCAATTAAGAGTCGATTAAACCCACAATACGCTAACTTCCTCTCTTACTTGTCTGGTGGATGATTATTTTTGATAGAAGATATTGTGGTTAATTCAAATTTAATATGAGCTACTTGTCAATGAAACAAAACAAAATGTCGCTCTAAAAAGTGAAATAGAACAACATGAGTTTTAACATGTAGGCCACATGAGAGTCTTTGTAAAATTACTTAACCTGCTTAGTTTTATTTCAAACACTACACTATTAAGTACAAACCCAAACACATGCTTGCCTAGAAAGGAACTATAATATGTCAGTAGATAAACTACAGCCTTTGTTGGCTTTGTAACTCACGGAAAGACGGGTGGTTCGAAGATGGTCTTGATGACTCCAGCATAGATGGCCAGAATGGAGAGGACGACACAAGCCAGGAAGACCAGGGCCAGCTTATTGACGTATTTCACCCCCACAAACACCACCAGTGCCATCAGCGTCAAACAGCATGTACCATATACTCGCATGTTATTCAGCATGGCCGCTGCCTCACTAGTGTCACTATCTGCCTTAAAGATAGCAGCACTGGGCACTATGTAGGTCTGGATTATAGAAGATGGGAAGCAAATAAGATTAAACTCACAGCACAGTTTGATATAGTCACTGTATTTCAGAACATTTAGTTAAGGTGTCCATGTATGGGCATGACCAACATCACATCAAATAAAAGATTTTTTTGTCAATCATAGCTCTGAAAACATTCAAATGTGAAGTTATCTAATTCATCGAATGCCATTCATTCAAATGTTACTTGGGACACAGAACACTGATTTTACCTAAACAATTTTTTTTATTAAATATTAAGTGGAATTGTATAAATGTCAGGGATTATAGGCACCTATTGTGTAATTAGATTAGATTTTCAGCGCTGTCTTTAAGAGGACAGATGCACCTTTTTGACAAAATGTACAGAACTCACCAAGAGAATCTCAATAGTGCCAAGAATGTACATGGCTCCAGCAAAAGTGGTGCCCAGATAGAAGCACAGTCCTACGGCTCCTCCAAACTCTGGCCCCAGTGACCGGGAGATCATGTAGTAGGACCCTCCAGCTATGATGAAAAACCAAAGCAAGCCAATAAAGGATCTGAACAGTAAAGAACTTTCAAACATTACTGAACAGAGGCCCAAATCACAGAGGAGGGCTCAGTGTTGTCAACCAGAATACCACCAACTCACCTGGAACCACTCCATTTGTAGCAATGGCACTCATAGATATGGCTGTAAGCATTGTCTGGAGGGAGAAAAAAAAAATTAAAATATATATTTTTTTTAATTAAAAAAAAAAAATGGTTACATTCACCAAAAACATTCAAACAAAGTGGAACAGGATCAAAATAGTATCTTAAAAATCCTTCAACGCTTATTTAGGAGAGGTATAGTAAACTATTCTCTTCCAGAGGACACAGCTTTAGGAAGGTTTAGTTCTTTCCAAGGATATGTGCATCTGGCTATTATGTAACGCTCCTGTGTGTTTGAGTGTCCTTGAGCAGGCTCAGGCAAAACGACCAGAATAAATCCCCTCAGCTGCTTCTGCCTCAGTCTCAGCCATGCCATGAAAAGCTGGGCTAAAGCCACTTACTGGTCACTTACCTCGAACAGAAGCTTAGCAAATGCTAGAGCACTGCTTCAATGAAGGTGATTCAGTGATCTTTGGCGCTACAAGGACACTATGAGGAGTTCTAAAGCAAGTCGCTTCCTTTCTCCCACCTATTTCTTCTGTTTAATTCATAGGCACAATCAACAACATGCAATCAACCACTACCAGCTGACTATAACGTTTGGGCTTTAGGAAGAACAGAGCTGTAAGGCATTAATGAATATTAAATATGTCTAAAAATATTTTCAAATTTCACTGAGAACAGCTATAAACTTCATTAATCATATGAACACTGCAAAAATGAATTTGTGTAATACTTTTATCAAGCTACATTATCTCACTTTTCTCACAGGTAATTTTGCTTGTTTAAAGAAAACGACCTGAACAATCAATTATCTGTCTGAGGTACTATCAGTAAATAAAATGTCTAGAATTAACTTAAAATAAGCTTACAATGATCTCAAAATGAGGAAAAAATGGCTCGATTTAAGATTTCACTTGCCAAAGACATCATTTCAGTGGAGAGTAGTGCATTACTATCTGTATGTATGAAACTGAAAGTAAACATACTGATCAGTTTTAATAAAATCTCTGAAAAAAACTTCATATGTAAACAAACTGCAGGTTAAGCAACAGCAGCTAACTGACTGGCTACCTAAACAGATGCTAAGAAAAAGACAAAGTGATTAACAAACCGTTGACAATTTATATGGCTATCCCAATCGAAATACTTCAGAAGAGTATTGAAAAATCCATGTAATTCAATGCTAAAGTTACCCATGCAGTCACTCTAATCAGTGAGATAATAATTATGATGGTTGAGAAATCCAGACTCCAAGTACATTTAATCTGAAAGTTATTAACATCAGCACTTCTTGATTAGTCTGCAGTCAGCTGTGGTCAGTGTATAATGACTGTGCAATGAAAACCATGTGTTTCTTTTTTGTTTTTATTTTTCTACATCATTTGAGCTCAGCTGCTGTACTTCACATTGTGTAAAACTTTTAATGATGAATGATCCAATAGAAATGCTTCAAAAATGGAATAAAACCTCTTTGCTTTGACATACATTGAAAATTCAGTTATTATTTTGGAGACACTTGTTTTTCATTAGACAGCGACAATATCTACTTATCTCATGTTTAACAACATAAATGCATTCAGAACAATGTATTTATGCCTTTATATCCTTCTTTTTCCTGAAATACTGTACAATAAAATGGAGGTTTTGACAAAATATATATCAAAAGGCTACTGTAGCACACCTGGCTACACAGCTCAAAGCTCATTTCATCCGACATTATGCAACAGTGCAGCCAATCCCATAACTACACTGGATTCTCATGCTTCCGTAAGAGAGCTGAAGGGGAAGCCGTACCAATTTGGACAATGACACAAGGCCAAGAAGTGCACCGCTACACTTGCAAATAAGCATTCCCTCGAAAGGGACGGCTGATCCCATCGCCTGCGCTGGGCTATAAATAAACATCTGTCTCAAAGTGTCCCGAGCACAAGAGATTACACAGCGAGCTGCCAGGAGCCATCAAATGTGTGAGCTCCATCTTACGAGGAGGAGTAGCTAAACTTTGAACCAAGGATCAGAAGACTTGAGTGAAGTGCACTCTCGCACACAGCGCTGACCCGCACCACGCACTGTACAGACCGTACGACAATCTCATCACAAACTATTTTTATCGCCACGAAGGCAACAAGGAAAATTAACTTAACACGGCTTGTAGTAAAACTCTTCACCTTTAATTAACAGCCCACTGAAATTACGGCAGGATGATAAGCAGATATTTTTCTGTTACATGTCATGTATGTCTAGGACATTTCGGTTTGTGACAGACAAGACTCCAAGTCAGACAAAAAAACAAAACAACTCAAAACAGCATGTCAGGTTCTTAAAACGTACATGTTAGCACTAATACTGTCTAGCTCATGCTCACTGACTAAAAGAAAAACAACCATTTGGTTGCCTTTACTACTTGATAAATCCAGTTCTCACACAATCACAGAAAAGCACTTTGGACTTTTTAGCGACAAGACACAAAAACCCACATGTGCCAATGGTAAGAAAGGACCTCACGCTAAACTAAAATGAAAACTGAAAAATACTGCTTCCATTTGCGTTTTTCTCAGTATCAGCACACCAGTAAAATGCACTCATTCTGTGGCTCACATGACAACTCACCACTGCATTTACAACTGAAGTGAAACCAGGACTGGAGTTCTGGGTCACAGAAAGGCACAAAAAACACTCACGGACAACCAATCCACTACACAGACGTTACAGATAAATCAATAAGTGGTCCAAACCTTACTTAAAATACCAAAACTAAACTGCGTCCACCAGCACTTCCATAATTCATTGCTGTTTGTGAATCAATCATAAAAATGTTCAACAGTTCATATGAAAATTTTGCACCTCTGAAACAGTACCTTTATAGGATAAGCAAAAATATTCTTAACATCTGAACATCAGTTGTAACTATCGTTTCAGAATTTCTATTGGTCAAATCCTAAACACATCTAGCATACTTACACAAGAGCAGCACATAGCTACAATGATAAAGGCCTCCAGGATGCCTGCAGTCCCCACAATCCAGGTCATTCGCAAGAACAGGATGACCCCCAGGATATTCTGCAGGCAGGGCAGGTAGACGCCAATGAACGTCCCCATCTGTGGACTCTGAACAGAGAAAAGTGTTGTTGCATTAGACTCATTATATATACACTCAGTATCAAAAGTTTAGTTGCACTAGTTTCACAATAGTTGCACAAATAGTTGTACCCAGAAGGAATCAACCAACAGAAATGAAATTTGGTGGGTAGGTTTGGCATTGTGAGACATGCAAATGATTCAGGTTTCACGCTCTGCCAAACCTGTGGTATAAGCAAGGACGGGGCTTATCACTGTACATGACTGATGCCCTCAGTGAGTCATCCTGTTAGTGCCAGCACCACTGGCAGGCGGCTGCACGATGTAGACCGTTACGACGAGGAGATATGCACGCGGGCCGTTATGAGCAGTGTCTGTAACACCATGCCACCGTTGTCAAAGACTGCAATGGAGTGAACCACAATGGCAATAAGTCATCTTCAATGACGAGTCCTGCTTGGTGTTTGTCTTGGTGGAGATGACCAATGAATCTGTGTGTGGAGGCACCGTGGCCAGTGCCAAGACGAACAGTTTGTTGCTCAATAAATATTGCCCATATCAGTCTGAATTATCATCATTTATTGTTTGTGGTCTTGATGATGAGTATACATAAACAGATACCTAGATTATATGCACTGGAACGATTGGCAAAAATTTCACAATACTTGACATTTTCATCATTTACAAAATACAACACAATATTTTTGTTTTTCTGTGCCACATTTTACCAAAAAATACCATCAACAACTGAATACAGTGAGTTTTATTTAAAAAGTCTGCACTAAATCAAATTAAGCACTAAAACAATGAAACATGTAGCTGCTCCGCATTCTTTAAGTATCCATAATATGCTCAGAAAACCATAATTAATCATGATAAAATGCCATTTTGCCCATCTTTACAACCTAGTAATGGAACTAAACATACCCGAGCTTAGAGAGAGCTGCAGTAATACTACAGCTTAGCATTTGGAACAGCAAAGAAACCTGCTGTAGTGACATTTCACTAGATTTTAATTTCATCTCTACACCATCCACCAAGAGGGATATCTTTTCTGACAACTTAATCACTCAATTTTTTTACTGAGCAAGATTAACTGACGCACTGCTCATTCACAAGAACAAATGCTCACAATTATAACAAAGACACACGATACATATACAGCTCAAACAGAATCACTTAAAAACATCCATCTGGCAGATTAAGGTCGAAGGATTATTAACTGCATACCAGAAGGAACTGGTGGGTGACTGACTAAGACGAGCCCCACCTTGCCTCACTTAGCCGTACAGCAGGGTCGTCACCTCCACTGCTCTCCAAATAGTTCAAGTAAGCAAAAGGTGCCTTGTGGCTAACTCAACAAGTCCTGAATACATCAGCAAAGCAGAGATCCTTTCACATTCCACCATTTTGCCCAAACTGCTCCTTCTCCTGATAAAGATCCATTAAAAATCACAGCTCTTATCCATCCCGTAGCGAACCAAAGTGGAGGATTCAGAACAATGTCATCCTCACTCTTCTGCATGTTCCCAGTCTGGCCAATCGGGCGTAGCCGTACCATTTTGTTGCATAAAATGTGACGAGGCAACAAGCTCGTCACGACTACCATTAAGTAGTCAGTTTAGCATGTGGTTTTTATGGCATTACTTGGCATTTTTCTAATACATAGCTTAGGAAACTTTACTTGGGGTCAGCAACAACCAATGAAGTAGACTGTTAAAATGCCCAGAGGGCTTGGAATCTGCCGAACAAAGAGAAAAGTTGCGCTTGACCATTATATATGCGCATAAAACAATAAGCCCCAGCAAAGCAGTTTGCATATGATTGCTACTCATGATTATTGGAAAATGTAATAGCTCTCATATGAAAACGGCTTCAAAAGGCAGAGCGCTGGACATTTTTTTCCTTTTATTAATGGTCTGGGCATTTCTGTTGAGGTGCTGTTTTTATGAGGGAGCACAAGCGGGCATTCTAAAGATTCTGGATGCATAAAACCGGGACAGGTTTTGTCCTTTGTGTGAGTTCTAAATATATGAGCAACCATTTTTTAAAAATGCCATGAAGCACCAATCAGTGACAAGACAATGCAGATTTTTTTTGCATGCCGGTTACCTTATCTGTCTTAACACATTTTAAAGACAGTGCTTTTTCACTGGGAAAGGAATAACTGAATAGAGTGAACAAAAGCTAAGTAGAGCCTTATCCTCCAAGTCCAGAAACACCATCATTATCTTCAACAATAGGCTGATTCAAACGTGAACGCTTTACCACTGAACCACAAAACGATCCGTTCGGAGAGGCTGTGACTTACTTTGACGGTTTTCTTTTTTGCTTCCTCCTCCTCATCTGCCTCCTCGTGTTCCCGTACCCCCTGTGTGAGGTTGGTGTAGTTGGCCAGTTTGCTGAGTAGTGACGACACCATGGGGTTGCTATCCATTTCTTCCTATACAGGGGACAGAAAAGAACAGCATCCCAAACCATGAAATTCATGTCCAAAGCAATTCAAAAAATTCAACCCATGAAACGGTTGTTGGTCAACATCAAAGGTTGGAGTCCTAATAGTAGCTTTGCTTGTCCAAAATCATAAACCGATGTAGAAATAGATTTTACAGCCCATAAATTATTTTACTATTGGCCATAAACCTGGAAAAACAAAGACGCGAAAAAACATTTGCAACAATGCAATTTGCATATTCTTAGTTGTAGCATGCTTGAAAACCAAATGCGTAGGTCATGTAACAGTGAGTCTATAGTTATTTTATTGTATACAAAAAACATCCCACAATTACAGCATTCTGAATATGACTATCATTACAATTATGAAAAAACTGTTTGGGTTCAAATGGACACACATTGTTAGAAACCTTTGCAAACACTTTGAGTAAACTGAATTGGTACCTCAAACAGTGCCATGTTTTTCCCATCATAGAGGGGTCCTTTATCATTGTCTGTGTTGTTGATGAACGGGCTGCTTTCCTTTGGGTTTCCATCACCTGCAGCAACAGAGACAGAGGGAGAGAGGGAGGGAG
>CM067479.1:23805583-23881839 GCA_034552555.1 Semaprochilodus insignis | reverse complement strand
AATAATACATAGTAGATACTGAATACTTCATAGTAGATACTGAATAACTCATAGTAGATACTGAATACTTCATAGTAGATACTGAATACTTCATAGTAGATACTGAATAATACATAGTAGATACTGAATACTTCATAGTAGATACTGAATAATACATAGTAGATACTGAATACTTCATGGTAGAGACTGAATAATTGATAGTAAATACTGAATAATACATAGTCGATATTGAATAATTCATAGTAGATACTGAATAATTCATGGTAGATACCGAATAATTCGTAGTAGATATTGAATAATTCATGGTAGATATTGAATAATTCATGGTAGATACTGAACAAATCAAAGTAGATACTGAATACTTCATAGCAGATATTGAATACTTCATAGTAGATACTAAATAATTCATGGTAGATACTGAATAATTGATAGTAAATACTGAATACTGAATTCACAGCAATCAATTAAACTTTATAGTGGATGCTTAATAATTCATAGTGGATACGGAATACTTTCATTTATATTACATGCTGAACACATAATGGATACTGAATAATTCATATTAGACACTGGATATTCATAGTAGATACTTAACAATTAATGGCAGATGCTAAATAAATCGTAGTGAATACTGAATAAAGCAGTAGATAGTGTATAATTATTAATAATTATTATTAATATAATTAATAATAACACTAACACTGTAATAACCAAAGCAGTTTTTTCCCAAGACACATTTGGTGTCTGAAGTTTAGCCTTAGCACTGGAGCTACTAGATAATGTAGCCATTAATGGATTACCCTTTCATTTAAGCACCCTTCCCACCCACAGAGTATGTAGCTCATGGCAGTATTGTCAGTCTTTGTGTTGTTGGTATATATGACAACAAGTTCCTCAAAGTATCAGAAGTATCTACAGTAGCTGGCAGTGTTGACTACAGTGACTTCTAAGTAAGGGGTTATGTTGCAGGGATGAGCTCTGTCCTGGAATATCGGACTGTTTTGAGACTCGCCTGATATCTGAGCCGATAATTCTTGAAAAATTGGCTCGGATTCACTCTGGATCAGCAAGGTCACGGACCGTTAGCTCCTATCTGACTGGCTAATCGAGCGACGTCTGGTGCGTGTCACGAATTTGAGTCAGAGGTCAGTAATGTGGGTTCGATTTTGTGAGGAAGAAGCTGCAGAATCAGCCTTGGATATTTTTTTATGGCTTTTCTGGAACAGAATGCTCAGCTAACGCTCTGAGAGAGTATAAAACCTCTACAGTGTCTCAAAGAGGCAGCCTTGAAACATCCAGCTTATTCAGATTCGTCACTGGAATCAGGTTGAGTGAAAAGAAGCCACAAAGGACCGAAACATTTCCCCTACTGCAATTAATACTTCAAATACTCAAATATACATGAGGCTAAACCCTCACAGAGTAGCAGAAATTATGAAAGATGGCTCATACGTCTGAAAGAGAGAGAGAGAGAGAGAGAGAGAGAGAGAGAGAGAGAGAGAGAGAGCAAGCGAGCATAAGAGAGATGCGCAGCTGTTCACCTACCCGTAAGAAGTGTACAGTGTTCCACTGCACACCAATGCTTTAGAGAGCATAAGTGAAATTAGTGCATCAGAACATCCAGTGAACCACAGAGTGTATTTATTAAAAAACATATCACTGATGTCTCCAAAATGAAAAAATTACAGGAGAAGGAAAAACATACTGTACTTTTAATGCAAGTCAATTGAACCTTGGACTTTTTTCCAAGGAATTTTGAGCCATTTGATCCATTCATCATGACATTTCGAGACAGTTTAACAGGCATTTTCAAATTATGTCAAAAACTGAAAAAGGAGATATACATATATCAATACACACACACGTTCACACATCATATCACAAGTGTCACAAAAGTCCAGTGACCTCTGATGTTTCGAAAGAGAAGGAAGACCGCAACACTGCCCACCAAGGATTTGTTATGGGTTACGAAGAGGTCAGGCAACTTCCACATTAAGCGGACATGGAATGCAGCGATGTAAGATTAAAAGCTGTGCTTCCAGAAGAAGCAAACCAGAGTTTTTATGGTATGGATGAAGGCTAAAGTTAAAGCCAGCACTCTGATCAGTGGTTCTTCAGTGTTCATCAGCATGTGAACAGGGGTGTAATCACTTAACCAGATTAGTCAAATCCTCTCCTTTTATAAAACACACAAGGAACGTCTGCAGGACCGGAAGAGGAAGGCCTATAAACAGAAATGGTCTAAACATTTACTTGTTCTCAACACACACACAGTGAGATCAGACTGACAAGGAGGAGCAAAGATGTAAATCCAAAACACAGGTTTGAACTAGCCATGCTAAAACTAGAACAAGCTAGCACTCAATAGATATCCAGTCAGTTGCACTAGTCTGGCAGAAACAAAATGCATTGTAGTTTTTAAATTGAGCCTGTAGAGTGAAAATCTTTCCTAGCATGTAATTCTAGCTACATCTTGCTTAGCAGGAAGCCACCTGGTGGATCCATGGATGAGGCTGGATGGTGCCAGCACCAGTTGGTTAAATGTCAGCTGTGTTGTATTCTGTGATGCATTAAGCTGCTAAAGCCTCCAGGTAAAGAGAAGTGTGGCTTACATAACTGTATACGCTGGGCTAGGGAGCAGGGCTTGTCTGCTGGGATGAGTTCAGTCGAGGCAGCAATCTAGAAAGCTCAATAATGCTTAAGGGAGTTGGTGACACTGATGGCCCTTATCATCATTAAATACTATTATTGCTTGGGTTTTACTGAAAAAAAAAAAAAAAATCCCTCAAAGCCTCTAAAAAATATTAGGTTTCGATGACTTAAAGAGGTACAAGACCAGATAACATTTTGCACTATATGGTTATATTATGGTATTTTGCATTGAGAAATGCTTCAAAATTCTGAATATGAAAGCTAAGCTTGGGTGTTCTACCAGCGCTTATCATCTATTGAAGTATTAGAAGAACAAATATTATCCTGGTTAAAGCTCAGTTACCACGAAGTAACACATGTGGGCTTACCCTATAGCTTGCATCTTCTCTGATGGTAATATTATTGCCACATATAATCACCAATTGGGCTAGTTCCTAATCTATAACTATAACTACCTATATTTTGCACAGATGGCATGTAACATTGTTAACCATCAGTGGTTCTCTGTTTTGGTTTGGTTGTATAGCACATCACCAAATGGGTTCTCTTCTTCCGTATACATTTTTTGTGAAAAATAATGAAATTTTTTTTTAAATATGTCATGTAAAATAGGGCAAAAGCATGATCACTTTCATAACATCCACATCTTTTCAAATTATTGCTAAATTATTGGTCAAATGCACTTACAGTAGTATTGTTTGGCAAACAAGCTGTCCAACAATCTCTGACACATCTGTGTCTCACCGTGTTCTTGGAAGTAACAGACAATGAAGTATAATGAGTCTGCTGAGTAGGTGGGAAAATTCTAGGAACATGTGAGTTCTGGTGATTTCCACAGCAACACATGACTATGCTGATGACCCAGGATACATACAGACCATTTCCTCCTCCTTTACAGGGAAAAAAGAAACATCCAGAGACTGGAGATAAGTCTGTGAGTGTACAGACAAAGCACAAGAGCATAAAAAAGGAGTGTGAATAATTAAGAACCCAACTCCCGTCATTATGCATTGTGGTTTGTAGCCGTTTACCACAGGCAGGATTTCTTTCAGCCCTTGAAGAGAAAAAAAAAATCCTTCAATGATTCAGACTGTAAACGACAGATGTTTTACGGTTAAAGTCAAGATTGTGGGCACGTTAGGGTAAAGGAGTACAAGTCCCATAAGCTTAGAACAAAAGGACTGAACTCAACACAAAAATGTGATTCTTTCTCCACTAGAGGGCATCACTAACACACATAGTCATGTCTGGTCAGTTCACATTTCTCTGTGCCTCTCCAGTGGGCCTTGTTTCTAAATGTGCGATGTACAACGGGTCATTCTAACCACCACAGTGAAGCATTTTAAACAAGGAGGACCGAGCTGCCATCAACATACCTCCACATACCATCACCAAACCAAAGGTAAGATGAAGTAAATAAATAAATAAAAATAAATAAATAAAAAAGAGCCTAATTGAGTGTCTAATCAACCCCAGGTCCAGGTGTGTTCCAGGCTGCCTTGTTAAAGAGATGAAAGCAGCTGGCAACTTCAGTGCGTCAGCCAGCCTGTAAAAGAAAGGAAGCAGTTTCCTACTGATGCTGTGGGAGCAGTGAATCAGCACGGTGCAGCTGAAGCAAAGCTGGCCCGATTTATGGTGCCGGCTTACTACATACATATAACTTTTTTCCCCTTTCTGGGTATTCCAGTGGAAATAACAGTTTCTCTCTTCCCAGAGAGTTCCCCTGTGTTCTACTGATTTTCGTAGTGGACAATCATTTTATGTGAAACACTTCTTTTGAAATGATGAGCTGATTTTAAAGGAAATACAACAGATTCAAATTTCGACATGTAAACAAAGTCATTAATTCAGTGGGTTGATATACACACACACACACACACACACACACACACACACACACACACACACACAAATACATGATACTACTTTGCCCCACAGCTCCTTGCATACACCTCTCTGGACCGCAGAAATCTAAAAGAAAATAACGAACATTAAACAAGATCAAGGCTTGAGGCAAAGTATCTAAGTATTCATAATGGTTTTGTAATGTAATAACTTTCTGTGCATCAAACTCTGTGCCGTATTACAGCAACACCTTAACTCTGAAATTTTATCTGATTAGCCACCATCACTACTTCGGCTAGAACTGAATTTAGGACAAAAGCTATTACAGAACAGCTCCTAACTTCGTAATCTTATACCTACATTTACTCCAGGAAAATCATATTACAGAAACATCCTGACAAGATTAAACTCCCTAAATAGTGTCCTAACCTTAGGACAACCTAGTGGAGTCCTAACTTCTGTTTTAACTGCCTGTTTCTAGCATTTTTAGGCAACTGTGACAGGCAGCATAGTTCACTACTGGCATAGATATTACATGCATTTATATTACAAAACAGCAGCTTCAACTGTGAGATGTGTTTTCTAACTCGTTTTAAAAATCCCAGATACCATAGACACGATCTCCACACTCAAGACACGGTCCCCTCTTATTACCTTTGGGTGCTAATTTTAATACAAACTCATCAGGTAAAACACTGCAGGGATGCTGGTTAATAACGAGGAGTAGAGCTGAATGTGTGGCTGTTTATTAAGAGGAATAACATCAGCATAGCTAACAGCTGAATATGGAGAGTAAACTCACTGATGAACAGCACAGCAGCACTGTCACTATATTCTATACTCGGACTTGGCAACAGACGTATCAACTGATGTAGCTAGAAATGTTCCTAAAATCCAGTACATTTTAACATATTTCCGTTCTAAGCTTTCTGAATATCATCATTAATTGTAAGCATCAGTCGGATGCCAATACACATCCCCCCCCCCAAATAATCATATGCTGACACCAATTATGGTAACAAATTATCCAGGGCTTTCCACTGTAACGTCCGTAATGCAATCCTGAGGGTTAAACAAGTCGACTTATTATACTAGAGCCTCTGTGGTTGTGACGTAAGTAAAACTTTCAAAACTAAATCAAATTTGTAGCCCTACTCAGCTCTGGCATTTACAGGAAAAGAGAAGAGAGAGCACATAAACTTTATTGGGATGTTTGCAGCTGGAACAGACAAGGCCTCTCTGCTATTAACTTTTTTTGTGGTTCATGGTCAGAACGTGACAGAACAGCATACGGCCAGCACATGCAGTCCTAATCTGAGTGACCCTTGAGCAAAAACACATGTCAGATCATGACAGTCAACACAGCCCCAACAGAACTGTCAGCCATGTTCAGTATCATTGTTATCAGAGCAGCATTAACCACTTTGTCAATGTCTTTATGAATAGCGTTTTATTTATACCAAAATCGCAATTTAAAAGAGCAACATATTCAAATGGCAAAAGTGTCAATTTTAATTCACAATACTGATCAGAAAAAATTCTTCCCAAATCCTTCAGCCTTAGGAGTAGTAATAGTAGGCAGTAATAATAATAATTACACATATCCATTCCTCACACATTAAAACCCAGAATGCTTAGAGAAATGCTACACATCAACAGTGTCAGGGAAAAACCTTGCATCTCTGTTTTTGCCTCTTTTTAAAACTGAACTTGACAATGCCAGATGCCCTTCATAGTGTGTGCTCCAACATTATTTGGGGGACTAATGGATATGATCATCCAGGGCTTTCTGCTGCAACGCAATACCAAGGGTTAAACAAGTCAACTTATTAAACTAGAGTCTCTGCGGTAGTTATGCAACCAAGTTACCTTCCCTTTGCCATTTCGGTGGTGATGACAGTGACCGATATATCACATAAACATAATCTCATATCAACACCACATCAGCTTACTGAACATCTGGTTACTTTCTCTGCTTCAGCTATCTTTTGTTTTCATGTCAACAGCACAGCAGCAGCTATGCATGGAAGCCTCACAGCCATCGCCGTGGCATTATGATCAGCACACAAGACAAAAACAGCACTGCCATACCTTATCATGCCAGAAACACCTCTTGCTCTCAGACTGCATCTTGTAATTTCTTTTCAGTTTGCAAACAGAACAACCCTGCTGTCCAAAACAGTACCATTATGGGAGAAGGCAAACCGATCTTTTAAAGTAAGTCAAAGTAAAGAGGTTTCATTGAGAAATGATTTGAAGCATGTCTTTTGGTCCATTCATTATGAAATTATAACTGAAAATGACGGCTGTTGAGTTTAAAATGGAGATCCATGTTTTTTTTTTAATGGACAGCAACAGTGTCGTTAGCTTTACCATGTATTGCCAACTCGCTCTGTCCACATTATAAACACTGTGATTACTTACACACAATTCAAGGTGCAAATTAGAATAAAATTAGCCTGCAGCATAAGTAGTGTAGTTCAGGTGCTGAGCCCTGGTAAGAGCACTCACCAGGAAAAAGGGTGCATGGTGCATCTGTGTTCTAGGAGTATGGTCACATTTTTTGGTTTTAAGATTCAAGATTCATCATTCAGTAACTATTATGAATTATCCAATCACTTACATAACTAATATGTAGCTTACACAGACCCTTAAAGTTTAAATAAATACTGCAGCATTCTTCATCCTAATCTCTAATCACCGCATCAATAGAACATGGTTGATCAAAGTAATTATTACTATATTATTATATAGTCCTGTGATGGACTGGTGGCCTGTCCAGGCTGTATCCTGCCTTCCGCCCTTTGAGAGCTGGGATAGGCTCCAGCACCTGCAGCAGTGTTAGGCCCAGTAGGATTAAGCAGGTTAGATGATGAGTGAGTGAGTGAGTGAGTGAGTGAATGAATGAGTGAGTGAGAGTATATTTTTAAGTGCTTTCAACCTTAGTAGTGTTTAGATGTTAGTGTTTTTAATTGTCCTCATCTTTTTGGTTTGGTTTTTTTAATGCATCGTTCATCTTTCTTTCCTTGCCACTTATAAAACTCCTTGCCAAAACCAAAGTTCAAAAGCATCACTATATTTCCAGTCCTGCCTTTATTATTGTCCAGCTTTCATACCCATAAAGAACCACAGAACCCATAAAGAACCACAGAAAGACAATGGAGAACTCTGATCCTTGTTTGTAGAGATGCCTTGTTACATTCATAGATCTTTCCAAGCTGCTTCATGCTTGTTCTAACGCGTGCCAATTCCTTAACTGCTGTATCCTTTGTTGTTAATAATTGATCCAAGCAGGCTAAAATTGTTCCACACTTCTACATCTTCACCATCAAGTCAGTGTTCTTTCCCACTCTCAGTTCCTTTGTTTTCCTCATACAGAGCTGAAGTCCAATATTTTCACTCTGTCCTATAACTTATCTTCATAACTCTCCTTCTATTTCCTTTTAGGTCTTCTCTATTTTCTGTTACGAACGTTATATCATTGAACGCTACTGATGTTTGTTCCACTGATCTCAAATCCTTGATGATCGTCCTCCAGTTGTGCTTCTCTTATTGTATATGTTCAGTCTACAGCTTGAACAATAGTTTTGGTATGCAGTGCAATCCTGTCTAACTCCTAACTCCTCGTAATCTGGAACCAGTCTGTTTGTCCATTTTCGATGGTGACTGTGGGCTGCTGATCCATGTACAGTTTCCTCATTAGAGAAGGTGCTGTGGTATGCACACTGTCCTAGGGACTTTCTGTATTTCTATGTGGACAACAATGTCCTTTACATTGACTTTACTGCAGGCAGTGAAACACTTTTTACTTCCTTCTTGAATTCCTTGGATTTCAAAATTCTAATCACAGACCAGATTTGAGATTTTAAGATCTTTCTGTACTTTGAAAGGAAAAACATTACATGAAAACACACTTACAACAGATGCCACAGGACAGCTGTTTCAGTAGTCTTCTATTTTTAGTGCAGTTTTCAGGGTTTTCCATTAAATAGTTAACAGTCCAGCATGGGCATATCTAATTTCTATTCTGTGGATCATCTCTCTCATCAATCTATCCATTGTCAAAAACTAATCCTATCAGACCATATTACCGAAAGACAGGTGAACACTAGGTCAGTTATACCTTCACAAGGTGCAAGTGTGTAAAGTGTGAAACGACATGCCAAGAGAGAATACTGTGGCAGGACGTGCTTTCCCATGCTAACTTCATTTCTCACACAGGCAGGTTGTGTAACACTTGCACAACTATTCCCGAAAGGAATAGGCCAAAAGGAGAGTTTCTTCATGACGGTCATCTGGTGGGAGGCAGCAGTCATGAACAGATTTCAGACACTGAGAGTTTTTGTGACACAATATAAAAGCAGCACTTCCGGGGAAGCGCCTCATAGCACTTCAGAAATCAAATGGTGTAAAAGTGAATCCACTTTGACTGGTTCCATGTGCCATGTGACAGAATGTAACAGTAAACCATCTCTCTGATTTCATTCCTCAGCAAGTAATTACTGACTTGCACCATCAGCAACTGGCTTTATTTACATGGAGGAAGCTTAAATGTTGAAAAAGTAAAATACCCCAGCATGTTATTGGTACTAATTACTCACACAACAATACAACATACTGTATCATAACTGACTGTATTCACCACTAATCTATACTCGCATTACCCTTGTGTATCAGAGGACCTACTAGAAAACATAAGGAACTGTGGTTAGGCATAAGGTTGAAACCCCCATTTGTCTGATGTGATTTCTATTTTGTTACATTATGAAGCTTAATGTTTGTTTAGTGTTTATATTTTGAAACCATTGCACTTCTAGTACTCACTAATTTAATTAAATGCTGCATTGTTTCAGAGATTTCTAAAGGAACATTTCTTCATGATCAGACATTTCAATAGCGCAGTAAACCCAGCAACCTTCCCGTGATTTCATTCCCCAGCAAGAAATCACTGACTTGCACTTAAAAACACGTCTCCTTCCCTATTTCTCACATTTCAGTGAGAACAAACTAGCATGTCAAGTCCACATTGTTTACTTTAGTCTGCTACAATGCCCTAACTTCCCTATGACTACAAAATCCAAACAGTTAGAACAATCTGATATACACTGGAACAGAACGACAAGTAATAATAAAACTGTACGAGGCAGGAAGGAATCAGACTATGTACTGCTTTGCTGGACCAAAAGAACTTCACAATCTATTCTGGCATCACTGACTCACACAGCTATTCATTTGCCCCAGGGTAATCAAGAGAACTATATAAAGAGACTAGGAGTAATATGTATGGGAAAATAATCTGTTAAACCTAAAGTGCCTGAGGGGGTGGGGAAGGGGGGGGGGGGATCTTTGAAATTGTCAGGGCTACAGCTGCGTTACACGGACAAAATGCTTCACTAAGCTTAATTCATAACAGCGTCATAGATGAACATTTGACATTTTCACAGTACATGAGGGGCTGCACAAAAAATAGGGAAAAAGTGATGAATGTCTGTGATTCATGCTCATATCGGAATCAGGAACATGGGTCTACTCATCACAGCCTTTAGAGCCATTCCGATTATTATTACAGCACAGGATGATATTGCTGTAAAAATCTCAGGTGTAAGGACTTGTGCACTCCCAGCTGCAGTTTATAGAACCAAATGGAAGTAGAGGGCTTAAGGGAACTGCTCAGCTCAAAATCTTATATTTTACGAAATTTCCCTCCCCCCCTCCCTCCCCAAGTAATCTGAAACACTTGCGTTTATATGGATTATGACACTGTATAACATACTTTTGCTGATATGGCCTTCTGTCTTTTCGAAGGTCTCTCATTTGCTGTTGTTTGCACAAACTACTGTCAAATGATCAAAACTAAGATCAGAGTTAAATGGGCAAGGAGGTTGAGGGGTCTTGGCATACATGTCCCCACACTCTAATGGCTGAGTTTTTGAAGGCAAAAAAGGGGGATGTTCTCAGGGGGGTTCTTTGGGGGGGGGGTTAGTTTAAGAGAGCATGAAACAGTAACTTGAACTGTCAAACTGTTCAAAACTGCAGGTCTAAGGTGATTTTTCTATAGGTGAAATGAAAGGACATATATATGAAAATTGCCAGATGGTTCCAAATCTGATGTTTTGCCATACATATAATCCCCCCAAGAACTTCACTGAATTCTCTGAATTACTAGGCCGTTTAGCAGTTGAAATACAGATAATGTTACAGCCTCCTACATACAAAGCACAAACTCCTGTGCCCTGAAATGACACTGCACAAAAATAAGTCTACTATTTAACTTACCTACACTATAACAACAGTAGCTACTGAAACCGTAGGTCACTGCTGCCAAAGTAACTTAACCAGCACATTTCACAAAACTTGCTTCTAATGTCAACTCGGTGCACAGAATTGTTAGCTTACATGTAGCATTATTTGCATTCGACACATTAACAACCTTAAAATTCTTGGAAAAAAGTATCAACGGCAAAGAGTATCAGGTTTGGATCCTTGTTTTATTATTGGAGGGCATGATAGCCTCAATTATGAAAAACAACAATGATTTTCCCCACAGCAGGATCAGCTTAGACTTGAAACTTCTTATATGAATGACGCTAACTACAGCATGACAACCTGACTTTAAAGGCCTATATGTAAATTAATGTGCTACTTCACAATCATTCACCTTAAAATAAAGTTTTTATTTTTCTCAAATCAGTCCATGCAAGTATATAACTGTAACTCTGTAGAATCAAGACATTTTTACCTGATATAAAAAAAAAAGAAGAATCTTGGCCTCAGAATCAAGAACTTTTGCAAACCTGAAAATGTATACTGTGAAACCCCTAGTTTTAATATAAAACAGTCCAGTGTCAGAGACCACAGAAGCAAGTCTGCATGTGATTAGGTTACAGGCATACATGTGTATGATGACTTAGCTATGTAGTTTGTACCATGCTAACTGGCAGTTGTGAGCCTCAGTTATTTGTCTGCTCATATCTGTAGCTCCAGTGCCAAAGAAGTAAGCTCTGGAAACTAAACATGCCTACATGCGGAGTAACGGCAAACCTGTGTACATTGCAGCCTTTCTGTGGTACTATTATTTTAAGATATGCTTGGGTGGATATATGTGGATATATATAAACCTTTCTATACTGGCTTACTACACCTGGGCAGGTATGAAAAACCCACATGACAGGTTAGGCAAGTCTAAGAGTTTCAAACACTGTTTGTAAACAGTCACAGTAAAATATTCAGTCAGACTATATATTCAGGTCCCTAGGGAAGTACTAGAGACAGTTTAATTTACCAGAATGACTGCTAAGTGTTGCTTAGAATGGGAACAGGTGGGCACTATGACAAATGGGTGGTGAAGCAGACAAATACTGAAACACGCAACTTGTGCTGAATATAAGAAGGCGGCATGAAGCATGTATACCAGCAACAGCCAACAACCAGAAAAAAGAGGTGGCTGTTGGGGCAAGAGTCACTGACATGAATGTTACCAACATGACAGCAGAGAAAAAGAGGTGAAAAACAGGAAGCATATGGCGGTGTGGAGCAGTGGCCACGGAGAGAGCTCACTTACTAAAACATTACAAAAGGAGCTGATCCCAAGTCTGAATGCTGCCATATGAACAGCATCACAATATGAAATATGAAAAATGTTTGTTTTCTTCTTTATTCATGTTTGGAGCGAAAACACGTAAGTAATGAGCTTTTGCTTCACGAGCAAAGAAGAACAATCTCTAAATAAGCGCACCGTGTAATCTAAAGAGTATACCACTTAAATAGACACATTTCAGCAAACATGCAGCTCTTTAAACAAACAACAACAAAAACATTTTACAAATGCACTGATATGCCGATGTGCAATATTTCCCCATGTACATATGGTACGTATGGTACATATGTACATAAGATATTGACGGCAATACATAAAGATTTTTTAAAGAATGTATACTGAACGTTCTGTACAATCAATATATCAAAATGTTACTTTCAAATATCAATGCCCAAAGGGTTTTTTTCATGCAAATATTTTCCAATGTTAATGATTCTAATCATCATGTATCCCTACATTATTCTAGATGTTTCTGCTCTGTAGTTATCCATTTAGTTCTTTCCTAGTATATCGTCGCCATCCTAAGAAAAACAAAATCTCCAAAATGGCAACTTTACAGGAGAGGGCAAAAACCTAATTTGACTTAAGTCAATGGAACCAGACTTTTTTTCCCCCAAGCGATTTTGGGCCATTTCTGTTGGTCTATTCATCACGAAACAGCAGCTGCTGTGTTCAAATGATGCCTTAAAGTCAAAATGAACAAAATTGGAGATGCATGCATATTCAGTTTATTTCTTAGTACATATTTCCCTCTCCAGTGAATTTAGAACTACGAAGGACCATAGTGACAGCCCATTGTCCACTAAAGACCAATTTATAGTCCAGGTGACGAGTGCTGCTTGCCAAAAAAAACACTATGTTCAAAAGTTGTCACACTGAAGGCTTTAATAGTCTGTGACAAAACATGGAGATAGATTGCTAAAGTAAACACAGCCACACATTGTGACCACAGCGACCTGAGTTTCTATCCAATAAGGGCAACAATGTCTGCCCCACCCTTTAAACATCATAGTTTGTCGCATGACACTTGTATCCTGGACCATAAATTGGCCTGAGGAGACAGCTAAGTGCTGGACCCTGCTATTCTACACTTCCGACAAGAACGCGGCCAGTTTCAGGTCTAATCCTCACCTGTGCAGCCAGCTGAACAGAAGTCCCTATAGTCGCTACTAATATAACATATCATGAGCACTAAAAACTCAGTTGACCCTGTATTTGAACAACATTCAAAGTTGTCTATCAGTAATGCATGAAGTAGTGGTTGTCATTCTGCTGAAAACACTGCAACATGTTTAGTGCTCCACTATGAATAAAAAAAGGTGAAAATAAACTTCAGATTGCTGGCACACATTTTTGCTGACGAGGCATCTGAACCCTGCAGTATCAAGAGCAAACCAATCGTGAACATTAATTGTAAATCTGCTGTAGAGCCATTTATGCTGTGTAGTCTCTTTACTGGTCAGCTCGTCCACAAAAGTCAACAAAACTCTGTTTACTTTGGCCTGACTCGCTAACGGCTTAATCTCCAAAAGAGCTTCGAGTGGGATTTTGAACTGCAAGCTGGATCTGGGTCTACAGTTAGCATGTTATTTAATTTCAGGTTCGTCTTTGGGTGGAGCTCAGAAATAATTTGACACAGATGGCCGGCTTCATGCTCCATTCGAGCAGCATGTAATCAGAGAGGAAGCCAGAGATGGATCCTCCTGGTCTCCATGGAGTCTCTTGAGGTAATGCACTGGACTCTGAGTTGGAGTTCAGCTCAGGTCCTTGACCCGAATCGATAAGATCAGAGACGACAAGCTGAGTGCGAGCGTCTTCTGAAGGACAGGAAACTAAAGATACAAAAATGGGATAAAAGAGGAAAAGCACCACCTCCATTACCAAAATTACTGAAGGGTGGTGGGATCAACTTCCACTGAAGGGGACCAACAGGAAGAAAGCTACGAGCCCAATCTATAGAACTGACCAGTATCTGACTCCTTTCACTGCAGAGGTGGGGAAGAAAAACAGCCGTTGCACAACAGGACCCCGTCAGACAGCTAATCTTACATAACCCTCAATGTGCCTGCAGCTTCTCCACAGAGTCTATAAAACTCAAGCCATTACTGCACACCATGGTAGCAATTAAGAGGAACAGATTGGAACGATGAAACAAACACAACAGCAACCACTGTTTTGGAGTAGCGGCTCAAAAGAGTTTGGTAGTAGTCGCTGAATAGACGGATGAACTCCGTGACCTTTTAATAAGAAAGAGTGTACTGTATGTTCTATGTGAGCTACAACCCAATAGGCTATACAGAAGCATGCTGGGGGTTGTGCTAATGAATATGGGTACACTGGCTTCTCCACTGGAAGGGTACTGTAAAGCCCAAGCTACAGCAGTTACAGGTTGCATACTGCTGTGCTAAAAGACAGACATTATAAAGCCTACTGGCCACCACAAAAGCATTCGGTGGAGGACAAATAAAAGAAGGAAGCAAAGATAAAAGGACACTGGATAAACACACAGGAGCTTTCCTTTAAGTGCTCCTTTCACATGCATGAGAAAAAAGGAGGGGGGGGGAAAAAAAGTTCTAGAGAGGAACCTCCACGTGTAAGGCAGAGAGCAAGACAGGAAAACAAACTACAAAGAGAAGCTATTTTAGTTCAGTTAGGAGGTACGGCTCCAGGATTCTCAGAGAAAAGAGGGCGAGAGGTTCCAAAAAAACTGCAGGAGTCCCTCAGGACACTCTCACCTGGTGGTTCTTCATCCTCCTCCCTCAAGACGTTGCTCTCGTCGCTGTCCTCATGGGACGACTTCCTGTCGTCACCTACGGGAACCACTGTGAAGTTTGTGGGCATTTTCTCACCATGTGCTTCCGAGTCAGCACGTCCCGGGCTCCTTATCTCTCCCTCAGTCTTGTCCTCTGCCTGTTTGCTTTGCTGTTTTTTTTTATGCGGCTCCCTCTCCTCCCTTGTGGAGGGTTGTCTGAGCTGTGGTTCGAAGTTCTCCGTTTCACCCCTACTGCTTGGATACCGGTAGCCCATGTGACCAGCCGTCCTCCAAATATGGAGCTCAAACAGCCCCGCCCTATGGGCCAGGCGCACACACATTGTGAAGACAGTGTGCTTCTCTTGTCTGCGGCTCTCTGAACCTCCACAGAGGAGACAGAAACAAAAGAGCAGGAGATGAAAGAATCTATTGATTAGGTTGAGCCTTCCAGCCACTTCTTGTCTTTCAAACCAAAGAAGGGGGGCTTGACTTGGAGAGGGCCTGTTCCTGTTCAAGTAAGGCAAGGCCATCCGCACTGAACTTTGCGTAGTATCATTTCACAACTGCTAATATCACACAATGTCATTTAGTAACAAGCTCCTTCCAGTCATGGCAGAACAGGGTCCGCATATGAGCCTATACTATCCACACAACCAAGTGTGCTTCTGCTTGATTATGAACTCATGATGATTAAGAACTCATCACAAAGACATTACATATTCAGCATTTGCCAGACCTCAATGCTTCACATCAAGCTCAGTGTTTTACTGAACTCCTCACCTGCCATGTAGAATTTGCCATATATATATTTCAGACTGCCTCTAATTTGGTCCATTTCCAAAATCTTGGAATTGTGGTATCTTTTTTCACCTTTCTCCTGGGAAAAATCCCACTAAGACAAGGACACCATCTTTTGCATATGTAAATTTCAGAGGAATTCCATCACTGTTTCAAAATTTCATCTGAACTCCATTTGCTGAGGCAAAAACAAGATCATTACAGTGGTCTAATGTGAATTGGTGTAGGCTGTAGAGAAACTTACCAGCTATAAGTTCTTAACATGTGGTGTTGATTGGAACCAAGGGTCACAATGTCCACAACTTAAACACAGCCCTTTTATTCACTATCCAGCTACTACCAGCAAACCTATGTGTCATCTGAGTTTTATATTTAATAATGATAATAGTAAAATAGTGGTAAATCTGAAAACACCCTGCAAGTACTTCTCCACAATGAAGATATAAAAAAAAAAAAAGATATCACAAAATGATCTTAAGACAATCTTTCAGGCATGAAGTGGTGCAACTATTTTGTGCAAGAACATTCTGTGATGTAGACATCTGTTTTCTATCACCAACCCTGTGAACAATTCTGACTCAGCAAGCTGCTCTAGAACATTAACAATTAAATTATCTATAAATAAAAAAAAATAACAATTAAAAGTCAAAAAATGGAAAAAATATACTAAACATATTTTAGAAAAGTACACAGCACAGAGAAAACAAAGGGTAATGGTTATTTGTTTTTGCCAAGTAATGTTGTCCAATACCTAGAATGACAACAGTAAGGCTTGAAGAACAGTCAGAACATCATCTTCACCAAAGTGAAAACAATAATAATTAAGTAGAACTGAATGAATAAAATGCAAGATAAAAACATCCTGGGAATAAACTAGTCCCTCGACTTGACCAACTAGGACACACAGGCTTAAGTGAACTATGTTCACTTAAGAAGTGCAAATATGACTCTTTGAACAAAGCAGAATTTTCATGTATTTCAAGTTTACCATTGTGCTAAATGAAAGCTCTCAAGAAAGTTCTTATTGTGTTGTTTAATGTGTTTACTCCGGCTGTTCTTTCTGCAGGTTGGTTTGTCAGGAGTATTCTGTTGTGGGTGGGCTGAAAAATATGTACAAATAAACGGTCCTTTCTAGAGCTTGCAGCTGCAGGCACAGATCATGTGCCCCTAACATCAGGTTACCCATGTGACAACTAGTGCTCAGGCTGCAGTTTTGGTCAAGGAACCGTTGGCAACAGGAAATTCTTGCGGCAAACTTATTTTGCAGTAAAGTAGAAATTCTGTTGGTCAAGTAGTTAGTGGAATAAATAGTGCTGGACTCATTGGGTGGGCCAGTTTAATTGGATGGGCTCACACGAAAGGCCCACTATGTCCCTAGACCATGAAAAACAGCTTAAAGTTCATGTCCTCTGTTAAATGAAACAAGTCTCTTTTCCTATAGATGTCAACATAATATACAGATTGTCAATAATGCTGTACTGCTCACAACATGAGGCAAAATCCTGAGGCGATTTTTCATGACCTTGAAATGCCAGAAGCACCAGAGCACCACGTTTATCTTGACATAGATAGAAAGGCACTTATGTGCTCTACATTCCGGGAATCAGTCGTGGCAAATTCAATCACAGTCTACAGAACAGAGTGGCCCACCCTCGAAAACATTTCACCCCCACCACCACCTCTTCTAGCTTTACTGGAGGACTCACTAACTCGGTTAAAAAAATGGTGGGATTGTTTGTTTTTCTTTTATTTATTTATTTTTGATAAAGGGTGGCTTCTTAGCCCACATGGCAGGAGTTTGAGAGTTGAACTCTATGGCTTTATTATGATTCACAGAGGTGGTGCCATCTTTTCCCATGAATTTAAGACTTCACAATACGATGCAAGATAAAGACAAAACAGATTACTAGACAATCCCTCATACTGTTGCCAGATCCTAGAGGGCTCCCCAGGCTATCTGTAATAGTAATAAAGCATGATTTCACAGGACTGTGTGTACTGAATGTACAAGTACACTAATCCACCCAGTACAAGTGTTTGTTCTGGCACAAACAACAGACTAAAACTAACACAACCCAGAAGATTGTGATAGCTTGTCTTTGTTATCTCTGAAACAGGAGAAATGTGATCTGCTTTTGATGTTCCTCTTCTTAAGTCTACTATTATGAGGCCTAAAACTGTTGTCTGTTGTTTGTTGTCTTCCAGTCAAACACTAATCAGCAAAACCCTTTCACAAAAGAGAAGTTCATCTAAAGTCAACAGAATATTAACCAGGGAATCCCACTGCTTATTCAAAATAAGAACAGAATTCACGTTAAAAATGTCCTCATCTTCAAACAAAGAAAGTCATTCAGTGTTCTCAGCTCTAGACAGGCCTTCAAAGTGGCCACGGTGGGGAACCGTATAAAGGTTCAATGCCCCAAAAAGCAAACAAACAAAAAGACTTACCATTTTACCATTAAGAACATTACATATAGAAGGTTCCAGAAAACTGCAGGAATCCCTCAGGACGCTCTCACTTGGTGGTTCTTCATCCTCCTTCCTCAAGACATTGCGAAGAAGTCTTGGGCTATAATTCCTGGTTCCAGTCACCACCAGAATTGGTAAATCTCTCTCCAATCAACACCAATTTAACACCAAACCCCTTGAAATGACTTTGTGGCAACTGAATCACCAATAACATTGAAAAATCAGCAAAACTGCTGAAGATATTCAGATATTTTGTATCCGAAAACACTGATTGCAATTTATCACAGAAACATTACAATAGTGCTCACATTCAGTCAAAAGACATACCAATAACAGTACACAATAATCCACCACCGACAGAAAAGTTTATCATTTCAAAGACAAAAAGAACATCATCATCCGGTTCTATTCCGGGAGCTGCGGTTAACCTGCTTAGTCCCGGGGCAGCAGAATATTGATCCATCAGGAAATATAAGAGACATGCAGGGATACAGTTTCTAATGCACCTTTTCCAAAGCTGCAGCTCTGATCAGAACATTCTGAAGGCACTGTATTCATTTCAGCCCAAAGATTAGGGCACACTAAAACATGGAAAATACTGGAATCTTTAGACCAGTCTTGAGTAACGCAACAACACAAGCTTTCAGACAGCAACAACACACACACCCATCACAATTAGCCTAAATATTAACACTAACTGTGTTCTACTTTAGTAAACTAGGCCTGGAGCATCCAAAGAGCTGACTCAGCCAACCCTGATCGGGACATTAACAGAGAGCTTTTTGGAAAAAAAGTCATATCAGGTTCCCACCATCAACTCCAAAACAAATGTGGAGTTTTGACAACAGTGCAGGGAGTGCAACCAGTAGTAACTCAGCATGCAGGCAAAAACAAACACAGCACTTCAGCAAATCCTAGAGACTTCACCCCACTGACCGGGCCCTTTGAAAATACAGGAAGTTTGTTTTTGTCTTGTGTCACTTTTTGACCTTTGGTTTATTGACAGCGTTATACTCCAAGGCCTACATCTGTTACCCTGATATACCTTTAATTTATTTTGTATCCTAACAACTGATGGCCACAGCAAACATCTGGCCTTAGTTTGTTGTACGGGCAGTGGTGGACACAACATGCTCACTGAATTCTTCGCCCGAATTCAACCGTCTTCTCATGGGTTGGATTCTAGGGGGGAAGCCAGAATAACACACCTGGCAGCAGGTGCCACAGTCTAAATGGTAGCATCATGAATTCCCAAGCTGCGTTTCTCAACCGAGCCATCTGGCCCACTGGCGGCCCTCATTTTTGTTTTGTTCAAAGTACAACCCTGACATGGTAAAATTGCTCCTAGCTATCGATACTTAGTAGCTCCCAACATGGCCAAAGCTCAAATAATCAAACATCACTTAGCGCTGCCTTCTATAGGTGTTTTAATAAACATAACTCACCAATGCCCTATAAATTATTATAAAGGCTATTAAGGCTATAAAGTTTGAACACGATTAATCCCATGACTTTTTGTAGCTCACAATTAATTGAAAATTCATTCAATTTTTTAATTTGTTGAAATTTCACCCCAATGAAAGATTTTTAAGAGCAATGAGGTTATATTAATAAGAGTGGACATAATATGTTTTATGTAATCATATTCCCTGTACAACCTGTACTGAGAGTGCTTAGCTTATGTTCAATGTTTCATTGTTTTGCTACATCCATGAAATAGGCACATGCTTTAGCAAGATCTCACCCCTTTGCTTTCATGACAGCCAAACCATGTAAATGGGCTGACTCCTTAGCTAGTCTCTCTGCTTCAAACAGGTGGTGTATCCTAGTGATGACTCTGATCGATCTCAAGAGCAACTTGCTCAGGCAATCTGAATTGTCACACAGACCATTGTTCTCCACTATGTAAATCAACCTTCTTGTTGTGGCTATTCATTTAGCCTTTACTGCGATTCATTTGCTGGAGGTTGATGTACAGTGCTTTCTGCACACCCACTTCAAGCGCAATCTGCTGCAGGGCTACCTGGGCAAGCACTGTTAGTGTTAGACATTTGCTTGGCTTGCATATGATAACAATAACTACACCCAGTCTTAGTTTTATCAAGAAACTGAACTTCCCCTACAGGAGGCCTTTCCTCATCATTCACCAATTCAAAGAGTACAGAGCACCTTTCATTACAGTTTGATTCACTTAAAGGTTAGAGAGGAATGCATTTAATTTTTTTAAGCTCTGTCACCTGTGTAACCTGTGTTAACGCCACTCATTTTTTTTTAAACAGCATGAAAGTTAGACTTTATTAGGGCGTCATTATTGTATCAACTTCAACAGCCCTACTTATTAGCAGAGCTGCCCTTTAAACGTGTTATTAACAAACATTACTCACTGCTGCCCTCTAAGGGTTTAACACACATTAAACAAACAAACAAACATTTCTCTCATTTCTCTTAGCACGTTAACCAGGATCACACAATCGTTGCTCAGGGCTGCCCTTAGACCTGTTATTAAAAAGCATGAAATAGCCAAACCTTACTTATCACTGCCATCTAAACATCTTAACTAGGACTGCACTGATAATGATGCCAGAAAAGTATCTGCAAATTAAATACAAGTCTGGTGACAATCTACAAATTGCTGAAAAAGTGACCATAAACACCTCTGACCTAGCTATAACCCCACATCCCCCCCACTCCCCGCCTCCTCACTAAGAAAGATTATATAGGGATTACTCAACATCTCATTGTTGACTCCCTTTAGTGTCACACAAACATGTATGAAGATATTGAAATGAATGTAGTCACGTTGCTGCCACTACATTTAACTGTACACCATACAATGCAATGTGTGTTCATACTTTCACATGACAGTCTGTTCATTTTTGATAAAGAAGACTGATCCCCAAATCCCCAAATAAATAGATCTCAATTGAACATCTGTCCATCTCTACTTGGGTGGCTTTTTGCAAGAGGGGGCTGTGTGAAAAGTTTGTGAGAAAGCATGGCTTCTTGGTTAATCAGTGGTTAATCTTGTCAATGGCAAAAACCAAAAGATGAGATGGGCCTGTTAAAAAAGGAGGCAAGAAGTTCATTCTGTTCCTGATAAGAGAGAAGTGAGTGATAGAACAAATAAAACAAAGTGTTCTACTTAACAGCATGATTAATTAAAGGGAACATACTATGTCCATTTTCAATGTTAATGTACAAAACTTGTACATCCGTATTCACCCCTTCTTTTAGAGGTCCTCCTGATGAGCCCAGTGTCATTGGTCAGCTCACCCACGCTGTTCTGAAAGTTCAACCACCAGAGCGGCATCCTGCTATAGGTTACAATTAACAAGTATTACTGTTAATATTGCTGTTGCCAATAATAATATTAATAATAACAATAACAACAACAACAATAATAATAACAACAACAATAACAATAATAACAACAACAACAACAGTAACAATAATAATAGTAATAGTAATAGTCTTCTACTCACATAGACTTTTTGCAAACCCAGGCATATTTTTGCACCAGTGAGAAAGAAAAAGACATAGTGAAAGAAGAACCGACCCGAGTAAAGAGGGAAGCCTCATGTTGTGATTTAAAAGATGAAAGGGCAGTGGAGTGACAGAGACAGCGAGAGAGTTTGGCAGCTGTTGAACTAAATGTTTTGAGCTAGGAACACAAGAAGCCCAGAGCCAGAGTATCTATGGAAGAAGGACTCTGATAACAGCTTCACTCTGATAAGGGCTTCACTGGTTAGACAGTTACGTTTTCATTGATATGGGAGGACATTGATAACCACATAAAGTGATGAAGGACAGCGATGATTTGAACACATTAGGTAAATGTGAAAAATCTGGTTGCTGAATTTTGAATAAACTGAAGCTAACTTCAGGCAGTCCCCAAGAAGCTTTCGGTGGCCCATATGTCAGCTTCTAACTTGCATATTAATTTCATGCTAGTAATCCAAAAGTTCACAGTAGTTAATGAATTATATGTATTTTTGACACATTTCCAACCATTTCAGCATAATTAAATGTTTAAGATGCTAGCAAAGTAATTACAGAGTGGTTCAATGAGAAATGCACTATTCTAGAGAGACTTGGAGAGACTCATTCTAGACTGATTGAGCTGTGATGACAGAAACCAGACCTCTGAAGTGTTTAATAGCTCTAAAATCTAATTTACAGGAAGTCATTATATGAAATGGATATAAATGTGCGGCCAGATGCCTTTGACATTGCTTTACGATAGGCTTATGAAAAGCTTATGGTTTTCAAAATCTATATATGGACAAAAGGTACATGAAGGGCACAAAACAATGCCCAAATAAAACAGATCTTTTTTTGGCAATTTATTATTTTACTGTAACCACCATGACATATATAACTACAAAAACACATGGTTATTTTGGACAGCAAATAAAATGGCTATATTCACATTGTAAATTTTGTGACCCCTGGTTCCTATTATCACCACTGTGAAGAAATCAGAGTCGGTCAGTTTCTCTACAATGAACCACTTCACACCAGAACACTCTGAATTATACCATGTAGATAGAAACGATTACTCAGAAATTATGAAACATTAAGGGGTTAGGTCTTTTAACATTCAGACCATAATATAAAGTTAGACAAAAATAGATCTGAATTCAACGTTTACTTAGGTTTACTTAATCAAAGGCAATAAAGAAATGCCTCACACAAACGCTAGTGCATCCTAAAGAGAGGGTAATAATGATCAATTGTACTGTATATGTAGTAAACAAGAGACAAGCACGTCCATCTGTTAATAAGCCAAAGAGAAGCATGTCCATCTGTTAAGCTACAGTGCCACCTTCTGGTTATCCTCAGTAAAAGCAATTTGCTCTTGCTTCAGCAATTTGTCCTATTGAAGTATCTTGAAACATGAACAAGCTGCTTCTAAGGTTTAATGAATTAAGGCCAAGATAATGCCTACAGCACCACATTCAGACACTAAGAAATGCTCCTGCAGGCCTGAGCACTACTTTCACAAGTTGTGCAATCCCAGTATATACTCAAATATTATGAACGTAAATGGCTTGAATTCCTAGCAAATTTCATAAAGCTACTTTTTTCCTGGCACCATTTCTTCCTAACAGCCTACACTAACTTTCCACTTGTTTACAACTTAAAATACAAAGGATCTTCAGTCCTTTACTGTGAAATGTCACAGACTATTTCATTAGTGTCTAGAGCGTTAGAAGAAGATCAGGACCTTTAGGTATGAAGTGTTCAGTCTGGATCATGTAAACACACAGACATACCTGCAGGGTAACAGGAGGAACAACTAGTCAAATAAGCACAGGGACATGGTCTTACTGACTGATTCTTTGGCATGTTTTGCATACAACCAACCAGACCTGCTCTATTGAGTTCTAGGGTGAAACTTCACCATATCCAGACATCACAGCAGAACATATAATATTTAGGACTTGTCAGGACTAGCCTGTTTTAACTGACTGCAGCAATTACATCACAGACAAACTGTCCTCCTGAGGCAGAAGAACGGTGCGTCCCCATGTGATAAACAAGTCTGTTTTATTACAATGCAATAAAATAATACATACATACATACATACACATACATACGGAGACATTCTTCTTGAAGAATATCCTGTAACCATTAACTGTGTTAATCCTGTATTCTATGGCTTGATTTAGCCTGGTCACATAGTTAAAACAAAAGATTTTTCCAAATGCAAAACAAATTGGGTCTTTTCCTTAAAGACAAAACAGCCATTGAGTCGCCACAGTTATTGGTCAATTCTGATTTAATGTGGACTACTTTCATGTAAACTGATTTACTTGTTGTAGCAAAAGATCACATTGTCATTCACAAACCCTGACAAAGAATGAAAAGAAGTATGAGCATTCCTCTGTGCTGTGTACACTGTATGTCTGTTTCTAGGAAGGAACTGTTTGTAAACAAGTGAACATGCACTACACAGCAGTATAGTTGTACACAGGTTTAACTGTGAGACCATGAACTTGTAATAATTATGGAACAGTATGAACATTTCCTGTCATGCTGTTTTATGAAAGATTCCATAGAACACATATAATCAGCATTTCAAATTGCTCTCTGATGTCTACATAGAAGGTATGTAACCTTGGTGGGTTAAAATCACCCAGCATGGTTGCTACTTACAGGTTGCTGTTGATGTTATGATGCTAGTAAAGGTGGAACTCTATCTCTCTTAACCCTCTTCAGTGTCAAATGCTAAGTGAATGCTCAACATTGTGCAAAGGCTGAGAAACTGTCCTGAGTGAAACGTGCAGAGCAAACCAGGATTCTGTTAAAGAAGTGGGAACTAAAGTTGGCTTCTGGTTCCCCAGCTTGTTTCCATTCCGTTAAAGTGCAATAGGAATTGTGACAACGAAGCTGGTGAAGAGGATGCTTCAGCCTCATTTAAGGATGAACACTTATTATTTTGTTTTATAAGAAGGGTATTAAGGTGCTGACATTTTCATCAGATCATGGAATGGTAGATTTCTCAACACAGTCCACCATGTGTAGCTCCGCTGTCATTGTTTTCTGCTTGGCTGGAACATGAGCTGGTATATGTAAATTTGGGGGGGTGTAGATATTAATGAGTCAAAAACAGTCTAGGATTTTGAAAACAGCCCACTGCAGCTCTCTTTTATACTGTAAATGTGGGATTTATAGAACAGGGTTTGGGGTTCACGGTATGTCAGTTCTATAGCTTTCAATTACATTGTACCTTTACAGGACAGACCTAACATGACCAGTCTGGTCAGTACTTAGGTATCTGTGAGGACAGAAACAACTGATTGTACAAACAACAAGCTGATTGCAGCTGCAGGGCCTTAACTTTTTGAAAATACAATAACCAAATGCAGTTACTGGACCTAACATTTAAAGCAGTATGATAACCAGCAGGTTTTATACTATGGCTTATCGTCAAAGATGGCACCCATTTCATCTGTAACGTGTAAAGGATTTACATCCATCTACACATTCAACGTATGTTCATCTGGCCAACAGTGATGGGAGTTTTTTCCTTCCTAACTCAGACAGCCTTTAGAGGGTGACGATGGCCACGCATGCAGAATCTCTGGCATCCATCGCAAATGTCACGGCACATGCCTGCTACTCTCTCAGCTGTTGGTTTGACACGACAGGATCAGGTGATGCTCTTTTTTTTTCCTCCTGCCTCTCGTTATGCAACGGAAACCACATAACGGGAGCATTCGGCATAGTATGCTGTAGGCTGCCCTGGTGACTGGGAGAGGTTTCCTGAAGCACAGGGGGCTGAGAGGAGGGAGCAGCATGGGAAATCAGCTGAAGACACACACACAGGGCCAGCAGCTTAACTCCTACTAGTTAGAAGAAGCAGCTGAGAGCGTTGTCACCTGAGATTTAATAAGGTGGAATTAACTGCAGCAGCCAGATGACTCACGGATCTGTTCTTAGCGTGGCAGCGATAACAAATGCATTCTGTGAAGCCACTGACAGGTCATGGCTTTCAGTTTGAAAACAGAGACTGTCTTCTGTTTCCCTCTGCTTCACCATAACTACTCAAAACTACTCCTAAAAATAAAGGCTTCTTGGAGTGATGCTACAGAAGAACCACTCTGGCCTCCCAGAACCTTTCAATGGATGGTCTGTTAAAGAAAATATTTTGTGAAATAGGTGCATAGCTGAAAAAAAACTATGCACAATGTAAAGATCCTCCACATACAGCTTTTACATAGAGATGGCTGATATGGCAAAAAGTGTAATATTATGACACTGGGAGACATTTTCACTACGCATGACTTGTATGACAATATTTCATATTTCTTAGGCTTGATAAGTTTGTACAGATAAAAAATCTGATTTAATAATAATAATAATAATAATAATAATAATAATGAGAGATGATACAGAAATAATAAAATGGTTGTTGCCAAAATAAAAAACATATTTCCCCCTTTTTTTTTTCTTTTTACATCACTTACACCCAGTGGCTGTCTGTCATGATGTGAAGCTTTCATAATGAATGGACCAATAGAAATGCTTCAAATTCAGAACAGAATCTCTTTACATTAACAGTTGTCTGTAAAGTTACTGTTTTGAAAATACTAACAAAAACTACATATGCAAAGACCTTTAATGTTTCACATTCTGTGCTACACTAAATCATATTCAACAAGACCCAATATATTCTCTTTGTGGTAAAACATGTAGTCATATCATTCATATATATATATATATATATATATATATATATATATATATATATATACACACACACACACACACACACACACACACACACACACACACACACACACACAATGTCTATGATATGTTTAGAAAAGCGTACTAAAAATATTTCAACTCATGAACCATTCAGGAACCATCGAAGAGTGTGTTTAAGACAAGGCTGTTTTAAACAGCTTGAAGTCAAACAATTACTATTAAATCACATTGTAGGACAATAATAATAATTTTTAATAATCATAAATAATCACATTTAAAGTGCATACACTGTAAACTCTTTTACATTACAATCCTGGCTCTATAAGAAACAACAACAACGAAGCCAAAACCTCACATCACATTCATTTCAACATAATGTAGGCATTTGTCCTAAAATCTATAAATAAAATCAGTCCTGTATATATAGTCCACACTATATGTGAGGTAATTTAGGCTTTTACTGAGACCTGTAGTGTCAGAGACAGATGGTGCACACACCAAAGAGGGAGGCTCCCCCTCTGAGCCCAGCACTGCCAAAAGCAGGCAGTAACGAGACACTGACATGGTGGAAATTCCCCAAATGCATTATGGACAGAAAAGGGAACCCCATTTTAGCCTTGCATTTTAAAATCCTAGTGAGCACGCACACTGGGCAACATGACTCACACAATGATTAAGAGTGAACTTTATAGTCTCCAAGCAAGCGGTGGAAAAATAAGCAAAGGCCTCTGAAAAATTAGGGGTGGAAGACCTCGACAACAAAAAAACAGAATGCAGAAAAACAACTGAGCGGAAAGTTCAATTAGTGCATGATATGTTTAATTAAATATTCATATAACAGCAAGTCCCCATTAGTGTCCAAAGAGTGCAGTGTGTATCATAGCAGCATCCTTCATAATGCCCACGAGACTATTACAGCATGCACCATTGTAAATCTATTCATTATGGGTACTAAAGATGATTTATGAGGCTTAATGAAGGAAAGCCAAGGAGGCCAAACCACCGAGAGAAACACCCTTCTAAGCACAGGCATACATGTTTCCAATCAACAGCTGCAACGGTGTGAAGTGCTGGCACCATTCCAAGTCAAATCTTCAATAACAGTATCAGCAGGAACACAGACACTAAACAGGCTCTCACTGTTTTTAAGGGCTGCCCTCTAGAAGTCGACGAGTCGAATCGTCAGTCGGAGACCCTTTGAGTCGACTGAGAACCTTCAAGTCGACTGACAACAGTGACGAGGTTTTTTTATTTATTTATTTATTTTTGTCATAAAACTTTAAGAATTTAAAAAGACATTTTAATAATTATTAAAAGGGGAATAATAAATATATATTTAAGTTCTAACTGGACTATGACGCATGCTTGCTAAAGAATTAAATCCACGGGACAACGTGCGCTGGCAGTTCACCGTTGAAGGAAGCTAAAGCTGTGAAGCTGAGAAACACGGGTGGAACGATGTCTCAGAAAAAGNATAATGGCTGTTTGCGGTGAAGGAAAAGCGGACCGAAGACGTTTGTTATTATAATTCCATTATTTTAGAACCTAAATTACAGATATTTTTATTTATTCGTTTACAGCTAAGATTATTTTTATTGAAAGATAAGTACAGTCACTTAATATGCCTGCCGATAAACAAGAAATAATTATTTCAGCGCAGGTAATATAATAATTAAACGGTTCATAATTTAAATATTGACTAATTTGGTTTTATTTAGCAGTTCATTATTTATGAGAGATGAAAGACGAAGGGACATCCTACTAAAGAAGCTGTTAAAAGTGAAATTAAAAAGACAGGCTATAAGCTCTATTTTTTTAGCATAAATACGTGCTTGCTGCCAACGCTATATTCTGTAATTAAATCAGGCTCCTTTACTGGCTCCATTTACTGATTACTAGATAATGTATATTGAGAAAAAACATGAACGAATAGTTGAATCTGGTTCGACTGACAAACTGAGTCGGGTACAGCCCTAGTGTTTTTTATATTTTGTTCTTTAGATAAAAAGCATAATTTTTTACCCATTTCTAATTGAACACATAATAATGCCATATAACTACAGTCTGGCTGATTTATCAGTTGGCTGATATTGACAATCTTAAGTTTTATTGGTTCCAGAGAACCAATACCTCTTCAGGTATCAATCAGATGAATCCAAAGAGTATCAACATAAATACAGCTAATCCTCTGTGTTCCATACTAGGATGGGCAGTACTGCAAAAATACATGTTAAACATGTTCACAGTTCATGGTTCCCATAATGGTTTAGTAACAGTGCACTGATCTTGATTTCTTTATGGCCTATTTCGATTTTTTGTTGTTTTTTGTTTTTTACAGTCAATTTTTATCCAATGCATACACTGTCTGGAGTAAATGAACACATTAAACATGCCAGCACATTTCCAGGACATGAATAATGGATATAAACAGTCTTATATGCTCTTTAATGGGTCAAACTGCCATTTAAAATATGCTAATTTAAAGTCACCTGCCTATTTAAATAACATGAATCAAATTTGTTCCTACACTAAAAGTAGGTTTTGGTTTTCTGTACAGTTGGTACAGATGTAGCAGTAGCATTCAAACACAGTGTGGGATATTTGCATCATAAAATTGCAACCCAGATCCGGGAAATCAAAAACGTTCACTGACTGACCACTGATTTTGTATAGAGATTTGCCGATCTTGGCCTATTCCAATTGTTAGCAGGCTCAGGGCACCAGCGGTGAAGCATTTTTAAAAAGCTGACAGAACCATGCAAACAGTTTTTGCACTGTTTCACAAACTGTGCACCACTGCACATCAGTTAAACAGCACCAGTTACACTCTCCTGGAGTCCTGGTTCAGATTTGCTCATCCAACAATATGGCCAAAACTGGCTTCTTCTACTGCTGTGCAAAAGCTGTAGAAAACTGCAAGTTTCTCCTGAGTGGCACATTTCAAATCAAACCACTCTGAACGGCACTGATCAATTCTTAACAATTTAATTAAATGGAATTTCTAAAAGATCAGTATCGATCGTAAAAACATGCACCATTACACCCCAAATACGGTAACACAAATGAAATGAAATCATTCATGGTAGAAAAAATGACCCCCGTCACAATGAACAAATTTTGTTTGTGTTCACAAACATTTGCAGAGCACATGTTGCTTGAGCCCATGGTATCTCTTTACACCTTCTTATAGAGCGGTTCCAAAGTGAGACTGTGTCAAGCCCCAGTAAACCAGCATGGAACAACCCAGTAGTGACCGTGGATGCCAGAGTCAGCTGTTTTCTAGGTCCTGAGAGACACACCATATAAAGACGTGAGACTCTACCTGATACCCACAGTTCCACCCCCTCCGCCAGCCTGCCCCCACCCAACATGGATCCACGCTGTAGGTCCTGGGAACACACCCTCATCGTTCCCCACAGAGGCCGAGTGTGTAAACTAAATTACGTTTTAGCAGAAATTGTAGAAGCAAGACCTAGCTATGTGAAGAATGCTCAGCCAGAAAAAGAGAGTGAGTTGAGAAGAGATTTCTACCATGTACAAATACAACAATATGTTTGTTCAGTCGTTCTTTTTGTCCCAGGTATATACTGCATTGGTTAGATTTAAAGGGCCCATATCTCACATTTTCCTTGTATTTTATCTTTTCTCCCTCAGGTCCATTTATAACATTTGTGTGGTTTTACGTAACAAAAAGGCTCATAATGAAGTTGTACATGAACAGTTTCCAACCTCTCTTTAACCATCTGAGTTAAGCTGGTTGTGTTGGTTACTGTGCCATTAAGATTAATCTAAGATAACTGAGCTCTGTTCTGAATGGCTGTCCTGTAATGTGCCTAATTCACAAAGCAGTTTACATGTGAAACACTGTTTATAACTTCGGTTTGAGTGGGCGGGGCTAACCAGCTGTAAGCCGAGTAAGAGGACAAGTAAACGAGTTGATTCCTGCAACATCATAGAAATAATAAATAAAAACAGGCTCTATAATATGTAAAAGCAAAACTTTTTTTGTTATCTTTAATAAATATTTATAAGACCTTAAAATAACACATGGTATAACTGTTATTAAACATTGGGCTGAATCTTTTTTATATTGAAAGCAAACCAAAAGAGTGCAATTTTCAAACAGCATACCTATCCACCAATTTTATGGTTTCTAATAACAATAACATTGTATCCTTAAGACTTAAGTGGGGAAATGAAACCTAATAACATGGAACTTATGAACTGCCTGTTGATGAGTGACAACTTGGTCAAAATACCAAACCTGAACCATTAATTATAAAAAAAATAATCATTATGTTTTAGCAGCCATTCTATAAACAAGAGCTAGCTATGTGAAGAACACTCAGCTACAAAGACTGTGACTTGGACAGAGACTTTCACCCTGTACAAAGTCCATATTTTTTTATTATCCAGAAAACCTGTAACCACAATTTAAATAAGCACAATTTAAATCACAGTCAAAATGCTGGTCACACAATTAGATATTTAGATCCTGATGCAATGTGATTTTAGCCCTGATACATGATCAAATAAAATAAAAAAATAAAAACTATTTATGCTCCCTAGACAGCAATGTATAGAATTATGTGCACCGATAAACTGATACAAGTCTTTTATCTTATCTTAGAGAATTATCTGACCACAGATAGAGATGTCAACATCTATATTTCATCTTTATCTGGAACACATTTGCTTACCTGAAAATTGAAGATTTCAGGAAATAGGGTGGCTGTAAAAGAGTACAATATAACACTCTGACAGGACAGAAATGATAATATTGATGCTGCGAGCACCAACATTAACTGGGAATAACAGTCGAGGCACTATTTGCATTGAAATGTTTTTTCCATATGATGTGAAATATTATGATTTACTACAACACTTAACAGAAAAGGTGAAACGTGGTCAATGTCCTTGCAGAACACTCATAAGACGCGTCTCTGTGTGATCATTAGTTGACTAGCAGTGCTTACGATTGGGAAGGCTTAAATCTTACGTGGTTTATTTTAGCAATTGCTTTGCTCACCTTAAGCATGTATGATTTGATAACTGAAGGTTGTCATTCGCATAGTTATGAAATCTGAGCACTTCTTTCAGTATATTCCAGAAGAAGCTGCATGCTGCAGTGGGCCGAATGCCATTAATGATGGACCTTTCCAGAGCCACACCAAATAACATAGGTCAGTCTGTCACCCCGATCAAAAGGACACAATTCTGTCGCAGCCAACACAAAGCTACCAGGACATGATATGCATGGCTTTCTAAGACAATCTAGTCTAGTTTAAAAGACAAACTTCACCTCCTGCACTGCAGTTTCAAGTCTGTTGAATATTACAACAGCAATGCATCTTTTTATCATGCTTACATATTTAATGATTAGCTGTTTATCCAACAGACATCAATTATTAGCCAAAACTGATTTAAATATTCATCCCTGACTAACATTATCCATCAGATAACATCAGCTGCATAATAACATGCACTCTATTTAGGTCACAATCGTGAAATGACATATGACAATATACAGTATAAAGGCAACACATCTAAAGGGTAAAGATTCAATTCAATACTGTGCTCACAACGGTTACACATGAACACACTAAGCAAATGCAGCATTTAAATGTCCTCCTGCCCCTACACATCCATATATTACATCACACAAACCAATCCTATTTATCAAATGCACTGATTCAATAAGCAAACTAATCCTGGTTAACTGAACGTGTGATGCTAGAAGAATCCTTCTTTTAAGCTACGGAACAGGAGTAGAAACCTAGTTTGTGACTGACCACTTGATTGCCCAGCAGAGAAACCGACGAGGAGTGTCATTATTAATAAATGGGGACAGCTGAGCATGAAAACCACAGAACGTCTAAGATCATCCACAGCCCAAAGGACAAGCCTAAACTTGTCCCTTATATTGTCTAACCTTATTTTATCATGGGGAAATACAAAAAAATGCATCTCTTGCATTGTTCTCAGAAAACAATTTGAGAACGCTTTGTTCACGTAATTACATTTACACAAAAGATAATACCGTGACTAAAGGTACATGTACTCTTCAGTAGGAACCTGACTGTGTTTCACAATAACACAACACACGCACACACTCACGCACAGAGTGCAAGCATTATCTAATTCCAGGGATGCAAAGGAGCACAGGCACTAACCTGCCTGTGCAACTCTTCTGGTGCCTTCAGATGCTCAGTTACTCCAGTTTGAAATGCTTTATCAGTATTGCTTTGACCATGCTAGGTGTCTTGTTTGCTTACTACATAGTAGGGCACTAATTAGGGTCCTCCTTGCTCCATTGTGTATAGTGTGTGTGCTAATGAACAACATTCTGGTAGGCAGCAGGACATTTTAGAGGATAGACAGTGGATGAATGCGAGTGAACAGTTCAACTTTGAGCTGGAATAAGTGTCAAAATTATTAGGAATGTACAGCATTCAAAAATAATGTCATGAAATGATTTTACTAGATTAACACGCTCCTCCAAAAAAACACAGTGCAGGGGAGAGGGGGGATGGGCGCAACAAGGCACAGGGGTGTTGCATATGGCTGCTGTTGGAATAAAACTGCAAATCTCTAAAATTCTAACTTTACAGGAGAAGGAAAAAACATACTCCACTTTACTTTTAATGTAAGTCAATGTAATCAAACATTTTTTTTAACCCCAAAGTCATTCTGGGACATTTCTTTTTGTCTGTTCATCATGGAATTCACATGCAATGTAAAAGGCAACAGGCTTTTTTAATTCTGCTAAAAACTGAACAACAAAAATGGAGATGCATTATTTTATTCCAACATAAGAGACATACATGAGAAGTACTGTATATATGAGACAAAACTCCAAACTACAAGTCACAATAAACAATAAGAAGGGCACCAGATAGCACAGATCTCTGGCACTGAGTAGTGGAAATCACAGGAGTAAATAGCTTAACTACATGAACAGTCCAAAAATGCTATATGGTATATGAAAGGAGAAGACATCCCACTGCAGTGTAGAATAACAACGCTCATTTAATACAGCATGACACCGTGTCACCATGTGCAGACTAATGATAGGTCATATCAGAAGTAGGTTGTTGTACTAATGTGCATATTCAGGACACACTGGCTGGACACTAACAGAATGTTTAGATGGAAATGGTGCCAAAAACAACATTCAGTGTGAGTCATGTTAAAGATATTGAGCTCTTCAGCCCAACATCAATAAAGCAACTAAGATGTGTTAAAGTGACTCTATGAGGAGAAGCGCCTCCATGTCATCTTATTCACATTACAGCAAACTGTACTCGATTATAAGCTCCATTATAAACTCCATTATAAGCTTCAAATGTGACAAAAGATGCAGAAGAAGAGGAAAATAATCCACCTCATGATGATATGACTACATATCCTTTACCTGTGTTCGCTAGCAGAGCAAAGAAACATGCTGGAAATAACAAAACAAATGAATGCAAGAAGAAAAACGTAAAAGCTTGTAAAACATAACTGGTAATAAATAACTATTTATTAAAAGGAGGAGGAAAGAAATCTCAGCATTCGTCCTGACTAACCGTTACACGGAGATGTTGATAGCCAAACAAACCGCCTGGTTTACTGAGGCAGCTACACTCACACAAACAACCAGCACAGGTGAACTGCCGTGCACAGCGAGCTGCCATGTACCTACAGTGTTACCGTCCAGGCTCCTTCTAACAGGTCGTGCTCAGAATTACGGTTTTGTGGGAGCTTCTTTTGTCCTCATAACAGAGACGACACTTAACACAATACAGTACCATAAGTTACTGAACCCGTCCGCCTGCTGGACTCACAAAAACAGACAACAGTCACGGCGAAGTGTAAGTGCTACCAAAACCCCTCTAAACGGTGTAAAAGCGAACAGCACCCACCGTATTTGTTGGGCTCCCGGCTGTACTCGAGGATTGGCACGGCTTCCCTCTCATCCAAACCCAAATCTCCCTCACCACCACCTCCTCCTTCTTCTCCTCCTCCTACTCCTCCAGCCGCCACAGGTAACGTTGAGGGCTCTTGGCTCAGTCCCTCCTCGGCCGCGCTGCCGTTGTCCTGGCCGACAGGGATAACCACGAACCTCTCGGTCATGTTTATCACCGGTCCTCCTCCTGGGTCTCTGCTACAAACTTCACGGAGCTGACGGTTTTACGTCGTGCAGCATAGTCGGCAGCCCTCGCGCTTTCTCTCCGTCTCTCTGTGCAGCCACGCCGGACTCTCAGTACACTGTACACCCGAAGGGAGGGGCAGAACAGCACGGCCGCTGATTGGAGGAGCAGCTGTCAATCCGCACCAAAACAGCCCGGCTCTGCTGTCTGGGAGACATTTCAGATTGATAAACAGTCTCCATGTATTGTCGACTCAGAGGAGGCATTTTCACATGTACGTATTTCACATGTATGATTGTGTTCACATCAAAAAGCAGTCTGTAGACCTCTGTTTTAAGACCTCTGTTTTAAATAGGATTTGCATAGACTAGTCGACTAATCGACCGATGAATCCACTAGTCGGCGCTGTGGGCAGAAGCACTGTGTTAGGACCATGGATGGCATAAAGATGGTAGGTACATGTCCTGACCAGTAGTTTGAGACTTCGTGATCTTTGGAGTGAAGTCATACAGTAGCGTGTCACGCAAGACTCTGCAGACGGCGCGTGGTCCTAAAGCGAAAACGTGTTTAGAACTCTTCCATCGTTGACGTATCTGTGTAAAATGATACGATGGAGCCCCCATATGCACACCTGTAAGGGCGAACATGCTCAGCAAATCTACCTACAGATTCACTCATTTTGAATTAAGCGCCAGACGTTACATAGATTCAGATGTGTTTGAGGGGTCGGTGGGGCCGCGATGACGTCATTTTTGCTCGTGCTCCCTCCCACCACTTACAAAGCATCAGTTATAAACCTAGCTTTAGATCATTCCGATGTGCTTTCCAAAGGCTCCTTCCCTGAGACGATGTTTCAGCATGCTTGCATTTGATTGGATGAAAGGGAGGAGAATATCTGAAGGATCACGTCATGACGTGCTTACTGTAAGACACGGAGGAGGCAAACGCTGATAAGAAGCTGCCAGGGCTGTTAGTCCACATACCTTAAGTATAGGTGGAAGTATAGTCTTTCAGAGAACTTGACAAGTCAAGGGGAATTCAGAGGACTTGAAAGTGAAAATATTTATTGTTGACATTTTCAATGTATACAGCCCCTTTTTCAGAAGGGAGTGTTGTTGAATAAGTGGGGTTAAAGGGTGGGTTGTTGCGTCCATACTAATATTGCAACCAAAACTAAGTCCTTTGGTTAGGCCCAGCCACACATCCAGTACATCAATAATAAATTGGGTAACTGCTGATGAAGATAAATGATATGGGCAGGGCAGCAGCCTCCTCTCAATAGGAGTAACTAAAATGTATGCCAGTCAAGGTTTTGATAATTGTTTGGACGTGGGCAGTGGCCTGTTCAAATTTCAGTTGCATTATTAAGTAATTGGGAACTCACTCAGTCTGGCAACACTGGTTAGGGTTTAAGCTCATAAACCAGACCAGATGGGTTTAAAGAATTGTGAAGAGCAGTACAATATGGCTGACAAGCATAACATCGCAGACACTCTGCATGTTCCATCCAATTACAGACCGTTCAGCATGTTTCATTTAATCACAGACCATTCAGCATGTTTCATCCAATCACAGCTCATTCAACATGTTCCATCCAATTACAGACCATTCAACATGTTTCAACCAATCACAGACTGTTCAGCATGTTTCATTTAATTACAGACCATTCAGCATGAACTACAGCATCTGATGCCCCTGTAAGTAAGCTACTGTGTTGGCACAGAAGACGATGCTGGAAACATAGTGCTTTCGGCAGAACCTTCTGCCCACTGATAAGTGAATGGCAAGGATAACAGGCAGGTCACTTCTAGCCACACATTCCATGTTGACAGTAGACAGTAAACCCAGACTAACAACCTAATAACCTAACACAAAAAAGCACAATACCACACAAATAATACATAAACACAGTTTGCATGCTTTACGTGTTTTAATTCTCTCTTACTGAGGCTCCTATGACCCCCCTGATGTTCACTGCTACACTACTAACATAATACTTTTCACAGACAGCCGAGATGCTCAAGGTCTATGTGGTAATGATGAGTAGTCCACTACTGCTTTTTTACATGATTACTAAATCAGTAAATATGACTAATCTTTCAATCCCTAGTTATAATAATGATGTCTTTTGAATTATCACTGTGGAAGGCTGGCCAGAACTACAACCTAAGAAATATGCTAAATGGCTTCCAAATACAGCCCATTGTAAGCCTCATGTTATGCTGGTTGGCCTGTATGGCACTTATCGGTTCAAGCTAAATGTATGTGCACTGCACTCTAATCCTTTACAGACTCTTGAATTATGCATTGAATTATATTGCCATGTCTGTTAAAATATATAACATGAAGTAATCAATTATTGTTAGTGTGAAAATTTGTCAATACATTAACTGAAATCTTCTGTTTGCTCTTAAATTGTGCTTGTTTAGTAGAAACAGTCTCCTACAACATATCACAAAAGCACATGAACAACATAAGGAGCCATCATGTCTGGTAGAACCAATCAGGACACAATGACAGTCTATGGTGTGCTCCCATTACACAAAGATGAAGATGCATTTAAGCACCACCATTTAGATTTTCTCTTTGCCTTCCCCGCATCAATAGAGATTAGGCTTACATAATGTGAAACTACAAAATTAGGTTATTTTAATCTCATTCTGTTCATTTTATATAAGGAAAATAAATGCAGCAAACTGTTTATGATGACTTAAATGGCTTTCAAGATGGCTTGTAAACAACAGTATTAGAGCCTGACTGCATGATTTCCAGCTCTGGAAACAATGAGTATTAACCTTCCACCCCTCATCACCCACCCTCCCCTTCACCATATGCCCACAGGCCATGTTTGTAAATGACCATATGCTCGTTGTTCATTTAGTGGCAAAATCATATGGAAAATAAAAAAAAGAAAATAATCTAATTACTGGTTACAGTCGTAAGTGTAGTCCTATTAAAGTATCATCTTATGAAAGCTGGTCTGCCAACTGTGTATCTGACCATTAAAGCTCTAGAACAGAACAGTCATATTCACACATGGGTGATCCGGGGGTGTTGGTTCATTAACATCAGTACTTCAGTTCCTTCTTACTTCCCTTAATTTCTCATGGGCCCAAATGAGCATCATATCTGATTATGTTTTGTTCTTTCCATAACTCACTTTCTGAAAGTGCTTGGCGTGATTTACCATCCCTAGAAATACTCTTGTTGTTGAATGCAGGCACAAGTGGAGGGGTAGAGCTCATGAAAAGCAATATGATGGGTTTGTGAGATGAGACTGATGAAGCTGTGTAACTGTAGTATAGTAAGTGTTACGACTCACTGCCTCATATAATTTACAGCCTTCTATTTAGGGACTGATTCATAGTTCCCGAAGTCGTGTGTATGTGGAATTGTCCTGGAACACTGATCATCTGTAACTGTTGTTTGGTAGTTGTGTGTCTTATTTTTAAGCCATTGCTTCACATCCTGTAATTGTGGCAACAGAAGGAAATATATTCAAATTTCTACATAGAGTTGGTGTTGTGGTACTGTTGTCTTGGTAGTTTTGTTGATGGGCATTTGGACAGGGAGGTTGAACTGGTGAGATAATATCATTAAAAACAGGGCTGCTTTTATGAGCTCCACAAACACGGGTCAGTAATCATGGCCAGGTTTTGTCAAATAGCCCTACATTAAACCCATTCCTTCTCTTTGCTTGCCATAAGCAGAAATATCTCCAGTAAGGCAACACCAAAGATTGCAATGGTGTTGTAATAGACTGTCATGGAGAGACTCAGAATGGTAGCAAGTCTTTGTCTTGGTGGAGACGACCAACGAATCCGTGTGTGGAGGCACCGTGGTCAGCGCCAAGATGAACGGTTTGTTGTTGAAGTCACATGTCCAGAAGGCCTGGTGTCCCTCCACCTCCACCCCACCACAAAATCTGCAGGAGCTGTGTGAGAATATTGAAGCTGCATGGAATGGATTATTGCAGGACACCATTAGGAACCTCTACAACTCCATGGCGAGGCCAACATGATGGCACAATGCCATACTGAGAGACACTACTTCTGAATGTGTAGCTCAATAAATACTGCCCATATCAGTCTAAATTTATCATAATTTATTGATGAGTGTTGATGAGTGTATATTTTCAAACTCCAGTATTGTAACTTTTTTTTTTCACTTTTTTTAATTTCACTTTTATTCCTTCTAATGCAAATGCATTATCTTACATTTAATCGCTTCAGAAATATAAAAAATTAACTTGGCTACTTTGACTGAAAATTGAATAAATCGTGGTCATTATCTTTCATGCTATACTGTAGAACAGTGCAAAATGTGATTTAATATGAGAAATCTTTTTTGGCAACACATAGGGATTTCTCTTGGTGCATCAGTCAAAATAAATTTCAGTATTATTAAATTATAATACACAACCCAAAATAACATATATTAATGTAATAATATTTTTTAAAATGAGAACTGGAAAAGTATCTTCCAGCTGTAGTGGTTCTGCACTGCACTGTTCTCCCACCTAATTCAGTACATCAACAACCACACAAGTAGCAGACAAGTTAAATCATGTTGGCTTGAGAGGGAATTACATTATAGGAAAACACTCCCAGACAGGTATAATGGAGCAGAATATTATATGGTCACTGTTTTTTGTGGGTGTAAACATGCACTGATAGACATGCCTACATACTGATCCATCCTTTTGAGCAACCATTATTAATAATAATTTCACCTTGGTTATTTTAGCCTTCGACCACATAAATCTGGTTGTTACAAGCACTTTACACCCTTATAAACAGGGTACCCTGTGAGCATGAAGCAGCAGTTATATGTCTTGGTCAAGACCTTAGTATTCCTTAATGTTATTTGTGGATTTTATGAACTGTTAAGAGTCTTTATAGCCAGTTTATGGTTTACTGAATGAATAGGATCCAAATGGGCAACTTCATACTTTCCAGCAACATGACAGGCTGTACAAGTGGACATACAGGGTCAACCAGGAACTCCAACTATAAGACAGTACCAGCTGCTGCTGTACGTACGTAATCTTATAGACTCATGAAATATCCAACCAGTCAGCAGGAGTTATTATTCCAGACGGCATTATCCTTTATCTTGGTCAGCTGCTATCTTTTATTCAGTTCTACGTCAACAGTAAAATTTTATGTGTGAAGAAGCATGAATATGGGTCATGCGTACAGCATAAAACGCACCATTTATTTCCAATCATGGTCACAGCAGGACCCACATGGCTCTGGCATTGTGTCTCCACTCGTAGCTATGCTGTACTCAACAGCAGGGGGTGAATAGAACATTTTCTGCGTGGATGTTTTAGCTGTGAAGAAGGGAAAGATTTAGCCTTAAGGGGTTCTTTCTGTTCTTTCATCTCTCCGGAATAAATGTGTCCAATTAGCTACAGGGATGTAGTTTTACAGACGTTTCTTTTGTGATCAAATACAAACGATTAAATATGGTTATGAGATTAGCATGTGCCCTATCAGATTGGCAGTCAGCCATCCTGTGTGTTTGTCCCCCATTTTGTTTGGGAGCTTGGTTACATACCCACTCGGCCCTAAAGAATGACTGTTAGGCCCTGAACATACATTGCTTTGTCACCCTGTTATGAAACGAGGCTGGATCTGTGGGCGCAAATTGTTTCCTCTCCGGTGGAGCTCTATGAGCAGGGTAAGCATGCCTTTGTGCCCCTGGCACTGCAGTGCTCTGAGACCTCATTTCAGCATACCTGGCCCTGCCACAATGGACAAGGGTCTGGAAGACGGAGAGGGAAATGAAAGAAACAAAAACAACGGTTCGTGCTTGAAGCTGTTCCCTTTTTTCAAATGCGCCAAGCCTCTTGTGAATGGCTGCCTGATGGGCACTGGTTGGTGATGCAGCATTATTTTCACTGGCCAAAAATGTAAACGTCTAAAACATCAGAACTCTTTTGTTCCTTGTGACCCTGTAGGCTAAATGTAGTACAAATGCCTTACCATGTTGTTTGATTTCTATCTTTGAATTTATAAATGATATGACGTATTGTATTACAAATCACATTATAATTATTTGCTTAATAGAGATTTTCTGGCACTGTATTCAGTGCTGGATTTCAGTATAGTCCAGAGAGGCTACCACAAACATTGACCTCACTAACGTTTTGGACTGACTTCCAAGCTCTTTCTTGTGCTACCACAGCTAGTGCACAGGTTGTCAAAAGCTGGAGCCTATCCCAGCACTCTTTGGACAGAAAGCAGGATACACCCTGGACAGGCCATCAGTCCATCATAGGGCAGACACATTCACTCTGACACCCAGGAGCAATTTAATATTTCCAGTTGAGCTGACTGCATGTGTTTGGAATATGAAAGGGAACCGAAACACACAGAGAAACCCATGCAGGCACAGAGCGGACTCCATACAGAAAGGTCCATAGTTATCTGGTATTCAGTCTTTAATTTTAGGTTATCCATAAAGGCAAATTGCAAAATACTGAAACACTCTGTAAACCTCCGTAAAGCACTGGCTAACCTGTTCTTGCACAATGTTCTTACCCGCTAGCCTGCCACTAAGAGAGGCTAGTGGGCCACCCTGCAGGGATCTGCAAGGAAGGCAGCTAACTACTAGGATTTTACAGCAGATGCGTGGGCATCTGAACAACTTTCTCGGACATAACCCCCCACCCCCTTGTGGGCGAAGCTCTGAATTTTTGCTGTGGATTACTGCCAAAGCTTCCAAACTCTAAAATGTAAGCAGTATGTTAACAGCCTTAGTGAAATCAGAGTCATGTCATAATTTCCAAATAATTGTTTAAACAAATTGCCATAGAACTGATTATTAGATTGTAAACGCATTTGTAAAAGCATTTATGAAACAAATTAATTTGAATGTCAATGGAACTGGATTTTGAGACATTTCTGTTGGTCCATTCCTCATTTAAATCTCATACAATGGCAGCTGCTGTGTTCAAATGATGCATAAAAATAAAAACTGACAAATATGGAACTACATGTTTTTCTTTGGACAACACTGCTATGGAATTATTTATTATTTGAGCTAATTTGTTGTTCAAGGTTATTGACCAAACACACCGCTCTCAATGCTGCCATTAACTGGCTTTGTCTCCCAGGCTTTTGTCTCAGCTGCTCATGGTTATTTTAAGAGGTTGACAAAGAGTAATGGGATGGTTCCCATGCCGGCTATAACCGGCTATGCCATGCTGGGGGTGTTAGGAAGAGGGACCACCCACTCACTGCTTGAGAAAATACAAAATGGTAACCAGAGCACACACATATATATAAGGTACAAGGTTATTCATGTTTAATAGTTTTTTTGTGGTGGTAGTAGTGTAGCTTTATTCCAAGGGCGAGTCATTTGAAGATTATATCTGATTAAAAGTAGACTGGGAACATGAGGGCACTTTTACTGTAGTGATCTTGGCTGCGTACTTATTTAGAAATGAGTGTTACTTTTAAATATCTCTGGGCAAAACAGAAAGTGTTGAATTGGAGTGATAAGTCTATTTAAATGTATGGTGATTTTTGGTGAACATAATATGATACATTTTCAATACAGGAGTAAGCAGTGAAAAAGAAATGCATACAAATATACTGTAAAAAAACAGCAATATGTGTTTTGCTTTTATTTTATTTGTTTACTTATTATTTCATTAATTGCATGTCTAATTGTCAACACATGGCCGCATCATCTGGTAAAAGCATATTTAATACAAATTAGCCATGTTCTTAAAAGCAACTGTACATGGTTTCAGTGAATGATTGTAAGTGTTTCTTACACTTTAAATTTGGGAACATGTGACCCAGATCAGATGCTTGTGGTTCAACATTTCTGTGGTTAAGTGTTACACACTCAGAACCTTTCATTACCAAATTAGATTAAACACAATTTCCTTTTTACATTCCAAACCATAAATGAATTTAAATATCCAATTAAGTGATAGGAATACCAAGAAGAGTTTTGTTTTGATATCTGTATATGGAATGTTCTGCTGAACAGAGTTGAAAGCATATTTTAGACTTTTGGCTGACTTGGACTTGGTTGAACATTAAATTTTGCCACCACCAAAACAATCATAACTGTTTCAGACAATTTTAGCTAACACAAAAACACTAACCAGTAAGGTTGGGTACCCAACTCGGGAACTGAATTATGTCGGTACTACTGAGTGCAGATTCACATTGCATCAATCAGTGCCAAAATTCAGTCAGGGCAGTGGTGAGTTACAAGCAGTCTTGAGTGTGATTACACTTTCCAGACTTGACACAGACAACGCTTAGCAGTACACAAATTGATTATGTAGTGGCTCATATTGCACAGGTAAATGCAGCATTCTTTAGCCTCCATGGGCTACGGGAATAGATGACCCACCACTGTACCACAACACTGAACACAGTGCCTCACCTGGGCTTGTGAGCTTGCTAACTGGACCCTAGAAGACTGCCAACATGTGGCATAGTCTGATGAGTCACAGTACTAATTGTTTCGGGCTGATGGTAGGGTTTGTGTGTAGTGCAGACCCCATGAAGCCATGGACTCCAGTTGTCAACAAGGCACTGTTCAGGCTGGTGGTGGTTTCATGCTGGTGTGTGTGGTATGTTCTCATGGCATGGGGCCTAAACATGTCACTGACTGGTGCTCGTTATATTTCACTGCTTGATGACCCTTTGCAGCCTTTCATGAGCTTCATGTACCCCCGCAATGATGGGATTTTCCAGCAGGGTAATGCACCATGCTCTTGGTTCCAAAATGTCCAGAAATTTTTTGAGGAGCATTCTGTGGAGTTTGCGCAACATGAGCCCAATCAAAACATTTCACAATCATGCTTCCTTCTGACTCCAAAACAATAATTCAAGTCATCTTGCCTGTGTTCAACCTCACTGTCAAGATAACACTTCACAACTTATACAGACCCTCTGAGGTAACGCCACTTCATAATCAATTTACTTACAGCTATCCCATGACTTGCTATGTTAGTGCATTTGTAATGTGAAATGCAGAGCTAACCATGGCAGCTAACCCAAAGAAACACCAGGTCAAACTATAAAAGACATCTTAAAGCTGAAGAGTACCAACTGCCTGAAAGCCAAATCTCCTGCAGCAGCTAAAGCTGCCAGCACTGAAGCAGTTGAACCCTTCCTGGATGACAAGTCTTTAAGAGAGGCATCGACAACTTCATTGACATGTTCAGATAACTAATTAGCTTGTTGGATAATTGTTGTTGGATAACTGGGCTATTTTGTGTTAGTTGATATTAACTTAAATTTTCACTAGTGTGAGTTAACACTGAGCCACAGGCAGCATTTACATTATTTGGGACTAACTGGGAACATTTCCTTGGATTTTTATTTCTGGCCTCTGGTGGGACAAACCTCTGTCGCGTTAACAATGAATGCATGTATTGGTAAGTAATGGAAATGGTATCTTTTGGAACGTCATCTGGGTGAGTGCAACTCTTCAAATGTATTGTGGGACTGTATTTGATATAAGTGGGAGTCAAGCAAGTGGTGTTGTACAAATAGTCCCAGTTATGATGCACATGCATTATCCAAGAAATACATATAGGTAGATGTAGACCAGAGCACAGTATTCTGCTATATATGAAGACAAAGCCAAATTATGCAATATGAAAGCTACTGCATACCGTGAAGTTCATGCAAGCTTGCAGAACAGGTTGTTTCTAGACTTCCCTATAGCCACCACTCCTTTCATATGCCCTTTGAAAGACATATGTTGGGTTGGGAGTGTGCTTCGGCATAGCTGCAGAAAAGCAAAGAAGCTAAGTCATACGACATAGTGTCTTTACTGGAGTTGGTGTTAGACACCTAGTTTTACAGTAAAGGCTCAATTTTGAAGGATTTTCAGTCAGCACCAGTTTCATTTACAACATTTAGTTTTGAGTAATGGTTAAATAGAGGCTAAATTAATTTGGGGCAAGAACCGATCACAGCCCAGGCAGGGAGAACCTCTGCAAGTTTCAGTAAAATGCCTTTGTTCCATACAATTTCATGCGTACACTATAGCGTACATTTGTTCTGAAAACTGTTCTCAAGTTGGGTAGGGCTTGTCTGTACAGAGGATGTTCTTTACCCCAGTGATGTGAGTCATAATAGGAGACGCTCTAAGATCTTATATGGGATTCAGAGAAGAGATATTGGGTTGTAGCTTGTTGGAAGATTAAGAACTTTATTATGGCAATGATGTTTGCTGTTCACCATGTCTATAGTTTGTGGAGACGATCCTAGTGTAGAACTGAGACAGCCAGTTTAAGGACCAATGTTATCACATCCTGCTGCCTTCTTGCATTTAAACCCTGGAGGGCTTTCGCTGGTTTAGTAATCTTGAAAGCCATAGGCTTTTCTATTGTAGATCCTTTGCAGTGTACCTTTTGCGCAATCACAACAGCTCTCCTGATGTTCTTTACTTGGGTCATCTTGGAGACAGGAAGTACATAGCTAGAAGAAGTTCAAGGGGTTTTCTGTTTGGCTCTGAGGCAATGCGTGAGGCTCCAATATTTCCTACTAGTGTGAGAAGAATCCAACTCTGCTACGGTTTCCTGCAGTTCTTTACAGCAAACTAAAGCTAGCAATTCAGTGAGATGGTTTACTACCCTGTGATCTCAACTTTCTACACCCAGGCATGAAGGCTGATAGCCTTGTGGAACTGCTGCATAGGCATGCTTGTAGATTCCTGCAAAAGTGATTGTATGCTTCATCTACAGTGTTGTGAAGTGATCTGGTGACAATGCTTCTCTACAGAGAGCAATGCATCAGCGTTCATGTCACACCTTCCGTCAGTACCCAGATTTGTCTGGGGGAACAAATGATCTTACTGGCAGACTAAATTCCAAGATAAGTCACCTGAAGGCAAAATCTGCTAATCCTAGTCAAAGTCTTTAGTCTAAAACAAGAATAACAAACAGCGCACATACCACATACCAGTAAGACCTGCCCTGCAAAACTAAATGTAGAAAGCCTATGAGTAGCTAAGCAAAGTCTCATCGAAAGCCTTGCGTTTCAGAATTCTATAGATAGCACTGGAAAAAACAATAAAACATGTATTATTTTCAAAATTTAAATGTAGAGGTTTGAACTCCACATAGAAAATACTTTTAAATGATGATTATTAATATTAATAATATTTAGCTCCTTAGTGCCTCAGGTTTGTATAGATCATAACTTCATCCTTGTAAATGTCTGTTGTAAATGTCTATGGCATTAATATTTATTTCTTTATTTAAATGTGGGATCACAGTTTGATCTAATTAGGTGGAACGGTTCAAAGCGTAGCATCCTGTAAACAGTTTGTTTGGCTGCGGTTGTGTGGGAGACTTGTTCATGTGAAGTGGCGAATGCAGGGCACCACGAATACCAGGGGTAGCAGTAAGAGAGACTTAAAACATGTAAATAGTTGGGACTATAGGCTCTAAAATGTGTGTTGATTGTGCCGTTCTGTGCTGAGCTGTGGGGCTCTTTAGTGGGGTAGAAGTACAATCATTGTGCCAACCGTCCTGTTGAAGCGTATGGCTATTTATGACCTGGCTGCTCTCCCAGCTGTTCAGGAGCGCTGGGCGGTGGTCTCCACTGCTGCCATGTTCAATAAAAGGACTTTTGTCTAATGCGCTATGTTTTCCATGTCTTTCTACTCTACTGCTGCCCTAAGGGTTGTCTTATGCTTTGAACCTAAAGACCAGGGAACCTAAACCTATGTTTTTTTACTAATTAGGCTCATCTTGTTCTTGCAGTAAACAGGTACAATGTGTACTCTTTGAACCATGTTCCAATGACCAATAAATCATCGATACATTTCATTGTATTTCTCTCTTCTTGATCTAAACTGGATGGTCCTAATCTTGGATAATGCTTCCCAAGCAATCAGCTATCCGCTTTATCTGTCTGCTTTTTTGTCTGGATATCTGAATTGGATTACATCTGTGCAGTACTTTTTCATCCTGTTACTGTTACATAAAAGGTGGATAATGATTTTAGTTCTGTATGAGTGGCGGAGCAGGCTATGAGTGTTGGACATAGAGCTGTCAATCAAGCTGCTCATTAGCTGCACTCACACAGTTCTCAGATAGGCCTGATCAGCATTTTTTAAGTCGTTCTATTGTATTTATATCTTTTATAACTGAAGTTCAGGATCATACAAATCATTTTAATATTTTACTCTGAGTTCTCTGGAATTATAAAGTCTCATAAACACTACTAACTTCAAGAACTCTAGTCTTTCTCTCTTTCCTTCTTTCTGTATTTGGTTTATTCTACAGACACAACTGCCAGGTTTCATATGACCAGAAGAAACCCATTTCAATAAAACCCTTCAAGCCAGGACCACCTCGAAGCCGTCCATGCTGCTTAGTGATTGTGCTTTTATGATGCATGAAATATGACACCAACTGATCTGCAATTGCATTGCCCGAATGTTAGGAGGGTAGTGTTTAGCAGTTTTCTAAGTGAACTAATTTGAAATAATGGTTCAAAAGCCACGAAGGAACTCTGTGCAGAGTTTTCAAACTAAATTGTTCCCAGAGAAATGTCATAACAGCCAACTTCGTGCTCTTCAGTGCTCTATGTGAATGAATGCTTTTGATATCAATGTAGGCCATCACTGATGCATGATAATGTATAATGACTGTCTATAAACTCTAACATTTTAGATGAAACCAGAATGACCACAGTGAATAGTCCTTGCTTTAAAAGGAATTTTACCATGTCAAGATTTTCATAAACAAAATGACGGTGAAAACAAAAACATGTTTATATGTGTCCGGTAAGACACAGTTGTTAACACAAAAAGTCATATGATAATTCCTTATGCAATGACAAATGCTTAGATTCCCGCAGCGGACAGTGTTTAATATATCACATTAGGCGTTTGCTGTGATTTTATACATCATCAATAAAATTATGCACAGGAAATATACAATCAATATGTAAGTCAATATGTAAATCAATAAACGTCAAATCCACAGTGTAATTCTAAGTAGTGGAATATTAAATGTGTAATGCTTTACCACCAACACTAGGTGGCACTGCTGCCCTGGCATATGGTTTTAATCCTTCCCTGCTCACAAATTGGAATCGCTTATACAATACATATTTTGCTATTTTATTTAGTAAAACATATACAGTGTAGATTTAAATAATGTAAGCGAAGTGCCACAATGGATTTTAGATCTTTTAATCAATATTTAATACAATCCGATTAGCAGTTATTAATATTGGTTATTAAATGCTAATGAAGTATCTACCTAAGTATCTATTTACAGTGATGTTTTGTCCAGGCATCCACCCTGATCACAGCTTTGCAAATATAAGTAATTCTGTATATATTTATTTTAGTATAACCTTGTCCTCATTCCCATATACGTTTCTCATTTTAACAGCGCTGACAGCTCTGAATTTGTGCATGTTCCTTTCAGGAAAAAAAAAAAACTTATGCTGAAACATCATAGCCATGATAGGAATGCAATAATAAACTTACCTAATTAATTGTAATTGGTAGAGCTAAATAGTTACTTCAGTCAAAAGATTCGACACATCTGAGGACATCATCCTACAGGGTGTTACTGCAAAATATGCTCAGACTGAAGCTGTCTGATAAGGATATGAGATTTTTTGTTTGTTTGTTTCCAGAATGTCAGTTTGGTCCATTAAAGATGGAGTAATGTTATTTATGTTGCAACTTTGGCTAAAAAAAGTTGTGGAAACTGTGTGCTCTGTTTTGTGTGTTCATTAGAGCTTTAGGTTTAGGTTTAGGTTTTTACTTCTGATAGTAAAAACACCCAGCACCCGATCCATAAATATAGGATATCTGATGCAGAATGCCAATACCAATTCCAACGCTATCCAACCAAACTAACCTACGTCCTAATATTTATATAATTACTGTCTGTTTGGCTTCACTAGATGGTATTTATTTGTTGAATTATGTGTATTAGATGCTTAAGAAAATCTGTTTTTGTTTGTTCATTATATATACTTAGTATTTACTGCAATACAGTATTAGTAATAAGAGCCATGTTTAACTTATGAGTTATTAAACTTATAAGTAAATTTAAAACATCTTTATTGTGCAAAACAGTTAAAAACAGAACTAAACAATATACACCCACTGGCCACTTGGTTAGGTACACCTCCTCGTATATACACTCATTACCCATTTTATCAGCTCTACTTACCATGCAGGTGCACTTTGAAGCCATTATTTGAGTGGTGGATCCAACACAGCAGTCATTAGTAAACTGATTTGAGACCCTAAAGTTATTTGTTTAATGTAAATGATGAGAGATTCATGAACTAACAGTCTGAATTTAGTTTTTTCTTAAGTGGACTTTTTCAGTTTATACATGCTTCCAAATCCTTCAAGACTATAGGATATCTTACCACAGCTATGCAGATGACACTCAGATCTACTTGGCTCTCTGCCCAAACAACTATGACCTCCTTAACTCACTTTGGAATTTATCTTCTCTCTCAAAGTAAGGCTAAGCGTTCTTTCTCTTTTATCTTAGACCAGATTGGTTTTGTTTAAACCTGACCTTGCGTGGACCAATCCAAGTGTTAAACCATGCCCCAACCTCAATTGGTCTGTGGAATCCAGCTGCTGATAACTGCTGTCATTTTAGCAGTGTGGTGAGACGACAGCAGCTTGGACGATGGCAGGACGATAAACTTATGCTGCCAGAATCACAGACCAGCTTCCAGCTTACAACAGTCCATTTAAGATTTAGATATCCCAAATATAACTAGTCCAGCCCGCTGATACACAACACTGCAGAGCAAGTAAACAAGGAGCTGATAAAAACAAACCTGCTTTTGAGAGTGTTTTCACAGTTTTACTTTGAAAGTAAAATTGTGGAAATGATGTAATATGTTCTGCATGAACCAAGGATTAAAAAAAGGTTAAAATACTCTATTATCAGTAACCCTTCCTGCCCCCCGGTCTCTTCTGAGGGTCTCTCATTTACCATATTTTGTGGGAACCCCTGTCTGCAAACAAAACTAGCCATCTAGGGTTGTCCTGTCAGAGAAAAGCAGGAAGGTACAGTGGGGGGCATATGCATGCATGTTAAATAACTGGGCTTTTTTCCACAGAAGTTGCTTATAAACTATTAAGCTTTGCAGTTTTGAGGGCGTGTTTTGCTGTTTAAAAAATCAAATCAAATCGCAACTCACAATCTACAATCTTAACAAACATGAAAAAAATGTAATTGTTACACCCCTAGAATGAACAAGTCAAACATGCAATGTGTTTGAAGAAACAGCAGGAGATTTATAGCTAGAAACAGCAAAATAAAATAAAATAAAATAAAATAAAATAAAATTGTTAGATATTGTGAGAGGACCAACGTAATATACTGTAGTAAAGGTTTGGTCCACAGTGTCTGAAACCCACCTGTATTGTATGCTAGTTACCAGCCTGGCAGAGGGAACGTTTACACATTTCACAGATGCAGCACATACAAGTAATAAGGGGAAACATATAAGCAGAAAGATGTAGTGTCCACTCCTACTGTAAGAAATGCCCAGGCCTTCCTTCTCAATGTTAGGTGTTAATAGTCTGAGAAGAAACATGAGTTCCGGATCAAACTTCATCCCATACAGCACCTTCAACAAGACTGACAAGAGATCAAGTCATCAAAATGGTTATTTCTTTACATTATGTTGACAATTGTAGTTCATTTTGGAATGCTTAAAGCTAAAAATCCTATTAATTGCACATTTAATAACAAAAAGCAAAATATAAAATAATCTGTTTAGATTTCTTTAAGTATGATCTCTTCATAGCATAAAATCTCTTGAATAAAATATGTTGAATGCATGTATTAATATTAGTAATATTTTTAGAGGGGCCTATAGGGGGCAGTAGAAGCTGTTTTCCTCCAGCTGCAATCTTCTCCAGGGTTCTGCACGTTCAGCATTTTCAATGAGACGTTACCAGAGCCAGTTTAAGGGTTGCCTGGCTACTTCCTATTTCTCATACTATATCAGAAACATGACTGCAAAATGCTAGTGGGTGCCTGTGAGAGAATCTTCAAAGAATGGCAGTGAATGGGTGTTTAAACATGTTTCCAGCCATTTGTCTGAGACAGTCCTCCAGTCCAGTAAAAGAATATATTTCATTTGGGAAGACTGTGGAAACCTTGCCACCCTTCTACAGAAACCAGGTCTGGGGCAGTAGGATGCTAACATTTCTGCTGCTGAGTGCTGATTGGCTGGAGAGCCGAATAACTCATAGGCTGAGTGAAGCAGTTCACGCTCACTAATGTCATGAACGTACATGAGATGAAAACTGATCACAAACTATGTGTTTACAAACTATGGTTTTTGCAGAAAAGCTCCATGGGAAGCTTATTCATTCAGGACTCATTCAGGGGGGCCCTCTAGCATTCGACAACTGAATCACTGAATTCTTCTCAAATTCTGCAAATTCTGTGATACTGCTTCGTCGTTCATATTGTCTGTCCCAAAGTGCTGACAATTATCAAGTGAAATGCAACTGTGACCAGTGCTCAGGTTTTGGTTTCACCATCTGCAGGTTGCCGTGAATTGAGGAAACTAACTGCTAACATCTGAAGCATCTAACATAAATCTAAATCTACTATGCTATGTACTATGACAACTGATTATTTAAGTAAAATGTGCAGCAGTGGTTACCACTGAGAGTAACCACTGCTGCACAGTAAGGACAGTAAGGGAGTGCATGTAACTGGTTACTGTACTTACGTAGTTTTTCTGTATACCTTTACTGAAGCATTTCTGTTTTGGGTGACTTTTTACTTTAACTCTACTACAGTTCAAACTCATATCTTACCTTTTACTCCACTACGTTATGCAAATCTGTTCTTCCTTTTGGCTTATGTGTGAATAAAAACGATACAACTAAAGAAGCGTGAAGCAAGCCTACCAGACAGGGTGTGGCGGTCACTTTGTTTTGAGCTTGTTTCGGCCTATTGGATAGAGCCGGAAACTGTTCTCCTTCAGTGTTCTGTGCTTACGATGATGCTAACAGACATCAGTGTCAGACTACCTAATCGCATTCTTTTAAAAGACTGGTGGACTGAGAGTGACACTAGAGTCTTTCCACCTAAACTGAGTTGATTAAGAGTCTTGTTCCAGAAATGATAACAGGACATTAGAGTCATAATAAATCATGCTACTTTTACTCTCCATACTTAAGTACACTTGGTGGTCTAAAGGGAGGAACTTCTACTTTTACTGGAGGACTATTTTACCCTGGGTATATCTGCTTTAACTCAACTACATGATTTGTGTACTTAGCCTACCACTGGTAACTCTGTTTGATTAGGCCTGAAAGTTTTCCAGCCTGAAGTTTCAAGCATATTTGTTCTACGCTTTTAAGACCTATGACATGATATAGTTACCAAATTCTCATCCAAAGCTCACTGTAGTATTCTGTGAAGTTCTTTGTTCTTATGGAAAATCACTGAACATTAACACCCCCAGCTCTGACAGTTACCACCCAGCATGCCCTAATGATTTGTGAAGAGGATGTAAGATGACACTTCAACTGACAGAAGGTCAAGAATGCATTGTGCTCAGATGGTGTTTTTTAATGTTCTCTTCTGAAGGTTTGTGCTGACCATCTCACGTCTGCATTCATGCAGGTCTTCCACAGGTCACTGGAGCTGCGTGAAGGACCTTCATGGTACAAACCCTCCACAACAACACTTGTGACCAAAAAGGAAATCAGCATTGGACTAAATGACTACATGCCCATTGCCCTGACCTATGCAGCCAGGGAATTCTTAGTGAGATTGGAACACATCTAAAGGATATCACGAACCACCTGCTAGACCCTCCACAGTTTGTTTATTGGGCCAGTAGATGGATGATGTAGCAAACTCTTTACTCTTTTACTCTTTACAACACCTTTGCATACTTTATTTATGAATGTGTGTGTGTTTGTGTGAATGTCTGCAAGAATGGATGTTTGCAGTGTGAAGCAAAGAAAGGATGTTTGCGGGTCAGAGTTCAAAGAAGGGTCGGCTCTCGCAAGGATAGAAGGCTACCGATCCCCCCCACTGTTTAAGCTGGCTTTTTTCCGGTAAACAGGTCATATGTGCTTTGTCATTATGGATATTTGCATTACTAATAAAAGCTGCATGTTAAACAGAAATGGTGATTTGCCTGTGCTGTCATTACTGAAATGCATTTCAAACCAGCAGCTATTAGATCTGAGCCTAAAAACGGCTCTATAGCAATGCTAATATCTCTAATAAACACCCCTATGGGATTCCAATAGTGTAGGTGCTAAGCTAACAGTGTTTCACATGTACATGAGTCATTAGAGATTAAATGAGGACATTTGAAGCTTGAAAAACATTCTGTTTTAGTTAAAGATGCAGTTTGTAAAAATTGTAGTGTAAAACGTTCCAAAATGAACTTAAATTATCAACAGAATATGAAGAAATAACAGCTTGACGGTGTCCCTGGCCCATCCTGTCTCATAACACCACTTAGCACCTGCAGGGGTGTGGTTAAACTAAGGCTCCACCTATGACCTAAAACTCTTTGTGTTTTGGGAGTGACAAGAAAACTTGGGACAACACATTTTCAATAGTTTTCAAAAGGTTTTTAACTTAAAAAATAATGTAATGATAGATCTTAAAACAATTTCAAATTATTTTCATGACTTGAAATCTAGGGCTTTGGGACATATAAATGATGGAAGATGTAGTTTATTATTATCTCATTTAACACTCTGGGTTTAAAGAGACAACCCTTGTAATTATCTAAGTACTAAATACTTAAGTTTTGTTTTACTTTGTTGTTTGTGATACTGCACTTTGAACTAATTTGGTAGCAGCCCATCTACGACGTGCACTTCAGCTCCGGAAAGTCCTAAACAATGGAATAGGTAGCTTGGCTGTTTTAAACTAGATGTAATGGAAGGAATATCCTGACTGGACATTTTTTGAGTTTGGAATGAACTTTATTCTTTACACAACTTGTAAATTCTTTACAACTTGAAATGAAAAAAGAGTATTATTCTAATACTTTACTATACAAAAGGCATGAAGAAGAATGAACTAAATATTACAGACATGTGTTTTTCATTCATTTCATTTCTTTATTTTTTATTGTTTAACAAGAATCATTAGGCCAGTAAAAGCCCTGAAGGATCCAGCCTGCTGATTGAAGTACCAATTACTGAACACTAAGCCTAAGCCCATTAAACATGGGCAAAATGGAACAAGACAATCATATATCAGCAAAATATATAAAAATAATAAACCATAGGTCTCAATGCATGAAGGAAAGGGAGTGGGGTTGTGGAGTGCATTACTGTGGCACTCAAATAGTGTTCTGGATTGTTTAGTAAAGACTGAACTGTGTCGATGCAGGAGTCCTAGTTGCTGTGGTGAGAGATAGGAATGCCAGTTCTCCATAAGCTTTGAGGTCCTTTGCCTTACTAACATTTCCTCTTTGACCAGAGAAATGCCTCCTCCGGTCTACAGATCACATTAACATCCATTGTAAAACCCTCAGTAAACAGTTGGTTCGTAAAGAATTTGTCATTGTAAACCTACACCCAACAAACGAGAACTGTGTTCTGGATTCCAGTGGCTTGACGCAATATGCTGAACTTTCCAAGGAAGTTATAGGACAGAGACAAATGAACGCCTTTTAAGAAGTTTGTGAAATGTTGTTTTCCGGCTGTACTGTAAACAAGTTGTATAGAATTTATACAAACCGTGATGGTTAGACGAACTAAACTCTCAAAGATTAATGATTAGAGCTAACGGTAAATTGAGCACCGCCTCTTTCTGTAATCAGTCTAATCATTCCTGTGGAATGAGACTCAAATAAGAAACCACAAGATGTCTCTTTCTTCTCTCTTCCCTTTAAGTCTCCCATGGAAACCTTGCAGGTAGATTCTGTTTACAGAAAGATTCAGGAATAAGATGGTTTGTTTAAGAAACCCTCGCTTCCTGCTTGAGCTCCAGGCACTCTGGTCTGCTTGAAATGCTTAATCTGGCGGATGGAGCATCCTGCTTCCTGGATGTTCTTGGCACATAAATCCAGACCATGGATACGCTCCCTTCTTCAGAAAGCAACCTCCCACAGACAATGACCCCACCACCTTACAAAACGGGGTAGGTATGACAACCAGATGAAACAAAATCTCCCTTCAGAAATGTGTATATGAATCTGGTGCTGGTAGTAATACAGCAGTTTTTATTTATTTACACATTATTTATTTGTTTTTGACACTTCAAATATTTATCGAAAACAGACAAAACACAATATTTCTCTCCTCAGTTTCAGATGTAATAATTCTAAGCATTACCACAAAACAGTAGTCTTTGACGTATTGACATGCTCAAGGCTTGGGGAGTATATGTAGACATGCACACACGTAGGGCGTTGATAAGAGACTTATCAGATACTCATTCCTTGTAAATATTGTAAGTATTGTCAAGTTTTTATTTATTTATTTATTTGCTTATTTATTTAGCCTAAGAATTTCATGTCAAGCACAACTAATGTCTTTTACCCAATAAAAAACCACATCATTTAGACACCGACGTATGTGCCATTGTAGAAGAAAGGCTCGTCTGAGACACAGTGACCTACAACCTCTGGAGTCCATCTCTGAACTTTTGGTTTGCCCTCCTTGTCTGGTCGCACGATGACTGTGCTGCGTGACGATAGCGAGGGGTCCTCGTTGAAAAAATTGAAGGGCCGAAGGAAGAAGCCTACGGCGTTTCCAGGTGTTGCTGTGTTGGGAATGTCTTCAGAGTGAGGGATATGTAAGAAACCCACTGTGACCCAGGCAACCAAATCCTGCAAAGAAGCATACAGCTGCATTAAAATCCTTTGTTTCTACAACGGACATCTGCTTGTGTTTAATAGGGATCAGTTAAAAAAGGAAAACATCAGAAAAGAACATTTTAAGACAATAGATAAGCCTCTTTTGTATAGTCTTACGACAGAGGATGTATTGCGTTTCACCTATGCGTACCTGGTTCACAATGTTTTCATTGTTGCGGATGTAGTCCTCAAATGACACCACAGGCTCCCATGGGTCATTCTGGGTGTACATGCTACTGCTGGTGGCCTCGGTGTCCTTGTGTCTGGTTACAGCCAAGGGATATCTACAGTTGGCAAAGAGAACATAATTAAAGCATCACAGAATTATGTATTACCTTCTACTCATCTATCCATCTACCCATCTTTCTATGTATCTATCTATCTATCTATCTATCTATCTGAAGTCAACAGTATTAAAGCAACGATATGTAGGATTTGGGGGATTTGGACCTCTATGGTGAAAATGTGTAACTGCACACAACGTGCAGAAGAACATTTTCTATTGTCTGTTGTGCTTTGAACACTCACATCTGTGTGTGTGTGTTGAAGGATTTTTCAAAGAGAACTCAAAACGTGGTGGAGATGTGTCTTCTGAGATAGAAGTGAACGATCTACTATTTTCATCATATCCTCATCAGTATAACGTTGATTTTGCTTTTGAGACCTAAAGATTAAGCTGGACCTTCTTTTTGAGACTGTCCATGTTTACAGATGTATGACGTGGACTTTTAAAAACTTCAGGCTTTGCAGGGTAACAGGCAACAGCACAAACGCACACCATATTTTTATGTTCCTTTAACTCCATGCTCAGTAATGCAACGTCCTTCTTCCAGTTTTAATGAAACACATTATGTAGTGCTGTTTTAATGGGGTGTTTATCTGCTGTTTCTGCAGTAACAGCCTCCACGCTTCTGTGAATGCCTTACACTAGATGGCGGAACTTTGCTGTTAGGATTTGATTGCAAAAGCGGGCACCAAGTGTTGTTAGTTCTGGATGATGAACAACACTCCAACTCATTCCAAAGATTTTTGATGGTGCTGGGCTGCTTTATAGCTCTCTAGTTGATGCTTGACATTGGGCATGACAGCTGCTCCAGACATATCCCATTCTGTTGTCAGTGTTTTTGTGTGGAGATTATTCAAGCTGTGAGTGTGCAACTGAACACCTGTGTCAACATTTGAACATATGTTGGGTATGAAGTTTGCTCACCTTGCAGGCAGGTAATTATACCTGTTTAAAGAACTTGTTTCTGACATTTGAGTGACCTTTCTGAAGTGATCATACCTTGTCCATGGAATGCCGTTCTCCTCTCTCCAGCCTCGAGGCAGTACACTGTGGGCGTGTGAATTGAACTGAATACGATAACCCTTCTGGTGCCCCCACTTGTTCTTCTGATTGGGGTTATAGAAGTTTAAATAGCGAGGGAACTTTTTGCCAAAGCGGAAGGCAGCACTGCGCTCTGTTTCATATTGTGTCCTGTGAAGAATGGATTGTTTGATGGTGTGTTTGTGACTCCAAGGATTGGTGAAGTTGACATATTTGAGTTCTAGTGACTCAAAGCTGTTGTCTCTTCCTGAACAAGGGAAAGAGAATACTCATAATTAAACATCTGAGATGCTGTATTCATAAATCAATAAACAAATAAATAGTGTATATAATCAGAATTAGGTCTAATTGTCTACAGATAAATGAAGCCTGGGCTTCAGCTCTGTTACAGTAGGGAAACTTTAATGGAAATTTCTAGCTAGTTTTGAGCTAGTCTCTGTACTGAGATCAGTTTCAGCTCTGTGTGAAAGCTTAGAAAGTATTGTTGTGTTTGGTACTAAAGGCAATTGCTTTAGAAACTTTCATCTTGTTTCTTAGTTTCTTAATGAGACTGAATTTCAAGCTTACCTGCAATGTCAAGGTCTACTTTGTAATGAACAAGATGTGTGTGCAAATTTCCAAGAACGTAGTTGTAAACCCTGGTTCCATAGTTCAATCCATTTTCTGTGAAGAATGTAGCATGGATGTACCCAGTGGCGCTAACCCGAGACTCCACTACACCGTTCTGATAAAAGTGGAAGTCCCAGATGTAATCGTAGTTGTAGACAGTAGATGTGGTTCTGATCACTAGAACATGGTTCTCAAGGCCCGCAAAGAAATTGTAGCCACCTTGGAAGTTACTATTGAAGTGCCTCCTGAGGGGTGAGCCTGTAGTCATCTCAAAGATGCAGAGTGCATTCCTATACCGCACCGGCTTGTCAGTGTCATAGAAATGATACACGTCCACAAAGGTAGCAATTTCAGGACAGTCAATACCTGGAGCAAGCTCATAATCAGAGGTCCCCATGGCCCAGCCGGCATCTATGTATTTTGTTTGCATTGCAGCTGGTGTGTCTCCTGCGTAGAACGCGATGGCTTCTTGCAGACTAATCTCATAGGCAACCCTCTCGCCGTTAAAGCGAAGGTCAAAAATCTGAAGGCCAGCGGAGGAGCGGACACGGTATGCAAATGACCATCCTGCATATTCCACAAAATTTCCGTCTACTCGGTATCTGTGGCCTTGAGGCTCCACAAACTTTGGCCCATGGATGTTTGTGTGTGTATTGCTATGGCCACGAGGAATGAAAGTGGAGTATAGGTCTTGCTCATCATGTTCTGGCAGCTTGAGTTTAGAAATCGTTCCCATCTCATACTTCTCCAACAGCTCGTCCACGCTGTCAAAGTACTGACCGTTATACCACACTTTCTCTACAGTCCACTTCTCTGGATCCAGATCTTTGTGGTTGATAAGAACCTCAAACCCCACAGGGTGTATGAAGTATCCCTCCACAAACTTCTGCAGCATGAGCCATGTTCGTCTTTCTCCTGGTTCCAGTCCGCGTGGAGCTATGTCTGAGAAGGTCAGGCACCGGTCAGTGCAGTTTGAAAAAGTGAAACCTGTGCTCTCCTGCAGAATCTTGTTCACCTTCTTGGAGATCTTTTCCAAGATGGCATCAACGTGCCCATATTCTACAGAAGAGATTGGACGTGACTCGAAGCGGATGGGTCGCTCGCCTTTGAAGGTCTTGAGTTGATAAGAGTCTGGGAAAGGCAGAGGGCCAACAATGTACTCGGTCACATTAGGTTGGACCTGGTTGGCGAACTGCACCACAACACGAGCCTGACGTGGTGGTTTGGCCTGGCCTCTGTCTAGTGCACGGAGTGCCTCGTGCTTTCGAGGAACATGAAGCTCAACGAGAAGGATGCTGTTCTTCTTGAGGGACTTATCTTTGGCCGAAATAAGCCCCAACTCACTGCAGGAGTGGAGGTAGTCTCTCACGGTGCGCATCTCGTGAGGGGTGAGATCCGCAAACATGGAGGCTCCATGATGAGCCCATTCCCGTTCTCTAGACGTAGCAGCATGAGAGACAAGTGCAGCTAGGAGTAGCACCGAAGACAGCCACATGTCTACCCCTGCATGAAAACAAAAGCTAAAAAGAAAATAAAACTTGTCACTCAAAAGTCAACCAACTTGGACATTTGAGCAATAAGACCAGTGTCCATAAACTTGCCCGCATGCATAGACATGACCTTTTCACTATGCTTGTGTAGGCCAAAAAGCCATAAAAGTTAGATGGGGGGGAGAAAAGCTCTAGCAACACTCACAGTTCACCCTTACCCTCAGCCTTCTTACCCTTTTTGTCTGGCTCTCGTCTTCAAATGGGAAAGAAAAAGTCCAACCAAAATGCTGACTTTAGATAACTACTCCTTTGGGAATCCCATTTTTCTTTCAATGCCATAAAGTTGCTGTGTGCCTGCCAAGTACTGTCTATGCATTCATACAGTATGCATTCCCTCAAGGCCAGTAACTCTGTGGTTCAAGATCCATTGAGCAGACCTTTCAACAATAATTTCTCTTTTTTTTTTTTTTTTACCTCTGCTCATATGTAGGGTGCCTTTACCTCCTCGAGTGCTGCAGGCTAAGTTGTTTAATGGCTCTCAAGTGAATAAGTGAGTCATTTCTCACTTTCTCAGTGGAGCACTTTTGTAGCACCATTATGTAACCCCTTTTATATAAGACTCTTTTAGTGGCCCTACATTTGAGACATAATAGCTTGACATGCCAGGTTGAACAATGCAGTTTTTAAAAGGGAAAAACGCTGAATGCACTTACCCTATTATGCCTGTACCCAACTCTTGAGGGCTGCTCTGTTTTCTGAGTGTGTCAGTTCAGCAGCTGAAATCTGTTTACTCAGTCCAGTCCAAGCAGATGTAGCCTTTCCTCTACAGTCCTACCAGAAGGAAAGCAATATATGAAATGAACTCTTCTGTTCTGGCGTTGCTGCTTTTATCAGCCACCCACTTCTCAACACTTGCAACGGATTGGCCAGTGACGGATCATAAAACTGTCGAAACAAAGGTTGGATGTAGATGATTACAGGTTTGCCTTTGGCTGGAAAATCTTTCAGTGAAAAATAAGCATCCATGATCTTTTCTAAAGCTACCTTACTACATTGCACAGTGTCAGGTTTTGGTTTTTCATGAAAGACAAATATTTATTCATGAGTAAAATAGGCAGTATATAATGTATACATGGCTAATATACTACGTTAAGGTAGGTATTTGTCAGAAATGTGTACTAGAAGTACTTTTTGCCATGTGAAATGAGAGTTTGTTATAACGTCACACAGAGGAGTATAATATATAAATTACTGCAATTTAATATCTCCCTGCAATGCATGTCCTGGCCTTGTATGAGATAGGGGTTCCCAATTGCACATCCAGTTGCCTAAATATCAGAAATATCTGAAACAGTATTCATTTTTATTTTTAGTTTTCCATTTTGATTTTTGATTGCATATTAGTTCCAGTTTATCTTTAGCATACATTAATAGTTTGTTAGTCTTAAAAGTCTGAAAAAGTAACACTTTTAAGACTGAAAGTAACAATTATAGTTTAGCTTTTATTTACTTTCAGTTTTAAAGATAGAATAAAATTACAGTAGCATATGGATTGAGCTCAGCTTCCCTCAAGCTTTCCATATAGGCTCCCAAATCCTCTCTTAAACTCTCATTTCCACACTATATAAAAAAGAAACATTAAAAGTTTTGTCTCAGTAATTCCATTTTGTTTTAGCTTGTTTTGCAGTGGATATTACAGTGGTCATGTTGTTTTTGAAAAAGACACACTTATTTGTATTATTACTTTATTTTTTGTTAACAAGCACATTATTTTTCACTGCCAGTTCTTGTTTTAGAAATTAGTTTTAGTTTGCTATAATAGCCCTGATCTGAGCGTGGGCTTTTTGTAACCATACTCTATTTAAGGAAAGAGGTTTTTAAGTTTTAGCCATCTAGAAGATAGATAATATTTCAAAAATTTGTTCAGGAACTTGAAGATATTGACCATCACTGTGTTAAATCGTCATTTGTTTTGCATGCCACTACTCACAGTTTTCCATCTCAAGATATTTTACAATTTTTCCCCTAATTACCAATGAAATTTAGATAGTTAGATAGCTAGGTGGTCATAAATACATTACAAAAGTATGAGGACAACCAAATATCAAATCCAAAGGTGCTTGTTCCATGTCTTATTCCAAATCTCTGGACATGAATCTCTAGACATGTCCTCCAATTGCATGCCTCTCAGATGCCAGGTCTGTGAATCCCCCGCCATTTAAAAAACACCAGCCAGGCTTACAAGTAGGTCCATACCTTTTACAGAGGAACTGCACTGCGTCTATGACCAAAAGTGAAAAAAAGAATAGGCATTCGGGTTCTACAAAGAACATAAAGTTGACAAGAAACGGAAACTGTACACAACCCTGGAAAGAGCTAGACCAAATGCGGAGATTAAAAAAAGACAATTGAACAAAACAACCTTACAGCGAGGTGACGGAATCCTGTTGGAAGTTGAGTGAATAGATCTTCTGAGGAGCCAGGTCACTCAATTCAGGCTTGACTGCCTAATTCCTATTTTAAATCCGAGAAAACGGAGACAAACAGGGGCAAGACAAGACAGGACGTGACAGGTACTATTATTAGTTTCGGTACTACACACTAAGGTAGAAAACTTTGATAAGTAAAAAATGTTTGTTGCATAACCGGAATTAGCAGCTTTGATTCCATAATCACTGGGCTGGGCTGTTCAGCTGTATTATTATTTTCCTTCCATTTATGTTTATTCTTTGGTCATACCTGTGACAGGATGCAGTGATGTGGAATCAGGCTACAGGAAGTTGTAGGTATGAAAGCAGCAAGGTTTGTGCCTTCCCCTCCACTCAAAGCTAGTGATACTGGTCAGGCTACATGCCCCCTGGCTCTTCCCTATTGACACACTTTATTAAATAAACGCCCCTGAAATCCCTCCACTAAAGCATTTCTTTATAGGATTAGACCTGCACAAACAACTCTTCAGCAAAAAGATCTGGGTCTAACCCTTCTACCCTCCCACCACCTCCTCTCACTGACCACTGTGCATTGTCATCAGCAGACGAACAGCTAATGGCTGACCTTACAGCTGTGGCTCCATGACTTGTCCTCCAATTGCATGCCTCTCAGATGCCACTACAGGTCTGTGAATCCCCTGCCATTTAAAAAACACCAGCCAGGCTTACAAGTAGGTCCATACCCTTTACAGAGGAACTGGACTGCGTCTATGACCAAAAGTGAAAAAAGGAATTCGGGTTCTACAAAGAACATAAAGTTGACCAGAAACGGAAACTGTACACAACCCTGGAAAGAGCTAGACCAAATGCGGAGATTAAAATAAGACAATTGAACAAAACAACCTTACAGCGAGGTGGCGGAATCCTGTTGGAAGTTGAATGAAAAGATCTTCTGAGGAGCCAGGTAACTCGATTCAAGCTTGACTGCCTAATTCCTATTTTAAAACATCACCTGACATTTGCACTGGATTTTAAATCTGCACATGACATTTCTGAATTCTTTCTGTGAAAGTTAAAGGTGCGTCAACAGGTTGTAAATGACTTAATTGTGACTTACAAGAGTGATGAAAGAAATTAGCAACATCTTTATGTTACATGTTACTCATGTGATATCAGCAGCATGTGGAACAGACTTAATAACAGTAAACTGGATTAAATGGGGATAAATGTGAGTATGTACTTGTGCTTAATGGGGGCGAGGGGGTTCGATGGGTTGTCATTTTGTGTCTGTTTTAAAAAAGCTTTGATGTTTTGAAGGAAATGAGTCCTGACAACTTGCATGTTGTGGGACTTCCTGTTTCCTTGCAACAGCAATGATGTAGAAGCACAAACAAAAATGGTCTATATCCAAGAATGCTTCACTTCACATAGTTTTCCCTTTCACTTTACCAAGGAAACTGAATCACCAAGAGACATTATGAAGGCATTGATTGTGTCTTTGTTTGGGCTGCGTCTCGTCATGGGAATAGGGTAAGCATCTATTCACACGAAGCCCAACATGTACCCACAAGCTCATTCATAATAGTGGCACACTTCAATATGCACATATTAGTGCAGAATTTCAATTTATTTGCTGAGTTTAACACATCGAGAGAAAACATGAAAAGTACCACATTTTAAGTTTTTCCAATATTATATATAATATTCTATATTAAATTCAGACAATCATTCACAAATTCACAAAGTTATTTTATTTAGGAAAATGATCTTACTCCACTGGGAGATAATTTTGCCTCGATCTTGCTTTGGAAAATAATATGTTAACAAATAAGATGTAATGCTAACAAATAAGTTGATTGATCTGATACTTCTACAACAGCTTCATAATGATACTGAGATAATTGAGATATATTGACTAGATTTAAGAAAATGTAACATTTTAAAAAGTTGAAAAAATAAGTTTTGCAGTGTGCCTGTGTCTGTTGTCCACATTCAATGGGCACATAATGCAAAGTTTAGGTGCGGAGAAGAGACACTGTTAGAAGTTCAACCAAAAGGAGAAAACTGAGTCACTGAAGAGCCATCTAGAAAAAGGTGTGATACTGATGACCCCACAATATTTCTGACCCAGTAAATAAACAGCAGGATAAAAAAGTACACAGGTACAAAAGTATTTTATATAATATATTAAAAAAAAAAAAAAAAATTGGCCTCATGCATTTAAATTAACTTCTGTTTTAAATTTGTGCTCTTAAGTGTGTGTAGATTCTCATCTTACATAACGGAACAAATCCCAAAAAAGAAAATGTCCCAAATAAGTGAATGTCAGGATTGTGAAAACTGTGTAAGTGGAATTTAAGAAGAAATGTCTTCCTAAGAATGGTGGTGAATGAGGCCCATTGATCACAAGGTGCCTTTGTGACATGTGTGAATGTGTGGATTCCGCATAGAACATCACAATGATTGTGCGAGTGATTCTTATGTTAACAGAAGGAAGACTGTTGACCGTGTGGCGGGATAGTTTTGTAAAAAGGTGAATGTGCTGAAAATGGATTTGGTGTGAGGCATGATGAGGCATGTTTTAAGTTTAAACTAAAATTTGCTACTTGGTACTTAAATTTTTATGTTTTGGATTCACACTTAAGGTTATGGGCTTGACTACAGTGAATTTAAGTGTTGCTCTGTAATTTATAAATCATGTGAAATCTCTATTTATTTATTTGCAATACACAAATCTCAGCACCCCAAAGTCGATTAGCTTTGGGAATAATGCAAGAGGACTGAGCAGTTGAAGTAGAAGTTTGTGATATTGGTTCAATATGTAGATACAGCAGTAGATGTAGTAGATACAGCAGCTTGCTCAACTTACATACAAAACATGCTTAACTTTGCACTTCTCCTTTTTTTTTTAAATGCCTTATATTCCAGGTGTTTTTCTTTTAAGTCCCCTCATAGCAAATGTTAAAGTCAAGTGTAAAAACTGCTGTGACAGACTGTACTTTCCACAGTGCTGATAGATTTTGCCAGTGCTAGAACCCTAACGTCTTCTTTTGAATGTTAGTCACTGGTGTGAACACTCCGTGGAGGACAAAGTGGAGAGCATAGTCACTCCCCGCTTGCAGCTTGAAGTGGAGTGCTCTGCAGTGTACCAATACAACATGCAAGGCTGGAGGCTGGATGTGGAAAGAATGCGCCATACACATGGGGGTGACGATGGCATTGCCCTGTATTACAAAAGACAAGGTCCCAAGGCTTCCTGCTATCTATTCAAGTGAGGAAACTGACAATGTTTACCATTATGCACATTCTTTGGTCATTTGACCATTTTTACACAGTTGTATGCTAAAGATTTTGCACTAAATAGCATGTTTTGTTGATTTTGAAGTTAAGAAGATAAGTGAAGATAAGTTAACACATCCTCTACAGAGAGAGCTGAAATATGGCATTTTTCTGCAAACAGAATAGTGCAGTTGTAATACAACCCCAATTGGGATGCTGTGTAGAATGTAAATGAATGTAAATAAAAACAGAATGCAATGATTTGCAAATCTCATAGACCCACATTTTACTCATAATAGAACACAGAGCATGTATCAGATGTTGAAAGTGAGACATTTTACCATTTCATGGAAATCGTTAACTCATTTAAAACTAGAGGAGCACCACATCCATCAACTTGCTGAATTTAACGCATTGGATATTGCGTACGTTGTAGGCCTGCAAACGTTGTGACTGAGCGAGTGAATAAGACCATACGAGCCTGCTGTGAGGGCTGGGCTGGTCCTCATTGCTCACAGGGTAAGAGACCATGTTTAACAGTTTTACAGTTTTTATTATCCAGCATTCTGTAAAATCGTCATATGACATATTGGCCTGCTCATTGCCTTGTAAAAAGTATTTTCTGCCCTACAAATTATACATCAAAATGTTTTTCGGTTGTTTCTACACTACAAAAGTGGGGCAGGATAGAAGATCATTTAAAGGGTTTTTGAACTGATGACAAAAATATGCTTTGTTTGGTTCATCTGAACTGTTATTATTAATGTTTCTCAATATAAAGACATATGCAAAGTCATAACACAGTACTGAAATTACATATTTTTTGTATGATGTATGTTTTTCCTTATTTACTTGTCCCTGTGTCTCTTTCTAGGAGTGAGTGTTAGGGGTCTGTGTTTCTCGACGTGGAACTGTGAGGAGTTTCCTGGGGTTCAGAACTCCTCTCTGATGTCTCTTGAGCAGTGCTGTGGTAGCCTGTGGGGTCTAAGTTGGAAAAATGCTTCTGATCAGACATGCCTTTCTTGCTCCTACACACTCTTGCCAGGTGCGTGGGTGCTACCAGTATTAACTAATCTCTTAAGATTAGACATTTCTCATTTTACTGATTAGATCCAGCACACAAAGTGTGAAATGCAGGCAGCCCTAGGGGCTTTAAGCCTGCTTAATTGACTTTTCAGGCTCCCTGAAGGCATCAGAATCAAAATTTTTGAGGAGTCTAAATGGTCAGTGTATTTTACACCTTAGTTCTGGATCTAAATTAGAGTTTTCAAATGAGAGAGTCAAAGACGAGTGGAATGAACTTAAACATGTTGTGGAGCTATCTAGGCATTCTGGATTAGGGAGAAAAATATGAGATACAAGGCCGTTTTATCTTCAAAAGTCATTTTGATGTTTTGGTCCGCTGTTACTCAACTACCAAATACATATATATGGCAAGTCCTTCATGAAACATGTAATGAAGTTTATTACAGCAACAGTGGCAGCTTGCAGCTGCTGTTGAAGCTAAGTGCTGCTGCAGTAAGTGAGTTGGCGATTGGCAAGAAATCCCATATTACCAACAGTCTACTGGCAGTCTGGGCTGATGGGGTGGACAGTTTAGCCAGTAATGTACTAATACACAAGTTTGGCTCACATGCTTTTTGGAAGAAAGCTCCTTTCTTGCAAAGTATTAAAAAAGAAGAGGCTTTTATCCTTCTGCTTCAAACTGTGAATCACTAGGTAGAAAATTTGACTTTGATAACTTGATTACTTTTATAACAATAATGAATTTCTCAAAAGTTTAACTTTAAAGTCAGAATAACGACCAAGTGAAAAAACATGAGCTATTAGTATCAAGAAAATATTTGATTATTTGAACATAGTAAGTTTTGTTCTACTTGTTCTACTTGTTTATGAGCAAATGAGACGTTATTTTGACATGATATATCCGATTTTTCAATTGGTAAGATGAGGTGAACTTTTTACTGATTACTTTTTAAATCCCTGTTTGAATTTACTGCTCACACTCAGGTATTCTGGGGCTGTGTGATTTTGAATGTTACCTCTTAGCGGTGTACAGTGCATCAAATAATGACTCTGGCTTTGCTGTCTCAGTGCACAGAAGCCACTGCTCACACAAATAACTGAGTGCCAAAAACTTTCAATATGTGCTATTAGTAATATTTTTAACAATACAACAACGGAAGTAGAAGTTTAAAATATAGTTTTTCTAAAACTTTACTTGCTTTTAGGTTTTGCTTTTCCTTCATCAGACTAAAAATACTGTGTTTAGTAGTCGTTTCTCTCTGAGAAGACACAGGGGCAGCCATGTTAGCGCTGAAAAAAATAACATACAGTCAATAGCTGCTATTAATTTTGGTAAATCAGTACGGGCGCTTCACCTCTTAAAAATGAGATCACATAAAATCATGCAGCCCTTTTGGTTTCTCCTGTCTTCTTTAGAACCACAACTATTCCATGGCATCTTTACCTAATAGATTTGATTCATTTTTGACTTCATTTGTAAGCTTTATAATAATTATTAATCACTATTTTTTTCAAATGACAAAGTTAAAGTTGAAGTTAAGGCAAGTAGATAACGATGCCATGGAACAGTGGCAAATTGGAGTACAAATCTCTTTGAAGTATTTTGCACTTTAAGAAGGAAGCTCCTATAAAGGCATATAAGCTCCTATAAACGCTATGTAGTAATTGTGACAGTCACTTTTTAAAGGTAAAATAAAGTTTGCAAAAGCAGAAAATGTTTGAAAATTTGCACCTATAATTGCTTGTTGCTAAAGCACTAATGAGACAAAATATTTCATACACACTGTCCACAATCAGTATTGATCATCAGGAGAGTCGTTTTTGGCTGTTATACATACATTAGGATGGTACTTCCTGGTTCTTTGTCAGGCTTCTCTAAAGAAGCGATGCTGTCTTTATTAATGATGATGATTTAAAGAAAATGACTGAATGTTTTACAGATTGTCAGGAACCATTATTGCTAAATCAATGCTTCCTTACCTGGTCATCAGTGCAGTTTTCACTCATTGCTAATGAGCTAGTACATTGAGGCCTTTGCTCACTGTAAAATATGACTAGTGATTGTTTTGTGTTTGTTCTGTGTCTCCTCTCCAGACTCTCAGTCCTTGCCCCTGCTTCGTGGGGGTATCCTTGGAGGGCTTAGAGACCCCAAGTCCTCTGCGACCTGCATGAGCTGGGGTGGAGCACATTATCGTTCCTTCGACAGGAAGCACTTCCATTTCCAGGGCAGCTGTACCTACGTGCTGGCCTCCTCCACCGACGGCACCTGGGCTGTCTACATCAGCACTGTGTGTGATGGCAGAGGGCACTGCAGTAAGGTACAGCCCATTCACATGCTACCAGTCATGTTACGCTGCATTGGCCCTCAACACTTTTTTTAGCATCTGATATGATTAACATAGTAATTGAATGTAGAAACTGCCAAGGTACATGCTATATTATTACAAAGCTCATTCTCTAAACATACTGTAACAAATCCCAGATAACATCCAGTGTCATCCAGAAGGGGTACTGTAGTCAAAGTGGCCCCCACACGCCCCACTTACACCAGTCATTCTGTTTGGCAAATAATATAAAAAATAATAAGAAATTAAAAATAAATATCAACTTTATACATTATAATAGGTATCATCTTTATATATTATGCAAAAGTCGGTTTACAGCAAATGAATTTTCATTATTATTATTATTATTATTATTATTATTATTATTATTATTATTATTTTGTTTGTTTTTATGCTGGCTGTATTTAAACAGCAAATTTGTACTATTTTGTACAAAGCTTGTGCAAAGCAAAGCAGTAATTAGTAAATTCTGTTTGACTGTATTAAACTGAAACCAGTACAGAATGAAGATATTATTTGATATGTGTAATTTTTGTAAATATGCATTTAAAAAAAATGAAGTCTTTCACAGTCCAAGCATGACTGCATCAATTATTTAAGATATTTTCACAGTTCTTAGTCTTAAATTGCTTTTTCCGCAATGTGTTGCAGGCATGAATTTCAGAATGAGTGTATATTTATAAAAGGCAATGGCGTTGATGCGGTAACAATACTACATATCTGGTCTTTGTACTGCTTTGAACTACCAAGGTTCTATTGTCGTTACAGAAGTTATTATGTTATTATTATGTTATTATGAATATATCTTTCTGGCTGTTTAAATAAAGCTGTATTTGTATTTTTAGGCACTGCGGATGATGATGGGGCTTGACCTAGTGTCTGTTCATAAAAGCAACATGTCACTCAATGGCCTCATTTTACCACAGGGTGAACCTGTCTTTCAAAACGGTATGAACTTTTGTCTCCAGTGTTTCATTCTGAACACAGTTCTAATGTCCCAATTGTATTCTTGCTTATCTAGACATTGTGCCTTAAGTACTGTCAGATAAGACTGGCGCTTCATAAGTACAGGTCATAAAATGTGTGTACGTTTAGCCGAACACATCATCAGTTACCTTTGTGAAGGTAACTGTATGAATGGGTCTCTTCAGAAGATTTTCCCTGGTGACAAGACTTTCCCATAATCATTCATTATAGCTGACAGAGCTTAACTTGCATATGTTAATGGATCCCCTGCTTCCATATACACTATATGGACAAAAGTACACATTACACTTACAGGGTTTTTTTTTTTCACATCTTTGCCATTTTAAATCCATATTAATCCATATTAATGCGGAGTTGACCCCCTCGTATGCAGCTATTACAGTTGCCTTTCTTATGGCAAGGCTTTCTAAAAGATTTTGGAGTGTGTGTATTTACATTTTGAAATTGATCTTCTTTATTGTAGTTTTGTATTGCATTGTAAGATATATTTTGTTTTACAGCCACTATTTCATAGTGAGCAATATTAGAGATTGCTATAGAGAAGTGGTCATTGAGCTTGAATGCAAATGCAGTTTCTCCCTAAAGTTCAGAGGTTTCCCTCAGATAATTGGACATAACATGCTGGCTAATTAAAATGTGTAGCCAACACCCAGGATTGTTGTGCATAGCCTTTTTTTAAAGGGGGATTCCAGGGATTTCTCAAATTTTTCGGCATTATTTAGTTGGTCAAGATGTAAACAGTTCACTCATTCAAAGTGGTTTGGTGTAAAATGTTTTGTTCTAGAGAAACTTACCAAAGAAGTCAGATGTGCTCGCAGTGGTTTTCATAGAAACCAGGTGTCTAAAGGGTTTATTGACTCTAAAAGGTTCCTTACTGAAAGTTACTCCATAAAATTATTGTGAATACAGAATACAGTCTGGTGTCTGAAACATTGTTTGATGGTAGTTGTGTGACAAAGTTTTGGCCTAAAACAGACTGTAACCTATTCATGATGGAAGGATACATGAAGGGTGTTCTAGGGTAAAAAAATGTCTGCAAAGAAAACTATTTTTTCCCAGAATTATTCCTGTTTTTCCATCATCAAACCTGCATATAAAAGCCTCAGAAAGTGTAGGTTCACCGGGAGTTTTGGATAGTAAATAAACTGGCATTGTAAACACTGCATTGTAAGCTTCAAGACCCCTGGTTCCTATCGTCATTTTGAAAGGGGGTAGGGTTCCCCTTTAAGTCTTGAGTAGGGAATTTCTCATTTGTAACTTTGCCGTTACAGCTTTAGTGTGGCTGTGATGTGTTACTGTGTTGCTAGGGTTTGCTTACAGATCAAGCTGTTCTTTTTAGATATGCTCAGACCAGATTTCACAATAAATGGATCCAACTGATGTGGATTAGTTATGCTTACAAGCAGATGGTTCATTTCTATGAAACGTGGCATCTGCTTCCCTAGATTTCTCAGCTCGAATCTTCCTGTTTTTCCTAGAACTGTTCCCTGACTATTTCCCAGTCACTCTCATCCCAGTCATAGATCACTGCATCTCCAACCATGCTGTGTAGCTGCTGTGATTATTGCACAAGTGATTTGCGTAAATTGCTTGCTGAACAGAGTATGTGCAAGTATAATAAACATATGATATGTTATGTTTTTTGTGTATCTTTTTTTCCCCATAGGAGTGAGTATTCACTGGCTGGGAGATTTTGTTTTTGTGGAGAGCGGATTGGGAGTCAGAATCAAATTCGATTTGGGCAATACTGTCTATGTAACGGTTACAGCAGAACACTTTGCTGCCACGAGGGGTCTGTGTGGAGTATACAACAGCAATGCTGATGGTAAGAGACCAAGCACTTGAGGTGCTTCATGGTTGATTATTTGTTGTTTTTTTTTCTTTTTGTCATTCTGCTTGTTCTCATGGATCATGTTGTTTTTCCTGTTTTAGTGTTTTTCTTTTGCACTTCTCATTTATGTAGATTCTGTATATATATATATATATATATATTATCCGAGGATTAGTTGATGCATGATGACGCATAAAATGAAACATTCAAATACAGAAAATTCCGATATTCACAGTTCACTGAAACATCACCCACATCACTGTCCAGAAATGTCTCCTAACCCAGTTGTGACTTTTCTGTGTCCCTGGGAGCTTTTGATTGGAGCTTGTACTTTATTATTATAATGACAGACAAAGTATCATGATAATTCAAATGTTAGATCATTCATTTGAATCTTAGGGAATGAGGCAGAGCCTTATTGACGGCACTTTGAACTTCACATATATTACCCCACCCCCACACCCCCCTCCCCCGAATAATCCATTTACTTGAAGAGTCCGGCCAATACACTGATTAAATCTATTGGAGTTTTTGAGTAGAGTAACTTCTTGGACAGTTGGTGCATCAAGACATTTGACACAATGTGACATCTTTTGTGTTATGCATATGTACATAATTGGTGCACTACAGGAAAATACAACATGTATTTTCACTCCATTGCAGTGTACATGCCTTTGACTGTGGTGGTCTCTCATCGCTGCACTGCTCTTTTTCTCTATGTTTATGCAGATGACTTCACTGGCAGAAGTGGAAGCATATCACAGTATGCTGCCAGCTTTGGAAACTCATGGCGTGTTCCAGATCAACAGACAGAGGTAGTTGGTGCAGAGTGCTTTGAAACAAGCTGTACCTGTTTCTCTTCACTTTGGATGAGTCACTGCGCTGAGATCCATATACCCACTGCTGTCATGTTAGGGCTTTGGCCATTGGTGGGAAAAAAAGGAAAACAAATTGGAAAATGGATGGAAAATGAAAAATGGCTGAAAACCTTTGACACATCAAACCTGTTTGTCCATGTCACCAACATGGCAGCCATTTTAAATGCTCACCTAATTCAGTAAGAGCCCGCAGCATAGCACTTGTCGTCTGTCTCTGGAATGTGGGGTTAGCTGTGCCTCAATTCAGCGAACTTTGTTCACCCATAATTGTCACCCTTGACAAATTCAGATGCTGCAACACCTGATCAAGGATGAACCTAGACTGTTAGATAGAACCATGACTTAAGGTGAGGCAACTGTGTTAGATGGATCAGTCCAGTGAGGGTCTGTGTGCAAGTATCAGTGATACTGTTTACTGACCTCAACTCAAGAAATCTGCTTAATTACTGAACAGCACCTGATAGGGGAAAAAAGGGTTTATCAGAAGTTGCTGTGTTGTTCTTTGTTAGGTGTTGCAGCATCTGAATTTTGTAAGGTGACATTTATAGATTGATATAATTCTCTGATCTGAGGCAATGCTATTCCCATATTGCAGAGACAGATTATATAAACTATGTCGTGGGCTCTTGCTAAATGAGGCCAGGACAGCATATGTCTTTTGCTACATCTGTTTTTTTCCTTGTCTGGCTTTTGGTTTATTGGTGACAGAACCTATTTCTCAGAAGTTTATAAGACATTTATCAACTGCACTGTGGATAATAGGAGTTCTGCTGGGATGGTTTTGGTTGAAATTTTCTGTACTTTGTTTTACTCAAAATGAGGACGATCTCAACACATTCTGCCTGGGACAGTGCCATCACACATACAGAAGAATCACTGTCTAACAAGAAAATGAATAAAGTCATTTGAACATGAAGCACTGCATTGTTTTCTGGTGAAAATCTCCACCAGTTTGATGTTTCACACATCTATCTTTTTGAAATGTGGTAGAGTAGAATCCAAGATAGGCATGTTGGTGGCATGCCTAACATTACCGTCTGCCAAATCATTTTCTCTTTATATGAGTGTTTTCCTACTTTATATGAGTGTCTTCCTACAATGTTGTATACACACAGAGTCACATTATTATGGCCACCAACCAATATCCAGAGAAACTGTCGTGTGCAGCATGGACAGTAGCTAGACGGGCTGGGATTGACTCAGTAACATCCTGGTAGGTTGATACAGGTATCTGGAGCCATGCTGAATGCAGTGCATCCCACGCCTGCTAGAGGGTGTGTGGGGGAGCATCCTTAGAGCGAACATGATGATCGAGGTGGTCCCACAGATGCTCAATTGCTTTCAAGTCTGGGGAATTAGGGGGCCAGGGTAATACTTGGAAGTCTTGGTCATGCTCTTCCAACCAGTGTTGGACATTTCTAGCCGTGTGACGTGTTGCATGGTCTTGCTGTCTTGTCTCTCGAGGTTTTTCCTTTTGCTCTGCAGGGGTTTTTCCTTGTCACTGTCACCTTTGGCTAGCTCACTGGGGACTTGGACACAGATTTTCTGTAAAGCTGCTTTGTGCCAACATCTGTTGTAAAAAGCACCATATAAATAAATTTGACTTGACTTGGAAGATCCCATCTGCCCCAGGGAAGACAATCAGCATGTATGGGTGTATGTGATTCATACCCAAACTGAGTTGAAAGTGCCTTCAACATAGATAATTCCACAAAAATGTGACTTTCTTCATGAACTATGCACTGCCGCCGTCGAAAGTAGGAAGTGGTCATAATAGTGTGACTCGTATATATAGCATTTTCTAACCTCTTTAAAACTGATATATGTAAATGATCTCTGTTCTGATTCACTGCCCTGTATTATTCAAAACGTTGTCCTAGCAATTTACTGTGGCAATTATGGACAGGGGGCTAAGTACCTTTTGAAACCTTAACAGTTTTAGGCTCTGCCAGTAAACAGTACGATTTGCATGGGTCCTTCAAAGTTGTTGTCGTAGCAGTAATGTTTATTTCAATAAACTACGTTTAAACCTGAAAATTGAAGTCCATTCTTGACCTGAGCTCAACAAGTATCTGCGTTCGTCTGGTCTTGACAGGGTTGTAGTGACGCAGCGGAGTTGGGCCACAGCTGTGATATCACAGGGGATGTGAGATTGCGTAGAGGTGCAGAATCAGCATGTCATCAGCTCAAGGAGAGCCCCTTTTCGCACTGCCATCATCGGGTGAGAGACGTCACACTTTTAATCTCTGTATTTTACACTACAGTTAAAAAAACGTGCCTTTTCAAATCAGATCCTGAGAGTATTCTTTGTCCTTTTGCTGTATTTAGGTGGATCCAGGCCCCTATGTTGATACCTGCCTGTATGTGTACTGCAGTCTCAGGGATGGTGAGAGAGAAGGGGCTGTGTGTGACACGCTAGCCAACTACGCTCGTGAGTGTGCCCAACAGCATGTTATCTTCAGCTGGAGGCGTCCTGATCTGTGTGGTATGTCATTTATTTTGAATTGAATTTGAATATCATAAGAACATTACGAGTTCACAGTTCAGGAAGTTCAGCTCTTGATCCTCTCAACTCTGTTATTTTGAGCAGGCCAGCCAATAATTTTGATCAACAATCCCATCAGTAATTGTTGCATTGGGTTGTTTACTAATGCTATCTTCTGATAAAGATTTGATAGTAGAAACACAGCTTTTCGGGATGAGATTCCAATCTGGAGAAATAATGTCACATATCACCATCCATGGTTTATTTAATTTCATATCAAATGCCCTTTAAGTACATATCATGCATTTTAGTATCTGGAAAAACAGCAGAAAACAAACATGTACTAGAACTTTTCCAGTATTTAATGTGATTACCTTAAATAAGTCTTAATGTTTAGTCTTGGGAAATTACTTCAATTCCCTGATTCTCACAATCAAAGTAATCCAAAATGCATTCAATAATGTTAGGGTGACCTGTCTATTGTTTTGAGAACAGCACCAGCTTTAATTGATTTCCTTTTTTGTCCATTTCCTTTTCTTATTGCTATTGTGCAAATGTTTACTATGTGAAGTGGTTATGAGTTGTCTATGGTGGTTTAAAAGGTCCATAAAAGAAGAAAGTCACACTTCCAGAACAAACATTTATAGACTGAGCCTATAAGCTAGTAAACTATTTATTTTAACACCAGAGATTTTTTGCCCTTCCTTAATGCTCTGCTATCTCTTTCTTTCTTTCTTTCTTTCTTTCTTTCTTTCTTTATTTCTTTATTTTTTTTAGAGCGGGTGTGTCCTAGGGGTCAGGTCTTCTCGGATTGTGTGTCTTCCTGTCCCCCCAGCTGCTCCTCTGCTCGTCCCCCGGCCTCAGGCCAGTGCCGGGAAGAGTGTGTGGGGGGTTGTGAGTGTCCTCCTGGGCTCTATCTGCATGGGGGCAAATGCTTGCGGAAGGATGACTGCCCCTGTTTCCACAGACGACGCACATACCAGGAGGGAGACACTATAAAACAGAAATGTAACACCTGGTGAGTGCAGAGGGCAGTAATACATAAGCCACCACACTGTAGATGAGCACATTGCATGATTTACTGTGTTTAGAGTTGATCAGCTCAAGAACAGTTCACTTACAGAATAGATGACCATATTAGTGTAGACACATGCACTTAAAAAAGTGCATTATTCAAATGAGCCTTTCAGCTGCACAAGAACGACTGTTATATTATACTTTATTGATCCTGCAAGTGAAATGTATCAGTTCACTTGTCCAGTCTGAGAACAGCACAATGATGCCTGGTGCAGTGGGGAGTTAAGTACTTTGCACAATGGCATTGTCAGGAATACTCAGTCAGTCTGGGGATATAAATGCCTTACTTTGACAGTTGCTGGCTCACGTCTACACCTCCTACCACTAGACTACTGGGCACTGCTACTGGTCCACTCCCTCTACCTGTTTAATCAATCAGTATTTATTTATATAGCGCTTTTTACAACTAATGTTGTCTCAAAGCACCTTCACAGAAAAGCAGTTTATAAAAAGGAAAAGAAAACACGGAGTCCATGTACAGACTTAGGAAAGGAAATCTGGGTCCAAGCCCCCCATGAGCAAGCCAGAGGCAACAGTGGCAAGGAAAAACTCTCTTAGAGTAAGGAAGAAACCTTGAGAGGAACCAAGCTCGAGGGGGGAAGCCATCCTCCTCAGGTCGATCCCGGATGAAGAGAGAAAGACAGCTAACAGGAAAAGGAGCTTGGAACATCTATTAGATACATTCTGATTAATCCAGGAGGCAGTTATCGCAAAGGTAGAGCCAACCCGTAGGTTCTCTGTTTAAGTGAGAGATAGAGTTCATGGTCAGAGCCAGATGCTGGCAGCTCTGTTGTGGTCATTGTAGTCGTTGTAGTCATGTCGGGTGATGAGCTAGAGAACCAGGGCAGGAGACCCACGTTGGAGATGATGCTCTGGTGACTCTAGCAGCTCTGGGGGCTCCCATGTGATCACTCAGGAAAAATGGGAGTGTGGAGAGAGAGTGAGAGAAAGAATGAGAGAGACTGCTTAGGAGGACTGAGAGGTAGGCATTGCAAATTGTTGTACGATTTAGTGCGTGTAATCCTGAGAATCCTGGAGAAAATTCCTCTGTGCTGGTACCTCCTCAGTGTTATCCATCAGGATCCATCAGTTCATACAGAAGACAGATGAGAGAGCAGGAGAGAGAGAGAGAGGGAGAGAGAGAGAGAGAGAGAGAGAGAGAGAGAGAGAGAGAG
>CM067479.1:23627841-23805183 GCA_034552555.1 Semaprochilodus insignis | reverse complement strand
GAGAGAGAGAGAGAGAGAGAGAGAGAGAGAGAGAGAGAGAGAGAGGAGAGAGGGCAGGAGAGAGGAAAACGGTTTGTAAATTTAGTCCATTAATAGAGTAATTCACTAAGATACTGAGGGGCCATATAACGTAGAAATAATTGAAATCATATGATCATATGATCATATATCCCCAATATTGTCATTTAATGATTTATACGTTAAGATTAGAATCTTGTACTCAACATGAAATTTAACAGGTAGCCAGTGTAATGACAACAATACTGGGGATATATGATGATATTTTTTTTGTTCTTGTAAGTACTCTAGCAGCTGCATTCTGGACCAGTTCGAGCTTATGTAGAGCCTTATTGGAACATCTGGCTAAAAGGGTGTTACAATAATCCAGCCTAGAGGTTATAAAGGCATGCACCAACTTTTCCGCACCTTTTAGGGATAAGATATTGCGTAGTTTAGCAATGTTACGCTTTCAGCCATTGTGTCCACTCTGTTCTTTCCCTCTGCCCCTCTTTTCCATAGCGTTTGTCAGGGAGGCCAGTGGAAGTGCTCTGTGGAAAAGTGTGCAGCTCAGTGCAGTATTACCGGAGCAATGCACATCTCCACTTTTGATAAGAAGAGGTATAACCTCCAAGCTGGTCACTGCCAGTTCATAGCTGTTGAGGTAAGAAATCATTTTTAATAATACACTCTCTTTTTTTGCTTTATTGATTCATTAAATTTGCTATATGTTCAGTGAACATACAGTATACCTTCAGTGGATGTGTGCTGCATGTTTATTCACTGAAGAAAATATCAGAGGCTAGTTTTTCAATAATTATTTTTTTTAAGTAAAACCTTAAACAGCTAATGAAGCGGCTATTTTGTGGCTTATGTTGTGAGTTTTGTGTGAATTGCTGTGTGCTTGTTTAGGACTTTGTGGATAAGAAGCTTGCAGTGACTATCAAAGCTGGAGAGTGTGTAACAGGAGGTAGCACAGGTTGCCCACAGGAGATGTCAGTCACTGCACTCCATACTACAGTAACTGTCACCAACACAGGTAGGCAGCTTGTCTTTCCATGTGTACTTCCAACCTGTTGTTTACCCTTTTATCTGTCCATTCATACTTTCATATACCCCTACACACACAATTCCATACACATGGTGTCTTCGTTTACTTTTACCCATTTTTATAGATGTCAATATGTCATCTATGCAGTGCCACCCCCCACACAACCAGGTCTATAAAAGGTTGCTTAATAACTCAGAGTGGTTTAAAGCAGATGAGTGGTGATTTAGCCATGTTGTCTGCACAGTGCTAAACTGATAGCTATAAACCTCCATTGCATGTTAGTTTAAGAATTATGGTGTCAATTAGATCTGTTTAATTCTCCACCCATGCATGTGCTTATTGATGTTTCTGATGATGTTTTGTATTGCTCTCTCTGTCTATCTGTCTCTCTCCCTCTTTGCATCTTTCCTGCCTTCACAGGCTCAGTGATGCTGAATGGCCAGCCAGAGGTTTTGCCAGTGTTAACGGCTGATCTGGCGGTGAGGAGACCCTCCTCCAGCTTCCTGCTGATCCAGACATTCGGGGCTCAGCTGCTGTGGTACACTGATGGTCCTCTGATCCTCATCACTCTCCAGCCGGGCTTTGCTCATAAGGTCTTTACAAACACAATGGGTCTGATTTATTAGTCAATTTAAAAGCTTGATAAAAAGCATCTATGTAATAAACAGTTTATTTTTATTCTACATTAGTTCTTAAGATTCTTAAGTTTTACTACTCAGCTACTCAAAGACTGAATTTCCTTGTACAGACACTTTAAGATCAGACCTTATAAATGAAGCCCCATTTAGTTCTGCCTTCAGTACAGTTAGGCACCTCTCAGCAGTTAAGGCTTTATGTTTATTGATTACACAATTTAAGCCGCTTTGTTGATAGTTTCAGTGCCACACATGAATCAGGCTTCACCAGAGACAGACAATGAAAAGGCCATGGTGATTTCTGTTGATAGACATCTAAGACTACTTTTAAAGCTATAGCCAGTGAACATGGAAGATTGTCTCATTACAGTTCTCAATGCAATCACATGCACAGCTTTTAACACCCCTATTCAAAAGACATTTTCTCTTAGACAGTCAACAAAATATGGGTTAGTACAAATTCTATAGAGAGCAAACTTAAAGATGGGCTTTTCAGCAAGTTTTATTGCACCTGGGGTGGACAAAAATGTGAGTGACAGTGAGTGGATTGGCTAGGGGTGCATTTATTTTTATGAAGCCTTGAAGTAAATTTTGGTAACAAGTGCACACAATGTTTGGTAAACATTGCACACTTTGTATGATTACTATGACGTTAGGATCATTTGTGCACTTCCTTATTTGTGTGGTTGTTTCGTACATATTTGTGCACTGTGGCAGGTGAGAGGGCTGTGTGGAACGTTGACCTGGAATCAGCACGATGACTTCACCACACCAGAGGGGGATGTTGAGAACAGTGTGCCCTCCTTTGCAGCAAAGTTCAGTCCTGCGTCATGCCCTTCGCCCTCAGCAGTTGCCGCTGACCCCTGTAGCACCTACACCCAACGCAGACAATATGCAGAGAGTGTCTGTGCTGTTATCCACAGTGCTGTGTTTCAGGTTAGCTGATGGATCTTACTGTTCCTATTTGTATGTGGCCACTTCAGATGTATTGGGCAGATCGAAAAGTTATCTGAGTAATACAACCAATTAGAGGTATAAATTGGTGCTCGAGTACCAGTAAACATGTTGCCAGGAATGTGGTGATGAAGACATAATTAAGAAGGTAGATGAATCTCCAGACAATGTGTAGTGTGGGAAACTGCCAATCGAGTAATTACTTTAGGGATTATCAAACACTAGAGGGCACTTCTGAGCAAGAAACGTAAAGAGATGTAGGTTCATGGCAAGAAACACCTTTTAAAACCCATAACTTACATAGGCTATGTACTGTATATTGCTTTGGGGATTTGAAGGAATGTTTGGACCCGGAAATGGCTATTACGTCACACATATCGCCACACTTTACTAGCGCAATTACCAGTTCTCCTAACTAGAAATTCTGTGGCGCATCATTATTGCTTACTACTATAGCTGTTGTTAAATGTATTCCCATAGACTACAGTAAATAAACCTGAGTATGGCATATAAATAAGCAGAGATGAGATTTCATTGTATATGCAAAAGCAAGTCAAAAGACTTTCCACTGCCTACGATGGTAAGACTGCTGCATGTCACTCTCTACAGGCCTGTCATGATGTGGTTGAGCGGGAGCACTATATGCGCATGTGCCTGACTGAGGTGTGTAGCTGTGCCCCCCACCGGCTGTGCCACTGTGCTGTCCTCACTGCCTATGCTCAACACTGTGCCCAGGAGGGGGTGCTTGTGAGCTGGAGAAACCACACCTTCTGCCGTAAGAGTCAATGCAATAGTCACCCAAAAAAGTGTAAATGCTGAAGTGTGGCATTGCATCTGCATTATCAGTTACAGACATCAGTCAGATACACCACCATTAATATCACATTTCTAATTCTTGGTATTTTATTCAGTAGCATATATGATGGAGATTAAAATGCAGTTTTCTTACTCAATATTTCACATTTCCGAAATATCAGCACTCTTTTAATACTGTTCATTTTCTTAAATTAATAATTTTATGATCTCTTTGTGCAGCTGTGCAGTGCTCTGGAGGGCAGGTGTATCAGGAGTGTGGCCGGGTATGCGGAGGCTCCTGCGCTGACCTTCAGCAAAGTTGGAGTTGTGAGGAGAACGCAGGCAGCCGGACATGTGTGCCAGGTTGCCAGTGTCCAGAAGGTCTAGCGCAAGATGAACAAGGCCAGTGTGTCCCCGTCAGCATGTGCCCATGTGTGCATGGTGGGGTGGTCTATCCGCCTGGAAGCTCTGTGCAGATCAGCTGCAATAACTGGTATGGGACATGATAAAATAGGCCTGTATGCGAACCCACACTTTAGTGCCTTGAACTGATGACTACAAACCTCACTTCCAAGCAAGTTGAAGCAGGATATTAAATATTTATATGACGAGCCAAGACATTTACCGTGACACCTTATCACTGTATTGTTCATCATCTCAGTATCTCTTTCTGAAACTGATACCTGCAACATATTACAGAAAAAATTGGGCCATCTGTGCAGGGCTTTCACCTACTAGAATTGGACAATGGAAATATGTATTGCGATCTGATGAGTAAACCTTTCAAATTTTTCATGGCAATAATGAATTTTGCTTTCCCCAGGCTTTCCCAAGGAAAAAAGACCCATCCAAATTGTTACCTGCATAAAGTTTAAAAGCCAGGGTCTGTCATTGTGTGGGGGTGTATTAGTGCTTGTAACATAAGCAACCTGCATATCTGTGAAGTCACCGTAATGCTGAAAGACATGCACTTTTTAGAACCACATATGCTGCCTTCTACATGATATCTTTTTCAGTCTTTTATTGAAACGGTTTGCATTATGGGTTAGGTTTATATGTTTATTGTACTATTATCAGGTCAAACTGAATATATTGATCATTGCTTTCTTTTTCTTAAAGCATCTCACATACTGTACCAACTATTTTGGAACTGAGATTTATACATTTCTACATTGTTTCTACAGGTAACCTAGAAGTATAGGTAATAGTATTTCCTGAATACAACTTCGATAATTATAGCTTTCATAGCACTCAGAGAGATGCTGCAAAACTGGTCCAGTACATGCTGTACTATGTACTCTTGCATCATCCACAATTGCTAGGCAAGCACTACATGACTGTAGACAAAGAAGTGTATGATTGTTGAGGTTTTTAGCCAATTGCCAAACCCCAAAAACGGCATATCACACGAGAGATAGAGAAAAGGTGAAGACAACAAGAAGAAGATAGTAACAATTTGTCTGCAATAAACATTTTATTGTTGCTTTTACGACCATCATGTCATCTAAAGGTTACTTTTTAATCACATACCCTTGATAACAAACTCAATGGTTCAGCAAGAAATGACCTTTCATCTTGTTTGTGAAACACCAGCACCGTTTAATGTGTCCAGAGGTGGGACAGTTCCTTCAACTAGCTTGGTCCTGTTGCCAAATAGTTTAATTGAGTCATCCTCCTATTAATAGCTCGAACAGAAAGCTTTAAGGTGATGGGTGGCTAATGCAAATCCAGTGACACAGCCTGTAACTGCTCGAGGTTCTGGCTGTTCCCCAGCCATTGGTTATGTCGTTGGTCTCGCATGTGCAGACAACTTGCGACACGTGCTTGTAAAAATTAGTCTTTTTATGTCTTGTCTGGGTAATGATTGAAAGTGTGTGGTGAACTCTCATAAACTTTCATCTGACTGTACTGAGCATTTTGCAAGGAATTAGCCATGTTGTTAGGTATTCTAGAAAAGTGGAGCTTCCAAGATATTTGTCAGCAAGCCTGAATCCCCTGCTATGAATAGGATTGTAAATCAGTCTTTACTGCTTTTTTGAAATTGTCCCTTGCTGTTCACTGTTCCCTACAGTGGAGAAAGTAGGAGTGCTACATAGGATACTATTACAGGGAAAATAATTTGGAGTTCAAATGATTTCATAATGTTGCATGCAGACTGCACATGAACTATCTAACCACATGAAACAAGTGTGCTATGGTGCATTGCTTGTGTACTATTTGTGCACGGTGGAATTTTGAACACCGCGCACAAATTTATGCTCTATATGAGGAGTAAGTTGAGGTTTTGTACATAATCTAATATTGAGGTTGAAATATGAGAAGAACTTTTGCCTGTGGAGAGTTCCTGGGGTAAGAGAGCTCTGATGAAGTCATTCTATGACCCGCTGTCTTACTCATCGGGATAGGTTGATTTCATTGCATTTCTTTTGCCTCATGGCAGCTTAAGATACCAGGTTTACATAAGTGCTGGTAAAGGCATGCATATGTGCAATATATTAATGCCAGTTTTATAAGTGTCAAGGTCCAAGGTCTAATTAGGCTACATTCACCTTACACTAATCCGATTTCTCTGCCTTAATGCAACTTAGAACTGTTATTTTCAGAGCTGTGTGGACATGCAAAACTGATCTGAGATCTGACCAGATCGAGAATATTATTTGTTAGAATCTACTTTTTTCACTGTGCATGTGACAGTAAATAGGTCAGTAAAATAGTAAGTAAAGTAACACACCTAAACCTTTAATCTTTGTTCTTTGGAGGAGCACTTAGTAAGACAACACAAGTCTTACCAATAGGGTGCAACCATGTTACCAGAAAGTGGTGTCCACCCCTGACCTAAGAAACAAGGGATAATTGATCTTTTATAGTGAACAGCTGGGAGCTACTCAGAGCTAATTGTCTTCACAGCGAAAGCTCGTTCTATTGCTCATGGAGCACATGGTTCATGCATATAATGCTGTTGATTTGGATGCGCACATGCAGTTTCTTTCAGTATGCAATTTTGTGCACATCAGTGAATGTGAACCATCATGTTTAAAGAACGGATCTAACTTTAAAAATTGGATTTGAGAGATGTAATGCAAACAGAGTCTTAGTCTGATCAATAGGGAACAATTGTTCTCTTTTTCTTTACTTCAGTACATGAATACAAGTTCATTCTCTCAAAAGATCATGAGTGATATTAAAGTGAACTCCATGTTATTTAGCCCAAGACTATGCTTGATCTATGTCCAGAACACTAGTCTGTAAATGATATTGAAAAATGCACTACATTGTTAGATACAAAAGCCGGATATAATTACATAATTGTCTCCTTACTGCAAATATAATTGATCAGCCAAGACCTGTTTGTTGTCCAGTGTTTACTTCTTTAGTTTTACACTAGAGAAATGATATAGCTTAGAAGATATGGAAGCTTATAGCAACAAAGTTAATAGGAAAGTCTGTTCACTCTGCGGCCACCTTTGCAAAGTTGTGACCGAAATATTTCCAGCCATACCAGACCAAACTCAGATCTCTTTGAATTGGGAGAGACCACAATACTCTAAACTGAAGGCCAGAATTTACATAATTAGAAAGTATGTCTGTATTTCATAATTCTTAACAACTTGATGTGGTTTGAAGCAAGTATATGATTTTGACATGCATTTGACACAGTGTTAACGGGTGCTTATATGCTTCCACTACTTGTTGGCTACATTAGCCATGTAACTTCACTGCAAACCTGAAAACCGTCTGGGCTGGTTGTATACATTAGGTGAAGAAGACAAGTTTGGCGGAGTCCTTGCTTCAGTAGCATTGAGTATGCTGCAGTGATGGTGACTTCGAAGATCCCTTGTTCACCCTCAATCTCTCTCTCTTACTCTGCCTCTCTCTCTCAATCACTCTCTGAAGTGTGTGTGGACATGGTGTGTGGAGCTGTACCGATGACCTTTGCCCAGGAGTCACAGAGTGTCCAGGCTCTCTGGTCTACTCCCCTCGCTCATGCCTAAAGACCTGCTCCAGTCTTGACAGCCCCCAGGCATCCTGCACTGACCCCATCTACGGCTGTGTCTGTCCTGAAGGAACCGTGCTCTTGGTAGGTCTTCTTCTTTATCATCTCAGGGCCTTACAAAATACAGGCTTTTAGACCTATATCGTGACAACCATTCGGTGGCCCTCCAATATTATCTTGCAGCTGTCAGGTTGTGAACTACTCACCCACTGTGAGCTACTCATCACCGAGTGAGTGTTCAACTCTGGTCCTTGGCATTGTTAACTGACTTCCCAGTACAAACACTGGCACTGACCCACACCATGTGACCTTTAACAAGTGCTGTTTTCTGCTTTCTGGGAATGTGTGAGTACATACTGACTCAGGAGACTAGCTTGAAGTTGGCTGCAGTCAATCACGCTTGCCCTTGGCAGCACTGCTGTTCACTCACTCATGGGTTTCATTTTCCTGAGCAAACACTTACCCACCCCTGCTGTACATCGACTGGGTTCATTCGAAGGCAGCATAAATCTTTGACAAATGTGACAAAAGGGCTATTGTGAAGTAATTCATGGTGACACTGATATGGTATATACACCAATAATAGCGTTAATAATAATAGAGTTGCCTTTAATCACACATGCATATTTAGATGTTTGCTGGGTCTTTCTTTGCAGGGAGATCAGTGTGTGTCTCCTGATGAGTGCCCATGTCATCACAATGGCAGACTTTTCTTCACCAACGATACCATCTCTAAAGACTGCAACACATGGTGAGCATGCAGTAGATGTGATTTGATTGCAAACAATTAAAGGACAGAAAGTCAGATTAGACAAGCGAAACACTAAACTGAATTAGTCCTCTGAGGAGGGAGAGAACACAGAATACGTGTGTAGTATTTTGACAACATTGATATACTGTGCACTGCACTGTCTGGCCCTAATGCCTTTTCTGTCTTATACAGTGTATGTAAACAGCGCCGCTGGCACTGCACCCAATTGTTATGTGCTGGTACATGTGTGGCTACGGGTGACCCACACTACGTGACCTTTGACGGACGCTGTTTCTCCTTTCTGGGGGACTGTGAGTACATACTGGCTCAGGAGATGAGTGGTCTGTTCAGCGTCAGTGCTGAGAACGTGCCCTGTGGCAGCACTGGGGTCACCTGCACCAAGTCCGTCACTCTCACCGTTGGCAACACTGCTATTCACCTACTTCGAGGTCAGCCTGCCAAACATATATACTCAAGTAGTATTTAAAATTCCCTTATTACTGAAGAATGATATTGTTGAATCTGGAATCAGTTGTTTTTGTGTTCATAGAGTGTGTATAGAGGTGTAAATCTAGATTTAGATGCATTTGTTAATGATTTAATTCTAAAATTTCATCATGATTTGATTATTTTGGTACGATGGAGAATTGTCTTTAAAAATACAACAAAGTTACAAATGTCTCTAGAAGAGCTATTTACACAGACTGAATCATTTAAAAATTGGTTCAGTTGAATTACCACCTACAGACCGATGCATCACAATGTTTTTCATAAGGGACCAACCAATTGGTTGATCTGTTGGCTGATAGTTTTGACCAATATTGACCTCTGCTCCCCCCCACATTTTTAGAAGTGTCAGTAAAGATCTTGGCAATAACACACTGTCACTTAGCAACGTTTTAGTCACAGGATTGCTGGGATTACAGCTCTCAAAATCACAATAGATCATAGGGAAAAAAACTGTTTAAATACACTCCCTGGCCTCTTCATTAGGGATGCCTATTTGTTTCTATATTCAATGTCTATTTTATCAGCCCCAACTTACCATATATATGCGCTTTGAAATTCTACAGTTGCAGACTGTAGTCTGTCTGTTTCTCTGCATACTTTGTTAGCCCCTTATGTAAATAGTACATTTTGTATGGGCTAACATAATGAGTTTTTTTTACCCCAGTATTGCGAGTATTAACCACAATACTACGTAAAGCTCGTCCAGAAAATGTCCTTAACCGATTTCCCTGAAGAACTGTACTGTTGCTGATGTGTGTTTGCTTTCCCCAGGCAAAGCAGTGACAGTGAACAGCATGTCGGTGACTCTTCCTAAGTCCTACTCTGGCAGTGGTTTAGTCCTGGAGAGGGTTGGCCTGTTTGTGTCCCTCTCGTCCCGTCTTGGGGTCACTATTCTCTGGGATGGAGGTACACCCACTAAGAGACTGTCTAATGCTGAAGGGTTTTTATTTTCCGTGAATGTACTCTCTCAGCTTGTTCTCCTCAAAGCAGCTTAACACAGCTCACAATACTGATAAACTGACAACAGATGTGTGCCTGTTGTATGTTTGAAGAAAGGTGAATACAGTATGTTGTTTTCCTCTGTGTTGCTGAATTGTGGTCTGTGGACAGGCATGCGTGTGTATGTGCGACTGGAGCCGCACCTGCGAGGTCGGGTTGGAGGTTTATGCGGGAACTTTGATGGAGACACAGAGAACGACTTCACCACGAGGCAAGGCATAGTGGAGTCCACGCCAGAGCTATTTGGGAACTCCTGGAAGGTTAGCCCATCCTGCCCTGATGTCACCGAGCAGGACCTGCGTGATCCTTGTGCTGTGAGTGAATTTAATCTCGCTGTGCCTTTTTGCAATTTTGGCTCCATGTTAAACATTAAATCATTGGTTTGGCCAGTGGTCAAATGACCACATTTCTTAATGTCTCATTTGACTAATTGTCTGCATTTGTGGTAAGGGGCAAATCGTAAACAAGGAAGTGATTCAGCACTGGGGACATTATAATGCCATTGCAATGAGCTGAATCACAGTAGCTGATAATTATGGTGAATTAAGTATTTTTGTTTATGCTTTTGTTCATCATATTCCTGTGCACAATCCTAACCAAATGTTTGCATTACTTCCTATTAATAGATTATTTGTTGGAAATCACCTGTTAGCTCTAATGCAGTGCAATGTACTAAACAGATACTTTTGCTGTAAAGGTTATATTTAAAATGAGGTGTGCAAGACCTATGCTTATTAACATCACCTCTGGTCATAACCTTATCCTTTTATTAAAATGTCTTTTCAAATCACTAGTTGAATGTCTTCATGTCAATGAATGTTGTGCAAAAAATATGATATACATATAATACAGTAATAAAAGTGCATAATTTACCCTAGTCACTGCTTGACAAGCAAGCTGCTAGCCTGATAAGGCTTAATATGAGCACTTTAAGGGCGTTATAATTGACCCCTATATTAAAGTGTTGCTGAAAATTGTGAAATTCAAATTTTCACTGAAACCTTTAACGTCCTGTATCGGTATCTGTTTTATCTGTGTCGGATATTTCTAGATTAACCCTCACAGAGTAACCTGGGCAAAGAAGAAGTGTTCGGTTATTACGCAGGAGCTGTTTTCCCTCTGTCATGCCGAAGTGCCATACCAACAGTACTATGACTGGTGTGTCTTTGATGCCTGCGGGTAAGAGATGGACATCTTGGTGATTCCTTAATGTACCGTAATGTAGTTGGGAGGCAGTTCACTTGAGCACTGGAGAGCAATGAGAAGGCATTCATTTTACTAAGTCTACATTAATCATGAAAACTCACATTGAGTTATCCAATTCCATGGAAAACTGGCTCACACTGTGAACTAACTGGAACTGATTATTAGAGGACTTTCACAGAATAAGATCTAAAGTACACTTTACCAATTAAAGGCCTGAAAGGAACAGTGAAACTACTGTTTCTAAAAAAAAAAAAAAAAAAGAAATTTTGTAATTTTGAGCCTGAAACTAGCTTAATACATCTGCCCCTCAGTCCCCATCTGAACAGTATGAATAGTTTACAGTAGAGCCAATCAGTCCAAGTTCTGGAGCCCGTTCTCTTTTTTTGGGCTAAATCCCAAGTCCTCTGGGATTCAAAACGTACTTGCATGTAAAAGGAAAATGCAGGCTTATGCAGTTCATGGAGGAGCTGGGATGTGTGGAAAGGGCAGAACTGGGGCTCAGAAAACAACAACAGATGTAGATTTGTACACATATCTAATTCTGTTCTGAGTAGTGGGGTTAAGAGGATCCTCTACAGGTCACTGAACCAAACCTAGAAGCTAAGCATGGTTTACTTTCTGTCTCTGTACTGTAGCTGTGATTCTGGAGGAGACTGTGAATGTCTGTGCACAGCCATCGCTGCCTATGCCGAGGAATGCAACCGCAGAGGAGTCTACATCCGCTGGAGGTCTCAGGAGCTCTGCCGTAAGACTAGTGCTCCCTGCCATAAAAAGCTTTACAACAGTTTACAATAACTGTAGAACATTTTTTTAAAACTAGACATCAGAAGGTATTTCTTGATGTTGTACTCAGTAGTTTGTAAACTGAAATTAGCTGTTTTATAGCCATTTCTTCTCAAGTTATCTGCCTTGAGGTTTATTTGCTGCTTTTCAGTTTTTGTTAGGACCCCATGTTATACTGTTTTTTCAGTATGCAGTGTTCAATATGCAGTCATATACAGCTCCGCTCGTCGTGCAAGACGCAGCTGACATACCTTTATTTTATCATAATAATAATCATCATTATTTTAGGAAAAACTAAAATTTATTGCAGAATTACATTAGAATTTTAGACTAGTATCTGATCACTAGTATCATATGTATCTTGTTTTATATTTGCGAGGACAAATATGTGATTTCAAATACTGAACATTAGTGTGCTGTTCAAATGTTCGGTGACATGCATAATCCTACCAGATGGGATATGTTACCTCTGTCTCTCTCTCTCTCTCCCCAGCTCTGCAGTGCGAGGATGGTTTGGTGTATGAAGCGTGTGGTCCTGCTTGCTCTGCTGTTTGTCCTGGCAGCAATCCCAGTCTCGACTCTCACTGCAGCACCCTGTCCTGTGTGGAGGGCTGTTTTTGCCCTCATGGCACCGTCCGCAATGGTCAGAATGTGTGTCTGTGTATGTGTGCATGCTTGTGTGATGTAAATAATTAGACGTTGTTTAATAAGATGGTATTTCTCATTGTGTTTTGGGCTGAGATGTACATGCATGCGAGAGGTTACTAAATCAAGGTTCCAAAGTGCTTGATGCTCAAAACATCTGGAGCAGCTGATCAGATTGTTTTTGTCTTTCTGGCCTTTTTCCACTGAAGGTGACAGCTGTATTGCTCCAGCTGCGTGCCCTTGTGAATGGGAAGGCTCCTTGTTTCCTCCTGGAGCAACTGTAACTCAACACTGCCAGAACTGGTCAGTCTAGAAGTATTTGAATTATGCCAGATAGATTATGATGTGTAGAGGTGAACATACTAGTGTAATGCCATACTGAGAGTTGTATAGTGATTGAAGGTGTATTTTTTTATTTCATTCATTCTGAGTTAGCTCTATTGTGCTCAGAAGCACTGGACGAAAGTGTCAGTGTTCAATTGTGTTACAAACATATTGTCGCTGTCCAAAGAAAAACAAGTATTTCCAAAATGGCAACGTTACAAGGGGAGGGCAAAAACCTCATTTAATTTTAATGGAAGTCAATAGAACCAGACTTTTTTCCAAGCCATTTTGGGCCATTTCTGTTGGTCCATTAGTCATGAAATTTTCACCCAGTGTAAACGGCAGCTGCTGTGTTCAAATGATGCATAAAAGTAAGAATCGTCAAAAATGGAGATACGTTGAGCAATATGACAATTTGGTCAAAAAATTAAGTCACAATATGCTTTTCTGAGTATGTTGTGGATGCCGTCGCTAATTTAAGGAACACTAAACAACTGCATCTTTCGTTGAAAGGACAACATAATTAGGCATGATGAGCTAGATTTAGTTCAGTGTAATAGGTATAAATGCTGCATTAAAAGTCTTTATACTGGTTGTTTGTTGTCTGTTGTAACATTTCAAACCTTAGAAAAATCCTACATATCATGAAATATTGTGCATGATATTGTATTTTCTCCCTCAGCTCTATCTATGTATATCATTCCTGGAGATTCAAAACATTGCATCTCCAAAGAGGTAACTGTACTGGCAGAGGAAAAAAAAAACATTCTTAACTCTTAATAGAAGTTAATGGAGACGTTATTCATTCCAAGTTATGGCATTTTATCACTTTTCAGCAAAAATGGAGATATAACACTTTATTCTATATTATGGCTATAATGTTGCATCAGTGCAGAAGTAGGAAATATAGTGCATTATGTGAAATGCTCTTTTATTGAGCACAGCAGAAGGGGATTTCTCATTCATTTTTTTAGTGGTCATGAGTTAAAATAAATGGCTTATAGTATTTATATGCCTATGATCTGTGTTTCAGCTCTTGTTCTAACGGGACATGGCACTGCGTTGGGTCAGCATGCCCTCCCCCTGCACCATGTCTGGAGTCTGAGTTCCAGTGCTCTGGTGGCACCCGCCGCTGTATCCCCTCTCTCTGGCTGTGTGATAATGAAGATGATTGTGGAGACGGCTCGGATGAGTTGTGCCCTTCCACCTGCCCTCCAGGGCAGTTCCGTTGTTCTGGTGGCGCCTGTTTACCTGTGGAGCTTCGCTGCGATGGCCATCCTGACTGTGCTGACCAGTCAGACGAGGAGTTCTGTGCCCCTGTGACAGCAGGGCCGGGGTGTGCACCTGGGGAGTTCCAGTGTGCTAATGGACGCTGCCTGTCTGCAGCTAAAATGTGTGACGGAAGACTGGACTGTGGGTTTGCTGATGACTCAGATGAAAAAGGTCAGTGGTACTCTATTCAGGCCTGTGGTCACCAACTCTCTTCTTTCACCAAGATCTTCTTCTTTTCTACAGAGTTGTATTCCTACCTGTATCTAACATAGTGCCTGCCAACAGTAATGTATCTAATCCAGCCAATCAAGGAATTAGCTAGAGCAGATGTGGGAGATTGTGGCTGGAATTGGACTGTGGATTAAGGACAAGAGTGAATGAACACATTCAAACCCATAGACCCGTAGATTATGGTCCTCTAAACAAGAAAACAAAAATAAAGAAATAGTTTCTTTAATGTTATCTGGATTAGTTTAGGGATCATTTCTCACTTAAGCAGTTTAACTGCTGCTACATAATTGCTAATTTCTTACTTGAAGGAGTGTATTAATGGCAGCATCTGAATCTAGTATGCAAATTCCCATTTTTACATTCCATTTTTGTTAATTGTACACATATATGAATTTGGAAAAAAAAATGGTTTTCAGCACATTAATTGTTTCTTTTTTTCTAATTTAATCCTTTATTGGTAAAATCTGTCAGAGTTATTTTAAGCTGAAGATTGTTAGTATCTATTGTGAAATCATGACCCAGAAACCCCACATGTTACTACACATGGACATCCATGTTGTACCTTCTCTGGCAACAATGTTATTGGGGAGATCAAGAGGAGTCTCTGTATGTATTGCCGCAGTGGACTCTTACTCACCCTTCTCTTTGAAACAGACTGCGGAGTGGCGTGCTCTGAAGAAGAGTTCCGCTGCTCGTCCGGCCGCTGCATCCTCTATCTTCATCGTTGTGATGGTCATGATGACTGCGGTGACTTCAGTGATGAAAGGGGGTGTGTGTGCTCTCCTGGAGAGTTTCAGTGCCCTGGAGATCAGTGTTTATCTGCGAAGAGAGTGTGTGATGGCCATAAGGACTGTCCGTCTGGGATTGATGAAGTTATCTGTCCTGTTAAAGGTAAAAGAAATAAATTGCATATCTGCTCATTAGGGGTTTAACCACATACATTTTTTTTCAGGCTCTGTACTATTTTTGATTCGGAGGTAAGTTTGTCTTATTACTCAGTATTTCATGTCTCAGTTCCACAGAGCTCTTGTTACATATCCTTCACAGACTGGTCTGGCTTAGACTTCATCACTACCAGTTGCACAAGCCCTTATTATAACAAAACAGATTAAAAAATATTTGCATCTCTAAAGGCTACCGCACACAGATGGTATGGCCACAGTTCACTAGCTTCTTCACAAGTTGGATGAGACAACTTACATTTGCATTTGTTTATCGAAAATACTGACCGTCTGTGTAAATGCCCAGCCATATGGCCTCAGTGGGGCATTCATTTATCATAGTAATGGTAAAATTCGGAGTGGTGTGCTTTGATCCACTGAGAAACTGAACAATGCTTGCAGTGTCTCCACCAGCGTGAATACTTTCATTAAAAGTAATGGACTGATGTGGTGTGTCCAGTGGTTTCTAGAATTTTTCAATGGCTTCAGAAAAAAAGCTTATTTATTTCAGCTCGGCTGCATGCATGGCATTAGCCCGTCCCCCTCCACTCCCACTTGCCTTTTTTGTTTCAGACAGTTGTTTCTCATTGTGCAATTTTAGTATTGATACCAGCTTAATTTGTGTGGCAAGTTAAATTATGCAGTTCTACAATCATCCTATCGTATGCTTTTAACATTCTTTTCAAAATAAACTTTAACATTAATTTCTATGCATTTCCATCCTATTAATGATCATTTATTACATATAAGATTAATATACTGGGGAATAAAAACTTAATATATAAAATGTCAACTTTTGCATAGGCTGCATTTTATGTTTTTTTTATGTTTTTTCTTTAATACAACAAATATATACAGTAATTGCACATTGAAATGTGCCGGCGTGTGTTCTCTGTAGAGGATGTGTAACTTATTATCAGGAAAATCAACAACAGATGTAATTTTACCAGGGAGACCCACACTTTTGCGCATGGCTTTATGCTCAGCGGATAAAACTATTTTATATGAACGTTGAAAGCAACGTTTGCTATCTAATATTAAGGTTAATATCACTTAACAGTAATGATAAGGATAATGGTGAGGAGTAAAGTCTTATAGTTTGAAGTTACTGGGCTGTGCTTTAGGCTGTAGTCCGTATGATGCTACTCTTGTGTGTTTTCAGGTTGTAGTAAATGAGAAGTTCCACTCTTCTTTTTCAGGTTGTAGTCAGTATGAGTTTGGCTGTGCGAGCGGTCAGTGTGTGCCGCTGGGCTGGCGGTGTGATGGAGAGACGGACTGTCTGGATGGAAGTGATGAGCAGCAGTGTGATCGTACTTGTGGATCTGACCAGGTTCTTTGTCTGAGTGGAGACCAGTGTGTCCAGCACGTGCATCTGTGTGATGGTACACCACACTGCAGAGATGCCTCTGATGAGAGTGTGGACAATTGCGGTGAGACAATAACATGCACCGAATCACTTAAGACTTGTATTATTATCCTGATGTGTTTAACCCTCAAACTCACAATATTCAGGACTCAGAAAATAAATTGGTGGGAGGTTCAGTGATGATTTCAACCCCATTAAGAAAGTCAAATGTAACAGTTATGACAACATATTCTCGAGCAGTTCAAAATCAATAAAAGAGATGCTGCGTATGATCAAAGATCTAAATTGCCGACATATAATGCTGGGCCTCTATAGGGATTTGTGGAATAATGAGATAGCACACATATATATCTCTTTAATTCAAGCTCTTATGGCCTATTTCTAATAAACTAAATCAGCACTTTAAAATAAATGCACTGCACTGCCTTCTCTTACTCTTATTTCTTTATTCCTCTTTAAACATAAACACTCATACATTCATATAAACTCTCATGCATTATCTGCTTTGAAATCTTCTCACACTGCTTCTCAGGGTACCTTTCTTCTGAGAGCTGCTCATAGCTGGCCTAGCATACCAACCGCTCCACCTTAGGCCTCAGCTTCTCTCTTCAGCGCATGCTGTCACATGGATTTCTTTTTATCCAATGCAGCACATAGCCCCACTTCTTTTTATCCAGTGCAAAACATAGCCCTACTATTTTTGATTCCTCTTATTTATTACTCCTCACTGAAAAGTTACTCAGTTTTTGTTAGTCTATATCTGTTTTTTTTCTTGTTATTGTAATGCACATTAACTAAAAAAACACTGCTCAACACTGCTTGACCTGAAGAATCTCAGTTGACTGATGGGTCTCCGACAGATGATTTCACTTGTTGACTTCAGGTGGTATCCCAACCAAGAACACTGACTGTACAAAGGGGTCCTGGGTGGGGGGAAGACATAGTATAAAGCTCTACTAGTACTACGGTTACAGAACTACAGAAATAAGTCAGAAAAAAACTTTCATTTATTTAAATCCATTTTAAAAGGCTTTTTTTAATGTTACGTACATTCAGTTCACAATACAGTTCATTTTAAAGAGAAAGAGATGTTTCTGAAGAGATTAGATGCTGTTACAGAAGTTATAAGCTGTGTAGATTGGGAGGTACTGAAATATTTATAATTACAAAGTACTGAAATATTTATAATTGTATTTGTAGAGGTTATGTGTAACTGTCTTTTGCACTTAATGGCTGTTTTGACTGACATTGCTGAAGAGTCCCTTGTAGTGTGGGTAATGTGTAATTGTAATGTGACTCTTGGCCTTTCCACAGAACACTCATCATGATGCCCACTTACTTTCATGTGTGTGTGTGTGTGTGTGTGTGTGTGTGTGTGTATGTACACTTGCTGCCACATTCTTTTCCAGGCTCCACACGGATCCCCCCGTGTCCCGGCAGCTTCTCGTGCGATAACAGAACATGTGTGAACACGTCCCGTGTGTGTAATGGTGTTCCTGACTGTCCCAGAGGAGAGGATGAGCTGTTGTGTGGTGAGCACTCACAGAGTCGGACCGTAATAAAGGCTTTCAACTTAAAAGCATTTTCACTACACAGCCTTGTTGTTTATGAATATAGCTGCCCTGACAGAATAAATAGCAAGCTACTACAGATCTGCATACATCTTTTCACTAAGTATGAATAAAGTATGGAAATATATCTCATTTTTTGTACATTTTGTTGATTTTGGATGATCATGGCACATGTTTTGAGTGTGGATTTTCTCACCTCCTCCTTTTCTGCATATAGAAAAACCTAGTGGCTCTCCTGCTCCTCCTGGTGGCAGGAACACCACTTACACCTGTCCTGAGTTCACCTGCATGGATGGATCCTGCGTCCCTTTCAAATCAGTAAGACATGAGAGACAAAGTTGTACTTACAACTATAAGTACAAAAATGTACTTACACAATTAAATATTCAGACCTTAGATATTTATGTTGATTATTTTATGTTATATTCAAACCCAGTGCATCAATAGATATAGTAATAAGCTAAATATATACACAGCTTTCATTTATAGGGTACTTTTTATTGGGAGGTGGCTGTCCCAAACCCCTAAATTTACACCTGTATTTTTATGCATGTACAACTGTTCACTGTCTTGTACTATCTAGCATTTGGCTCAAAAGTTGCTGAAATTGTCACTATCAACAATGGACACTTGTTTAGTTTCCTCTGAGTTATGCTTATTGACAAAATATGTTCAATAATTTATTTTAATAAAATATTCATAAATAAGGTATACATATATAAATAAGGTCACTCGACGCAAATTTACTTTTCTGTCTGTAATACTGTATGTGTAGACTCAGAATCAATTAGGTTAGAATGTTCAAGATACTCTAATGACCGCTAAGAGAATACTTTTTATGTGACAATTATGTCATTATTCCAATAGTCCAGTAAGACAAAATCAAAATGCTACAGATCATCCTCAGAATTTACTGTAAACACATTTACCATGAGATTTCAGGCAAAGTGCATCAAACAGTAATCCATTTAAAGAACTGTGCATACCAGGTAAAGACACATTGGATTATGTTGTAATACTAGGGGATTGTGCTGTTGTTGACCAAGACATTGTACTGTATTATACATAATGCTGTGATATACTGTAGTGCAGTGTTGTCATCTTGTCTTCTTTCTAGAATTTATTATAGTCACAAAACATCCTACATGAAACCCCACATACATACATGTGCTGTTTTAGGTTTGCAACGGAATTGCAGACTGTCCTGATGCTTCACTGCTTGTGGCTGAGGGCTCCTCAGATGAGCAGGGTTGTCGAAACTGGGGTGCATGGGGATCCTGGAGCCCCTGCAGTCGCACCTGTGGAGCTGGCACTATGAGTAGGCAAAGACATTGCCCCCTGGGGGATGCACTGGGACAGTGCAGAGGCGAAGATACACAAAGGCAGCAGTGCTATTCCACAGCATGTCCTGGTGAGAGCCGTTTGTCACTTTTTTACAAGCATTCTGCGTTAGGAAGGCATCAGTGAGTTCATCATGTAGGTGTCTTTTGTTATTGAAGTTTTTGACCTTGGTGTAAATATGGTGAAAAATTAAGGTTTATATGTGTATGCAGAATTATAACAAATAAATAAATATTGAACTGACTGAATGTGTCTGTATTTAAGACTGTGAACAGTGCAATGATGAACCTTTACGAAAAGGCACCAATCTATGGTGTAGACAAGTTATTTTTATTGATTGTATTATCCTACTGAAATCTAGATTGCAATTTCAGTTATTAAAGCCTTATGTTTAGTAATTAGTTTGGATTATTCAGTAAAAACTATAAAAGTAATTTGGTAGTTATATAGTTGTGAAAATGTGGAACCAAATATTTGTTTTGGTTCATTTTAAAGTGACCCTCTGGCCGGAATAAAACATTGAACCATTGCTAGATTTTCTGCATCTGTTGTAGACGTGCCTATCCACCCCAAACAGTGGTGTCCCAGTGCTCTCTAGAGTGTGATTGACAGTTTAACGTCTTGGAAAATCCCGTTCTGAATGATGGCGCTTCAAAGTTTGTGAACCCTTTAGAAATTTCTATATGTCTGTGTAAATGTGACCTTCATTCAAATGTGAAAAAAGCTATAAGAAGAACCAAATTTAACAAATGAGACAAACATATTAGACTTTAAATTGTCATATTTCTTGAGGAAAATGATCCAATGTTACATATCTGTGAGTGGCAAAAGTGAGTGAACCTTTTGCAGCTAAATGTTTCCAGTTACTGTTGATTAGTCCTGCACATCGACTTGGAGGAATTTTAGCCCATTCCTTACTTCAATTATGTTATGTTAGTGGGTTTCCTCCCATGAACTGCTTGCTTCGGGTCCTTCCACAACATTTCCATTGGATTTAGGTCAGGACTTTGACTTTGACATTCCAAAACATTAAATTTTGGTTTTTGGGAAAACTGTAATTACTTTGTATTATTTTTATTAACTGATGAATGCAGAAGGAAGGCAACTATGTAACATTGCTACAAGGACACCAAATATCTTATTGCTGACTTTTGACTGTGCTAACCTTTTTTAAATCATCGTTACGGTGGAGAAAATGCATTGCTGAACTTAGCAGAAATGACTTGTCAGATGTGGAGCTAAAAGCTGGCCATCTGCATGTATTGCCTCAGTTTGGCTTCTTTTCTCTGGCTTCTTTCAAGCTGAATAAATATAGAATCACTGTGTGATTTTGTTTGATGGCTGAGGTAAGAGTTGCACTAATGGTTCCTTAGTTATATTTATTAGCCTGTAGTTCAGAGACTCTGGAGGACTGGTTGGCACAACAGGGATTCCTAACGGTTGTATGACGTACATTGTGTTATGCATGCTGGGTATTATAGTGAGAGAACACTGATAAACAAAAACACGAAAACAATTTCAAGCTCATGAATTCTGCTGAACCTATGAGACTGAGAAATACAAATAGGTGTGAGAATACTGCATAATACATCTGGGAAGCCATTTTAAAAAAAATCTGTTTTGTTGTTCTTAACAGTAGCATATTTTGGCCTGTGTTTATGTGTATGTATCTGTATCTGTATTTGTTGAGCAGTGGATGGACACTGGTCAGAGTGGACAACTTGGTCTAACTGCAGTAAAGGCTGTGGGGGAGTTGAGCTCCGTCAGAGAGTTTGTGTTCCGCCGCAGAATGGAGGCCGAACCTGCACAGAGCTTCCAGGAGAAACAGCCCTAGCCACTGAAATCAGTGAGTTCACAAATATGTTAATTTGTTTTTGTCATTGTGGTATCATATTGTACATATTCTGTAGATCCACAGTTGCTCTCCAAGAAAAGACTGAAGCGTCTGCAGTATTTCAGTGAAAGCTCTCATTTTCTGTCCTTCTCTCCACTGTTGTGCTCAGAGCCATGTCCTCAGGACGCCTGTGCTAATGCCTCCTGCCCACCTGGTCTGGTCACTCACAGTTGTGCCCCTTGCCCCAAGACCTGCGCTCATATATCCAGTGGCACCTCCTGTGACTCCAGTGCACCATGCTTCACAGGTAAGCAGCAAGACTGAGGTGAGGGGGAGCACAATTCCACTGCTCCACAGCATAATGCTGGGGGGGCTTTATAACCCCTCTAACCAATGCTTGGCATTGTGCATGACCATAGCATGACCTTAGACTCAATTGCCGTTGCTCCAGACTGACGCATTCTATTGGAAAAGCCTTTATAGGGAAATTACAATCAATATAGGCACAGCTGAACAGCTGTGTCAGTAATGAGTGCACCTTACGGTAGCTGAATTCACTAATTTGAAGTGTTGTCTCTGTCTTTCTTTTTGTTGTTCTCTGTCAAGGTTGCTGGTGTCCAGAGGGGAAGGTCATGAACCACCTGCAGCAGTGTGTGTTGCCAGAGGAGTGTGTATGTGAAGTGTCAGGTGTGCGGTACTGGCCAGGGCAGCAGGTGAAGATGGGCTGTGAGATTTGTAGATGTGAGAGAGGCAGACCTCAGCACTGCCAGGCCAACCCTGAATGCTCAGGTACAAAAGACTCTTCTCTCTCTCTCTCTCTCTCTCTCTCACACACACACACACACACACACACACACACACACAAACACACTTTCTCTCTCTCTCTCTCTATCTCTGTGCTTTTTTTATATGTAAACTAGTCATCAACATTTGCTTTACAGTGTCCTGATGTGTGGATATAAGCACCAAGCCATCACACTTGCCATAAGCTAGCATGTCAGCAAAAATTAAATGACATGATTCGATATAAAATGATGCACTGGATTCTTATTAGTTACTTTTAAACATGTTACTTATTGATTAGTTACTCCACTTGTGGTTTAGGCCATAAGAAAAAAGGTGCATCTTGAATATGTGAAAATAATTTAACTGCCAGTTTAAATCTGCACTCATTAATTTAGTGCTAACATCTTGTGAACCCCTTTAAACATGTTATATGTTGAATACTTACTCTCTCTCTCTCTCTCTCTCACTCTCTCTCTGTCTGAATGTGTGTGCACTTGTGTGTGTATCTCAGTACACTGTGGTTGGTCATCTTGGTCTTCATGGGGGGAGTGTTTGGGTCCATGTGGAGTGCAGAGTGTCCAGTGGTCCTTTCGCAGCCCAAACAACCCCTCCAAACACGGCAATGGCAGGCAGTGCCGTGGAATTTATAGGAAAGCCAGGCGGTATGTATTGTCCTTAGTGCTTTTATATTCGTCAGAATGTTGGTGTGTGATTGTCTGATTACCGTGTTTGTTTATGTTTGTGGGTCTATGTGTTCCAGCTGTCAGACAGAACCTTGTGAGGAGTGTGAGTATCAGGGACGCACACATGCAGTGAGTGATCGCTGGAAAGTGGGGCAGTGCCAACTTTGTCAATGTTTACCCAACCTTACAGTACAGTGTGCTCCCTTCTGCCCGTACGCCCTCACTGGATGCCCTCAGGTGTGTATGTGCTGAAGTGGTTGTCTGTTCCTCCTGTGGTCTAACCTGACTTGTGTTAAAGGATGGCAGCTGGTACCTTTTATATGTTTTCCTCTTCAGAAGATTCCCCCTGTTCATTTACACTGTACACATATCAGAATAACAACTCCAGTGTTTTTTTCTTTCTTTTCTGAGACTGTTATTTTCTGAGGCTCTTTTTTCAGAGAGTAATGTGTTTTGTTAATGCAGGGTCAGACTCTGATACCAGGAGAAGGAGTCAAGTGTTGCTATTGTGAAGACAAAGGTAACAGAACAACTCAGCCGCGGCCAATAATGAGCCATTGCTATGAATGTGAACCGTGTGCACAGCTCTTTTTTTTGTTAAACATTGTTTCTGCCTTTAGCTGGCAATGGCAGCATCATCGTCCCAACCACCCCAACGGCTCTACCAATTACTATCGAGTCCTCCACAGCACCAGAAGATGTACCGTTTGTGCCAACGTTTCCTCTCCCACCTGGAGGTCAGTAGAAAATTAGAAAACAAATTTTTAGGATATGTGATTTTTCTTGTTCCGACAAATTCAATGCTTGCTATTTTCACATCTGTATTTTTATTATTCTGTAAAACATAAGTAAATATAATAAAGATATCCTAGGGTCACAGCCAAGTTTGCTGTGTGTAGTGGTGTGGTACTGGATGTATCTTAGAATTTAGTGGAAACATTTGTCACTTCTGGCATCTGTTTGGAAAGGAACTGAAAGGAGTAATTTAATGGCTATAATGAGTTATATTGATTTGATAAATCAAGCATTAACCTGCTAATATTACATAATAATCTGAAGCATCTTCACTGTATATTCCCACCTTCCTTTAGATGAGTGTTGGTTTCCCCTGGGAGTCCAATCTCTTCCTGCCTCCAGCTTCAGTGCCTCCTCCCAGCAGCCAGGTCACCCAGCCTCTGCTGGACGCCTCCACGCATTTGACCCACAGAGTGACCTGCAGGGCTGGAGCCCCGAGCCAGAGCAATACAGAGAACTCCCAGTGTCCACTCCCCTCAGCTACACGCACAACAACCAGGCCCCTTATCTCCAGATAGACCTGATCAGACCATACAACTTGACAGGTGCCGCTCAGACACTCATACAGTACATTACAGTTTTTACATTACATTTTCTTTTTACAAGTTATCTTAGTTGTATACTTCATTTGTGCTTTAAGTTATCCTTGTTGGATTCTGCAGTAAATATCTGAAAACCCACTGAGATAATTAGATAAATTATTATCCAATGTATTAACTGATGATAGCTATACTGTTAGAAACATCGAACATCTAATAGGAATCTGGATTTCCTATTTATTTTGTGGCTTATTATTTTTCCTTTTCCTTTAGTAGCGGAAAGAGGTTTCTGTAACATGGTTAGACATATTTTGAGGCATAACTTGAGTGTGTCATTAAAAATGTACCATACTGATGGAACACGCCTTATAACAATATATTTCCATATCAACTGAATGGGGATAAAAGTCATAACTTTTTTATGCAACTACAGAGAAAGAAAAAACTTTTGGCTCAGCAATAGCAGTTTGTCATCACCATTTTTGACTGTGCTGTGGGTTTCAGGGCTGCTTACCCAGGGTGGAGGACTGTTTGACGCTTTTGTGTCCAGTTTCTACCTGCAGTTTAGCAATGACGGCAGCCAGTGGTACACCTACAAAGAACTCATCACAGACGCTCGTCCTAAAGCCAAGGTCAGTGTAGGTTTGGAGTTGACTGAAGTTAGAATTCCTAGATAGATATAAAGCTACAGTATATGAATAGTTAGTAGTGATTGAAGATCCTCAGTATACTACATTCAAATACAGTCCCTTGCAAAAGTATTCAGTCCTTCTAAAAGGCATCAGGTTTGTTTGTAGTACAAAAGACAGATTGTTCCAGCCAGTGTATATGTATATTTGTTTTATGTATTTGTACCACTATGCACGTAAAGTTTCTACAGTAAAAAACACAATAAAAACAGAAAATCCTGCTTGCATAATTATTCAACCCCTTTAGAGTTGTACCTTTTGCTGCAATAAGAGCCTGTTGAGTTCAGTTTTAATCCAGCTGGGATACTGCCTGGGAGAGCTTTTTGGCCGTTGCTCCAGATTGGTCAGGTTGGTTGGATGACTTTTGTGCACTGCAGTTTTTAAACAAATTTGGCCATTGTAGAACATTTCTCCTGTGTTGCTTTGGCCTTGTGCTTAGGATCACTGTCCAGCTAAATGGTGAAGGTTGTCTTGCAGTAACTTCCTGTAATTTGAACAAAATGTTCAGTGCCCGCTGAGGAAAAGAATCCCCACGACATGATGCTGCATGGTTGGGATGGAGTTTGATGAGGAATGGGCACATGGGTTTGCGCCACATGTAGCATTTTAAATTTTGACTGAATGTAATACATTTTAGCTGGGTCACTCTGACGCTTTCTGGGAAACTCCAGACATGCCTTGATGTGTTTTTTCTTTGTAGCCACACTTGTTCTCATCCCCTTCTAGCTCTGCAGCCAGCGTTTTTCTCACAATTGGTCTATCAGTGCTCACCGGGATATGTGAACATTATTGTCTAATCTCTTCCTAGCGTATGCATGGCTATATATTTGATTCTGTATTTCTGATTGTCTCAGAAGGATCTTTAGTCTTCATTTTCACAGCTTACATTTCAGATTTACAGTTTGATCAATGGTACTTGAATTAAGGGGGTCATTTATCCAGAAAAGGTGAACCTTTTAATGATTCTCAGGTGGCAGTCAATTTAAGGCCAAATGTGTCCTCGTCAGGTTGAATACTTCTGCAAGGCATTGTACATACCAGAACAAAAGGATCATTATAAATAAATAGCCAGTTAATAGCATTAAAGTTGCTGTAATTGTTATGTAATTCATCTTTCCTCTGGTAATTGCATGGTCTCTGTGGATGTGGGGCCTCTCTTCAGGTATTTCTAGGTAACCATGATGATCGAGGTGTGGCCCAGATCAGGCTGGACAGGATGGTGTTGGCTCAGTTTGTGCGAGTGATGCCTCATGACTTCCAGAATGGCATTTACCTCAGAGTGGAGCTCATGGGCTGTGGAGGCGGTGTGTACAGTTCACTTTCCGTTTTGGCAGTTTTCATTTGTGCAGTAGTGAATTACAAAAGTTTAAAAGTTCTAAAGAGGAAATTCAGACGTTACATTTTCTTATAAGCCCTCTGTCTCTCTATTTCTAATTCTATTGTGTCATTGTGGCCTTGTAAGAAAAAACAACAGTAGAAGAGGCATTTATGGTAAAAATCATTTAGGTTATCATATAATAGGAGAAACATTTCCCTCATTCCTCAAATCAACAATTTTTGTTTGTTACTTTTTGTCATAAATAATCATAATGCTGTAACAGAGTGTCCTTGTCAGCTCCCTTACCTGTAGTAGTTTATAGCAGTTTATAGCTCCTCTCTGTGATCGATGTCTGGTTGTATAGTTACTGTCGGAGCTAAACCTTGTATCTTCAAAAATTTAATTTTACAAGAGAAGGAAAAACATTTCGTACCTTTTAATGTAAGATACGTTTTATTTCCATTATATGATCGTTTTCATTGGTCTGTTCAACATGTAATTGTGATACAATATAAAGGGCAAATTAAAAAAACGAGAAGATGGAGACGCTTAGCATTTTCCCTGTTATTATTTTGTTCTTTGTTACAGTTGAAAATATTGATTCCCGTCATTTGAATGATGATTCAAATCCTTTGAGTAATAGTGTACTTTTCAACTGTCCCTGCTTAAATGTGCAACATGATAAAGTACTCTTACTGTACAGAATTGTAAACTGTCCTGCCTGCTTTCTCTCTCTCTCAGAGTTTGAGTGGTTGACCACTCGCCCTCCCTCAGTGTCCATGCCTCCTTCGATCAGGCCCTGCAGAGAGAGAGAGTTCCGGTGCGGAAATGGCCGCTGTGTGTCCACTGGGCCTCAAGGAGTCCTCTGTGATGGAGTTAACGACTGTGGAGACGGTTCAGATGAACTCAACTGTGGTGCGTACATGAAGAAAGACTCAACAAAACTACATCACAATAAACGGCATAATACAGAAAGTCAATCTGAACTAAAGTCATTTACATATATCAGTCTTAAAGATACAGTAACAGAAGATTGTTGGAAAGAGGTTGGAAAATGTTCATGTAGGTTCATTAAACTAATGTGTAAAATGTAGTTTTGAGAATGGGAGATATATCTAAGGTATATTTGAGAGTTAATATATATATATAAAAGGGGTTAATGACGTCCAAAGATGTTATCTTGAACAAGACAAATAGGGTTTTAAACCTTCATCTGTGTCTCTCCCTTTAGCCTTTAACCATTTAACTTCCTTATTGTCTTCTCCTGCTCTAAAATGTGTTATGATTTTCTTAAGGCACACGTCCATCCCTTACCCTGAGCCCCAGAGGCTGCTCAGAGGGTCAGTTCTCTTGCCCTCTTCCAGGGGGCTGTATTGAGTCAACAGCACGCTGTGATGGTGTCCCTCAGTGTCCAGATGGAGCAGATGAGAGAGGCTGCATCCCCCACACCAACATCACCCATGTTACCCCAACCCCCGTTCCACTCAGGACCCCCAGCATGGCGGCTGTTACAGCAGCAAGCACAACCGTCACTACTACACATGTAAGACCTAACCGTACACTGAACAAACAACCAGGATCGCAATAATGTCTGGGGTTAAACTACAACTGATAATATTTGATTGATAAAACTGTACAGTAAGATTCTATATAGCCAGTTTACACATGTTCTGTTGTGCTGGTCGGGAATTATAAGTCACAGTTTGCTACAAATGAAAAAACAAATGCTTCGTCTCTTCCCTGTTTACTCTTATAGGATGGAGGCCCAGCACACAGAGGTAATTACTAACAGTTTTTCATTTGTTTTGAGACCTCATATTCAGATGTAAGGCAGAAATGACTAGGTACAACAGTTAATCTCTTATATCAGATTTCCATTCCTCCATAATTGCAGTGTTTTAATGTACATCATTGTTTAAAGGGCAGCAGAAGAGAGAACAGATTAGAGAACCTACAGACTTTATGGCCTAATATTCTACTACAATGTAAAGTGAAAGTTTAACTCTTTAATCCTGGGCTAAAAAAAGCTATTTCTGGAGTGTAATCTACTCTTGAAGTTTAGTAACTTGATGTCTTAATCCTTTTGCTTCACACTTTTATGGTTGCTCTGACATAATAAAGATCAGTAATAAGGATACAGTGATCTAAATTCCATCCACACACACAGTTTGAAGGTGTACACACTCTCTCAGAAACATGTACAGATGGTTGATCAATTCTGTTCTAAGAGAAACAGAAACAGGTTTGAATGTGATTGGTCAGTGCAATTTTGTCGTTGCTACAGGCATCTGCTCCTCTCCTCTGGGACTTGAGGACGGTCGAGTTCACTATGGTCAATTGACCTCTTCATCATCCAGAGAGAATAACCCAGCTGACGCAGGCCGCCTTAACGTTGTGCCTAATGTGTGAGTGTCGGAGGGTTACAGTGGAGGTTTGATGATGAGGTTTTATGATTTTATGATAGGAACACATGTGATTATCAATAGCATATTCATCTCAAATGACCTGTGCTCCCATTTCTGTGCTTATTTGTATATTCATACACAGCTGTTCAAAGGTTTGGTCAGTATCACTTGTCATATGTGTATATAATAATAACTTATATACAGTAGGTATATATATCATAAACAGACGCCTGATGGGAGTGGCACCTGTTTATATAGGGGGTGGGTGCTCCCTTATCACTGCTGTGATCAATCTGTCAGTCTGCTGCCAGACATGGTGCCATTGGTACACTGGTCACACATGGGTGTTTCCCATAGTGAGATACTGAACGTATGATGAAAGAGAACCTTATCTTTTTGAGTATTGCGATTCCATCACCACATTTAAACCAGAAAGCATTCGTTTGATTATAACCTCATTCTCAAAATGAAATGGCTTCCTCAGTCACTTTAGAACCATTTACAGAAGTATTTCTGAGCATACTTCTAATTATTTGAAAACTACAAACAAAATTTTAATTGCTGTATATGGGACTTGCTTGTACAAACATTTGCCCTGTATAGACTGTCTAAATGCTATGTTTTTCAACCATCTTCAGTTCACCGATACTCAGTAACATCCCTTCATATTATAGTTTAGTGATGGAGCCTGGATGGAGCCCATTGCCAGGAGACCCCCACCCCTACTTCCAAGTGGATTTTCTGGAGCCCACTTGGGTTTCAGGGATAATCACCCAGGGCAGTGAGCGGATGTGGGGCTACCTCACCAAGTACCGCTTGGCCTTCGCTCTGACTGAGAACCACTTTACTGACTTCACAGAGACTGGGATCAGGGGCTCAGTCCCAAAGGTATAAGAGGAAAAAACACTGTACTTCACTGTTATGTGTGTCTGTCTGTGTGCTTCTTACACCTGTTGTCAGAGATGAAAACTGGAAGAACGGGTGAAGAAAGGATGAAGAATGCCACTTTCTTTTTGTTCTGCCAAAAAAAATATTTAATTAGTGCTTTAATTAATTCATATTTAATTTGTTATACCATTAGCCTTCCAGTACCAGTACAGATATGTTTCAGTTGGTGAATGCACACAGTAAAAATAAAGTCTTTTCACCAGCATTGACTGTCTGATTTGTGCAGTTCCAAATGCATTACATTTCATTTGTGTATTGTGAATTTGACTTCAATGAAAGCCCATATGTATACCTCCGTTAAACAAAAAGACATGGATGACCAGTTAAAACTTCCTGAATATGCCAGTGGACTTATAAATATTAATGAGGAACATTCCTTCTTATATTTTATTGAGACAAATTTCTAGGGTTGCCATTTATTGTGACAAATAATGTTTTTTAATTTCCTAACAGGTTGTATTTTCCCTCATTTTTTCAATGTGGGATTTTGAGATTTTTTCGATTCCAAAGGTGCTATGGAAATATATGCATATATGGAAATGACTGCATGTTGGTCAGGGTCTTTGCGTGTGCCTGTTCCTCCGCCAGTTACTGTAATGTTGTGCTTCTCCAGCAAAATCAAATGTGATCCTAACCTGGATAGCATGTTCTTATATCTTGCACATTTATTTCCAATGTTTCAAGCTTCAGGATTTATTACAAATAACACTATAATGCCAAAGTACTTTAGATATCAGCAATGCAATGTTGATCCTATGTCAAGACATAGGACTAATATTCTAATGCCAAGGTTGCATCAGACAGGGTGAATGTTAATGTTTATGTTGACATGACGTGAGTGATATCCTATATATGTGATGAGTCTACTCTCTGCTTGCTCGGCAGATCTTTGAGGTGCGGATGGTGGGCAGGACTCCAGTCACACGCTGGCTAGACAGACTGGTGAAGGCTCGCTACCTGCGCATCATACCAGTGCAGTACCGCCACACTTTCTACCTTCGAGTGGAGATCCTGGGCTGCAGAGGAGGTAGGCCTGGTTCCCATTTAGCGTTCGAGTTTATCCCAATGGTGTTCAGAAGGGGTGAGGTCAGGGCTCTGTCCTGGACCGTCCAAAAACTTAAAAACTCAGAAAAACATTTCTTTATGGAACTTGCTTAGTGCATGGGAGCTTGGTTATGCTGAAACAGGAATAAGCCTACCCCAAACTTTGGGGAATTACAAAATTCTCTAGAATATCTTTGTTTTGTGTGCCATTAAGATTTCCCTTTACTACAAGCTGCCTAAAACACACCATTATTCCTCCACCAAACTTTACTGTGCGTTAAGACAGGAAACATAACTGCCAAACCCCAATGCATCTGTCTGTACTACAAGATGGTGAATCATTATTTATCACTCCTCGTTTCCACTGCTATGTAGTCCAATAATGGTGTGTTTTACTATATTCCAGTCGAAGTTTGCATATTGCTTGGTGATCTCAGGCTTGCTGTTGGGTCACAGAAACTGAGATGTGATCTGAAGGAGATTTGTTTTTTACAATAGCACCTCCCAGTCTTTTACTTATTTAGCTACTTTAAGCATGCTTGTTTCCTCCTTTCAGAAGAGCTAGTCACTCCCAGCAGCTCTGAAATATCAACGCTGCCCTACAGTGTTGGAGTGGTGACTGTGAGGCGCTGTGAGCCGGGTCAGTTTGCATGTCTGAATGGCGAGTGTGTGTCTGTCACAGCTCTCTGTAACGGCAGGCGGGACTGTACAGACCACTCTGATGAGCTGGGCTGCGGTGAGTCCTATGCACTGACCATCACTGCACTGTACATTAACAGATTATCTATCATGAAAATTGATGCACTTAAAGACTCTCTCTAATGACTTCTGTCATCGATCTTCTCTTAGATGTGCTAGTTTTGTTTATATATCTCAGAATTAAAAGAACCACGTGACAGATATTTCTGATGTTTTAGAAAAGATACAAAATTCTGAAAAGGGTAAAAACACTGCATTTCACTTTGCATGTTTATTTTTGTAGTAATTTTTTAATTGGCTGCTCTGTAAAACTTCAGTCTTTCTTCATCTTTAGGCACAGTTCCTACTCCCGGATTACCAGGGCTGCAGAATCAAACTGCATCTACAGGAAGTCCGGGCTATCAGGACCAAACGCCTGGCCCACCTGGTTTGCACACCAAGAGTCCACAAGATGGTCGTCCTGGTGTAGCCACTGTTTCTCCTATCGTGACAGGTGCACCCGGAGTGGGCCCTCAGGGACCAACAGGAAAACCAGGTTTACACAGCTATACAAAATTATTAGCAGGAGTTTGTAAAACAGAGACTCCAACATAATTATTAATAGGAATTATTTGGCCTAGAAAGCTATTTAGACGCAACTACAAACACAGCCTGGTTTAAATTCACCATGGTTTAAAATCATCATGAACACTGAACAGCTTATTCAGTCTACAGCAGGTGATGACCCTTTAGCACTGAAGTGATTAGTATTTGTTATATAGTTGAAGATGTGGCAGAAAATGATTAAATGTTGACTTTTGCTAATATTGACTTTTGTGAGAAAAAGGCATCATTGCCTGGTTTTCTGATGTGTACATTTTAGCCCAGGCAGCTTTTTCAATGAGACATAACACTGGACTGCAAGCACAGATTGTTTACATATATCAATATCACAAACAACAAAAGCAAACAAACGTTTAAAGTGGATTTGAGTAATAAAAAATAAATACACAAAAATGCAGATACAAGCTCTTTAATATGGTAACAAATATACTTTTTGTGAGTTTGTAACTTGCCTCAAAAACCTGTGTGCAGGATTGTGGGACACAACAACACCTCACGATGGTGGCTTACCCAGGGTACTGTGTGTGGAGGGTCAATTTACTTGCAGGAGTGTTGGCTGTGTGAACGCCACGCTTGTGTGTGATGGACGAGAGGATTGCCCTGACGGCTCAGACGAGGATCGCTGTGGTACCTCATTAACGTTCTCAAGGATACCTGTTTGTCTCAGTGAAACTGTTTTCGTAGTTCATTTAGTATTTCTCTCCACCTCATCTTTTAGGTTTCTCCACACAACCTCCACCAATGCCTACACAGCGTCCAGTGGTGCCCAGCCCATGCTCTGCCAAACAGTTCACCTGTACCAGTGGAGAGTGTATACGTCTGGATAAGAAGTGTGACCTCCACAAAGATTGTGCTGATGGCTCAGATGAGAGAGACTGTGGTAGGTTCACTGATAAGAATCAGCTTAGATGTTTGGCTGATAAACACTCAAGGGAGCATTCATGAAGGGAAGCCTGATCTCCAATTTAATGATTTTCAGTAGATTTAGAATGCAATACAGCCACAGTAGGAAGCTGGTGAGGTTACTTTATACGACGTCAGGCTTTTAGTTTCTGTGGTCAAATGACATTGAACACAACGTATGATTTGACTGGAGCACTGAAATATACGACTGTATATCCTACATGTAACAAATTCATAACACCTCCTTTTTTTTAAAGGTCTCTCTTTTATCCAGTGTGTTTGTCAGTGTTTGAAAAGCATGCATACTCTTTACAGAGCTGTGACCTCTCAGGACTTCTGTAGGCTTTTCTAAATCGACTTTACAGTGAAGTTCTACATCACGTCAGACTAATGCAGTTATATGTATTAAATCGATATGATTGAGTTGCTGTGTCTTTGCTGTCTCCTCCAGTGGACTGTGTGATGTCTGCATGGACAGCATGGAGTCAGTGCAGTGCATCATGTGGCCTGGGTTCTCTGTTCCGCAAGCGAGAGATCCTGAGAGATGCGCGGGCCGGAGGGTCCTGTGGAGGGGCTCAGTTTGACAGCAGGGCCTGCTTTCTCCAGGCCTGTCCCGGTAAGAACACACAGCAATTCATTCCAGTCAAACAATACGCAAGCAATTCATTCCAATCCACAGAGGAGGTGAGACTTGCTTTTTCCCCTCTGCTTTTAACAAATCCTGCTAACAGTCTCCACCTCTTATTTGGCAAGTGTGAGACAAGGCTATTCGCTAATATGGAGCTCCTAGAGCAGTTCCTTTTAAATTCATAACAGGGCTACTGTAATCTATACTATTTTGTTGATGGGCTAATTAGAAGGAGAATGAAATAAAATATGTGAAGGCAGAGCAATTTCTGTCCTGTTGGGTGACATTTATTAAATTAATGAGCCCATTTTACTCGCCTACTGCTGTATCTGGTATGAACTGGAAGTTCATTTTTGTTGTTTGGAGGTGTTGAATAAAAATAATAATGCTGAAGTGAATGTCTGTGTTATGACGTGGCATTCCAAACTATCTGAGGTCATTAGAGGAAATTGCACTGATAATTTATCCTGTATGAATCAGCCAGTAAAATCTTTTACAAGTTACATTACTAGACCTCCTCTGTTAGATCCACTTCAGTTCACATATGGCTTTAAGAGTATGACAGTATCTGAGTTACTGTGCTTAATGTTACATATTAGAAATGTCTGCAAACCAAAAAATGCTCATTATGGCAGCCACACTGGTAATACTAAAGGCTGACCAGGTAATATGGTCATATATGGGTAGTTGATTAGTTTAATAACTAGGCAAAGAACTTACCTTAATTAAGTTGATGATATTAGGTACTGGCTAAGTACATTTATTAACACCAAAGAAAGGAAAATCAAGAGGATTGCCCTCAAAATGAATCACATTGCAAACTCATATTACAGTTCCTCATTTGCTTTTTTTTTTTTCCTCAGTCATATCATTCCCCACATATAGCAGGTGAAATGAGACAACTTTACTTTTCTCCCTTTCGCTGTTACCCCTATTCATCTCTCTTATTTGATCTCTCTCTTCCTTTGGGTCCATCAGTGGACGGGCAGTGGGNCATTTGCTTCTTTTTTTTCCTCAGTCATATCATTACCCACATATAGCAGGTGAAATGAGACAACTTTACTTTTCTCCCTTTCGCTGTTACCCCTATTCATCTCTCTTATTTGATCTCTCTCTTCCTTTGGGTCCATCAGTGGACGGGCAGTGGGCAGAATGGAGTGAGTGGTCAGAGTGCGATGCTACGTGCAGTGGTGGTCTAAGGATGAGGAGCAGATCCTGTTCGAACCCTCCAGCCAAAAACGGTGGGAAGGAGTGTGAAGGGATGACCATGCAGACTCAGAGCTGCAACACACAGCCATGCAGACCGGACACACACTCTCAGACAGGTCTGTGTAGTAACTGATGGCTGTTTATTTTCCATGATTGCTAGTGTTTAGATCAATAAATGAGAGATGCCATGTGTTATAATGGTATGTGGGAGGTTAGGAAGTTAAAGGTGACAGGAGTTAATGAATTAAGCAGCAATCCTTAATAAACAATATTGGTCAAGGTCTTAGACCCCAATTTAGAATAACCCTATACTACAAACACATTTCAATGGTAATTCTTTATTGACACTGTCCAAGATAAGGCTTAATTGTTGTCCAGGAAACAGGCACATTCCAGCTATAAGTATAGTGTTTCATTCAAATAACACTGCAACACTCTTTATAACAACAGTGTGAATGAGGCAAGCTAAACTGCTGTAGGTTGAATGTATATATTCTCAATAGCTTTTACAACTGAAAATTTTGCTTCCATACTTTAAATGCTAATATAAGTGATTTAATTTATTGTTATTTATTTAATTTATTCAAACCTTTGTTTTGACAAATTCATTAACATAAGCATTAACGTCACTATTTACATCTAACATAGATGCAGATTTTAAGTAGAAGTATTCATGCAGGCGTCTCTAACATTCACCTTTCCATATCCTCTTGTTCATATACCTAGCAATAACCAAATACTTTTTATGTTCTGTAGGTTGCACTAATGGCCTGGTACTGGTGACTGAATTGGACTGTGCAGGGGGGAGAGTGGAGCCGTGCCCTCTGACCTGCTCTGACCTTCACTCTGAGAGGAACTGTTCTACCCACTGCCTTACAGGTATCACTGACTGGAGCCCTGAAACACTGTCTGGAGTGCTGTCACATATTTAAAGCCAAAATAATATATTATTCTTATGATATTATATATATATATCTCATAAGAATATATATAAGTATATATAATATATATATATATATATATATATAAGCAATATTTTTGTTTTCACAGGGTGCCGCTGTCCAGCAGGTCTGTTTCTTCAGGATGGTCGCTGCGTCAATGCGAGCAAGTGTGTGTGCTTATGGGAAGGGTCAGTGCTGCAGCCAGGAGAGGACATCATTATAGACAACTGTACTGTCTGGTCAGTGAAGTTAAATGTTGCTTGTAACCTTTATGATCTCTTTAATTACGGAGGCTCTCCTCACCACTCTGTCTTCTATTCTGTGTGTTTGTGCTTGATTTTCTGCGTGCCAACTGGCCTCTGACTGTGTTTAACCCAACAGTATGTGTCAAGACGGCCGTGTTTCCTGTGACAACTCCAGCTGTATCTCCAGATGTGGTTGGTCAACCTGGTCCTCATGGACTTCTTGTGACAGCAGCTGTGGAATTGGGATACAGCAGCGATTTAGGTGGACTAATATGCTTGTATTTAGTTATACCTCATTTAGAAACAATCAACAACCTTTGAATCATTTTTATTACATGATCTCACAGGTCTGCCCTGACTCCTTCTGGAGCAATGCATACAGAGCCGTGTGACGGAGACTCCACAGAAGCACAGCAGTGTTACTCACCCTGTCAGCCAGGTCAGATCCCACCTGTTCAAGACCAAACATACAGAGAACATCACTCAACTCAGCAGTAGTTTAGCACATGAAGACAAGTTTGACATGTTACTTGGTTCAGCCAACTTTACACTGTTTTACACTTTGTATTGGAATTTACTTCTTTAGTTTTGCACTGCTGCAAGGTTATAGCCTGAAGATAAATGGACACTTAATGGAAATTTATTATTATTTAGACTTTAAAATATGTTGTAGTAGAATTAATCAACCATTAGTTTCCGTTAGTATTGTTTGATATAGACATAAAATGCCATATTGGATAAAGCTGTTGATATCACAGTAATGATATGAGGCACAGAATCATGTGTAAGTCATATAATTAAATGCATGGCTTGTACCAACATGCATGGCTAATGCATGACTAAATGCATGCAAGAAATTAAAATGTGTGGTCTGAATACAGATTGACCCTAACACTAACTAACATGCTCCTGATTCTCCAAAAGGATTGATGGCCAATACCTAACACTATCCAAGATAGGCAACCTAATTACATTCTAATTCTCTATAATCTCTATTTAAGCTCTTAACTGCCTTGTTTGTTACTTGTTTGCCACATTAGCATTAGCATATCTTGGCTTATCAACTACATTTCAGGGGAAGAATTGGGTTAAGTAGTTGAACTGTCACTTTAAAAGAAGCGTCTAGAACAGTTGAGGATCCACAGTGAAACATTTATAGACTTGTCTTCCCTTATTACAGTAATGAACTACACCTTTTCTGGTGTGTATGTGACTGTTTTAGGTTCAGAGGGAGCTCCGTGGAGTGAGTGGACAATGTGGTCTGAGTGCAGTAAGACGTGTTTCCATCATGTGGATGCTGTGGGAATGAGGCGGCGCTTTAGGAGCTGTAACCACACTGACTCAAACCTCCCCTGTGTTGGAGAGGGAGAAGAACAGGAGCCCTGCAACACACTGCATTGCCCAGGTACACATACACACAATCACTCTTTCTGCACCTGCTTGTAAAATCATATTCAGGATAAATGCCTGCTCTTCTCTCTCTGTATCTGTCTCTGCAGTGAACGGTGCTTGGTCTGCTTGGTCTGCATGGTCCGAGTGCTCGTCAGAGTGTGATTCTGGAGCTCAGACTCGAGAGCGTTTCTGTAGTTCCCCTCCTCCTCTGTACGGAGGCAGCAGCTGCCTGGGTCCTCACATACAGACTCGAGACTGCAACTCGCAGCCCTGCTCAGGTGCTGTAGCACAAGACTTATTGTTTTTGGTAGTATAGCATCAGTTTTGTAGATACATGTATAAAATGTATTTGCACACATATAAAATGCATGATGCCAGTACTCTACAACTTCTTGGGTTATATTATTTGTGAGTGTAATGAATAATGAAATGAGCTATAGATGATTCAGAAATCACTAAGTCACTAAGTTGGATTACATTGAGTTAAGTTATAATGAAACTGATATCCACAATGGCAAATAATCTTGCAAGATTGTAAACTGATCATTACAGTGATTATTAACATTATTTAACAGTGGAATCAGAATGAAAGCATAGTCAATGCATTGCAGTAGATCTTAGAAGTAAATAACAGCAGCATTATCTCTTTACGGAGGCTGTATAAGCTGTATACTTTTGCAATTTGAAAACTGTGTGAACTGTTTCAAGTGTCAAATAAAATATAAAATGTTTTTGTCCATGTTTATTCTAGAATGCCCCGAAAATATTCAGGTGCATCACTATTAGCTTACCACTAACACACTGGTAGAATCCAGTGAGGTGCTCAGTGAAATGATCGTTATTGTAGAAATGTTTTTCCTCCCTTTTTGTCATCAGTTTTGACATTTATTGCCTGAATTAAAGGCAACTCTAATAATCATACTTCACCACTGATATAAAGACCATAAGTAAATCTAAACTCTATCTAGATATTAGATATATATTTAATGGTCTATGATGATGATTTAAGGCTTTTGGAATAACAGTGTATACCTGAATGGCACAAGACTGTCTTTGGCACTCAGTATTACTTGCTCATGTATATGAGAATAACTGTATGTGTTTGCCTTTTGGTTTGCAGGTGTGTGTCCCACTGGTATGAGCTTTTTGACAAAGGAACAGTGCCAGGCTCAGGGTGGTGCATGTCCACGTGTGTGTCTTGATGCCACAGCCTCAGTGCAGTGCGCTACAGAGTGTTATGATGGCTGCTACTGCTCTCCAGGCCTCTACCTGTTTAACAATACCTGTGTGCCTCTCAACCACTGCCCTTGCTACCACCAAGGAGTGCTTTACACAGAGGGTGCCACTGTACCGCATGACGCATGCAACAACTGGTATTTCTTCCCACCACAGTCACCATTACAACTAGTTATATTGATGTTGTCGGTCATAGTTCATCAGTTACTACTACTTACAGCTTGCTGCGTATAGATGTTAGCAGTCATGTATTTGTGTGCTTGCGTCCAACAGCACGTGCCTTAATGGAGAGATGCAGTGTGGTACAGCACCCTGCCCTGGTGAGATGACTAATACTTTCAAAACTCTGACTTGCTTGTTAACACAAACACACATTTAATATCTTCATTAACACCTACATGCAACTCTTAATGAATCTACTTTCTTAGTTGACTGTGGTTGGAGTGAATGGACATCCTGGAGTGCGTGCAGCAGGACATGTGATGTGGGCATCAGGAGGCGCTACCGCTCAGGGACCAATCCGCTGCCAGCGTTTGGAGGACGCCCTTGTGAGGGCGACCGTATTGGGCTGGACACATGTAGCATCTACCCTTGTAGTGGTAGGACTTTATGTGAATTACAGGATGCATTGATTTGACTTTAGAAATCAATGGAAAATGAATACATTGCAAGCTGATAGAATTAGAAGTGCTGCAGCAATATCCAGTGAAATCAACTAAACTCCAGTCAAATCAATAAAGCTCCAGTTACTGCAGTTGTCAAACTGAAGTCATCAAATCAAGTAAATCACACCATAAAATAAATTTAAATAAATAAATAAATCCAATCAATGCAGCTGTCAAGCAACGTATTAGTCAAAGACTATTACATGAATTCCACTCCATCACCGTCGGCATAGGCGCTATCATGTAAGGCTATTAAAACATCAGCTTGAAGACCATGAGGAAAAATCCTTTGAATGCAGCCAAATGCCAGATTTGCTTACATATGCATAAAGAATGATATTTGATACATGATATTTTCAACATTTTGATTATCTTTTTATGCAAAGTACTTTTACATTATATAACTTATAACTTATATAACTCATATATAGTATGCTTGTTTTTGCAGGTGTGAAGGGGCCGTGGAGTGCATGGTCTGAATGCTCAGTGCCTTGTGGTGGTGGATATAGGAACAGAACACGTGGTCCAATCAGAACCCATGGCACACCACAGCAGTTTAGTGCGTGCAACCTCCAGCCCTGTGGTGAGTCAGGAATGCCTTTCTAAACTGCAAGAATAGCCCATTTTTAATTCCTCATGGTGTCACAACAATGCCATGAAAACACCGTACATATGACCAACTTATAAGCCTACAACTGTTTAGCCTGACCGGTCATGTTGAAGTTTGTAGCAGAGAGTTACCAGAGTGGTAAAAATGGAGTCATTCCTGCCTGTTGATCAGTCTGATAGAAAAGGATTTGATAGAAAAGGATGATGTTTTTCAGACATCCCTGTGTTTTTCAGTTTGAACAGTTCGTCCCACATTTCAATGTGCATTGCTTTTTGAACAAGCATACATGAAGGAGTCAGACAATCATAACATGAAATACACTGTTGCACAGTATTGAAAGCCATCATTCATTATAAGGTGGCTGGACAATAGTCATGTAAAAATTAATTTTGACTATTTTTGGTGCAAAAAAACCACAAACTTAATAAGAAATAATGAGCTTTTTATTATTTTTATAGTAATAAATAGAGGTTCACTGACTCTTCTGTCCCTGTGTTGTAGGTGATGGGAGTGGTTGTGCTGTGGGTCAGGAGTGGACAGCATGTGTGAGAGAAATGCTTCTCTGCTCAGATTTGGGGTCAGAGACTGAAGTGAACGCCACATGTTCCCCGGGATGTCAGTGCCCACATGGTTCTGCCCTACAGGTGTGAATCTCAGACCTGTTTAATTAAATTAAAATTCTATAGGAAGTGATTCAGGGTTTATTATTTAGAGTAATGTTTAAAATACACTGAATGTGCAAACCGGAATCAAAGAATTTACACAGCCGTGGAATATAGACTGAATTATTGATGTCACTGAAATGCTGAAAAGGAACTGATGAATTTTATTTTGGCCACCAAATAAGTGCAAACTTTATCTGATCAGTGCATGTTGTACTCTATATTTAATCTTTGCTTGTCTCCTTGCTGGTGTGTAATTATGCCGTGTCCTGTACAGGATGGCAGCTGTGTGCGTCTGCCTCTGTGTCGCTGTGATGTGGATGGTAAACAGTACGAGCCTGGGACGGTGGTCCCGAAAGACTGCAACAATTGGTAATGGATGAGTTACACTCTTTTAACTGGAATTCTAGCAGGCTACAACTGCATTTACAGCAGCAATACTGACTTGGACTAACATTTTTAGTGAAATAAGAGCTCATTAGTGTTGTTGGTCTTCCTGTGAGAATAATGTAATTTGTTGTAAATGCTGGCTATGTATTTTGAGCCTTTTCAAAGTTCAATGTAACTGATCACAGATTATTTTTTTGCCTTAATTACAGGTCTTATTTTGGTTCATAGGTATATACATTTGACAGAATATGGATTTGAAAGAATAAAACTGGCAGAATGAATGTGATCAATAACAGTGATTTCACGGTTGAGCAAAATATTTTTTCTACTCATAGACATATAAAGGCTTTTAATTATTTGATTCTAGTCACTTGCTTGTTATAACGTATTATGACTTTTACATAATGAACTAGTACTGCATTTACTGTCTCATATGGAAATGTCTGGAAGAGTTTGATTAGAGATGATCCGTTTTCATTCTCTTTCCCTTTCAGCACTTGTGAGTCAGGAAAACTGGTGAACTGCACACATTTTGAGTGTAATGGTAAGATCCGTATAGAGTTACTATGCCCTTACAGCTGACTGTATACAGCCTAATGCAAATGTTGGACATATTACATGCTTTGTTGATTTTCTAATTAAAAGTTAGCACATCCTCTGTAATGAAGTACCTCAAAAAAGAAAACATACATTTTAAAGCATAATAACTGTTTATTTGTTGAATTAAACATTTTGGGGAGAAAATTAAAACACAAAACATGGCCTGAGAAAAAATGTAATATGTTATGTTTTATTTTGTCCGATATATTAAACTCAACAAACAAACAGAGTTTGTGGACCAAATAATATATATTTTCACAAGTTTGCCTGTACAGAATGTTTCTGCTTCCAACAGCATGTGCTCGTTTTACTTATAAGAGGTAATCTAGGGGTGTTTACACTTTTGACTATGGGTGTTTACACTTTTGACTATGGGTGTTTACACTTTTGACTAGGAGACCCGGGGTGTTTACACTTTTGACTAGGAGACTCGGGGTGTTTACACTTTTGACTAGGAGACTAGGGGTGCTTACACTTTTGACTAGGGGACAAGGGGTGTACACGTTTGACTAGAGGTATTCACATTAGTGTTGTTTTCACAATTTGATTAGGGGACTAGGAGTGTTTACACTTTTGACTAAGAGACTAGGGGTGTTTACATTTTTGACTAGGGGTATTTACACTTTTGACTAGTGGACAGGGGGTGTTTGCACTTTTGACTAGTGGACGAGGGGTGTTAACACTTTTGACTAGGGGACTGGGGGTGTTCACACTTTTGACTAAGGATGTTTACACTTTTGATTTCATGGACGAGGGTTTTCATACTTTTGACAACGGGTGTTTATACTTTTGACTTGATGGACTAGGGGTGTTCACACTTTTGATTTGATGGACTAGGGGTGTTCACACTTTTGACTAGGGGACTGGGAGTGTTCACACTTTTGACTAGGAGATTGGGGGTGTTCACACTTTTGCCTAGGGGACTGGGGGTGTTCACACTTTTGACTAGGGGATTGGGGGTGTTCACACTTTTGACTAGGAGATTGGGGGTGTTCACACTTTTGCCTAGGGGACTGGGGGTGTTCACACTTTTGACTAGGGGATTGGGGGTGTTCACACTTTTGACTAGGAGATTGGGGGTGTTCACACTTTTGCCTAGGGGACTGGGGGTGTTCACACTTTTGACTAGGGGATTGGGGGTGTTCACACTTTTGACTAGGAGATTGGGGGTGTTCACACTTTTGCCTAGGGGACTGGGGGTGTTCACACTTTTGACTAGGGGACTGCGGGTGTTCACACTTTTGACTAGGGGTGTTTACACTTTTGAGTAAGACAGTATGTTTTATTGTTTTACACATGTATGGTATTTCTAGTGGATGGGGGCTGGTCAGACTGGACTCCATGGAGTGTGTGCTCGGTGTCATGTGGTGCTGGACTGCAGTCACGATACCGATTTTGTTCCAGTCCTGAGCGGGCAGGTAATGGACTGCCCTGCCTGGGGCCGGACCGCCAAGACCAAGTGTGTGTCCTCTCGCCATGCAGCCGTAAGTAACCCTACACACATAAAGACCTTTCATTAAAAAATGTAGATCATTTTTTATAAAATGTCGTTAAATGTTTCCTTTGAAAGGCGATGGAGGATGGAGTGAGTGGACTCCCTGGACAGACTGTACTAAGTCATGTGGCGGAGGCGTGAGTAGCCGCCGGCGTGAATGTAACAGGCCAGCCACTGAGAGAAAGGGAGACTTCTGTGAGGGGCTAAAAACTGAACTTATTGCTTGTAATACAGACCCCTGTCCAGGTACAGACTATGCTTTGATGTTTTCATTTTGATTGATTTTTTGTGTGTAAATCTATTAATTAATAATTATTTATAAATTTGATTCTTTTGGAAGCAGTTAATTGCATCACAAAATCAGAAATTTGAATCATGATTTTTGAATCTGTTTATTTTATATTCAACTATATATATTCAGTGAAGTGCATGTGTCTGTAGATGTCATTGCTTGGTGTGTGTGTTGTTTAATTGTGTTTTGCGATTTCAGTGAGTCCATGCTCGGCTGTACCAGGCTCTGTGTTCAGTAGTTGTGGACCCTCGTGTCCCCGCACCTGCGATGATCTGGCTGTGAGTACATACTCAGCTTACATGTACATCATCATCTCATTACACAAAGGATCATTCTCTCAGGTGCCACTCTGTACTCTCAGACAAGAATGCAGGAAGTAGGGGTGTTGAAGGGGCTGTAGATGTCAGGATTATTTTACTGCAATTGCTAAAAACAATAACAGAAAAATTAGAAAATATTTTGGGCATTTCTGTAGAGTGAAGTTTGTATTTAAAAATATTTTGATTATTTGTAACTTGTCGCATTAGAGGCTGCTAACCATGTCCTGAAAGCAAGCAAACGTCCAAATGTCCAAAATTTTGTCTTAAAACCTTCAAAATTTCCACACTGAAAATCTCATATGCATGTGTCACATCAAGATGTAAATAAACCCCAGACATGTCCATTGGTGTAGCTAAGGAGTGGTGGCCAGTGCCACTCTAGAATGCAGCAGACCCACCCTTCTGCCCCTCCCCAGTTATAGAATGTGAAACTATCACTGGTTCTTAATGTTGTGCACAGAAGAAGTGATTTTATTCATTTCACATCATTTTCTCATGAATGACTAAATATTTCACTTCAATACATTTCTGTCATTCTGTTGAGGGGCAGATTTGGGAACCTTGTGACCGGAGGGTCGCGTGTTCAATTCACGGACATGACCAGCAGGACATGACTGAAGTGCCTTTGAGCAAGGCAACTTACCCAACTGCCCCTTGGGTGCTGTGGATAGTGTGCACTCCCTAGTTTGTGATATTTCACTACACAGATTGTTAATTGCAAAAGACAAGTTCCTTTGTGTGCAAGCACAAATGACAAATGATTCTAAATTCTAATTATTCAACAGTAATTGCTTTGCTATACTGTGTCAATTGACAAATTAAACAGAGTGAAAACAGCACATCATTTTAATACAGTAATGCTAGTTTCATTTGAACCAGCCACCCCAATAAGATCTCTGGGTCTTACCTGGCCACTCAATATTAAAAGTAGCTGTGTCCCTAAAATGCTTTACTGACGGAGCTGTCCAACTGTGGTTTGGGGCATGCAATATTTAATGCAGTATTTAGTGGTTTATGTGTTATTCCCAAATTTAACATTGACATAAATTACATAGTTAAAATAGTGTTATTTTACCCTGGTGTTGGGCAGCTCTGTTGTACATGCCTACATGTATTTCTTGGTGGCTAGCACAAAACAATGGGTGTAGAGGGTATGCGCATGACGTCACAGCTAGTGTGAGTCACTGTGGTTACACCCACTGTGTGGCAGCATTAACATTCAGTGTGAATGCTGCAAAAACACAATTAACATTTAAATGGTGAAGAGCTATTGTGGGGTATACTGTAATAGATTCTACAAGAATTCAGAACGATCTTTTTACATTCTTCTGAAAGGTAAAGAAAAGAAAAACTAATGGATCACATACCTGAACAAATCCAGGCAATGGCAGAAGTGCAGCGAGAAGTTAGGAAATAAATACATGATCCTCTACCGTATTCATCTAATCAACAGAACACATATTTTAACTAGTTTATAGAGCGCTGCGCCGCCCGGCGATGGTGTGCTGCTTAACATATTTATTATTGACTGAAAGTTGTTTGTGAATGGTGGGGTGCTCAACAGTTGTTTTTGCACAGGGGCCAGTAAGATCCTTGTTAAAGCACTGTTCACTGCAGACTTCCAGCACTCTGGAAATTTCTCTCCAGATTTTTGACTGGAAGGGTCGTGGAGATCCTTACTATTCCACTCCAGGAATGAGTTTGTCTTTTTCCTGTTGGAAGGTGGAATGGTAGAGTGACACATCAAATTTAGAAAAATTAAAACAGCGCATCACACCACACTGCTCTCCTCCACTTGCAGTTGGTGTAAACAGCTTCACTGAGTATAATGGAAGCATTTTGTGTTTTTCATGTTTTGGCTCATTTGCGTCTAGTGCTGTTAGGACACAAGTGGTGTTAAAACACAAGTAAGCTTGCTATCAGCTCCTATAATTTTTGTTTTTCCAACCATTTATAATCTAGATATGCATGCATAGCTTGACTATGGGCATGACACAAGCAGCTTATCACCTGACTTCAATCTGATTGCTTGAGGCTCAGCTCATGAGCCTCAAGCAATCAGGCTCAGTGTTCATCACGTATATTCTGCAAAAAAATTTCAGCACTCTCGACTTAACGTCACTGATCTGAGCGTATCAAGAGAAATGTCAGAAGGTATTTCTCACGTGACTAAAATAATGATGAAAATGACAATGATTCAAAATGACGATGACAATGATAGTAGTGATGATGATGGTGATGATGATGATAATGACGATGATGATGATGATGATGATGATCCAACAGCACTGTGAGTGGCGTTGCGAAGCTGGCTGTTACTGCACTGATGGGAAAGTGTTGAGCGTTAACAGCAGCACTTGTGTTGAGAAAGAGCAGTGTCCATGTCTGGACCTTAACACTGGTCAACGCATCGACCCTGGAGACACAGTGCTCTCTGCAGACGGCTGCAACAACTGGTAAGAGAGAGGAGAGGAGCAGTCTGTGGGAGACCATTACAGTAGTTGTCTTACCTCTGTAAGGTGTTCTACCTTTCTGTGATGTGTTTTTCTGTGTTTAGCACCTGTGCTGGAGGACAGCTTAACTGTAGCAACAACCCATGTCCAGGTTTGACAACAACTTCACACACATTCTCGCACACATGGCTTTGAATTTCTGAACAGTATTGGAATAGACACAAATGTTTATGCTTGATTAAAATTCTGAATAGATAATCCTGCTTGGTCAGTAATGACAGTTTAAGGACAACCTCTTCTGACTGAAGGTTTTATGCATAAAATATAAGGATTACAGCACTACCATGTAGGTGCACTTTGTAGTTCTGCAATTACAGACTTTAGTCCACCTAATGCTCTGTATACTTTGTTATCCCCCTTTCATCCTGTTCTGCGATAGTCAGAACCACTTTGAGTGGCAAATCATTCTCAGCACTGCAGTGACACTGACATGATGGTGGTGTGTTAGTGTGTGTGGTGCTGGTGTGAGTGGATCAGATACAGCAGTGCTGCTGGAGTGTTTAAACACCTCAGTATCACTGCTGGACTGAGAACAGTCCACCAACCAACTTTATTTAGCCCTCAGCATCCTGTGGGCAGCGTCCTGTGACCACTGATGAGGAAATAGAGGATGACCAACACAAACTGCCTACAAGGTGGACCAGCAAGGTAGGAGTGTCTAATAGAGTGGACAGTGTTTAAACACTCCAGCAGCACTGCTGTGTCTGATCCACTCACACCAGCACAACACACACTAACACAGCAGCACCATGTCAGTGTCACTGCATTGCATTGCTGAGAATGATCCACCACCCACATAATACCTGCTTTTGGGGGTCCTGACCCCTGAGGGAACAGGTAAAAGGGGGCTAACAAAGTATGGAGAGAAACAGATGAACTACAGTCTATAACTGTAGAACTACAAAGTGCACCTATGTGGTAAGTGGAGCTGATAAAATGAATGAGTGTAGATACAAGGAGGTGTTCCTGCTAAAATGCTCAATGAGTGTAAATGAAATCTGTTTGCATGTAATTGATATTGAAAGCTGTAATGCATTTCATCAGCTGTTATAATCAGAAATCAACTGCATAGCTAAAACAGCTATCTTTAAGATTTTTTATAAAAAGAAAGCACATACTCAAGTCTGCTTGAGATTCATTAACAACCCAACACTGTTTAAGGCAGGTGGTTGCACAAGGCTAATTGGTAGGCTGCAAGCTTCCATTTATAGTTACAGAAGCTGTGTAGCTCCAGTGTAAGATGACAGAGGCAAACATTGGATATTAAGCATACGGTGGAAATTATAGTTGGAATTAGAGGAATTGTGTAACTGGCGAAACTGTGTAGTCTTGAGTTTTCTCATTGAAAGCTGTTATTTTAAAAGAGCAGTTTCTGTAATGAGCAAGTTTTATGGTATTTAAATAAATGTTTCTAATCAAATCTTTTTCATCTCTTTCCTTCTCCCTCTTTGTCCCACAGTGGATGGAGGCTGGTGTGAATGGTCTAGCTGGACACCGTGCTCTAAGACGTGTGGTGCTGAGTGGGTTTCTCGCTACAGGAGCTGTGCCTGTCCGGAGCCCAAATCTGGAGGGGCAGCATGTCCAGACCAGCAAGAAGAGCATGGAGGCCTTGGGGTGCAGATCCAGAGACAGCAATGCCCTTCCATCACCTTCTGTCCAGGTTATATATATCCCTGCCTCAGGCATGGGGGACTGTGCTGTTTTGAAAAGAATGAGTTTGATATGAACATTGTTAAAGTCTCAAACTGTTCCATTTTCTCCCCAGTCTGTGCAGTCTGTATATCTAAGCCAAGAGGTAGAAACGGGGCTGTATGAATAAATAATAATATTAATTCTGATTTAGCTATTTACCTGTGATCAGTGCACTGCAGTGTTCTGCATCCGATCCTTTCAGATAAGCCATTCTTCATCGGAAGGTTGTATTGACTGCATGCTTCTCTCTCTCTGTATGTAGTTCATGGTTCGTGGGGCTTGTGGAGTGCATGGTCAGAGTGTGACGCGTGTGCTGGGGTGTCTGTGAGAAAGCGGGAGTGTAACAGCCCCCCTGCCCGATTTGGGGGATTGCCATGCCACGGAGAACACATCCAGAGCCGCAGCTGCCATGACAACCAAACCATCTGCTCAGGTTGGCCTTCCTTCAGTATTCAGGAGTTAAACTGGGCTTCAGTGGTGTGTTTAACCCCTTCATTCAGAACTTATTGCTCAGAGATTAATCCTAAAGTAACTATAATGAATGCGGTCCTACTATGACGCTCATACGTGAGGTATAGAGGTGTATATATTAGGAGTGTATGTAAGGTAGTTCTAAGCGTGAGGAGAGGTGGTCTGGTCCTGCGTTCAGCAGCTTCAGGGTTGTTTGCTCAGTCATTTTTCCTCTCTGTCTTAACTCAGACTGTGAGGGTGGTCAGGTGGAGTGGCCTTGCGGGAAGCCATGCCCTCGTTCTTGTGAAGATCTCCATGGGGACACAGAGTGCCTGGACACACCCGGGTGCAGTCAGAGCTGCGGTTGCCCACGGGACATGGTTCTGCAGGATGGAGTGTGTGTGGAGAGGGAGCAGTGCCGCTGTAAATTCCACAACAGCACCACCGGTGAGAACAGTACCGTGCAGCTCTCGCCAAACCAGAGGAAATCAAACATACATTCACTGGCTGAAGTTAATCTGCTTTAAAGACTGCATCTCATTTTAACACTATTTGATCTATAACATTGAACTATAGCAGTGAAACTTTGAAGTAGTAAAGAAGCGTTGTATGTTTGAACTAAAACACATGATAAGCACCTATGTAACACCACCAGCTACTCCTTCCTACAGAGGTAAATCTGCTTCTTCTATTTTTTATTCCTTTTTCCTGTAATTTAGTGGGCTTCAATATCAGCAACACTTCATGGGAGTGGCCAGGCCAGATGGATTGGCAGTATGCAAATTCAGGAGAGAGCATCATCAGGGACTGCAGCAACTGGTAACCTAGGACTTCACCTTTAAGAATGACACCAAAAACAATTAGCTGTAATGTTTAACTCATTAAAGGAGCATTTTGTAAGAATATGCAATTCTGTTGAATTCATGCCAAACAATAGGCGGTAACAATCACCAGATAATGCACTGGCCCTCCTCCTCCCTCTGCACTTCTTACCAGTTTAGAAGAAACACAAGTTCAAACTTCACCCCTTTACTCACCAAGAACATCTCCAGCAGTGCACAGTTTTGCTTTTATTTATACCACTTCTTTTGTTTGCTGTCGAATGTGGATTCTTGCCATTCTTGCTGGTGATAGTTATGAGAGTTTGCCAAGAGCTTTAACTATCATTGCATTTACTCTTCCTTTTATTGCCTAGCTTAAATATTGCAACCAGAACCAACCAGAAAACAGCATCAGAGCAGTGCTACTTGTTAATCCTCTCATCTTTAACTGACTCACTATCATGGTGACTCAGTATCGCCCCTTAATGTCCAAAGTGGTATTACGAGACATGATGGGCTAGCTGGTTAGCATGGTAACTTCAGTAGATATCTCTGCAGCATGATACATAGACGTCTTTGACACACCATCAAAACTGATATTCTGAATAAACTGAATTATTTCAGTTAATTTTGGAATGTTTTAAACTAAAAACCCTATATATTGCCCCTTTAAGAATATAATTTATCTATAAAAGAAAAAAAAGCACATTACATCTACGTATTAACTCTTAAATGATGACAGTTTGAAATTCTAGTACATGTCCACCAAGATGGTATAATCTGCTTACCTGCTCTGGATTTTGTCATCAGCACCTGTGAGGCAGGTGTCCTGAACTGTGACTCCGTTCCTGGCTGCCATGTTGATGGTGGATGGAGCCAATGGGGACCCTGGTCCGAGTGTTCAGTGCCGTGTGGGGGTGGAGTCAAGCTGCGACTTCGTCAGTGTAATAACCCAGCCCCTCAGGGAGGTGGGAGAGAGTGCAGTGGAGCTGGAGACCAGCGGCGAGAGTGTAACAGTCATGCCTGCACAGGTGTGTGATCATGGTCAAATGCTGCTGCTAACATTTGAACACTTATAACTGAGTTTTTTTTTGTTTAGTTCTTTCAACATTTGTACTTCATGCAGTGTTTGTGTTTAATACTAAAAGTATTCTAAAACTAAAGTAAGGTCTCTATTAGCTAAGTTTTAATGACTGCACTTCACATTGCACTTCTTCAAGTTATGTCAAAAGACAAATGATAAAATACTTGAACCAAATGTCTATGAATTGAATAATTATTCTGAATTTAATTACAAAATTATGTAATGTCTAAAATGATGGCACAATGTATGCTGCTCTATGTTAAACTCAGCAAATAAACAGAAATTGTGCATTTAAATTAGCAAATGCCACATTTACATTTGTTCTCTGTAGAAGAGATTTTAACTTCATTTCAACAAAACATGTAACATTACAGAATTATATACACTTTTGCATATGGCTGTACTCATATCACTGTACTCAGATGTGCAGCCTCTGGCTTACCTGCACAACTCCAGGTAAAATTCAAATAAAGAAGCACTTTGTGAGTAAGAAATGGGCTATATTATGTTATATTGCTTATTCACATTAGATAGTTTAGAATTTAGCAGAAAAGGTTTAGTGGAACAATCGCTAATTAACAAACTAAAAGCTTTTTGGGTGGGAATAGTGCTCTTCTCTTCATCTACTGAAACAGTTCCTCTGTGTATTTCTCAGACACTGGACCGTGGTATGACTGGTCAGCATGGTCTGTGTGCTCTGTGACCTGTGGAGGAGGGGAGCAGAGACGCAGCCGTCGCTGCCGCAGTCCCCCCTGTGCTGGAATGACACGCCAGAGCAAGACCTGCAACACACAGGTGTGCCTGGGTGAGTAGCACACGTTATCTCTTCAAAGCCCATTTAACATGCTCTGAGAAGGTGTTATTTATGCACAAGTCAGTGTTTTTTCCCCTACCTGCTCATGATTTTGAGAAATTCACCAAAATTTATTCACATCTACAAAAATAACAGCCCAGATACCAGCAGGAGCCATGCGTGGAGCTTTATTCTTCTGAGCACATATGAAGCTAAAGTTCAGTGTACTTTCAGGGCCAAATTCAGTTTGAAGTTCTATGTTTTATACAATAAAATGCACATCACAATATTGTGACACACAGACTATGATAGTGTGGAATGGCTTAATTGGGCTCATGTCAGGTGAACATGCAGGCCATACCATTTCTCTGAACTCTCCAGAATGCTCCAATGGCAAACTTGGGATTCTAGATGATACATGTATTTGTGTCATGTATTATGCAACCTTTAACCTTTTACACAGGTGAAAAATGCTAAACTCACAGTAAATGTGGAAAATTATATACTTCATGCACTCCTATGGATTTTGGTAACCAAAAAAAGCAAGATATGTATTCTCCAGACCTCCATGCTTTCTGTTTCTGTGTGGTAGGTTTCTGCTATGTACTTGCAAGCACCCAAAGAGAATGAAGCTGTATTTACTAATTCACCATCTAGTTTATCATATTTCTAAAATGCTAACTTTACAAGAGAAGGATAAAACATACTTTATTTTTAACGTAAGTCAATGTAGCCAGACTTTCTTTTAAGCAATTTTGGGTCGTTTTTTATGTGATCATCATGATGTTTACACAAAATGTAAAGGACAATAGATTATGTGAATAATTAAAAATACAAAAATGGAGATACAAGTTTTTTTTTTTACTGACAGCAGTGATATACAACCTTCCATTGAGCACCTGAAGGCAGCATAATTATCTCCTCATTTTTATCTCTATAACAATAACAAATCACAATAAAAAATAAAATATAATTAAATTGGCCACCACTTTTCTAGACTGGTGACTTAAAATAAAGTATTTAAAAATTGTATATATACTTATCATCAAAAAAAAAAAAACTTGCACCCAGAAGGAAGTGTCAGATTGCAGTACTATTCAGAAGAAAGGTTACCAGGAACAATAAATAATCATATATTTAGACTGATATGACAGTCTGGCATGACACCATTGCAGTCTTTGGTGACGTTGTGACGTTGTGACATAGTGGGGGCAGTCACCATAACAGTCTGCATGCATGTAGTCATGCAGCCGTCTGCCAATGGTGCTGGCACTAGCAGGATGACTCGTGGAGGGCTTCACTGCAATGTCTGCAGTCGTGGCTGTTGAGTCAGTCAGGTACAGTGATGACTCCCATCCTTGCTTATATCACAAAATTTAATCATTTGCATGTCTCACAATGTCAAACCTACTCACAAAGTTTCATTCCTGTTGGGTGATTCCTTCTGGATGCAACTATTGGTGCAACTACGATGTATATAGGATAGTATAATATGTTTAGTCACCTGTTATTGACTGGTATTGTTTAAAAAGCAGTTTTTGAATGGCCTTCAAAATGACTGTAGAGTACTGTGTGCTCTTTGAGTTATAGAAATATAGAATCTGTAAACAGTACAGCTTACAGACACTTTCTAAAAAGTAATTCACCTTGAATTTTCTTCTCCCATTGTGAATAGACTTCCTCAAGCAAAACTTTAATTTAAACTTTATGATCCTGTGTTTTGGGACAGCCTGCAATATCTTATGGGGCTCTGTTAGTAAGTAGTTCTACTCGGAAGGGTGATTGCTCCAGCACACTGAGGTGTGTTTGCCATCGCAATTAAACCCTCCCGAAGGAGCAGCACTGCCTGGCTGTGAGATTTAGCTAATCACCCAGTCTGTGTGAAGGCCTCCCAAAGCGGCAGTCAAGCTTAGCCTGCCGAAATGCCTGGCTAAGCGACATACTCATTTAAAAGTGAAATCGCTCCACTCTGTGGTCGTCTGTCTCTCTTCGTTCCTTTGTGAATTCAGATGAACTATTTCTGGCGACCTGCTGCGAAATAAGCTGCTCATTTTCTGGTTCTGCTGAAGCTTGATGTTCACAGGAAAGACAGGTAGCTGGTTCCTCCTACAAAGGACACCGGTTTTAGGGGTAGTTTTGGGCCAAGGTCTAATGGAAGAACAAGTGGCAGCTTTCATATTTACTGTAGCGTGCTGTTGTAGTAGCAATAGCAGCTGACAGATTCACTCTAGTATACTGTCTATAATGGGGGTCATCTTTTTGTGTCCCTTTGGCCCTTTTGGGTGGCAATTGATAAAGTCAGCATAAATGGAGACTATCAGTCATTACATTCTTACACAGTGTCTATTTAGTCCATTACTTCATATTTCAAAGCTATGACATTTCATTTGCTACATTATAAAAAAAGGTCCCATTAAAAGTTTTCTCGGCTAGCAAATTAGCTCACTGTGGCTAACATACCCATAAACAAGTACATTCCTTTTAAAGAAAAATGCTACTCTCTGACCAGTACAGGTCTTTTGCTGACTTGTGATGCTCACCATAAACTGTGATACTGTTTCTTAGGTTCATGTACCACATTACGGTATGGTATGATCTGGAATGCTTTAACCTGCTCATAGGCCTTGGCAAAACAGGCGGCCTTAGGTCCTATGGGTGTATCAAATCAATGCAACTCAACCAGGCTTTATCACACAGGCTTTAATAAACCTGAAAAGAGATGGCTTTCAATCAGTAGAACCAAAGCCTAACATTACCCAAGGAAAGGGTCCACAAACTTTGTTTTATTGAAGGTGTTTGCACTGCTGCTGTTGTTCAGTGAACTGTAAGCATCTGGCACTGCCATTTATCATCTCACTGTTGGTATAATAACTTAACCAAAGATCATAGGCTGTTAAGGTTCAAAATATACACTGAAAAGGCAGTCAGTCCAATGTGTTAATTGTCTTTTTCACCTCTAACATATTACCAGCCTCTTCACATTCCAACTCATACCATTTAGCTGGAAAAAAGTGAGTTTGTAAAGAGTTACTTAGCTGATACCAAAAATGATAAATCCACTACATTTTCCCAAACTGTTCGGAAAAACTTCTGAATCCCTATAAAAGCACATATGTACAGAAGGATAGATTAGAAAATGTAAATTTATCCTGAGTTTCGAGACTACTCGTGTGCAGTAGAGTTCACTCTGGAAAACCATCAAAACCATAACCAAAGGATTGACTGTAAAGAGGAATATCGTCTGCTTTTCCTGACTAAAACAGCCCGTAACTGTTTAAATGGAATAATAGTCAAACATGACATTATCTCTTGCATCTCCTTTTCTTGGCTTACATTGTGCTGTAAGTGTCTTGTTCTAACTTTCAAGCCAAATGCATCAGATACAGCCACCAGTCAATTTCAGAGCTGAGGTTTTAGATAAGTACAGCCAATCAACAGTAACAGATATGAATTGATATGCATGTAAAGGCAATCAATGGTGTTGGTGTTGATTGGGAGAAGGGAAATAGGAATGCTTTCCTGTAATGTATACACATGATTCCGTTAAATGAGAATGGATACAGCCTCTATAAAGAGTTATCAGAGCATTGCTTTTGCTAAGACTTTCTCACTAATCCAGAAACAGCATAATAGAGTGGGCTCTTTCTCTCTTTGTGTATCAGAGGTTGGCTGTCCCCCAGGCCGCTTGTACCGGGAGTGTGAAAGAGGCGAGGGTTGCCCCTTCAGTTGTGCTCAACTTAGCGGCCTTGAAGGCTGCTACTCAGAGGGATGTGAGGAGGGCTGCCATTGCCCACCCAACACTTACCAGCACAACGGAACCTGTCTGCAGGTCAGATTAGTAACACACTCATGTTTACTAGAGAAGTCACTAAGGAATAGTGTAGGTGGCAGTGAGTGTGATAGTTTGCAGAGTTCTCTGTGTTTTTAATAATGCTTTCAGACAAAACTGCTATGCAGGTGACAGTTTACACCAATGGTCTGTAAGGGCTTTGTAGATGTTCACATTGTCTTTGGCTTTGGTGTTGGACTGTATATTCAGCTCAACTACCCTCTAACTTTTACTCTATCCTTAACCTTAACCCAAATCTTGAGTCCAAATCTTAATCCTGAGACTGTCTATCAGTTTCACAAGATTTATGAGAATTAGAGTATTCATAGATAAGCCATAATCAACCATCAGAATAAGATATGACCAAATTCATTTAGCCTAAGTATTCAAAATAGTGTTCTTCTGTCGAGACAGTTTAGATCTATGAATGTGTGTGTGATATACTGGCTAAACACTGTTTACTAAAGTGGTGTTATATCACATATGTAGGAATGTCCATGTCTTGTGGACAGAGAGCTCTTGACCTCACTTCAGAGAGTGTCTGTGACCGCGGAGTTAACCCCTGACCTGCAGAATATAACCATGGGAACAGAGCTCAGGTCTGGAGAGGAGCTCATGCACGAGTGTAGCTCCTGGTAAGAAGAGTTTCTTTTGTAAACCTTCATATTTGCAGCAAAGGTCATCAGTGTCTGATGTTCTGGGGGGATTCTGTTTTCTCTCAGGCCTTTTGTGGCAGCAGCCTGAAGCAATGTAGGCAGCAGTGCGTTGATCAAAAGACTGTTTCTGCTGTTACTGTTTCTGCTTCACATATCTTATTTAGTCTGTGTAATTCATGATGCCTGTGCACTGGAAACAATGTTTTAATTGACATCAAAATAATTTTAAAATTTCTTTTGCATGCAAATTCAAATTCACAATGCAAATTAACCGGGTTCAAATACATGGCAAAAGCTGCTTGCCATTAATGAAAAAATACTGGGCCAGAATCTGGATTCATAGCTCAGACTTTAAGACCTCTAGTGTCGGTCCTATTGTCAGGAGGCAGTGTCTTCAATCCCTGGCAATGTCACATCCATCTGTGACTGGGAGTCCAAGAGAGCTTTGAGCTATCCAATGATGCTGAGTTAGAAGTAGTTAAAAATGCTGTGTCTTTACATAACCTCAGAAAGGAGAACTTCATAAAGGGGGGTGAGTCGGGCACGATACTCGAACAGAATTAAAATCATAACTTAACCTATATAACACATAAGTGATTGCTTTACTCGCCTTTTTGGGTGGAATGGATGACATTCATGAGTTAAACGGGAGCTTACTAATTGACTAACATTTAGATAACTGACCTGCAGTTAGCCGGTAGGCATGCGGTGTCACATGACCTTGTTAAACCAATTAAATGCAAGGCATTTTTTTGACACAGATGTGCCAATTGCACACATAATATTGTGTGTGAGTGAACATTTTAAATAGTTCATCCCGAAAAGAGGACTAATAGGCGTCTGTCCAGGTATTGCGGAGGATTGGGAGTTGAAAAACCGGACGGTCAGGCCTAAAACCGTACATGTGGCCACCCTACATGTGGTAGAGGCAAACCTAGCCTACGAATTGACCTGGACATGACTAAATTAGGGAGAGAAATATATAAATATAAAGTTAGACTCAGAAAGTCCCTGGTATGCTAATATTCACAAATGAGAAGGCCAGTCTGATCAAATGGCTGCTTGAAAAATATGTATTTGAAACATCCACCCCTTCTCCAAACAATGAGCTGACTTAAACCACGGGTTTAATATATGAGTTAATATTGGAGTTTGTCAGCTCATATTTTCACCATGTGAGCTTAATTAGTCACTATAATCCAGGCCAGGCATCAGAACATAAATCATGAGTGAGGCACCCAAAAATGTTATCAAATGTTTTGCTGAGTGTCCATATGTTACTACCTAAGCTACTGCCTTTTAGAGAACCCCAGACGTCTGGTGTCCGAACAACAACAAAACTGCGTTTTGCAAATCCAGAAAAAGCATGGTGATTTCATGTCATTCACATGTGTTATATATGTACTAATTACAAAACTGATATATATCTATATATAATACATAACTACTAATTATAGCTACATTAATAAAAATAATAACAACAAGAAATAGCATAATACGAAAGAAATTAAGTTAGCAGTGTTTATTGGAGCATCTTGAAGGCATTGGTGGGTAGTAATGTAACCTCTATGTCCCTCTCAGCCTGTGTCAGCATGGCCTGTGGAACTGCTCTCTGGTGCCCTGTCCTCGTGATGGGGGCCTGACCTCATGGGGCCCCTGGGGGTCCTGCTCGCTCAGTTGTGGGGGTCTGGGGCAGAAAGTCCGAAGCAGGAGCTGCACACAGCCCACTCCCGCCCATGGGGGTCGAGACTGTGCAGGAACCCTACAGGAGACAGCATACTGCCAAACCCCAGACTGTCCAGGTTAGCAAAAAAAAAAAGAACTCTATACTTCATATTACTGTTTATCTCTCTTTTCCATCAAGATATTTAGCACAAACCTGATTTTCTAAAAGTGATATTTCACAAATAACATGGGAATCTCTGAACGTTCTTTCTCACTCTAAACTTTTTTTCTAAATGTCCTCAGTGCTTATTTCAAGGAGTTATAAGTGACAAATAATGGACTTCAACTGCACAGTTTTGTTTAATGTGTGTCTAATGATAATTATTCTGATTGCAGTAAATGTGCTTCCTACAGAGGAGCCTCCACTTTCAGGTAATCAATCATGCAGCTGTTTAGTTTTCATACTAAAGGTCTGTAATTATTGCCTAATTATCTCTTGCCATTGCATTAATATATCACTCCCTCTCTTTCTAGATGAAGACGTGGGGTTCTCTCAGTGGTCATCTTGGAGTGCATGCTCTAGAACCTGTAGTGATGCAGGTGCTCCTGCAGTGAAGTCTCGTGAGAGAGAATGTGTCAGTGCGCCCTGTTCAGGACAAAACAGACAGCAAAGAGTCTGCAACCTCCCTCAATGCCCTGGTAATGCCTGCACCACTCTCCAACACCTGCTCCTTTTTTATACAGTCATGCCATTCAGATCTACTGTGAACCTCTAGCTCAGATGGCACATGATGTAGCTTCAGCTTCAGTAGGTTATATAGCAAAAAAAAAAAGCTATTTTTATGCTATTTTGATAATGAACACACAGTTGTTCAGTGTTGTTTAATTACTGGCAATATCCACAATAGCCTCAGCAAAGCATATTGAGACAACTGTAATGTGAAATAATTTATCGCCATGTTATAAAATAACGTCATATTGCCCACCGTCTTCCATCTTCCATGTAGAGGTCTGTGGAAGCTGTATAACAGTCAGAAAGACGTAATAGTCAGTCAGTGCATATTCATATAGGGGCAGATTTAGTAATGTTATATGGTGTTGCAGTCTTCATTTTGGAATAAAAAAAAAAAACGCTATTATGATTTGCGAATTGGCACCTATAAAAATATCATAGGGCCGGCTGCTGCTCTGTTTGGACTTTTGCTACATTTTGTGTGTGTTTATAGGAGTTTCCATCTCAAAGTGAAAACTACTGCAATTAGATTATTGTCATGGAATATCTCACGTTTACTAAGACTGAAATACTGCCTGTAATTGATGTAAGCCCTAAAATAAGTATTTACATTAGCCTAATGAGTTAAAGTCTGAGCCTAAAACAAAGAAGAGTTTAACAACTTATTTGTTTCATCTAGTAAAAAAAAACAAGCTTTCATACAATCGGAATAAGCAAAACAGGTGGTTACAGTGCACTGTTCATACGTTCACTACAAAGTTGGCTTGTTACTTTATATGAAAGTAGAAAACCTGCTAACCTGGCCACTCCTATTCAGCCTATCAAGTGCACTGACAGTAATTAGCGCCTCTCTTAGTAAATCTGCTCCTTTATCTTCTAAATTCAGTGCACAGATGTTTTCATTTGTAATGAGCTCTAATGTGGATCTGTAAATGTACTGATGCCTGTAAACTTAGATTGTTGTGCTGTTCTGACCATCTTTTTTGATAGAGTGTGGTGCTGTCTGCCACCAGATCATATTAGGACTGCTTTATATATAATGTTAGCCATAGAAGTGCATAGTTTTAAATTTTGCACTCTCCCATTTTGGAAAGCACGCTCATTTAGTCTCCCAAGTTCCATCTGTCATTCTGTGAAGAGCTCGTAAATACTTTTGTGCTGATGCCTATAAACTCAGCTGGCTGTGCTGTTGTTGGGGAGATGGTGGGGTGTGCATGGGTGAGGAGTGTGCCCACAGGAACTGCTCATGGACCCAGTGGGGTGAGTGGAGTGTGTGTTCGCGTTCCTGTGGGGTGGGCCAGCAGCAACGCTTCAGGAGCTTCATTGCCCCTGGTGTAAATGGAACCTGGTGTCCAGACATTCTCGGGGGCAACATGGAGAGCCGCTTCTGCAACATCCGTGCATGCCGTGGTGAGAGAGTGGATCTCTTGATCCCTTGTCAGCTTTGCTGTTTTGAACAATGTTGTGGTAGTCATTCCATGTGTGATACAATGGTGCATTGTTTATTTCTGTTTTCAGTAAATGGGCATGTAAAAAGCATGACAAAGCTTAGAGCCAGTAAGTGATGCTTAGCCTCTTCATGCCGTCAAATGAGTAAACAAGGAGCAGTTATTGTACTGTCAAAACTACAAACCCGCAAGGCTGTCTCAAACTTGTTAGATGCAGTTGTTCAGTCTACGTATCAGTAAAAAGTGGCTCAAGCTGTGCAACTTAAGTGATGTTCTTTCACATTTGCCTTGGTTGCTGAAAATAATAGTTTATAACAAAAACTAATTAACATTTTAGCTTGAACTCGTCATATTCCTTTTATTTCAACATAGGGGTAACGCTTTACTTTACAGATCAGTAATAAGCAGGTAATAGTAGGATAATATTATGGTAATAAGTTATGTTTACCTAAAAATAAAATGTTAATTTTCTAGTTGTTGATAAATTATAAGTTTGTAATTGTGGCTCTGTGATAAAAAGGTAAAATAATGGCACCAGGTCATACTAATCTAAAACTGACATGCTAATTTTCTAGTTATTTTAGAATATATATATATATATATATATATATATATATATATATATATATATATATATATATACACCTCTAGTTTTAAATACTAGGTATTTGCTTTGGTGCTTTGGTTTCCGTTTCATTTCATTTCACCAGATCTACAATTATAACAGTATGTTATTAAGCAGTGACACTGAAGGAACATGTGATGCTGCAGTTTTAGCAGAACTACTTGATTGTTGTGAGATAACAACTCTCATGTTATAAAAACATATAATAATTGTAAAGAATTGAGGGATATATTGATTAAGCAGATGCATGCTACATAAAATAACAAAAGAATTTACTATTACTAACATATTTTACAAAAGGAAAATTAACTTTTATTCACAGATAATTAAGGGTAATTATTACCATGAGTTTTCTTTTTCATTTAGTAACAATAGGAAAATTAGTTTGTTAGTTATATATATATCTATAGTGTGCAGCATACAAAGATGGAAATGGACAGAATTCAGCGTTTTTTGTTGAAAACTCTTTGTGAGGCCTCCTGTGCTGTACCTTTTGCAGTGGATGGGAGCTGGTCTCGCTGGAGTCCGTGGTCACGTTGTGATAAGGCATGTGGAGGTGGCCGCTCCATACGGACACGCTCCTGCTCCAGCCCTCCCCCTAAAAACGGAGGGCGCAAATGTGTTGGAGAGAAGAACCAGGTCAAACCTTGCAACACCAAACCATGTGGTATGATATGCCAAATCATTTGCATTTGTGAAGTGCTTATATAGTATAAAGAGGATATATGTAGAGGGAAATGCTTTGTGCGCTGGAATGTGCAGTTTAATCTGTGTGTGTGTGTGTGTGTGTGTGTGTGTGTGTGTGTGTGTGTGTACATCCTAGATGAGCGTGGGTGCCCACCGGGTCAGGAGTTTGTGCCCTGTGCTAACGATTGCCCTCAGCGATGCTCAGACCTACAGCAAGGCATTCAGTGCCAAACCAATACTGAGTGCCAGCCTGGCTGTCGTTGCCCTCGAGGTGAGAGAAGGAGAACTAATTGATTTGACTCTTAAATCATTTACTATTTATTTATTATTCATTACCTTTGTCTTGTTTATTGGCTAAGACAATACATGAGCTTATTTAAGCCATAACTGTGACTTTCGTGTTTATGTGCGGATGTGTGTAGGAGAGCTGCAGCAGGATGGGGTGTGTGTTAAGCTGTGGCAGTGTGACTGTGTGGATGCTGCAGGTCAGAGCTGGGCTGCAGGCAGCCAGCATCAGGTTGACTGCAATAACTGCAGCTGCACAGACGGCTTGCTCTCCTGCACCAACCATAGCTGTGCAGGGGACAACAGCTGCTCATGGAGCTCCTGGTCCAGCTGGGCATCCTGCAGTGCCACCTGTGGATCAGGACAGAGAACACGCTTCAGGTGAGAGCTAGGAAGGGATGTGCTCAGTTACTCGAGTACTCGGTTAACCATTTAAGTTGTCAGTGCTCTTACCCTTCCAAAACATGGTCTGTGCTGTACACCTTAGCTGTAGCTTTAACTTGAAATAGCATTAACATGAAAGGGATTCTGATCTCTGTCTCTTTGCAGTAATAACATTTTTTAGCCTGTTAACACATTTCTACAACATACAAGAAATAAGCCTCCAGCTCCGGCCGTGCATTCACTTCACTGGAAGTTCCATTTTTTAGCCATTTTCCTGTTTTTTTCTTCCCTGCAGTTAACCAAATATCCATTCATTAACTCTTATGGATACTCAGATATAAGACTTAATCACATGCAAAAAACTGGGAAATACTGACATTCAGTAGCAGCATAACGTTTGAAAATGTACAGTACATGGCAGCGCCGTTAACTCTGCTTCAGACTGAAGTAACAACACCCCTTATCACTTCATTTAGGATGGGTGGATTAAACTGCTGGAGGGTCAATGAGCCATTATTCCGATTTTTCATAAAAAACAAGGAACAAATATTTTTCCATGATGTGACAGCTTCATTTGGGTTGCTTAGTTCAATAAGGTGGTGATTATTGAAGTGAGGGAGGAAGAATGAATTGAAAGAAGGAGTGTTGAAAGCTGTAGACTGATGGAACAAAGATGAAGATGGACAGATCACTTTGCGAGTTAACACTGATCGAAAGGATCATACGTTATCACTTGTCAGTGACTGACAACTGCACTGCCCTTTCAGATCGCTGACTCCAGAGTCTCCAGATGCCGACTGTCAGTTTGAGGAAGTTCAGCGCAAACCCTGTGACCTAGGGCCCTGTCCCCCGCTCTGTCTCCATGGCAACCAGGAGCTGTCTGTTGGAGACACATGGCTACATGGGGAATGTAAACAATGGTGGGTGGGCTGGTGGAGGTGATATCGGGGTGGATTATGAAATGTTGTTTGTGTTTCTGTTGCTGATTTTTCCTGTAATTAAAATAATACTAGCACGTAGATAAACATGCTGTGCATGCATATGCTAACACTGCAGATACGAGCGCTCTGTCCTGTGCTGTGCCGAGTGTGAAATGTTGTTACTGTGTTTTCATTGTGGTATTCAGCACATGTATCCCGGAAGGAGAGTACTGCCAAGATATCGACTGTCGAGGTGAGTAAAACCTGCAGTAACCTGAAAAGGCTGAACTTCTGTTAGTGCTGTGTTAAAAGGGCACTTTGTTACAAAGTCCTGCCAGACACAAATGTGTAAGTTTGCAGCAGAAATGTTAACACATTCATATATTTATTGTTTTGAAAATCCACAAAACAGATACTAGTACTCTTCAATTCCATAGCTTATGTATGTGTGTATGTGTATATCAAATCAAATCGGTGAGGCCAATCATTCTCTGAGTAGAGAGTTTTTGAGCCATTTTGTGCCATTTGTGATTTTCACACAGAGGAATTTGTGTTCCGCATTTAACCCATCCGTGAAGTGAAACACCCACATGCACACACTAGTGAATACACACACTAGGGGGCCGTGAGCACACTTGCCCGGAGCGGGGGGCAGCCCTATCCACGGCACCCGGGGAGCAGTTGGGGGTTAGGTGCCTTGCTCAACAGCACCTCAGTCGTTATTGTCGGTTCAGGGAATCGAACCGGCAACCCTCCGGTCACAAGGCTGGTTCCCTAACCTCCAGCCCACGACATGTGTATATATAAATATATATACACATTTCTATTTACTTCTATTTACAATATATATATTAAATTCAATAAACAAAATAAGTATACTGTTTTCATGCTTGGTTGATTTTCAGAATGTTAACAGAATGTTTTCAGAATTTCCTCTGCAAACTTTAATATGAGATTTTCTGTAAATGTTAGTGCTCAGTTTCTAGTGATTTGCTTAGTTTGACATTTTGGACACAAGGAGAAAGTATGTAAATATACATTTTTACATTTAATATATAATAAAAGGGGGATGTGAAACTTTTATATGAAATATGAAGTTGAAGAGGACCTGCCAGTTGTAATTACTTTATACATGAATCTGCTACCAAATGAATGAAAAACAGTTTTGACATGGTGATTCTAAACTTTTGAATTTACAAGTCTCAGGCCTAATGAGGTTTATTTTCTTGCCAGTGGACGGTGGTTGGACTCCCTGGTCTGTATGGTCTGACTGCTCTGTGACGTGTGGTCGAGGAACACAAATTCGTAGTCGGGCCTGTATCAACCCTCCGCCTCGTAACAATGGCACCCACTGCACTGGACCGGAGAGAGAAGCCCAGGACTGCCAGACAGCTCCCTGTCTGGGTACTGATGTTTAGTGTTGTTTTGTGGTGTATTAAGTATTGTGCTACCTGTGTTCAGTATTGAGTGATGCTATTAACAATACATTTGTGTCACGTTTCGTGGTGAATATTGGTCACTTCTAAAGTTGATCCATGTGCCTGCTCCTGTCCGCCGCTCTCAGATGACCTGTGTCCGTGGTCCACCTGGTCACCATGCTCGCGCAGCTGTGGTGCAGGAGTGGCATCCAGACGCAGGCAGTGTGTGTGTGAGGAGGAGGGTGACCACGCTTGCCCTGACTACATAGAGGCAGAGAGGGACAGAGAGGAGACTCAGCTATGCTACAAGAGACCTTGCCCTGGTGAGTACTCAGCATAACCTCATGGGTGGTGTTCAGGCAGGACCTGAAATTAATTGGTCATACTGACACTTTAAAGTACTACCACAAACAAATGCATAGGCCTGTTAGAAACTTACATGCACATCTATAAACATACATATGAATACAAAACTATTCATTCCTATTTATGTATTGATTATTTCTATTATTCAAGGAGCAATTTGTAAGATGACACAGCCCTTGCCAAATTCATACTCCAAACATTAGGGGCCAACATATCACCCAGAAAGCACACGGTCACTCCTCCCTCTTCAATTCTTACCAGACTAAAAGAAATGTTGCGAGTTCAGCATCATCCCTTTACTCACCAAGAGCAGCTCCATTGGTGGAAAGCAGTGCCAGTAATAGCTCTTGTTTTGCTTCTATTTATATCAGTCCTTTTGTTTGCTGCTGAATGTGGATTCTTGACACAAGTGGGTCACAGAGGTCATTATAATGGTCACTTGCCAGGAGCTTCAACCATGATTGCATGTACTCCTCCTTTTATTGGCTACCTGTCCTTAAATGATCTAAGCCTGGAGCAACACCTTCAACATGCTTAACAAAAGGTTAGAGTCCTCCACCTAGGCAGTGTTACTTCTTCATCCTCTCTTGCTGGAGTGATTTGACTAGAGATTTCAGTCACTCATTATGACCTCCTGAGGTACAAAGTGGTATTATGAGGTAGGATGGGCCAGGGCTAGCTGATTAACATGCTAACTTCAGTAGATATCTCTGCAACATGATACATACATGTCTTTGATGCATCATCAAGACTGTTAATTCTTCACATTTTGTTGATTATTTTAGTTCATTTTGGAATGTTTTAAACTAAAAATACACATTTCCTTCTTTAATACTGATTCCCACTCATTTTTCTACTTCTGCTTCTTATTATTTGTTTATGTGGTATATTATATATTATCCATATTGGGTTTTTTTTCACTTTTTAAAATGTATTTCTAATGTTGTTTGCATTTTAGTTTGGTTTTATATACACTTAACGGTGTGATAAGTTTAATATATTTGAAGGGGCATAAAATGTGGCATCTGCAAAAGTTGTGGCAAATTTTATATTTACATATTTTCTGCAAAATCTGTCAAATAAATGAAAAATGTCCACTAAAACTTAGAATTCTTTAAGAATTTTGAATTTAGAATTAACAATTTAAGTTTGCAGAGAAAAATTTAACCTTATTTAAATCAACAAAACATGTCATTTGATAGGGTAAAATAAAGAATATAACACTTGTCTAGAATGCTAACAGACTGGTAGATGATGTCTTAAGAAGAAAGAGGCATAGCAAACACAATAAAATCAATATAAAATTAACGTCCGGAGTGACCCATATTTTAAACACAGAGATTAAAGCCCACACAACTTGACACATGACAAGAATGAATATGCGATAGACAATAAACATTACAGTGTATTTTCTATTAGTTAGCATCTGCCTTCTGAATGCCTTAAAATATATTTTAGTAAAATATAATAGTATGTCCTTTTTTGTTTATGATATGTTGATCCACATTGTTATTACATTATTACTGAGTAAAATAACACCTGTTAAAATGACAGCTGATTCCAGTGCCATTGGAAGAGAGCGTAAGTACAAGACAATTGTATCCACTGATTGACTAATTGACTTATTGCCCATTTGTATTCCCTCTCTCTCTCACACACACACACACAGACTGTCCCATGTCCGAGTGGAGTGAGTGGACTGTATGTTCCTGTGTGTCTCCGTGGCAGCAGCGCTATCGTGCACCACTCTCTTCTGCCACTAGGGGTCAGCACTGCACAGAGCTTGAGCGTCAGAACAGACCCTGCGAACTTCAGGACTGTCAGAGTGAGTATCCTACTGACCTGGTCCGTCTGTGTCTATATTCATATTGACCCTCCAGACACGTTAAGCTCACTGAAGCATTGCAAGGTCTGTTACCTCTCTTTTGGAAGATACACACCTGTTCTCAGAGGCAGATATATATTCACTGTGTAATGCCTGGAATGTGATGTATTTGTCCTTTTGTCTCTCTCTGCGTGATTGTGTGTCAGACTGTACTGAGCCCTTCCAGCCGGACTGCGCTTCTCCATGTGAGAAGCAGTGTGTTCTTCAAGGCCAGGCGGATGCTTGCGTGGGTCAGCCGAGCTGCACGGCCGGGTGCTATTGCCCTCAGGTCAGCTTAACACTCTCTGTTTGAGCGTTTATAGCGGCGGCCCCTAACTGTCCTTGCATAGCTAGGCTGCTGCTTTAAATCTTGATCATTGAAGCAGTTACCCTGCAATAAAACTGCTTCCTTCCTCTCTCCCTCTCTGTCTGCGGTTATAAATTGTGATGTACAGCACTGTGCAAAAATCATAGGCCAGCCAGCAAAATTCAAAGGAAAGTTTAGAACTGTCTGGAGTCTTGTCCCAGACTGTATAAGTGCCCTTACTCTAAGTGCTCAGCCAATAATTGGACAGTAATTGGTCAGTTTACTGGGAATAGAGCTAGGGCTTGGGTTTAGGTTAATTCGGTGAGTCGCTAAAATTCATTATTTTGTGAATGATTGTATAGCTTTTTTTTGTCTTAACAACTAAACAGACTTAAAGGTAGTTACGAGTCTAAACTCTTCCTCAATTAATAATAATACCTTAATATATTCGAGTAAATCCTAAATGACTCGCTGTGAAACTGCAGTATGAAACATAAAGAATATGTTACTTGAAAAATCTATACACTGTAAGTAGTTCCAATGGTAGTGGAGGAGAAAAAAAGTCAAGCACCATTAGTTTGATTCTAATACGAAACAAAATTACTTTGAGAAGCAACTGGAAATTAGCATTACCCTTGTAGTCATAATTAATAATAATTTATAAGGTGAAGGTTTCTGCATTAAACAATGACATATTAGGATATCATCATTATTTCATCATTATATGCCAAAAAATCTACTCCTTATTTCTTGGCAAAAATATTGTGTAATAACTATGCAAGCTACATGTCCTGATGGAACCACAACTGTTTATTGTAATTTTAGTTCATTATGACTTAAATAGCTTGATTTACTTAATTTTGTATTTCGTATTATCACAGTTGTAAAACTAATATGCTACTTTAGGCACTTTACTCTGCCTAATAACACCCCTTACCCATAATGAAATCACAGTGATGTATAGCCTCTTGTGACGTATTGCTAATTTTGAACAAACAAACATAAAGAAAGTATATGGTGCCAATCGCTTGGGTAAATAATAATGTCTATTAATAATTAGCAATAAGTTGGATTATTTGTGAGTTGTTAACACAAGTTATTATATAATCTTAATAACCTTAATCATTTATTCTTAATTATATAATCTTAATAACCTGTGTTATTAATGAATAATAACTTGCTAATAACATTGTTCAATTGTTTCATTTTTGTAAAAACATGGCGACCTGACGCCATACTGAGAGACACTACTTCTGTATGTGTAGCTCAATAAATATTGCCCATATCAGTCTAATTTTATCATCATTTATTGTTCCTGGTAACCTTTATCTTCCTTCCCAATAGCACTGCAATCTGACACCCCCTTCTGGGTGCAGCTATTCTTTTGATGATGAGTGTATGAACAGACATTTGGAAGTGGAAATAAAAGGCCTTCTTGCTTTAATAATTGTATTGTGTCATACGCATACTTATTGTATTGGTAAATGGTGACTGCCCTAATAAATGGCTTTAAGTGTAAATTCAGGTAGCCTTTGGCTTGTGCAGAGCATTGTTTCTCACCTCTCACTTCGTTTCCAGGAATATAAGGTTGGTGTTAGTCTGTCAACTTCTCCGAGCTAATTTTACCATCACACATAACAGGGTAACTTAGCAACAAGTATTCTTTCCAAACACAACTTCCAAAATGCAGTGTGATGTGGGATTTGTGATGTGGGATTTATGATGTGAGATTTGTGATGTGAGATTGGGGATGTGGGATTTGTGATGTGGGATTTGTAATGTGAGATTTGTTGAGTTTCTTTGTTAAATGATAATTCTAACGAAACATTTTTACAATGCTCTGCTTCTCTGGCTGATTCCAGGGTCTGCTGCAGCAGAATGAGACGTGTGTACCACCAGAGCAGTGTGGCTGTATTCACCTCATGCAGCAGGCCTCAGGGCCGCCTCTCCCTGTCGCTGTCCCACAGGGGAAGCAGATCATTATAGGCTGCACCACATGGTAAGATCACACATACTTAACCTCTAATAAGCTGTAATAATAACTTACATGCCCTTCAGGCCAAAAGTTCATGATTGCTTAGCTGGAATACAAATGCATTCTGTCAGGAAAAACAGAGACAGCATTTTCTCTGATGCTTTCTTTTTCGAATGCCTTTGTTCCAGTTTATGCCATGAAGGGTCTTTGCACTGCGATTCCCGAGGATGTGAAGGTAATAAAGTCCAGACCCTGAAGAGATCCATTGAGGATCTAACATAAACCCTTTTTGAGCTGGATTTGTTTTACTTGGAGATGTACTGCATTTGAAGTGATTAAACCCTTGATGACCGTTAATTCTGGAGTGAATGGCTCTCTGTAACTGACTGACCTAGTGGTCTTGTGTAACCCTTTACTGTAGGGTGCTGTTCATAAGTCTACATGACACCTACATAAGCTTGTCTTGACAACTGCCATAACCTTAGATAAATGTTTCTAAAAGCTTATTCCAATAGGCGCCATCTGTCATAAAGGTCATAAAAGTCTTTAACTAGCTTTCACCAGAATTGGCAAATGTTATAACATATTGGGATAACCACTTATGAACATTTACGTGTGTGTTGTTATCGGTATTGAATGCAGCCCCTGTTCTCATAATGCTGATGCGGCATGCAGGCTGGGACCTTTTATTCCAGGTTATCTGTGCTAAAAACATGAATCATCAAATTGTGCCATGTGGGGCCCCTGTTTTAACTTATGCAAAGTGGCCAGTCAAATCCCTTGCAGTTTATGTTACATAAACTCTCTTGTAACAAATCCAGCACAAAGAGTGCTTTAGTCAATGAATTTAATGTTTTTGCAAGTTTTCTGAATCACTCTCATTTGTCCCTCTCTCACTCTGTCAGTGTCACTCAGTGAGTGGTCAGAGTGGACTCCCTGCTCTCCTTGTGTTCCTGCCTCCTCTCTTCTCCACTCTGGTTCTGTGGTGGGTGTATCTGGAGGCACTGTAATGCATGTGCCTGCTACTGCTGCTCTGGTGTCGGTGCAGAGGCGTTACCGGGCGTGTCTGGATGTTGACTCTGGTTTGCCTGTCAGTGGGAGAGAAGGGGAGTGCTCCAAACCACTGGAAGAGGAGAGAATATGCCCGCAACCTGACGTCTGCAAAGGTGGGTCTAACCTTTGATAATTTCTGATATTACAGACCACCATAACTCAGCTACTGGTTGAATGTTAGGAGTCATTTATCATAATAATAATTAATATATGTTATTTCACACACAGTTAGTACATGAGAGAGTATTCTTCAATTCAGTATTTCAAGTATTAGGGTCTGCCCTGCGATGGACTGACAGACTGTCCAGGGCATATCCTGCCTTTTGCCCAAAGAGCGCTGAGATAGGCCCCTATTCACCCCCTGCAACCCAAAACTATAAGTGGGTTAGAAGATGAGTGAATGCAGTTGATAAATAATCTCTAATAAATTATATTTTTTTCATCTTAGACTGCCAATTTTTGTTCCTTATTTTGGACATATCTTGGTCATAATTATTCTTAGACATGAACTTCCCATTTTTTCTCTGCCAGCTTCCAAAACACTTTTGTACTGTACAGTATTTCTTTCCTAGTGTTAACCAACAGCACAAACTCATCATGGGTGATGGATTAAGGAACCGCAATACTTGCAGAATATTTTCATGTAATATGGAACTTATTGCTTTAAATTTGGTAGTCCAGCTTCAGAAATTTGGAGAGATTCAGAGATTTCAGAAATATTCCTCTGTGTCGAGAGAGGGCCTGAAGGGCATAAGAGTTTACTGTCAATGTTTGTGGAATGCAGACCCGTGCCAGTGGAGTGTGTGGGGACCGTGGAGTGTGTGTCAGGACCCGTGTAGTGGTGGATTCCGCCAACGCGAGCGCCAAGCCTTAGCATCCACCCCCGGGCCCCACTGCACGAGACAGCAGAGCCAGTCACAGAGCTGCAATACTGGCCTCTGTCCTGGTATGTACAAACACCCACACATACTCACGCAAGCAAACATACACACACACACACACACATACACACACACACCTGTTTTTTGTATGTACTCAGAACATAATGTAATATAGATTCTAAACCAGTTTTCATTTTGTGAGAAGACTTTAAACTAGATATCGCTTTGATGAGGCTTTGATTGCATTCAGATACAAGAGCATTGGTGAGGTCAGTTACTAATGTTCAAGTATTAGTACTGGATCACAAATGCCACATCAACTCGTCCCAAAGATATTGAATGGAGCTCCATCATCCTATTCTACACCGTTCTACACAGTTCCACTGCTCCACAGCCCAGTGCTGAAACCTTTATACCCATTTAGCCAACACTAGAAATTGGTCATGGTAACCTTGACGGCTCTATAGTGTCTATAGTGCTAAAATAAACGTTTTTGCGTAAATTGTCTGTTTTTGCAGTAGCAGGTGAACTTGTGTCACTTATTAGAATACAATATATACAAATATATATACATATATTTATATATAATTTTTTTAAAATGTTTTTGGCAGTCAAGAAGTGCTCGATATTTGAGGATGTTCATTTGGAAGGCATCCCAGGTGGCTTCTCGTGTAGGTGCCTGAGAGAATGCCAAGAGTGTGCAAAACTCTCATAAAGAGAGTAAAGAATCTAAAATATATCTAAAATATTTGATAGCTTGGGTTGTGTAACATGTTTTGGTTGCTGCATGGGTTAACATGTGTTATTTCATATATCCAATATATCTTTATAGTAAATGTGAAAACTGCTACTATATGTACTCGTTTTTTACTTTCACAAACACATGAATTAACTTGCACACAGTTATACATAAACACAAGCATGTGCAAAATCAGGACAGTGACTTTTAGGTCTTTGGCTTTTGCTCGTTTTAGGTGAGCGGTGTGAAGACAGGGGGCGTGTCTATGAGGATTCCTGTGCCAATCAGTGTCCTCGGAGCTGTGCTGATCTGTGGGAGCATGTGCAGTGCCTGCAGGGTGTCTGTCACCCAGGTAATGTCCTCACTAATATATTAACAGGTCCACAATAAAACTCTGCTCATAAGTAGTGTAAGAATGTGAAGGTGGTGATTTAACTGTATTGAATTAGGAATATTAATATCAGTCTAATTGTTTTTTGACATTTTATTTAGAATTATTCATTGTGCAATCAATATATTACAGTTGAATCCCCCATTAAAAAGTTAGTATGCGTAACTCAAATCATAAAAGAAAACAAATAAAAAATAACAAAAGTATATTTAAATGAATAATAATAATTAATCATCGATTCCATACATTCACCAGCCACTTTATTAGGTACACCTCCTTGCATTTACACTCATTGTCAGCTCCACTTACCATACAGGTGGACTTCGTCATTCTGCAATTACAGACTGTAGTCCATCTGTTTCTCTTCATACTTTCCATCAGAGACTACTTTAAGAAATGCATGCTAAAACTTATGGATTAGCCCCCACTGACATCAGTGAAAATCTGTGGGTCGTTCTTAAACATATTGTGCATGCAAGGCAGTCTTAGCATATTGCATAACTAGAAGAAGAGTAGTTAAACTGTGAAGAAGAGTAGTTAAACATTCCTGTATAGTTTTGACAGGGTCACACGAACATTTGTAGACAATTGTATATGTTGCCAAAGAAACTCTTTTGCCATCATTAGGTTTTTGCTGTCTAATATTAATAATTCAGCAAGTGATTGAGATAATGTTTCCACGCACTCAAAAAGTTGATAAATCCCTAATAATACTGCGTATTTAGTTCTCTGAGGATGGTAGTGATTTTTCTAAGAACATAAATTAGTCCATTTCTTCTATACATTTTATTAGTAGCAGAGGGAGACTTGAGTGTAGGTTCTGTGTATGTCCTGGCAAACTGCAAGGGCTAAGTGTATAAACTTGCTAAGGTGTTGGATATATTCACGTTGGTGTGATTCCACAGGAGACAAAGTTCAGGGTCAAGTAGGAAATGAGTTCCCAACATTTTTGTCAAGGTGTTGCATATGTCCTGCCAAAATGCTTTCATCTTAATACCCTAGCAGGTGCAGAGAAGGAACGTGCTACACTACATCTAAAGTACATTATTGTGAGTTTAGCACTATATATAATTTCTGAGGTCCAAGGTAACTTTGATTATAATTTATTACAATGGCATTCAAGTATGTGCACTCATTTCTTTTTAGTGAGTAAAAAAATCTTAGCAATTGACAGTTTCTTAGAAAGGCTATGAAAGGTGTTGACATCAATTTAACAACGTGCAATGATGCATTTCTGCAGGCTGTTTCTCCATTATAAATTTGAGGGGTGTAAAGATAAGTTAAGAGGAGTTAAGACTGTTACTAATTATTTAGAATTTTAGAATCAGCCCATTTTACTAACCTCTCTTTTAAATGTGGGATTTGTATTTTAAGGAGGAGATAACAGTGTTTGAGGTTCACGGTATGTCAGTTCTAGGTACCAACTTATTTAACAATATCAGTGTAATTGCAGTGTTCCGTTATATGGCACCTCTCTTTTCTGTGTGTGTGTACAGGCTGCCGTTGTCCTGATGGCTGGCTGCTGCAGGATGGTGAATGTGTGAGAGTGGCAGCCTGTCGCTGTGGACTTCCAACTGAGAATGGCACCCTTCAGCTTGCACCTGGACAGAATGTCACGGTCGACTGTAACACCTGGTAGGAGCAGATATTCGAGTTAAAGAGGGTCTATAGAGGTTACATGAACTTATTCTGCCACTTACTAGTTAAGAATCTGCTTTGAGGTATTTGCAGCCCCCTCATTCTTTAACACATATTGTGTTAAACTCTCTTTGCAGTGTGTGTGTAAACGGGTCGCTGGAGTGTACCGATCAGCCCTGCCCAGTGTATGGGTCATGGGGTTCTTGGAGTGAGTGCTCAGTGTCATGTGGAACTGGACAAAGGACCCGCACACGTCCCTGCACTCAGACAATGGGTGGCCCGCACTGTGCAGAGACTGAACAGAACCAGATCTGCACTAGGCCTGCATGTCCAGGTCTGCCATACCTGTAGTCCATGTAGATTGTTTAGCTCTCAAATGAAATAGAAATACATTTCTGATTTCTGAAGTTATTAGTATGATGATCATACCAATATATCACAATAAAGAAAACCAACACTAGATAAAAAATGCTATTAAAGATTTCAATGGTGGAAATGTATTCTATCAGTATTAATGGATTCATGCAAGTTTGCAGGCTTTGAGTACATGATGTAGTTCCTCTAGAAGCTGGAACCAATGTGTACATTAGCCAGGTGGAGTTTTATTCGGATTTATTTAGATTTATGTTCTGATTGAGTCTTGTCTGCTGATAGCTGCTTGTATAGTGAGCGAGTGGTCCTCCTGGAGTGAGTGCAGCGTCTCCTGTGGAGGAGGACTGTCTGTGCGCAGTAAGAGTATACTACAGGAGCCTGAGCCTGGTGGACTGGCCTGCCCAGCTCCTATCGAGCAACATACTGCCTGCAATACCAACAGCTGTCTGCCTGGTTAGTAGAACATGTTAATACACATGCACACACAGATATAAGTGCCATTCGATGTTTACCTCATTTACAGCAACACCACCAAACTACTTTCCAAGTTATGGCTCATAAAAAATGTAATTAAATCTACTTAAACTCAGGTTTTCAGTACTTATGGCAGCTGTACACACACACACACACACACACACACACACACACACTGCACACACACACACACATACTGAAAAGAGACTGAAATGCAATTTAGCTTTTAATGCCCATTTTTATCCCTCTCAGTGCCATCCTTCACAGCGCTGTAAAGTGTCTAGCCAGCTCTAAATCACAGCATGAGCTGGAAATTCACCGGCCATAAACACACTGTCGTCCTAATCTCACATTTATGATGGACCTGCTGCATTTTTTATGAAAGTTTGCATCGCCAGGGAAAAGTGCGTTTCTAACACATACTCAAGCTTTCTCCTTAAATGAGAAAGATTTCTGTATTAAAATTGCACAATACATAATTTCTGTTGCTTACATGAAATAAAGGTCACTGACTGGCATTTCTTATTTCCACAGTGACTTTAATATATTTTAAATAGGGATATGAAAGAAAAGTTAAATTAAGGGCTTACTAACAAAAGCTCTAGTTCCCATCAGGCTGAACTATTGACTGTATACAGGATGTACACCGTTCAGACATAACATTAAAACCACCTCCTTCTATCTACCCTCATTGTCCATTTTATCAGCTCCACTTACCGTTTAGGTGCACTTTGTAGTTTTACCCTGTTCTTCAATGGGCAGGACCACAGACAAGCACAAATTACACTGTAGCAAATAAGCTACTTTCCCTAACTTTCCCACAAGGTGGACCAACAAGGTGGGTATGTCTAATAGAGTGGACAGTGAGTGGACACTGTGTTTTAATACTTCAGCAACACTGTGTCTGATCCACTTGGTGTACATGATATATTCATTTGTTGGTTCAAACACGCAGCCAACGTTCCTGTCAATAGAAAAACTATGTGCATTCTGACTAATTTTGATATTTGACTATTCACAAGAGTTCATGAACGGATGACCATTCAACTACAAAGAAAAAAACAGTGGCCGCATAAGTTGAATGTGAATGGAGGTGACAAGACTTGTGTTACACAAAAATATAGCAAAGGTTTTTGTACAGTTTTATTGATCAAAAAACAGAAAATCTGTAGTTTTTTGTGTTGGATAAGTGATGGAGGGTGCGTCTTCAGATGAGCTGATGAGCTAATAGAGCTAACAAGTATAATGCTGGAAGTTTGACTCGTTGTCTTCTATACAAGGTCTTTTCTCCTCAGTGGATGATGTGCCAAAATGTTACTTGTAAGAGAAACACGTTTCCATTACCTCTGGACAACGCTAACATCAGCAGCACCATATATCTCACTTAAAAGGGAAACAAGTTTAAGTTTGGGTCTTCAGGGTCAAATCTGAGCCAATGAGACAAATCACAATTAATTATTCTTAAGCCTTTGACAGCTCTAATTTTAGGTAAGTGGATGTCTAAATTAAAGGGGCCATAGAATACATTTATTCATCATTTTAAATTGTTCTCTGAAGTCTACACAGAATGTATGTGACTTTGGGCAGTTTTTACATGGCCATTTACAGCCCTATGATTGACCATTTACAGCTCTATGATTTGTCCCTAGAATGAAATGCTGTTTACCTTTTTTGATGAGCTCATGGATAATTTGATCAGCTCTGCTCTGATTGGCAGGTGTGCAGCGACGCACCATGACACTCACACAGAAGCAATGTTGAATCAGTCACAGGCAGTAAAATAACACAAATCTCTGTGTATTAAGCTAGGTCATCACTTTTCATACCTTTTCCAAGGAACTGAACCGTCAATGAGCAAGGCTGAAGTTGGCTTCGTCTTCACCAGCTTTTTGATCAAATGTTCCGTGGTTACATGTTAAGGTGTAATACTCTTTGCTGACACTGTGCACTCACACTGTAGACTTATCACACAAATGTGTAATCATTTATAATGTCAGTGATGTTATATGAAAGAGTAATTGCAAGATAATCTGACAACTACAGTGCAGCTGCTAGGCTTAGCTTTAATTAAGTGTAAAGCTGAAATTAAGTTCAGATATTAAGTGTTCTGCTGCTGTTAGGTTTGTATAATGAAGTTTCCAGCTGATAAGACATAATAGAATAATAGACATGATTTGACAGGTCCATTTTAAAGCAGTAAGGTAAAGTTATAATTAAGCCTCTTTGAATGAAAGTTTCCTGAAGAGTAAAAGGAGGAGTGCTGCTTGTGCAATATTCAGGAGAAAGGCTCAGTGTGAGTGCTGTTAACCGCAAGCTTTAAACCAAAGGCTTAGTCTTCACTGCAGTTTGTTAAAATGATTGTAGTCAGTTACGAGGCTCACCATGAGCGGTTTTGAGAATATGCACTTGCTTTGGGCTGACTATTGTTCTTTTCTCTCTTGTCTCTTTGCTGTTCTGTCAGAGTGCCCTGTGGGTCAGGTGTTCAGTGTGTGTGCAGGCTCGTGCCCATTCTCCTGCCAGGATCTGTGGCCTGAGAGCGAGTGTGTGCCAGGAGCCTGCAGCCCTGGCTGTGCCTGCCCTCCTGCTACAGTGAGTCAACATGAACACCTTTCAGCAACTCTGTGGTAGTGTTGAGCGCTTTTGATAAGACTCTAAGTTGCAGTATTTTCCTATTATATTGTGGTATGATGTTATCCGATCATACTGATGGTAGTACTTAAATAAACTTAAATAAATGTAATACCCAATTCTTCCTGAACACAAGTACTTTATACTGAAAGGATGTCAAAAAACCTGATATAGTTTGTTTGGACTGTTTTCTTTCAAAATTGCACCAAATAAAACTATTACATCAAAACATATATATCATCAGTCCTTAAACAGCAGTTTACTTACATAGACAACATAACTAATGTCATATCTCTCACAATCAATCTTGTAGAGTAGTATAGCCAAACAGTTGTGGAAAGAAGTTGGCTAACTGACATGGTCCTAAGAAAGACCACTTGATCGATTTCAGATACATTATAAACTGATCATGACTAACTTTTGAAGAATTGCCCAACAGGGCTATACATTTACTTGCACTTCAGAAGTGCAACAAAAATGTGGTGGCAGCCAGAGAAGTACATTTAAAAACATTATTGCTGATTAAAAATAAAACTGTATCAGCCATTCAGAAACAAATGGGATTGTATAAGCCTCTGTAAATTAAACCCATCCATGAGCTAAGGCTCAGACCAACAAGGCAGTGTTAAATGAGAGGCAGTTGCCTCCTACACAAAGTACATTATTTTCTGCTTAGTGGATGATGTGAAAACACATTGACTTGTTAACATTGAGGTAACATTGAGAACAGAAAAGTAGGGCTCAGCTGCTCTATTTCATAAAATAGGCTAAATGCTCAGATGTAACTTTTTTATTATTATTATTATTATTTTTATTTCCTTTATTTTACCAGGAAGTCTCATTGAGACCAAAGAATCTCTTTTACAAGAGAGACCTGGCCGAGATAGTAACCATACAGACTTTTTTAAATATACTTGTCGTCAAAAAAATAGTTGCACCTAGAAGGAATCAGCCGACAGGAATGAAACTTGGTGTGTAGGTTTGACATTGTAAGACATGCAAATGATTCAAGTTTCATGCTCGGCCGCGCACGTGACATAAGCAAGGATGGGCCTTATCGCTGTCCCTAACTGACCAGACAGCCACAATTGCAGACCTGCTCCATGAGTCATCCTGTTTCTGCCAGCACCATTGGCAGATGGCAGAACGATACAGGACTACATGCACATAGGTTGTTATGTTGACTGCCCTTAACACCATGTCACCGTCGCAGTGACTCAGAATGGCAGCGAGCCGTCCACAGTGAAGAGTCCCAGCTTTTGTCTTGGTGGAGACGATTAACAAATCCATGTGTGGAGGCACTGTGGTCACTGTGTCAGGATGAACAGTTTGTTGTCACATGTCTGGAAGGCCTGACGTCCCTCCACTTCCAGCCCTACTGCTAAATCTCCAGGAATTACAAGAGAATATTCAAGATGCATGTATGGATTATCGCAGGACACCATTAGGAACCGCTGCAAACATGCTGCTTGAACAAACATGGTGACCAGACGGCATACTGAGAGGTTACTTATGCATGTACATGTAGCTCAATAAATATTGCCCATATCAGTCTAATTTCTTCATCATTTATTCTTCCTGGTAACCTTTATCTTCCTTCCCAATAGCATTGCAGTCCGACACTTCCTTCTGGGTGCAACTGTTTTTTGACGATGAGTGTACAAGCTATTGACATTACACAGATTTGGACTATATATCACCTAGCACTAGCTCTACATTCGACCTGAACATCTTAGAATTGCTCTGTGCTGAACCTGAACCTGAATGTTTTTGTCTCATAGATGATTAACAAAATCTATTATAGAGATAATCCAAACCACTTTGGTATAGAGTGCCCATACAATCTAGAAACCTTTAGATGACTATAGCATACACTTAAAAACTAACATCCTGGTGTCTTTTATAGAATGTGGTAAAAATGACAGAGAAGAGAGAGTTATATAGATAAGTACTATATACAATATATTGTCAAAGTATTCGTTCGTCTGCCTTCACACGCATATGAATTTAAGTGACATCCCATTCTTAATCCATAAGGTTTAATATGATGTCGGCTCACCCTTTGCAGCTCTTATAGCTTTAACTCTTCTGGGAAGGCTTTCCACAAGGTTTAGGAATGTGTTTATGGGAATTTTTAACCATTCTTCTAGAAGCGTATTTGTGAGGACAGACACTGATGTTGTGAGGACAGTCTGCATGTCTGGGTGTTTGGTTTTATACCCATCTGGCCATGGAAGTGATTGAAACACCTGAATTCATTGATTTAGATGGGTGAGTGAATACTTTTGGCAATACAGTGTATGTCCTGAAGTATCCAGACACCTTCTAATTAGTGAATGCAGCTGCTTTAACATGCACTCCTTGCTGCACATACGCAGTTTGTTGAATCTCCACTGAAAAGCAATGGCAATAGAACGAAATGCTCTGCCTAATGAAAAAGACTGCTAGAGTGGTAAAAGAGCGCTGGGCTGTGGGCCATACCTTTGGGATGAGTTGGAGTGGAGTTTGTGTTCCAAAACATTAGCACCTGACCTCACTCATGCTGTTGTGGCTGAATGCAATCAAACTCTCACAGCAATGTTCTAACATCTAGTGTAGAGACTTCCTCAGAAAAATAGAGGCTGTTACTGCAGGAAAGGGGTACAAACTGTTTATTAAGATAAGATAAGATAAGATAAGATAAGATAAGATAAGATAAGATAGCCTTTTATTATCCCACATGGAGAAATTTGCATCGTTACAGCAGAATAGCAGCAGAACAGATACAGAACAAGTGGTAGACTAAAGTGCAAGTTACAAAATAAGTAATTTCAGAAATTAATAAAATCTCTATTGTTAGGTAAAAAATACAATAAGAAACTATACAAATGTCCATGTTATTGCACAGATATATATTGCACAGTTATTGAGAGATATTGCACAGATACTTCGGAGATATTGCAGTTATGATCTCTTATACCAGCTACACAAATACTGATAAACTTGGCAGTCACCTAAATATTGATACAGACAGTCGGAGTGCATGAATTAAGTGATGTTGGCAGTCAGTACAGGATGTATCCAGGTGTTATACAGGTGATGAGGTGCAACCTCCACTGGGTCCAACGCACAGCCCAGAACAGAACTTGCCTTCCTGATCAGCTTGTCCGATTAATATCCTTGATTTCACAAGAAACACTGGATGAGCAGGTGAATATACAGCGTAGATAGACTTGAGGAGATTTTATTAATCCTAAGGTAATTGCAAAACCTGAGAAGCAAAAACAATGCACAAAAACACAAACGTTAGGAGAAGATATAAAGTATTTACAAGATGCTTACATGACACTTAGACTTATACTCCTGCAGCAGTTTACCAGTATGTGCTTAAATGCAACTGCATATTTACATATTCAATAAACTGACTGTATCAGTTATAGAATTTTTAATGTAATGGTATGTATGTATAATCCCAGATTAGATAATGAGCTGAATAATTGTTTGACTAGAGCAATATTAAAATGATTGAAGACTGCTATTAACAAAGTACAAAAGCTATACAGCTGAGAACAATCCAGTGTGAAGGTCAGTGCCTCCTGAGCAGTATGTTGACTCATTATAGAGCCTAATAACTGTGCAGTGGAAGGAACTCTCACAGTACTTTCTATCTAAAGTGCATCCCAGCATTCAGCCACCAAAGCTTTGTTCTCAGAAGAACACGCTCCGATCCAGATAACTGTTCTCCTCTGCTCCCAGGTTATGTTTAATGGGACGTGCGTGCCGCACTCTGAGTGCCCTTGCTCTCCTCTGTCTCTGTTACTGATGTTCCCCAACATCACTTTGAGCGCCCTACAAGAGGAGATTCCCCCTGGGACTATTGTACCACACCTCTGCAATGCCTGGTAATAACTCAAGCCTCTTTCTTTTTCCTTTCATGTCCTCCCTCATTCATTTACTCTCCCTCTCTCGCTTCCACCTTTCTTTCCTATTGGGACCAGCGTATTGATTTCAAATATGTGATATATGTCATGTGTGCATGGGATGCCGAGGGACACGGGTGAACATGGATCACTGTGTGGACTCAGTATCAGGCTCGGAATGATTTCACCACCCACACAGCGCTTTGGGTTAAAGCAGGCATGCCGAACAGACAAGCGTATGTTGTAGGATAAATGCTCTTCTCTCTCAGTCAACATTCAGTACAATGCATCTGGCAATTATTAGAGAGATTGTTTTGACATGATGACTGCACTGGGAATTCGGTATGGCCATTGTAGTACACAAACAAAATGTTTAATGTGTTCGGTACGGTGCAAAAGTCAGGAACATTCTTTTGTTTATTTCATTTGCCGCTACAATGGCCATTAAGTACAAGTTATTCATTTTTCAATGTCAGGGGACAAAACAGAAAACATGTATTTTACAGAAAGCCCTCCAAAGCCAAGTATAATATTAAATCTATCAGTATTTCATTTGCGGACTCTTTGCTTTTGTGCTGTTCTGCCAACTTAACTCTTTCCAGTCTTAAAACCAAACAGTTACAGCTGTATCCTCCCAACACAAGTTACTCACAAAGGAGTCATTGACATAATGTTTCCCTTCCAACGGACGCTAATATTCACACAAGCAACTACCCAAACACACCTCAACTGCTTCCTATGTTTCTCACACGCATGTAAAGTGGCGTGAGGAAATATTTCTAGCAATATTAGATATACAGTCTACTTTCATAAGGAAAAAGAAAGGATAAAATAAGTGAAAAACAGGAGTTTTCCAACACTGAAGCTCAAAAATCAATTAAAAGAGGAAATGGGACCCATAACAATCGGAAACTGTCTCCATCAGAAAAGTAGTACACTCTTTATTTCCTTAGCCTACTGTCTCCCTGATGGTGACAGTTTTGGTTGTCTGCCAAGCATACCTAAAGCTTGTATCTGTGAGAGAGAAGAGAAAATCAAGCTCTATTCTCACCTCGGAAATCCACAGATGTTTCTGTCTGTCCGTCCGTCCTTCCTCTGTGAGATGACAACTCAGCGCTGTGAGTCTGAAAGGATGTGTAGCTGTCAAGATGCCCTTACTGAGAAAAGAAAATGGACAAAAAAAGGAGGAAATTTGTACTAGAACACAGAAACTGGACATAAGAAATTTGGAGTGAGACGCAGGTTGGATTGTAAAAAAGCAGAAAGCGCAACTTCTGAGGCTGAGCTTTGGAGCAGTGGAAAACTATTCCTGGTGAATTAATGTCAAATGAAAAACAAATGAAAGCAACCACATGAAATAGCTGTAATAAAGGCAAATCATTGTTATACTTAGTTTTTGATGCTGAAGAAAGAATAAGTGTACTTAATCACTGTTTTGTACTTTATTAACCCTGGCTATTTCCCAGTGCTGTAGTTAGAGTGATGCATATATGGATTCTATGTATGTACCATGTTTCATGCTACAATTCTGTTTTTTTCTCTTTTTGTGCACCTACAGTGTGTGTGAAAATGGAGTGTTCAATTGCACAGAGGAGCCTTGTGATGGTAAATGCAGTTTAACACATTTTACCTTATCAGCTAGTCGTAATCTTCTGAGTCTTGTCAAAACAGCACAGTTCCTCAGAGAAAGCACAGTGGATATCTTATAGCACTGCTGGTGTTCCAAAGCCTTTGCTGTTATTGCAGCAAGCACAGTGTAGCCAGCTGTAGAGATATCTGATTGTGCTCAGTATGTGATGACTGTAATGATAATGCTGCATGGTGTGTGGGTGTGTGTGTGTGTGTGCTAGTGGACTGTGAATGGAGCAGCTGGTCGGAGTGGAGCTCGTGTTCAGCATCCTGTGGCTCTGGACTGCAGAGCTCTAGTCGCTATGTATTGCATCACAGACAGCACGGAGGCCACGAGTGTGAAGGCACCAGCCACAGGAGCAGAACCTGCACAGAGCCTGACTGTGGTAAGATACCCACTAAAAGCATACACATGCTTTGTGTTTGGGTCACCCCACAAACTCTGTTCAGTCCTAGACTTTGTATATGTGCTGCACACAGTAATGAGTTCCTGACAAGGCCTTTCATTTTATTCTGTTAGCCTTTAATTAGTATTTAGTTAGTATTTTAACATTAGTCCATTTGTACACTTTGTTAATGAATAATGAATCATAATTTTATATTAATATATAACTCTTTATTCTTGTTTATTGCTCTGTAAAATTCTACAGTTTAAGTATAGTTTAGCTATAAATCAAACATTTAATAACCTTTAGCAAACAGTGTGAAATGTGAAAAGAGTCATGTTCATGTTCATTTTGCTTTCATGTCTGCGGTTTTGGAATGATGGGTGTGAAATGTTAACATGTGTAAATCATCTTTATTTGTAACTAAGACGATCAACTTTTATGTGTGAAATCAATGCTTTTTGAATTCGTAGAACTTGATCATTTCTGTGCTGAAGTGTTGAAACCGCTAAGAACTGATTAGGAAGCATCTACAATCCTACAAGTTCTAAAAAAGTACTATCATCAAATATGACAACCATATTTCCATATATCTATCTGGCATGTGTTAAGGTAAACTCTTAAGTTAAATTCAAAGGTTTTGTTGATTTTTGTTTCTCTTTTCTTTATTTAATTATATGACTAATTTAAATCAAGTTATTTTTAAGTAACAGAAAGTAATCAGATTACATTAATATAATAATCTTTAAAGTAGGTTACAGTTAAATGTTATGCTATAGTTAATAATCTATAATGGAATACATTTTTAAAGTAATCCTGACTCTTATAGCTCTTGTTAAGTTGTTGTTTGCTACCTGGTGTCAACCAGAGGAGGACAGGTTTCACTTTTGAGTCCTTTGACTCACAGTTTCTTCCATTTGCTCCTAGAGAGTCTTCCTTGCTACTGTCATGCCTGGTTTGGTCATCTAGAGTTGGTCCTGGATTTCTGTAAAGCTGCTTTTTGACAATAGCCATTGTAAAAAGTGCTATAAAAATACACTGTATGGTCAAAAGTAAATGAATACCCCTTCTAATCATGAAGTGCAGGTGTTTCAGCCACACCCTTCACTAACAGGCATATAAAATCAAGCACATAGCCACGCGATCTCCGTAGACTGGCAGTAGAGTGAGCCGCAGGATAAGAGCTCTGTGACTTTAAACTTGGCACTTGCCTATGTTTAACACTGGCCTGGCAGAGTTTCTAATGGCAACACAGACCTGGGCTGCCCTTAGCAACACAGTTTTGACTGCTCTCCTGAGTTTACACGTTGTGATGCATCACCAGCCAATATGAATGTCTCAAACCATGTGAACACACTAGACCAAGCCGGCAGTGGTCCGTCCATCTCAGTGTATTTATAAATTGTTCATTTGCTAAATGTACCAATTTCCAGTGACCACCCAAATACAAATGATGATGAGGGGAAGGGCAAGTGATTTTTACACCTACACACACCCCACGAATATCACATCAGGGCAGCAGCCCAACGTTGGTCTTAAAGGTACATAGTTGGTAAGGAGAGGCTTTAATGCAGATGGAGGTGTAAGGTTGGGGTTATGTAGATTTGAAGGTTGGTTTGCACTGTGTGTGAGTGTTGTTACAGTATTTGAACGTTAAACACAACATGCCCCTTGGCAACCAATTTACTGCTTATGCAGCAAAAGACATACTATGATGTTCTGGCTGTCTTAAGTGTCACGTAACCTACAGGTCTTATTACATGAAGTGGAAAATAGTGGAAAATCTGAACAAATACATTTTATGCACTCATTCATTCATTCATCTAAGCCACTTGTTCTTCAGGGTCATTTGGGGTGCTGCGGCCTATCCCAGCACTCATTGGGTAGAGGGCAGGAAACATTCTGGAGAGGCAACCAGTCCATCAAAGCAACTATAACTTCAAAGAACTACATGTGCATCCACAACCAGTATATACAGTATATACAGTTTTTATATACAGGTTTTAGGTCAAAAAATGATTGCAAAAGTATCATAAAAGAATACTGTAGACTGCAGACAACCTAAGCTTTAATTACAGTATTTAATGATAATAAAATATTCAAGTTTATGTCAGTTATTACCTCTGTAGGTGTCATGTCTATGACCGCTTCCCTTCCAGTAAAGTGTTACTAACTGTTTTCTATACCTTTATCTGCAGCCAGGTTGGTTTGATGTTAATGAAAACACTAAATGTTTACATGGAAGCACATAATGGTATAATGGTGCTTTATTTGAGTGTGAACCTCTTTTTCTCTGACTATAGCTTGTCCGGAGGGTGAGCGCTGGAGACGGAGTGTGTCAGATGTGGCGCGTGTGTGTGAGAGGGGGTGTGTGGACATGTACAAAGCTGAACCACTGAACTGCACCTCACTGACAAACACCATCTCAGAGGGCTGCGTGTGTGAGGACGGGCGCTATCGCGACGCAGACGGCCGTTGTGTGATCCCTGCTCTCTGTCAGTGTGAGGAGGAGGATGGCACGCTGCGAGAGGTGTGTGCACGCATACTAACTCTCACTTTGAGATATTGGCAGCTTTCACCGTCCCACTAGATGACCAAAAAACAAATGGTGCAAATATGTACTCGCACAGACAAGCATACAGACAATCCCACTCTCTGTGGACACGTGCAGATTCACAAAAGCATAGCGTTCCCTCATTGTTCCCCTTTATCTTGCTGTTGAGTTGCCAGCTACTTTGTGTATTTATCTCTAAAAAGGGCCTAATTACTGGACCTGATGGATTACCCTCCAGGGCCCTTCTAGAGAATGCCACTATAATAATTACTCTCATCAATTATGCATAAAAGTGTTGAAAGGCATTACAGTGCTGTCTAAACAGACTACAGCCCCCAGTTAAAGCCATGTGACTCGAATGTTCCATCAGGAGAGCATTTCGAGTAAGCTATTGTTGAAGCTGTTGCACTTCATGAGGTGTCATTGCATATAAATGAAAACTGCCCTTTAGGAACTCTCATGCAGTATTAATTAAACACACACTGTGATTTTAGGACAGTGATTAGGTAACACTGTCACTTGATTTGTTATAACGTTGTAAGAATGACTCTAGGACTGAATAAGCGCGTCCACCAAACGCTAAAAGCTAAAAACAACAACAACAGCAATAATACCAGAATATACATACTTTTACTGTGTAAGTAATATACATCACAATAACTAAGCTCCCCAGACAAAGAACTGTCACTTTGCGTGTTTAAGGTGGTATGATGATGATGGGACTATGAATACCTGTTGGGTGTGCAAAGGCATTCATAAATTGAGAAGAGTGCAGTGAATGTCTCGTTCGATATGTGGAAAATGGGTCACAAAGCAAATGCTAATGGTTGGCTAAAAGGAGTGATTGAATTTGGGCATGCCAAAGGCCATAGTGTGAAGGACGTATCTGAATTTGCAGGTGTATGGAGGCGTACAGTCATATGGCTCTATAGTAAATTCATCCACCAAATCTGGCCCAACTGCACAATTCGTTGATGTGAGAGTGGCTGAACATTGATGATTCAATATTCTGGTCATGTTAAACACAACCACAGATGTGGCTGAGCTTTACAGTAAAAGGACATTGCTAAAGCGGCTTCTTCCCCATTTTCTCTTTCTCTTTCTTGGCCATTTTTCCTTCCTGAAAATGAGTGTCTTTAAGAATAAGTACATTTGATGCAGTATTACACTCAGTACAGAAATCTATTTTGTAACCGTCATGCTGTTCTGTATTTTCAATGGATGTGTGTGCGCAACGCTTATTTGTGTGTGTGGGTGTCTCTGTACGTTCCAGCCTGGATCTGAGTGGGAAGAAGATTGCCAAACCTGTCGCTGTGTCAATGGCCTAAAGCAGTGTAAATCTAACTGCCCCCAACTTCTGTGTGAACAGGTGAGCACAATGGCATTTACAGACTTCATTACTAAATGCTTAATTCCATCATACCTTATGTACCTACTTTCGCTGTTGATTTATAAGATTTTTTCAGGTTCTCCTCCTTGTACAGTTTTTGTTGTTGGTAGCGCAGTGTGCAACTCTAGCCTAAAAACACAACAGTTGTAAGCCATATAGCAGGTGTTGCATCAGAAAGTCCTGTGAGTGAACAAGGCCCCCGGAGAGCAGCAGATGCTGGTGGATAGAGTGACTCATTGTCCAGGCAAACGCTGTGGTCAGACATTGCATCGCAGATGGCAGCTGAGTGACTCTGACACCGCTCACCAAATTCAGAGAGGGAGCAAGTCTTCTGCTTCTCAGGGTTCTACAGAGTGCTGTGCTCCCCTAAACATCCACTTATAGCCTGAACTCTGAAGAGAGAGAGAGAGCTGAGGACTGAGCTGCACTCAGCTTCCAGCTTGGTCTAATTCAAAGCCGTCACAGGGTTAATGTGTCAATTTGGCCAAAAATCCAACTTGAATTCAATCTAAATCCTAAATGTAGTTGAGACACATTTGGCATCTTCGATTTTGCCAAATGCATACACACAATAAATCACTTTTACCAGCACTACCATGTCTGTGCTGTGCATGTGTAAATATTACAGGAGCAGTTTAACCCTAAAAAAACAAACATATTCCTCAGTAGTAATTATGTGTGGATCGGCTCAACACCTTGGGGTCTCTTTTGTCATATATTTTGTTTTACACTGCTTTAGAAATTATCAGGGTGGGTAGTAGGTCTAGTCTGCAGGTAAGCAATTTTAGCGCCACAAGTATTTGCTACAGAGCCTTTCCTGAAAAAGACGCCATCTGGATGGCATCATAAGTTGCCCCAAATCCTGTATATTTCGTTCAGCATTAATGGGGCCTTTAAAGACTTGCCATGTGTACTAATGTCCACCCCTTAATATCACTAATGCCCCCCATAATATTATTGATACTGACATTTCAACTGTGCCCTTGTTATACACTGAATGGTCCCTCTGCTCTTCACAGACACAGTGTCTATTATTTCCAAAAGGAATTACATATTTTGATTCATTTGGACCACAGGACACTTTGTCCAAGTCTATCTTAAGGCCCAGAGAAGGCGGCCGCGTTTCTGGATCTTGTTTATGTGCTTTCTTCATTGCATGGTAGAGTTTTGACTTGAATTTGTGGATGCAGCGTCAAACTGCGTTTACAGACAGAGGTCTTCAGACATGTTCTTGAGCTCATGTAGTGATTTCCAACAGAATGAAGTCTGTTTTTAATTCAGTGCTGCCTGAGGGCCTGAAGATCATGGTCATCTAATGCTGGTTTTCAGCCTTGTGCCTAGCATACAGAGATTTCTCCTGATTTTCTGAATCCTTTAATGATATTATACACCACATTTGTTAAAATCCCAAGTTCTTTGCCATTTCATGCTGAGAAATTTTATTCTTGAATAGCTTTTCTCAGAGTGCTGAAAACCTCTCCACCTTCTTTCTTAGTCTCTCTGGGATGCTCTTTTTAGACCCTTTTATACCCTCATATTACTGACCTGTTGCCACTAAACCTAATTAGTTGAGAGATGACCAGTGTAAAGGCCCTGTTCCAACCTGTCTGAAACATGTTGCTAGCATTAAATTCAAAATGGGCATATTTCTGTGTTTGAACATTGCACATTGTCCCAATCACAGTGTCCCAATTCGTTTGGAAACTGGGTTTTACACAAATGGTTTTGCTTTTGGAATGGTAGCATTTTTAGCCTGCATGGGTGCTACAATAACAATAGCATGAATGAAGCAAGACAAAAAATACCCTGAATCTGAAATGGGATAATAACAATAGCATGGGCAAGGTAAAATCTCAAATAGCTTCATAATCCTTATGTAGTGCGCACTACGTGGGTCATTATATAATGGCTTCTACACAATAACTGTGCATTATATGCCTGCATGAGCTATTCAATCATACACATGCTCTCATGCGTAGCCAAAATGAATGCAACTCTGACCAAAAATGTGCTCCGAGTCTTTGCTTGTGTACATGTATGGGCTGTAACAGATGTTTAGACAGCAAGGGATTGCTCACTCAGTTTATTAAGAAATGAGAGCAGATTTGTTTAGTCTTTTTAGTCAGTTTAGTCTTTGCTATGATGACACTGTTGATTAAGTGGTCCAATGTTGCTGTCACAGATGCATGAAGACACCTTTGTGTTCGCACCACAAATGTTATGCGGTCATATCTATCCCTTATCATGGCTGTTCACATCAGTTTCTGAGCAGCACTGGATCTTTACGTAGCACTGGTCACTAATGATTAGATACTGTTGATGAGATCAGACGGAGGGCAATGTGAACATGAATCAAACCTAATTTAATGTACTGTCTTTTGCAGTTCCTATTATCAAAAGAGACAACTTTAAATGTGACGATGTGATCCCTAGTCACCAGTATGCACAACTAAGGCATGACTTACCACAGTATTAAATTATAGTTCAGTTGTAACTATGGCTACGTTTGCCACAGAATTTTGCATAACGCATAATGTTGTTTACAGTAATAAACACTTTGTGTAGCAAGTTATTAATGCCCCTGACTGCTACTATTGTGTTAGGTTGTTGTTCAAAATAGAGATTCTCTTCATTTTATTGATGGGATTTCCAGCACTGCTGTAATATGTGACACGTAGGAGTTACTGAGGAGAATCCCAGGTTCAACTGGCCAACCCACAAGCCCTATTTCCAGGGCAAGGCAGAGCCTCGTCTCGCTAAAACAAATCTTTATAAATGACCGTTACAAACTAAAATACTATTATTATACACACCAGCCAAGAGGGCACTAGTACAGTGTGAGGGCAAGGGACAGGGGCCCCAAACCACCCCTCGGCTTGCCTGTGCACGTGTCTAATTGGATCAGATCTTTCAGGACGTTTTTAATGTCAGGTGTAAATGTAACCAAATCAATGGTGCTCTGAAGGCAAAAGTAGGTGCAGGTCTGTTTGATTTTCCAAGTCTTACTGGCATTAAACTTTAAATGTTTCTCCAGGCCTTTTTGCCCCAACCCCCACCTCAGCCCACCACCCCCTGGGGCAGGCCTGCTGGAGGCCACCATACGAGTTGTGTGGTACCCAATAGCTCTTCCTGCTGTCAATGGCCATCTCTAGGGAGATGAATCACGAACAGCAGCGTGCTATTCTGAGATGCTTATTGCTGACTGTGATCCTCTGCTCTTTTCCATCTGCACTGTCCCCAGGGTGAAGTCAAGGTGCTGGAGGCTGGACAATGTTGCCCTGTCTGCAGGAAAGAGTACACAGGTAGGAATGAGGAGATGATGGACAAAGTCTTACATCAACTTACATATGCACTGTTATTAGTGCTCCTCTGTGGCCTCCCCGGAATTCTCCAACTTTGTCTGCGGTTTTCTGAAGCCTCAAGTGCCCCGGACAATAAAGTTTGCTGCCCAGTATTAATTCTGGGGTGGGTGTAGAGGACCGCAACTCCTGGCCTGCTGTTACTGTTATATGAACTGGGAAAAATGGAAGAGTCAACAGAAAAGTTATAAGTAGAAACTAGAAGTGCAATACTTTTCACAAGCAAAATCTGAGTTTCTCAGCAGATCCTCCTTTTTTTAGTGTGTGAAAAATAACTAATGCAAGTCTCAAGTTTGAACACTTGAGACTTGCACGAGCAAAAGGCAAAAATAAGAAAATAGTAAGAAAATAAAAAATGAATATTCGTAAAGAAGTTTTCCAGTAAAACAACATCATATAGGTAGACATGTTTAGCCTAATGAGGAGCCAGCTATGTCTTATAGCAGAATAAGAGTCCCTTTACTTTTTCATTTATTTTAAAGAAAGAGTGTTTATGCTTTTTTTCTATGCAGTATTTTATGCAGTTTATGCAGTATTTTTAGATGACCATCTTAAATGAAGAGCTCATATAAAACTCTGAGAACCCAAATATTAGCCAGTATCCAAAGTTTAACAATCTTCTGTCAGGAAGTGTGCTGAAATGGGGCTGAAATTTCTACATCTGTTGTGAGCATGCCTATTCACCTTCTACAGTGGTGCTACAGAAGTCTCTAGAACACAAACTTCTGCTATAACACCTAGAAGCTCCCTTTTCTGATGTTGTAACTTGAAGGTGTTTTTTTCACTACCTGGCTAATATAGAAAGAAGCCAGACTGCTAACATTACTGCTAGGAATCTGAATATTAAAGTAGCAATGTATAAGATGATGTAACCTGTCATATTCATACTCCAACAATAGGAGGCAACATACCACCAGAAAGTTGTGGTGTCCGCCCCTATCATAAGACACAGGCACTCCTCCTCAGTGTTAGCCTTAACAGCTGTTTACTTACCAGTCTGGAAATCAGTGTTAACTGTCGTTTTGGATCTATTTACATCACCTCGTTTGTTTGCTGCTGAATGTGGATTCTTGACATGACCGGACAGCAGCTGTGGTTATAGTGGATACTTTCCAAGAGCTTCAGCCATGGTTGCATTTGCTCTTTCTTCTTTCATTGGCTACTGGTTCCTTAAATTAACCCATTAGGTGTAGGACCTTCAACATTATTGAAAAAGATGTTAGAAAAAGCTGTTGGAACCGCGCAACTTTTTCATCTTCTCAAGTTGGACTCATTCGAGTGGATGCTACAGTCACTCACTATTGCCTCTTGTGGTAAAAAGTGTTATAATGAAGGCCAGGGCAACACGATACATAGACAATACATAGATGATGCATTTCTTCACATTTGGTTGATCATTTTAATACATTTTAGGAACATTGTAATCTAAAAATCTTATGCATTGCTCCTTAAAATATGTATATATTAGCCTCTACATCAGTGGCTATGCTGTCTGTCAAGTTATGCTTTCTAGGTATTGCATTGAAAGAACACTGATGGGCGAAAACACAAAAAGGGTTAAAAAATTTGTGAGTTCTGTCAAACCGATGAGGCTAAAGAGTGCTGCACTACAGACTTTTACATAACTTGCCAAATAGTGCATTAAATTTTAGGCCAGAATGTCCCCTTAACAACAAATCACTGCTGAAGTTAGTTATTAAGCTTTCTCAGCAGTATTCCTCATGCATTCTGATCAGAGTTGAGGGTTTTTCAAAGCCAGCGTGGCTCCTGTGAGCTTAGTCACTAGCTCTCCCTCCTTCATTAACTTGAGCACAAAAGCCTTTTCTTTGATCAGGCTCCTTTTAACCGGCCTTTCTATTCATTTTCCCCTTCTGCACTCCGCCTCTTCTCTCCTCCTGGCTCTCCTCATTCCCTCCTGGGTGCCTCCTCCTGCAGGAGATCCGCTGGCCCAGTGCCACCGCTACACTGAGGTCAGGAATATCACCAAGGGCGACTGTCGCCTGGACAATGTGGAGGTCAGCTTCTGCAGGGGGCGCTGTTTGTCTGGAACGGATGTGATTCTGGAGGTACGATTTTCACTAATCCTTCACCTATCGTCCTTTACAGTGCGGAACCCATATAAGCATAGCCTAAAGAGATACTATGCAGTTTATTAATGTATTGCTTGAGTAATATGTTTATAGATTTATAGGCTCCTGCATCAGGCCTCATTACACCTGAAGCCAAAGTCAAGATTATGTGTCTGGCTCATGTCTGGTTAAGATTCTCCCTCCACTGAATGGCAGCTGCTGTGAAGGTTATGATCTTGGGATATATTAAGCTTACTGTTTCTGGGTCAGTTCATTTTTTTTATATCACACAAAGGTCAGTAAAGCCAGTGGGAGATCTGATCCTCATGTTTTTCCTAAAAAGTGCTAATGCAGGATCAGTTTATAGTGCTTTTCAGTACAATGGAAAAGATGATGAACGCTTTATACACCTGAGCCTAGATTTCGTTTGCTTCGGCTTCTTGTCCTAATGCATTGTGCCAAATTTGACCTGTAAAATGACTGATGGGAGAAGCGCCAGCCTCATGTTTCCTTGATCCACCCATCTAATTTTGCAAAGTCTATCTTTGTGATCTGTTTGCTGCGACTGTTTAAAAATATATTTCAGCTCACAAAGTCTCTCAAGTTTCCATGGAGACTGGAAGCAGAGGACTCGCAGTTGGATAGGTCTATGCTGCCTTGTTTTAGCACCTCTTTATTCGATTCCTTCATTCATTCATCCCTATTTGTATACCTCCCAGAACCCCTAGCCGGACCCCATCCTCATTGCAGCTGAACGTGTACAGTCACTTAACTGCCTGCATTGCCTTGAATTACACTGCGATCTTCCTCAAGCAGAGAGCAAGCTCTGTCTCTATCTGTAAATGTAGTGTAAAGATGATATCACTGAGATTGTTGATGATTTGACTTTGCTTCTTCCTAGTGGCTTTCCTCCACCACTCCTCCACCCATTTCAAATGCGCTTTCCTCTCTTGTGTCTCTTTACCTGTCTTTTGTCAGGAGCCCTACCTGCAGGCTGTGTGTGACTGCTGCAGTTACAGACTGGACCCCCAGAGTCCCGTTCGCTTCCTGAGCCTGCGCTGTGCCAGCGGAGAGAGCGAGCCTGTGGTGCTGCCCGTCATACACAGCTGCGAGTGTACCAGCTGCCAGGGTGGGTACAGGGGCCACAGGGGGCATTCACCCTGTTAATGAGGAATTAGATTTTGTAATCCTTGATTTTTCATCTCTGAAGATGTCAGGATAAAATGCAAGGACAAAGGAACCCACAGCAAACATGTGTACCAAATCAGTCCCATAATAAACAGTTGTGTCCTATTCGCTCACTTTTAACATGGTTTACTGAAATTCAATACATCAACAATTTAAACAAGCTTCACTAAACTTTCACAGGACCCTGCCATTAACCAAAATCCTCAGATAACAACAGAGTGAATTGTACCACAGACCTATGTAAAATGCTACTTGCACGTAGGATGCACATGTGTTTCCTTGCTCTGAATGGTTCCGCTCTCCTTGAGATCCACACACCGAAATACATGTACAGCCATGTGCAAAACTTTCGACGCTCCTGGTCAAACTGCATGTCTTAATTTCCTAAGTGAAAATATTAAGTAAAACGCTTATTTTGACATGCAAAGCTGTTCACAGTACAGCTCCCACGTAGCTCTCTTGTGCTGTCTGGTGAAGGTTCATGCTCCCTGTTAGTCTTTAAGCTTTGTAAGTTCTGTCACAAACGTAAAACCCATGTGTGAGAGAGCTTTTTCTTGTACAGCACGTCGACTATGAAACACCGCACTTGTCACTATTAGGAATGCTTCGACCTTAGAATGCTTTAGCTCTAAGCTCTAGGTTACTTAAAACATTTTTAGAGTACCTTGAAGGACTTCTATAACTATTTTTTGCTTTTTATTTAGCATTTTTTTAAAGATTAACTTTAAATAGCTTAGAGCTTAGATTTTTAGATTATCCTTTCATAGACAAGCTTTGTTTTCTATTGTGTTCTATACCACTCGTTTGTAGCACTTTATGTTTACAAAAAGCTTTAAGAAAAGACTTATAAATGTATTATTAAAATGTATTATAAAGTTATAAAGCCCAACGTACATACCAGAGGGAGAAACTCTCTCCCACAGAAACCAATTTTCTCAGCTGCCTGAAACTCCATCTCTTTTCACTGTTATTAGTGAAAATCTTGTTATTTGTGACATCATCTTGTAATACAATCCTTATTGCCTGCCTACCGACAAGTTTGGCATGCCCCTCACAACACACAGAGAGCTAAACAAGTAAAAATTAACTGACCACTCTAAAACAGCCTGCTCCAGGCTAGCTTACAAAGGTGGATCAGATTTACCAGCTTGTTCTACCTGACCTATAGACTTTGGCTCAAACTGATACAGCAGAACCGACACCATTGTAAGAACAGCCAGAGCAGTGTGGCGGCAGAACTTGTAGCAGGATGCCGCTCTGCGGGTCGACCAGTCAGAACAGAGTGGGTGAGCTGACCAATCAGTGCACACTGGGCTCATTGAGAGGCAGTGTTTAAAGACACCGGATCTCTAACTAAGCATTTCAGGCACCTGAAGGTGAACACAGATATGGTGTATGAGACACATGAGAAACATACAGTACTTTGGGGGCACTGAAGCATGTAAATCTATGCTAGTAGATCCCAAAAATGAAATTATGAGCATGATGGGTCTCCTTTAAAATAAGTACACATCAAGCACAAGAAATGTTTATTTGTAATAAAATAATATTAGAAGTAATTAATAAAGAATAAAACATATTACATATTACTTTTCATAGGTTTTATATATGTTTTCTATTTTTTCCGATATGTTAAACTCAGTAAACAAATACAAATTATGCACTAATATCTAGCAGTAAAATGCTTTATTTCAGTTTCAGGGCATGTCATTGTCAATTAACCATGTATGTTCAAACATTTGCATGACTGTAGTGGTGAGATGGTTAGGCCCTCAATATTTTCACTGTGAGACAGGGATGCATACAGAGACAGGGAGAATGGCTTTGTATAGTAAATCTTTAAAATTTTGCCTTGAGGAGCAACAAGAAGTAAAACATAATAAACACTCATTTATGAAAGCTACATTCCAAACAATAAATATTCCCATAGTTTACAGGATAGCTTGTGTATAGCTGCTGTACCTTCAGCTGATTTGCCCTACTGTTGTTTTGCTGCATTACAAATCAGCCATTGTGTCAACCTGTAGTCCCAGCATAACATGCAGAAACGACACAGCCAGTCCCACCTCAGATTTCAAATCTGCCAACGCTCTGTATCTCCAGCATTAGACAGACTCTGTGTAGAGCTACTGTATCCGGGATACTCACTGACTGTTGTCGTGACAACAACTCTGCTCTCCATCACTGGAGAACATTCTCTCCATTTACCGTCTCTGCATTTTGATGAAACTGTACTACCCTCGACGCGACACGTTTGCATTTCAAACATGCATAATTGCATCAGGGTCCCCCCCCAAACCCCAGCAATTACACATTAGGCCATTCATCAATGCGGCTGATTGCGTTAGCTAATTGAATAGCTTTGGCTGTCACTTAGCAGGTCACATTTGTCATCATACGGTGTTACACAGCCATGTTTGCTCTAATGGAGTCGCAACAGCATTCAGAATAAAATAAGCTCTAGCACAATGTATGCCTGGGAAACTTGGAAGAGCACGGCCTGGAAGGATCCTATTAAGAACAAAGCAAGGGCAGGTCAAAGGCCTCCTAGTATAATTGTAGCTTAAAATTGCTTCAGGTTCACACAGCACATCCTACTACACCCTTCTCAACGCCCAGCCAGTGAAGTATCTGAAGTGAAGATACCTCAAGGAGGACAGAGACAGAAAGGTCGACCCTGTCCTTCATGGAGAAGATCAGTGCAACAGGATATGAGGATGCTTGGTTTCAATTAGGACGAAGGAAAAGACCTTGCTCACTGGAAATGGCTAGCTGCCCAAGCTGGAAGATACAGCATTAACTGATGTGAAGTTGTACACATTTGAATTGTCTTGTTGTGTACAATTAATTTTTGTGCTGCTTCAGCAGACTAATAACGTTCAGCACTGGCTAATATACTCAGACAGCAGGTGTTATTCAGTGTCAGCTTTGCGCTCATGTTTGACTGCTGCTGATTTAACGTTGGCTGTTCTTTTTCTCACAGGAGGAGATCTGTCCAGACGTTGAGTGCTTTTGGAGGGATGGACCACTTTGGAGAAAAAATATCTTGCAACACCTCCAGTATATGTTTATGTAGCCTGTAGTCATTATATGACTGAATTATTTTATAGAGTACTTTCTGAAGCTCTCAGATCTATCTATATCCTGTACAGCTTTTAAATTATGGGTTTTATGAGTTAATCAATTCTTATTATTCCTTTTTTTTTTACCTTTTTTGTACACGTTTTTTGTCACATTGAATATCAAATTGAGCTTTATTAGTGGAATTTCATGCTCTACACTGTGCATTGTGACCAAAGATATTTCTGTTTACCGAATAATTACTTTTAATATATATATATATATATATATATATATATATATATATATATATATATATATTTTTTTTTTTTTTTTTTTTTTCATTTAAAATATGAGTTAAAAATAACTTGTTCTCTACACAAGCAAAAGCGTGGGAATGTTTGTTTAGATCATTGCAGAGACTGAAACAAACATATTAGAAACAAATCCTTGCTTTAATGGCAGCTTTTATTGGTATACTTAATAAAATAGACCAGCTTTTGGTTCCAGAGCTTTAAGGAATTTGTCATTTTTTGACTACATTTCTATTTGCCACATCATAACACGCTTTTTATTCAGTTTGGACCTACAGGGATATTGCATGTTAATAACTCCTTCATCTCTTTACTCTCTTCAAATGTGCTTACCAATAAAAGGTTAACCAATTTGCCTAATTTTCATATGTATTGTCTGGCTGATACAGACTACTATGGGGCATCACTTTTCCTTTACTCAGAAAAAAACACAAAAACTGTTGGCTGCAGGGAAGTAAACTAACGCAGGGCAATATTAAACATGGATATATTTTGTAGTTTAACAGGTTCAAGTGGACAATGTTTTTAGTCATGTTCTCAAATCCCCATAACATGTGCCAGTCATAAATGTGATTTTATTCGATCGATCAGAAGTTTAAGTCACAGATTCACACCTTTGTACTGTATTTACTCACCCTCTTGAGATCTGTAATATGGGACCATTCTGAAGCATGTAAACAATGCAGAGTAAGAACTATACAAGCTAAAGTACAGTCTCCACATGGTGGGGTTAGTGTTACAACAAATGGTGGGACGAGACTGTATGTCCCCACATAAAATTTTAAAGAAGCGTTTTAAACCATATGCACAGATTAATCAGAAATAAATGAGATGTAATTGATTGTATTTAAATGTTAAACTGCTCAAATTCAGTGTTCTACATTGCAGTAATTTCTTTTCATGGGTCATGTTTATCTTGATGCATTTATTTGATGTATGTAGATCGACTGGTTCAAGCAGCATAGAATTGCAGCAAATTATGAATTACGGTGATCCCCCCCCCCCCCCGTGGGGTTAGTTGTAACATTTGCCCTCGCTCTGACTGCTGTCCAAAATGTGTTTTGGTTCTTAATAACAGAAAGCAACAGGAACGTGCTGTAGTGTCTCTTTTACTTTCCATAAGACAGTGATCAAGATCAACTTGGTGGGTAAGACTGGCATGAGACATGTGATTTAAGTTTTATGCTTGGCCATGCATGTGACATAAGCAGGATTGCTGGATTGCTGTACCTCTATAACTCCATGCCGAGATGTCTGACATGGCGGCCCGACGCCATACTGAGAGATAGTACTTCTGTATGTGTAGCTCAATAAATATTGCCCATATCAGTCTAAATTTATCATCATTTATTGTTCCTGGTAACCTTTATCGTCCTTCCTAATAGCATTGCAAACACTTCCTACTGGGTGCCACTGTTTTTTGGACGATGAGTGTATGTTGAGGGGGACACGTCAGCCCCAATATTCATATATGTTGAAAATGCACCCTCCACTTATTATTGTAATACTGTACCACCATACAGCACTTCATTCGGCAACTCAATCCTTATCCTCAAACCATATACTGATGTAAAATGTAAATCAAATATTCCACTCACTAGCTTTGTGTAAGGTTACGATCCATCAGTTGTTGATGGGGCACTTTTTTATTGTAATACCATAACACCATACTGCACTTAGCAGTGCGCACCCCCACCCCTACAATGTTTAATTCATGGGTCTGGCCTTCCTTTTTCCTGTTCTTATACTAAGCACAGGAAATTCATTACAGTCAATGGTACATGATGGGACCATACAGGTGCTCAGATAGAAGCTAGGTCGAAAAATGTTGAACTATATCTTTAAGCTCATTGTTTTGCACACCAGCATTCAGACAGTCATATGATGTAAGGACCCCTTAAAGATAGCAATACAAAGTTAAGCGAGAGAGAGAGAGAGAGAGAGAGAGAGAGAGAGAATGGTGGTGAACAAGTGAGAGGTGGGGGAGGAGGGAAGGCTGGAACATCTCACTGGTGGGATTCTTCAAAGACAGCCGTGTGTGTGTGTGTGCGTGTGTGTGTGTGAGGGAGAAAGAGAGAGAGAGAAAGACAACGCGCTTCTGACTAAATATGGGAGTTGAAGAGGGAGCGTGTACAGCGCCCCCTTGTGGACACCCCTTGTTCCCCGCACTCACTCTCTCTTTCTTTCTCTCACTCTTTCTTCCCCCCGCCACCCCCCAAATTATAACCACGTCAGCCAGTAATGTGGCGCGAGCTGCAAAGCCAGCTGCGCCCGAGGGGAATCCGGCAATAAAGGGAGAAAGAGCGCGCGTGTGTGTGTGTGTGTGTGTGTGTTTGTGTGTGTGTGTTGTGGTGGTCGTTGCGCGAGCGCTCGTGTGTGTGCGTGTGTGTGTGTGCGAGAGTCCTCCTTTGTCTCGCGCCGGTAGGGAAACCCCACATCCACGGTGACGTAGAGCCGTACAGTGTGAAAACCCCGTGCTGAAGCACATAAAGCCAGAAAAGACGGGCACGCGCGCGCGCAAGCCCGCACGCACGCACTCGCGGGCTCGTGCTCCTCTAGCAGCTCTCACTCTGCTCTTTCATTTCGCTTCTGTTTTGTGCTCCACTCAGCGGAACAGAGACTGGGGGAGTGACAGCGAGGACTACACACCTGCACACACACTCACGCGCACACACACACAGCACCTGTCCCCAGCGCCTTCAGCCAATCAGTGCCGCGCGCTTCCAGTACAGCCGGAGCCGTTTTAGTCGTCCTCGCTGATGCGCGGAGCTCTTCCCTGTTTGTTTGCTTTCTTTCTTTCGCTCTTTGTCGGACTCGCGCGACGCCTTTCAGCAGCCTCGAGCAGAGAGGCAGGTTTTTAGTTTGGAAGTTTCTACTCTTTCTCTTTTAGGGTCGTGTAGGTGCTGACGCCGCGCTTTTCGTGCTCTTCTCACGGTTGTGAGGGAGGTGCGCGCGCGAGGAGGGTCTACAGTACGCACAGCGCTTTGCTCAGGGGAGCGAGTAGCTGAAAGCGAGGAGGAGCAGGAGCTAAGAGGAGCAGTGGAAGTGATGTTGAGGCTTTGGCCCCTTTGGCGGACTGTGTTGGAGTAAAGGCGGAGCAGCAGCAGGAGGAGGTGTTCGGGCCTTTGAGAGACTGTAAAAGAGAAGAGCGGGAGATCCGGACTGAGAGTGCGAGTGTGTATGAGTGTGTGTGATGCTGTGAGTGAGGATGCCGGTGAGGAGGGGGCACGTGGCGCCCCAGAACACCTTCCTGGACACCATCATCAGGAAATTCGAGAGCCAGAGTAAGTACAGTGGGGGACATCTGACATATCACTCATATACACAGTTATGCACATCATAGATGCTGCATTACCTAATATACAGTATACACTGTGGGAAGAATGAACTGGTACTCATTCTCCAAACAGAAGACCAAAGAGGAGGTGTGTAGGGTCTTAGACCTACCAAACTAGAAAAGGGTGTTTCAGAATCAGAAGAAGAAGAAGAAGAAGAAGAAGAACTAAACTAAATATTTTGCTGCTTCTGAAGCACCAGTAACCACTATGTCGATTGATTAGCAGGTGGCCATCATATACCAATTATGTATATATACTATATTCCCATGTTTGCTGGCAGCTCCAGTGTTGGCCAGCTGCTAACTCAATCAATATTATTATTATTATTATTATTATTATTATTATTATTATTATTAATAATAATAATATTATCATTATTATTATTATAGCAACAACAGTAACAATGTGGATAATAACAATTATGATCACAATAGCTATGACTGTAACGATGATAATAATAATCATAATTGTCAGTATTTTTAATCCTTACACTCGTTATCAGTCAGTAGAAAATTCAGGAGCCAAAATAAGTTTGTGTTGTTTTTCATAAGCATAATTTCAGTTATAAGAGGAAAAAAATACCCTCATACTTCTAGTTTATTGCACTTTCATGTGAAATAAAAGTGATGATAATCTTACTGATGATGATCCATCCATCCATCCATCCATCTTCTGAGTTGCTTACGTTCTGGGTCATGGGGTGGGGTGTGCTGGATCCTATCCCAGGGCTAACTGAGCAAAAGGCAGGAAACACATTGGACAGGATAGTGACCATGATGTTTATTCTTCTTCTTCTTCTTCTTCTTCTTCTTCTTCTTCTTCTTATTATTATTATTAATAGCAACAATAATTAGGGCTGTACAAAATGACGATATATATTGTTATCATCATAAATTATGTCACACTACAGTGCAACACGTTTTACTGAACATATTGTGGATATCATTAGTACTTGTACATCACTGACCAACTGCATGCTTCATTATAAAGAGAGCAAACCTGATCTGTTTACTTGGTTTAGTGCATCACAGTATGTACAAACATGGGATTAGTTTATTATACATTTTCTGGTTTTCTAGTGCTCTGTTCCAACTGATCAGGTGTTTGAAAACATCAAATATTGTGATGTATCATGTGTCATTAAAATTTCTTAAAGTATTGCAGTTTTATAGTGTTTGCCATATCGCCCACCTCTATTAATATTAATCATCATCATCATCACCATCATCATCATCATCTGTGGATCAGCCACTTCTGGCTGCTCGGTCCACTTTATTTGCTAAGACCAGAGGATCATTAAGAAGCAGAAGAAGGTTCACTGTGGCTATTCATGTATTTTGTTTGTATTATCTGTGTGTAAGGATGTGTGTTACCGCGGGCCAGGAGAAGCAAAGGTTTGAATGATAATCCAGCGATGCCTGTTTATTATTCCTGTGTGCACACTGCACTAGTCACTCGTTTTAGGTGCTATGTCAACCGGATTTCCCTCCAGCAGTATTACCGGCGTAGATGCCGAATTTTTTTTGGTGGATGGATCCCTTTTGTATTAGTCAGTGTGGTGACCTCAACGTTTTGTGTTGGAAGGCCCATGAGACTGTGAATGAGGGGGAATATGTTCTGATGCGTGCAGCAGGGATACTCACGCTAGACCTTAGAATAGAGAATGTTTAACAACACTGAGTGAATCCAAGTGATTTCAGGCTGTGGTCATTTACAGAAGAGTGTGCCAACTAGCAGACGAGTGCCAGTTTCTTTTATAAAGACGTGCTGGATCACATGAATGCATATTTTAAAATATACCATCGTTTTAGGACTCGTTGATGCTGTTCAGCACCTGACGGGTTTAGGGTTTATCTACCTTTAACTTAGCAAAGGGTTCTGTGGGAGTGGTAGTGCTAGGCCTTACTGATAACATTCAATATCATGATATTTTCAGTAATCTCATGCTACCAGATGATATTTGTGTTTGCATTCATCAGGGTTAATGAGCATATGATTCCTGTGTGCTTTTACCTATAAAAGAATGTCTTACACACAGAGCTTGTTTGGATTGGGAGGATTTGCTCTGGTCTACTCATCATGCCTCATATTAAGTTTTGTTTGGAAACATATAGGTTACATTCTTAAAATGGCCAGGGGAAAAGGATCCAGTCAGGACTTTCCTTATGATAGATAGGTAGATAGAGTCGAGTGAGCTCACTCATTGCCTAGGTCTTCAGGAGCTGATCTGAAGATGTAATCTATGAGATTAAAGGTGGAGAAGTAAATGGTTTATTTTAGAAGCCTTTTTTTTAATTTCTTAAAAGAGCAATTTGCAAGATGACGCAAACTGACAAATTTATTCTCCAAACTAGTCCAGAAACATTGTGAGTTCAGTGTCAGTCTTCATCCCTTTACTCGCCAATAGTATTTGGTCAGCGGTCATACACACCATTATCAAAAGAATAGGTGCACAAAGAAGGAAGTGTGGGATTGCAGTGCTATTGGGAAGGAAGATAAAGGCTACCAGGAACAATAAATGATGATAAATTTAGACTGATATGGGCAATATTTATTGAGCTACACATACGGAAGTGTCTCTCAGTATGGCGTCGGGCCGCCATGTTTGCTAACGCAACATGCCAGACGTCTCGGCAAAGGTTCCTAATGGTGTACATTATACATTGATAAAACCATCCTTCTTCCTACTTCACTTGCGAAGGATGCTACCAGCAAAACAGCATGAGTCAGAATGGAAAGCACACACAACAGTACGACCTGATATAGTCAGTCAGGTACAGCGATAAGGCCGGTGCTTGGTTATGTTACATTCGCAGCCGAGCATGAAACCTGAATCATTTGCATGTCTCACGATGTCAAACCTACCCACCAAATTTCAATGCTGTTGGTTGATTTCTTCTGGATGTAACTATTTTTTGATGTTGAGTGTATTTACTGGTTACAGTATTTATACAGGTCATTAACCGTTTGGGGTAAACAACCTTCCGATGAGCGCCCAAATGCGGAATAAGTGGTATTATGAGAAATGGGCCTGGGGCAAGCTGGTTAGTGTGCTAACTTCAGTAGATGAAATCTTACATATTGCTCCTTTAAATTAGTATTTACAGACTGATAGCAATCAATGAAATGATCTGATAATAAAAAGAAAAACAATTGTTATTTCTGGAGTATACAAAACTATAAAAAATCCGTCCAGTCATTTCATACCTGCCTGTTTACCTACGTACCTCTCATACCTCACGTGTTCTTATTTCCTGAGCATTTTTCTGAGCTTTTCCACGTCCTCTAATGAAAACGGAGGCTAATGGCCAAGGCATCATATGACATGTGTGCAATATTTGTGATCATTTGTGAACCTTGTTGTCCCAGCTGTTCTCATATTTTCTGCAAGAAAACATGGTTAGAAATGGGAGGGCAGCTGGTTTTAATGATATACTGCAGTATACTCAATCTCAATGAAAAGTCAGAGTGGAAAGTTAATATCCTCCTGCTACAGTTTCTCTGCAAAACACATCCCAGGAAAACACAAGGACATATATATCTGAATGCAAAACAGCAGTAGTGCTGGTGATAATTTCATGGCCAGATGGTTTGGAGAAGTTGTTCAATGTCAAGTTCATTAATATAATACCAGCAGTGAGTTCAGTGTGATGTGTTTCTGCATATTTAAATAAAACTGCAATAATAGCATGATGATTTTGGTGACTGAAGTCTTGACAGGGAATTTGTATTCTGTCCCTTCTCTGGAGGAGATTGTAGGCCATTATCACTATAGATGTTGCCCATTGCAGAACGTGCATCCATCTGGACGGCTGGACAATAGTACTGCCAGTGTCCCAAGAAGCCTTTGAAAATTAAAGCGAATCAAGATTTGGCTCAGTCTCCACCAATCCCAGCCTAACGTTTCCGACTGACGTCACAGGATTTGCCTCCTCGGTGCCCAATGCTGGTGTAAGCAGTCATGCCATAAACACCTCTGAAAGTGCCAGAAAATGTGAGGCGTGAAAAAACACCCCCAATGATTTTTTTGGGTGCAGTTTCCCTTCAGCGTAATTTCCAGCTCAACATGACACACTGAGACTGTGTTAAAAGTGGTCCTTTGGGAGGGCTCGCCTAATGTGCTTTCGACTTGCTGTTACATCGCTGGTGTGTGTGACAGAGATTGAACAGACAATTAGGGGCTTGAAAATAGTCTGCGCATCGTTTTGTGCACTGCTCCAGCCCAGACCTTGGGAGCTAATGAATGCTGCTCACGAAGCTTATTGATGCTCATTAAAGGGAATAATGGACATTTATCCCCCTACCGTACCTGCACTATTGACACTGAGGAGAAATAATATTGTCAAGAGGGCCCGAGTCCACACAAGGATTATTGACAAGCTGATTAATTTCTAAATTCCCGTCAGTGGCCCAGCTGCCAGGCTATGAGGCCCGACATAGGCGGGGAATTGAAGGAGTGGAATTAAGAGTCTGGTCTGGAGTTTAATCACATGTAGGCGTATTGCAACTGCTAACAGTTGTGCATTAGTGCTGCTGGCCTGGGCCCTGTGCTGTGTATTTTCCTGCAGTAACTGTATTTTAGAAAGCAGGTCCTGGATCAGCGTGCTGGAGTAACTCCTACACTCCTTTTGTAGTTCTCCAGAATAAGCCTGCATGGCTGCTGCTCTTCAGGAAGAAGGTTGTCTTGTCCTGGTTTCAGAACAACAGGCTGTCTTGCTGTTTCAGGGTTTTGTTGGCAGTTTCTTGAAATACCTTTCAAATAACCCAGTGGAGTGTGAGCTTACATATATATATATATATATGCAGACTATATGAACATTTAATATATGAACATTTGAAAGCCTCCAGTTAAATCACATGTTGATTTACTGAGTAAAAAGCTTAAATATGGAATTTTACCACAAATACTTGTGCACATTTTCTGATAATTTGCCAAATTTAGCATTTTGAAGAAAGCGCATAACATATGAAATGTTCTATAACTTTTACACAATCCAAATATTGTACTTTATGTTTTTGAGCAAATAGTGCCTTAAAATGCATTCTCTGTAGAGGATGTGTTAACTTATTTTTGAGTAAATTTTAGTTTGAGGCACCTGAACATTTGCATACAAGTGCTTGTGTCAAGGCCAGTTCTTTATCTATGTACACTATTAATTCCTAATTAAGTTTTTAACATTGAATATGTTTGATGCTATACAGCTTTATTGTGGAATTGTCTACAATATTGTACATATAGCAAGCAGATTTTATTATATTGCACTCTAAGAAAAATGTACAAAATTGGTAAGCTAGTTATAAACAGGTACTAGTTTACTTTGCCTCCAGGAAGGTGAATTTACTGCAATCTTCAAAACCTCAAAATTTGCTCATTTTCTCTGTAGGTGTGTATGATGGTCCTCCTTCTCTCCATTACTCAGAAGGATGCTAGCCCATGCTAGCTGACTTAACAGAATTGGTATTTAGCATTCTCCTCCAAGTGTGTTGAGCTGTCCAATGATGTTGTTCTAGTGGCAGTTAAAAAAACATGATGCATGACTGGCTTCATGTATTTCAGAGGGAATGCATGCAAACCTCCACTCGCTTGGTAACAACAGACCTCTCTATTGATTGGTTTTAGGGATAAATTGGGTATAAATTCCCCCCAAAATAAGGTATTCGATTGAAAGACCATAGCTGTATATTTGATGGTACATGAACACTGGTAGCGAATGTGTATTTGTTGTTTCTTTTTTTAGCCACCTTTGCCAGGCTAGTCTATGTTTCTGCCATTAATTTTTCATTCAGCATCCATCCTGTGCTGCCTGGTTTTGATTCCAGTAGCCAAGATTTTATCGGAGGCATTTCAGTCCACTATATTGGATGCAGTCATGTGGGGTTTACAGATCATTTGCAGACAGTTATGCAGATAATGTCCAAAATATTTGCCTGAAAGCACTAAAATCTCACATTCATTTCAGCACTGCTGCATATTTATCCATCTACAGCTGACAGAGCTTTTAGCCAAATGTTTGATTGGTAAGGCTAAAAGAGGTTAAAATCAGGCAACGTGGAAGTCAAAGAAGACGGCCTCTGGCTTTACTGTGAAATAAGAAGTAGTTTGTTTTCCCTTAGTTCCCCCCAGTGCAGTATAATAAAAAGGATGTGCAACTTCAGATTCATTTATTTATTTATTCATGTGTCATATCTGATCAATATGCATAAGGCTCTTTTTGTCCATTTGAAAGCAGCAGCAGTGATTGAATATCAGGATGCTTCATTTGAGTGCATTCAGGTGAAAGTTATTTATGGTGAGGGAAATAAACCTCCACTTTGCTACATTGCTGTGTTATGGTTCAGTTTGGAGGAAAATGCCTTTATTGGGTCTTGCAGAGAAACAATCTGGCGTTTAAAGATTCTGCAGGAAGGCGAATTTTGAATGGGAGTCGTTCTTGCTAATAATACGGGCGACTCTGTTACTGAGTTATAGCTTGTCAAGGATAGGAAGGCTCTATTCATTGATTAACTGTCTCCAACAGAAATGCTATAACACTTACAGCCTCATTTTTGCACAATGTGCTCAGGCACAAAATGGTGCTCCAAAAAAGTGCTCTTGTAATGCCATTTCCTTTAAGAGCAGGTTAACCTTGAATGTAATTTTATTACATTCATTAGAGACACGCATGTGCATGCTGCTGTATTCTGGCACTCATTGAATGTTATGTATTCTGCATTTTAAATGCAGCAGGATAAAGACAAGGGATGTACTGCTACTGGTAGTTTGATATTTGGTCATTAGTGTTGCACTGATACCGCTGGTGTCGATACTACCACTTAAACGCAATATCGATGGATACCGATACTGATACCTACACCACAAGGCAGTTTCTGACATGCACACACGCTGATGTGTGCATGTACTCCGGCAGACAAAAATCAACATGTTGGCCAGGTGAGATGACAAGCAGCAGTAAAAATTGCTCATGGCAAAATCTGTAACAGCTAGATTTCGCTAGCTGGTGCCTGCAGTGCATCTCCGTTGGTCAACGGTGTTACTCAGCAGTGGGGTCTCAGGGCCCTATGCTCCAACCAAGCCAGAAAAAATGCAGAAAGTCACTGATGCTGTGAATAACTCCGGCAGAGCCTGACTCACATATGAGACTAATGACTTCACAAACGAAACAACATTCTGCACCATACTGGCTGAGCCAGAGAAGCTACATTTACACACCACAGGTTTGTCTATTCATTGTTCAGTTCTAATTTTGCAATAACAAAATTTTAAATTTTTTATTTGTGACACAAAACAAATTTTACCAAAATAAAATATTTTAGCATGTTATGGTATAAATATTAGATTAATAAATGATCTGTATCCAAACTTTGATCTTTAAACTAGGTGATAAGTTATCAGTAGCCTTTTTTAATGCAGCTCAATGCAGTACAAAGAATAAAAGGGAGACATGGAGAGGGTTGTCTAACATTCTGCTCTTACAATAAATACAATAAATAAGTCATGAAATGTAGGTTTGCAATATTGGTCAAATCTAAACATCTGTCTGATGGTGATAATTCTTTTTTTCAAATGGTTATATGCACATATCGCTGACATATGTGAATAAAACTGCTAGATATCCTCGTTTGTTTTTTCATTTGTAAGATATTTATAGTGCATTTGGGGGCCTGCTGAAAGAACTTTTAAGGGCAAAAGTAATGCCATGAAGATTCAGGACTAGCTGCCTAATGTCTTTGGTAATGTGCACATATATTTTATGTATATATAATTTATTGAGAAGACATCAGTCAATCTGTGGTCAGATGCTTTACCCATCCTAGGACACTGGCCAACTTTTGAAGAGCATCGTTTTATATTTTCACCAGACATTGTGGCGCCATCTTGATATTATAGCCTGTCTTATATTGCACATTAAATATTTAATGGAGCATTATTAATACATTGATAATGAATACTCTTTCCCTGGTTGAGGGTCACTGAAGTTTTTAGCACTGCAGTAAATCTGGTTTCATTTACTCATTAGTAGGAGCATCACTGTGTAGTGTTGTGCTGTGCACTACATTGAATACCTGCTTAGGTATATTTACCTAATTAAATTGTTCCTTATAATCCTTCAGTTTTAAGACTGTATTCTTTTAAATGTTAAGTTTATAGCAAGTAACTGCTTTTTAATAACTCAACATCCTGAATACCAGAGTAGGGATAATAGCCTGATGTTTCTCCTCAGGTCTTTGGTCATGTTTCAGGTCTTTGGTCATATTTTCAGTGTGTTCTCATTTGCCACACACATAATCAAATGCTGTTTCCTCAAACCTGTTACTGTTATCATACTAGGCCTTCTGGAAGTCCTAGATTTCTTTACTGAGTCACTGTAAAGCTTCTGCATATGGAAATATATGTTCATGTTTATGGCAAGCATCAAATAAAACACAGAATGTTTTTAACAAGCTTCAGGTGTTTATATTAAATTCAGAAAGGACAGAAAAATGTGCACCAGTTTTAGCTTGGTGCTAATATACTATTTGAAAGGCCATAGGGTGTTAACAAAAATCAGCATAGATGTGTTTCTTTCTTTGTTTTTTGACATTTATGACCCAAAAAGAAGGCATAGCTATGATAGTCATAGTAATCTTTTGAATAATTTTGCATGAATTCATTTTGGTTAAGAAACAAATTTTATTATAACTGATTTATTGCAGTCCTAACTGCAAAATTTAGTAAGCACTGAGCCAAAAAATATAAAATCAATGTAGTTGATTGCCGGCTTCAGATGAGTCAGTCAGACTGTCATGACACGTTCAAATATTTTTACTCCCCTACACACTTGACCCCGGCGGTGACTGATGCCTTAAACCCTTTGCTCGATTTCCTCTGCTTCTTCTCACCCAGTGTGACCTGTGTGTTGTTGCATATGGCCATCAGGAGTAAAGTGGGCTGCTTAGAGCGGCAGGGCAGCGTCACCTGACTCCAATTAGACGCGTGTGTGGAGCAGCAGGACCAGGGGAGGATATTAAACACTGCGGCATGTGCACAAACACAACCATCACTGTGGCAACTATTCAGGGCACAGCTTGAGCGGCCTGTTCCCTGGGGGGGCGGGGCCTCCCACAACGCCGACTTAATCGTTTCTCTCCCTTTCCCTCCATCTCCTCTTTTTTCTGTCTTTCCCACTCTATCAGCCCGGTTTTGTTGGGTAATTTCCTCCGCCTCTCTGCTTGGCCTCCCCCCTTTTTGTCTTCTCTGCTTCTATCTGCTGCAGGTCCATGGTGTTAAACGCTGTGGAGAGAGAGTGGTATTATTAGAGCCGGGGGGTGCAGAGAGACGGGCAGAGACAGAGAGGAGAGGCAGCTAGGTGTTCAGGGCCTGCGGGCACTCCGCACTGCATCTCGCTCAGATTAAAGGCGTGGTATTTATAGGTGCCTATAAAAAGTAATGTTTCTCCATCTGCCTCCTTCAGTCTCTCACATGCTGCCGAGAAGTGGTCTAGTTCTGCCTGGATTTTTGGGATTTTAGAGTGCTCCAAATTGCCCCACCCTCTCAAACACATAGAACACACACACACACACACACAGAAAGTACACCTACTGTACACAATTAAACACTGTCAGATGTATTGTGACTGCCATTCTACCTGAAGTTGGAACTGTCATACCAGTGAAACTGTAGGCTTAGGAGAAGGAGAAAAAGGTCAGTTAATACAATGTCTAACAGATCCCCTGAAACTAAACTTTAAGAACTTTAAGTTACCTGGAAAAACACATGCTCAATAAAAATTCAGGACAAGGTCTTTTTGTTTTGTGTCTGGCTTTTGCCTTTGGTGTTAACTAACCAGAGCTGAGGCACTGATCTGTCTTTTGGTGGTGCTTCAGAGAACTATTCCAGCCAACTGACACTTCACTAAACCCCCCACTAAATAGTGACTTTCCAGTCATAGTTTAGCAAATATATATAGGCCCAGGCATATCTAACATGTTTTCAGAAATTTACAAAATACAAATTTGGGTGGCCGTATCCTTAATGTGCTCTAGAGCAGGATGGCTTCCAGTCACAGCCTAATCACTGTTTGCTAGCTTCTTTAACAATGCTCAGTATTTACTTACCTTTCAGCACAGGAAAAATACTGGTGTTTTATTTCCATTTCATCTACATAAATCTCTATTTGATCAGATGTCTCACTTTCTGAAGTGATCTTTATCCTACTGTTGAGAGAGCACAATGCTGAATATACTGTAAATAGAAAACAGTTCATACCTCAGACTTGTTTATCTGCCCCTGTTTGAAATGTTGGATGTATTGCAGCTGAAGTATGAATATACAGGAAGTGTTTTTCGACCTTTGCCATTGAAAGCTCAAAAAATTGTCAGCCGTAGCAGCAGCAGCAGCAGGCAAAGCCATTGGGCTGTTTATTTTATTTACAGTATATGACAGTTTTTGTGATTCAACCTGCTGAGGGTCCACACTGAAATCAAAATGAGTTGTCTCCAAGATCTACTGCATTTCCACCTTTAAAAAATCAAACAGAACAATGAAGATATTCTATATGACAAAACTGGTTGTCTCTCATTGAAACTAGTATCAGCATGACTTCAGCCAAAACTTAAGCCCTAACTGGATCCCCAACTACCAGTAGGTATTTTACACACTCTCTTTAATATAAGACCATTTCCATTCATCCTCAAATTTTCACACAATGTAAAGGGAGGGTGGCATTTTCAAATGATGTAGAAATACTTATCAGACAGTACTGTTTCATTGTTTCATTTAATTTCTAGTCAAAAGAGCTATTAAGTAGAGGTTATTTTTCAGGAGATTAAATAGAACAAAATGCCATATATATGACATGTGATTCCAAACTCCAATTACAATATATATTGTATTGTGTGTGTGTGTGTGTGTGTGTGTGTGTGTGTGTGTAGACCAATGGTAAATGGACCAATAGAAATGCTCCAGAATTGCTTCAAATAAAATCTCTTCACATTTACTTATGTTGAAAGTAAAAAAATGTTACATTTTGTTATTTCCTGTATATATACAGTATATATGACAGAAAATTAGACAGAAACCTCAACAATTATGAGTTTTTACTAATCATGTCATTTTCTATATGTATGAGTCTCATACAAGTCCCAAAATTTATGTGTAATCTTAATTTTCTTTGCTTAATTCTAAATCTAAACCTTATTCTCAGCAACCAAAAAGAAATGTACTTTCAGATTCAGATTAAAAAAAAGAAGGGTTTTTTTTTCTAATATCATGATATTGCCACATGCAGTACTGATCAGTTCTGCAGTACTGGTAACAAATTATCTTTTTTTACCTTCTAGATGAATGTTCTTTTAGCATTTGGAGCAATTAAGATTAAGGAATTACTAACAAACATAATAAATGTTGTCAAAACAATAGAGGCCATTTTTAACCACATCATCATCAGTCATGTCAGGGGGTCATTAATGGTGTTGTAATAAGTAGCATAACAGCCCATAACAGCTGGTTCTAGTATGTGTCCTTAACGATTTGGTACATGTTCTTGTGATGTGGTTTCTATTTCTAGCGTGTTCTATGTGCATGTGTGTTAGTATAGACTGTGTGTGGTCAAGGCATATGTGTGTGTGTCACTCTCTCAGGTTGGTCTCCTGGTATGCAGCCAAATTGAAAATGTTACCCATCACCTGCCTGAGACAGTCAAATGCCACCTAATTCCAGCTGCTTCTCTTGTGTGTTTTCATCTGTGTCTTTACTTTAAGCTACCCGCTGAAGATCTGCCTTTTGCATGGTCTCCTTCATTCATATTCTCTTCTTCGCTAAATTCTGTACTGTTTTGGAATCGCTGAAGAGACAGGGTTCCACTGTTCTCACAGATAAAAGACAAACGACAAGCTCATCCGCCTCCATTCAAACGCTCTTTAAACTGGATGAGTCACAGTCTAGAGCATGTTACCGTCTCTCTTCTCCCTGACAAAACTTACTGTATGAATGAAACGCTGCATTATCTGTAATGAGTTTTAGGGAGATACGATGAGCTAAACAGATACCCGAACAACAAAGGACCTTTGGAGCTGCAAATTGTAGTGCGAGTGAGGATTAGGATCTGATTTGGAGTTGGACACCTGTAGCGTAGTGTTGTTTGTGATGCAGACTCCTGTTTAAACCAGAGACAAGCGAACTCCTGGTGTCATGGACTTAAATAAGGTGGATAATAAGGCAACGGTTCCGGCAGAAGCTTTAGGTTAATTATAGAGCTTCAAGTGTCTTGTTACGTTGCTGGTGAAGGTCTCTCACCCTCTGTCTCGCCAACACATGCACGCCTCTTTGTTCTCTCTTTGTCACTCTTTGTCACTAGTCTCTGTTGTGTATCGTTTTTAGCTCTTTCTCTCCCTCTGTCTGCCCTCACCCTCATACTGTCTCTCTTATGCTTAGCTACCACTTAACCAGCCCACTGACTCTTCTCCCTAAAAAAGCCTTTCTCTTAATGTACTGCCTACAGCTCTGACTCCTGTCAGCTTCTCTTCACATTTAGTATGCATGCAAACTTAATGAACTCTAAACATCTCTACGCCAGTTATGTTGAAGATAAAGATGTTTTTAACCTTCTTGCTTCATCCTCCTAGTAATTATACTCGACTGAACAGGAGAAATGTGTATTTAACATAGCCCTACAAGGCATGGGTTTTTATTGGGTAAAAAATCCATTCAACCTAATAAACAAGGTTTGCTTGTTGATGTTTAGCCACTTTCTCTACCCATTTAGTTATGTCCAGTTCCCACCCACTAGCTATCGCCCTCTATCACACATCTTTAGACAGTTCAACATGCTTGGAGGGGAATGTTGACCACCCATATTGTTATGTCAGCTAACAGATCCATGTGTTGGGTAACATTGCAAGTGATGACAGGGCCAATGATGGGCCCACCGCTTAGCTGACTGCACCATTTAAAGAACTGCAGTGGTCTTTATTCAGTTGGAACATGATATTTGGTTGGCATTTTGAAATGAACTATGGGTGTGCATGCAGTCTGGAGGCAAAACTGCTTTAGTAACCTAGCCAGTCACAAGACTGTAACTCAACATAGTTAATGTAATCCACATAGATTTCACCTTGTTTGTAAATTCTTATTGCCTCAATGCCATTTCAGAGTTTCATGTGTTTGTTTACATAACATTGTATAAAACATTAAGTAACAATAGTTGACTGTTAATATCTAATTAATTAATATCAATTAATGTCAAGTCTCTACGAACGCCCCACCAAGTTTGAGTGTTTAGCTAATAGAAGTGATCCAAGTCACAAAAGCCTTTATGGCTTGCTGACATGTTGTATGAATTTTGTCCAACTTACCTAATTCTGATGTTTGTTAAGCCTGCCTGTCTATTCCTTATTTAACAATATCAGGAGTAGTGATGTTATGCTCTTTTGAATAGCTCTCAGTTGTACTTGAGAGCAGCAGATCATGCTATTTAATCACAGACAAATTGCACATTTCTTCTTCTGCCTCAAAAACACTCAACACTTCACCTATTCTTTCTAATAGACTATCTTCATAGGCCATAGGAGACATGTATGAGTAGTGAATTAGTAGGAGTTGTCGGTTGCTGTTTAAACATACCATTCAAAGTTGGAGAGAGCAACAACCCCTTGTCCTTGCTGCTTTCTTTTGTGACGAGTGCTGCTTTCTGTTGCTTTCTGCCACCTTTAGTTTTGTGTGCATCTCTGTGATGACATGGCACAGAAACCTGTCTATATTAATGTAGCCAAAAAAGGTAGATTTGAAATGACTTTGACATATGTACCATATACATGTGCTGTAATGTCCACTTGGTTAAATAACAAAGCTAAATTCAACTTATGCTTACAGTGTGACCTTTTGTGAAACGTGCTAAATAAATATCAATTGAAACCTGCATGCAAAATACTTCTTGGTATTCAGGGGATGGCTTCTCCAGCACTGTTGGGCTGTTAACTCGCTAATCATAGCAGTGCTAATGTTAGCTTCAGTGGCAACAAAATATTTGGTTGAAGCATTCTTCTCCTGGAAATGATCTGATGAAAATGATTTGATAGAATTTATGTCTTCCACACACAAATTGAAATATGTTTCCTCTTGGGTAAATAGGCAAGTTTAGAGGTTTTAAAAATATGTATATTGTAAAGATTTTCAGTGGTATCTTGGGCATGGATACAGTGACTAGGCTATACAGGACCATTAGGGTGAACCAATTTGCTACAGTGCCATCCTGAGGCAGACCAGTGCTGCAGTAAGAGGACAGAAGCTCAGTGTTTTGTGGGAGAAACAGGCTAAACAATGGTCTTTCCCTAAATTTGCCTTTATAACTATAATATATTTATAACTTTTGCTCCCTAACAGACATAGGACTCACATGACTTCCTAGAATTTACAGTTTAAGACATGCAGGGGTTCCAGCTTCTCTAGGATCCCTGTCTTTCACACCTTGATTCAGACTGGCCCAATTAATTTAGGCACCCTCTATCCAGTATCCAGACACCCCTTCTAACAAGTTGTAATAAATCTCCATAGAAAAGCATTGCCAATAGTATGGGATGCTCTAGAGCAGCTGCATATGAGTCTACGATCACCATACCCAATCGCAAATATCAATGAGAGAGATGTAAAGCCCCCAGTACTGGACTGTGGACTGGACTGTGGAGGAATGAAATCTTTAGGATAAGTGCCAGCTATGATGCAGAACTAATCATCAGTACTTAACTTCATGCTGTTGTGGCTGAATGCAGTCAAATCCTTACAGCAATGTACCAGCATCTAGTTTAGATTTCGTAAAAGAGTAGAGGTTCTCTATTGAAGTCCTAGTCAGAGGATTGATTCCAATGTCAGAATTAATATTGGATAAGCAAATGTTCACCAACTTTTGGACATACTGTGTTTTTTGACAAAATTGTGCACTACAGTTTCTTGAAAGAGAGCTAGATGTGACAGCCCCCAACAGCCACGTTTGCGGACATCCAGTGAGCAGTGATGCAATCTATGAGTCATCCTGTTATATAGTGCAAGCACCATTGGCAGACAGCTACATGACGCAGGACTACATGCACAGAGACCGTTATGACGACTGCCCTTAACATGTCAGTGTTGCCAACGACTGAAATGGTGTCGTGCTAGTCTGTCATGGAGTGACTCGGAATAGCAGAGGGTCATCTTCAGTGATGAGTCCCGCGTTTGTCTTGTTGGAGAACGTGGTCAGTGCCAAGATAGACAGTTTGTTGTCACACGTCACATGTCCAGATGGCCTGGTGTCACTCCACCTCCACCCCAAATCTGAAGAAACAGTGTTAGAATATTCAAGCTGCATGGGATGGATTGTCACAGGACACCATTAGGAACCTCTCCAACTCAGAGGGACACTACTTCTGTATGTGTAGCTCAATAAATATTGCCCATATCAGTCTAAATTTTTCATCATTTATTGTTCCTAGCAACCTTTATCCTCCTTCCGACTAGCATTGCAATCTGACACTTCCTTCTGGGTGCACCTATTGTTTTAGATGATGAATGTACTTAAATCTGCTGTGATAAGGTAAAACACACCTAGAAAACTAAGTTAGCCTAGTTAGTCATACCGATGAATAGAAATTGTTACTAAACAGGCCCTTGCTAATGTTAACTCGTGGTCATATCTGCAAGAGCTAGGGCAGGAAGAATAGGTCAGCCACAGCGGTGTCCCAGTAACCAGCCTCCAGACCTCAGTTCTGTATTCTGTGCTTAAACTCTCACCTTTTCAACAAGGCTCCCTGTAGATCAGCTTTAGCGACTGTCATTTGCACAAGGCTCAGGCCCTAGGTTATGGCCTTTGTCATTGTCCTGTTTCAAAGGCCATTAGACCCCTCTTTTAAAATCACTGGGGCTAAAATGTCACCGACACATTTTAGAGAGTACAGGTGCCCAAGGGGAGAATATTTTAATACATATCAACCCACATCAAGCCCCTCTAGTGGGCAGTTATAATGGCTTTAGCTGTGACCCTGTGGTTCCCTGTGGCCACTGAGAAGTGTCGAGTCCCCCCCTCAGCCTCAACATCTAAAGGACCATTCTCACAATCCTCACACACATACATGCAGGTGGACCAACACAGACATAACACTGTGAAAAAACTTTTTTAGCATCTGTAAGTCTGTGTGAATACGTATTACTGAATGCCTAATGCTCACAAGGACCATGCTTTCTTTCTTTCTTTCTTTCTTTCTCTCTTTCTTTCTTTCTGTAGCCTTTATTTTCCTTTCCTCTCACCTGTCTAATTAAGTGGCTATAGGGAAGCAATGCCCCAGGTGTATCCACTCCTTTCAACACACACCAAACACTGTTCTTTACGGTAAATGGTTTGCCACAGTTTTTGTCAGCAGGTGTGTGTTACACTTCATATACTAAACTTTATGCTTTTATGAAATGATGACAATCTGTCATCCGCATAGAGACCAGTTCACACCAAAAGCATTCTAAAGCATGTTTTTGTGGTTGTCCAGCTAATATAACAGATATGTGTCCATTATAATTAAAGGTTCAGTCCTCACCAACTGCACTTAATGTGCACATTACGTCCATCAATATGTAAAGACTTCTGTTCCTTTTGCATTCTTCACGCACCAAGTCTGCTTTTTTCTGCTTGTGCACTTAAATGAAAATGTAAACACCATAGAGAGTCATGAAAAGCACACTTCCTATAGCAGTGTGAACTACAGTACTGGCCTTTGTCACTGCTAAGTACACGGTACTGTGCGGTTGCACTTCATATACCAAACTGTATACACATAGGAAATGATGTTAGTTTGACATCCCCATAGAGACACAGTACTTTACAGTAAATGGTTGCCCAGCAGTTTAACAGTATGTCTGTAGACCAGAGCAAGATTTGAGCCTGCAGGTGTGTGTTACACTTCATATACCAGACTGTATGCTCTTGTGAACTGATGGTAGTTTGGCATCCCCACGCTAAAAGCATTTCCGAAGGATGCTTATGTGGTTGTCCAACAGATAACAACAGGTAACAGACAGATCCATTTAAATAAAGTGTTAGTTGTAGACAGTACTGTGTATTTAGTGTGTCCATTCTCTAGTGTGTCCACTGTCTTTCTTATAGCTTACATGCTGTTCTGGATGTTTGCTTTCAATTTTTCAAGGACATCTGTAGGGACATTTTTCCAAACCTCCAAAGTTTAGTCTAAGAAGTTGGTTACATTTTCTGCTTCCCATGCCACAAGCATTCCCAGTGAGAAATGTAGCATAATCAGTCCATAAAACTACATTCCAGATGAGATGAGATGTTCAGTGTCAGTGTTATAGTGAAAATTGTCAATTTCTCAGTAGCAACTTGCGTTGTTGAAGGATGGACAGAACCAGGAGCTTGATTTTCTTCTCTCTCTCAAAAATGAAAAGCTTTTAGTACAGTTTCTCTGATGGGGACAGTTTTGGTGGTCTGCCAGGTCTTTCATGGTTGAGGTTTGGAGAAATAATTAATATTATTGCTGTTAAATGATTTAGAAAAGTTAGAAAATTAGGAAATAACAACTGATATATTAGCATATCATGCCTGAGGAGTTTACAGAACTAGGCTGAGTCAGAGGCATTGTGGATTGGATGGATGCATTTTATATGCTGTGCTCATGTGTCCTAACGTTCCGAGCTTACCTAACGTTCCGAGCTTGCTTTGTGATTGATATTACACTATTGATCCTAGTTACAAGACAGATCAGCCTGTTCTGAAGTTTCCTGACCATGACCCCACTGCTGTGCATTAGAGCAGGTTTATGAGCCTTAAAGACCCTAAAGCCCCCAGTAGTGCCGCTACACTAGACCTTTAATGATCCTAGAGCACTTCACTCCCTGTGCTTGTATTTGTGCAGTCATATCTGAGCTGGTAGACTTCTCAATCCAGGAGGAAAGTGGGCTTGGAGCACAGGCGGAGGAGGAACTGTTGTTATCCTGTTTAGTAGTGATTGATCGGCCTGTACGCACACCTCAGGAAAGAGATAAAAACCAGAGGCCATTCATTTACCTATGCCTGCTGATAGATAGATTCAGTAAGTGATTGTTGGTCTAATCTATTTGCCATTAATTCACAGGCTAATGGCCTGCTCTGAATGGCTCCCCTTTCTTGCTGTAGATATTGGAACATTTGTATCTATTGGTTTTATTGAGCATCCTGTAAGATGTGGACTTGGCTTGTTCTAGATCGTGAATGCAGCAGCTGTTGCTCGTGTCTTCAGCTTTAAAGAGGTGATGTTCTCTGTTTGGTCTGCCTTTCTGTTCTGTTTTTTAGATTTTTTCTTCAGTTCCATTGATCTCAGAAAGTGTTTGTGCACAAGGGTGAGTGGATGGGCGAGCGAGAGGGAGGGAGCTGGTGTATTTTGGTGTCGTGTTGTGTCTGCTGGGCCTTTTGTTCCTCAGTAGGGAACAGCTGGTACAGCAGGAGCCTCGGGGCCTCAGCATGTTGCTGTTGTTTCTGCAGTTGTTGTACAGGAGAGTGGCAGGGCAGGTGTGCATAGCACTGCTGATGAGCGTAACACACACAAGGGCTGCCTCTCACGCCACACACACACGCACAGTAAGGCTGCAATTAGCAATTATTTCTATAATCAATAAACCCTTAGAAGTTGCACTCATCCCCAGTGGAAACAAAATTATGTTGTAATTTGACTTTCATTTTTCTTCTCACTGTGACATTTAGTGACATTCTGTCAAAAGTCCCAGACTGTCAGTTGATGCAGTATTTGTGTTCATAAGTACATTTTCAGATATTTATCTTGATTTACATTTGATGTAAATGGCGGTCTTTTTATCATTCCATGACATGAAATACAGTAATGTCAACAAATATTGTCTTATTGAGGAAACTTCAGGTGTGCTCAAAGCTTATGACTTTATTTTGCAAGCTCTTTATTGAGAGTTTTGACATTTGCATTTACGAGCTGGTGTGAAAATTTGACCATTAAGAATAAGAAACTTGTAAGTAGCATTGTTAAGACTAATAGTCAGATTTTGGGACATCAGCAAGGGTCAGTATTATAGTATGATCAGAAGATCTCATACTCTGAATGAAAATTTGCAGCTTCTTTTATCAGGCTCTCACTATAGACTTCTAAGATTTCAATGTGCCACAGATGTGAAAACTCTCATGTTTTTGTGCTGTTGTTGAATAAGAGGGATAAATGAATGGTATATTTTCTGTTTGCTCATCCCTGCACTCTCTTTATTCTATTTTTTTTTATTGTTTTTGTGTAGAATATTTACATTAGTAAGTTACACAATTAATTGCATTTACATTTGATTTATATTCTGTATTGACAGCCCTCAGGGTTTTGCCTCAAGACAAGAAGGCAACTATAACTATTCATTGTTTGGCATTTTAAAGTGATGCTTTATTGTTGTATTTGTATGTAATGAACGTTAGTGACTGCTTGCAAATCAGTTTACACGAGAAATAACAATAAAGATTGAACTGAAACCAGTGAATTTAGTTTAACTTACTGGAAGAGGAGCTATCGTGTTATGGTTTGAATAAGCCTGAAAGTTATTGTTGTGTTTAAAACCTTGTTTTGCAGAAAGGAAACACGTTCTTTACATTTCGGCAACATGTTTGTCATCAAAACAAAAGGAGGCAGTCTAACCTACTAGAAGAGAAGATGTTTTATTATGATTTGATTTGATGAATAGTCATTATTACCTTCAGAAGTGCAGACTCAAACCTGTTGATACAGAATATAAATCAAATGTAAATGCAATTTATTGTGTAACTTACTAATGTAGATAACTCAAAATGTAATTAGTAACAGTTTATAATAATAAGAGCACTTCAGTTCATGTTGCTTAGGAGAGTAAAAAGAATACTAAATGGCTAAGTAACAGCAACAAATAACAAATAAACAAATAATCATTAACTATGTATTAACTAATGATCGAACCAATAATCAACTATATATCTTAGTACAAAAATGATGTTTAATGGTAGAGTAAGCTTTACACTAAACACTCTCTCTACTAGTTAAGATGGTCTAACACTAAGATGCTTTTGGACGACTGGGGCTTGATTAGTTGGAGCAGGGCAACACCTGAACATGCAGGGCAAGAAAACTCACTCTCTCGGACAGCCTGCCATCTTTATCAAGTATTTCAATATACATCACTAAATGTTAATATGCGATTTTAGCTAACGGTTGCATGATTGTAATCTTTGTCCTAGTATTTTTTTCAGTAAATGATTTATTATTAAGGCAGTCTGACATTTGACATTATCAAGGACTTCAGTAAATTATTTCTTACTGTACCACCTGTTGAATCACATGAATTAACACATTAAGAACCAACTTAATAAAATGTAAAACAATATACTAGCTATCATTACAAAAGTAAATAGTAATTCCGATACCACTTAAACATTGAATAATGACCGTACATGGGGAACGTAATAGCTGTGACTCAACAACTTTTGTTAGAGGTAGCAGCTGTAACTGATTTGAAGATTATTGGAAGCATGAAAGAGTTAAAATGGCAGTAAAATTAAATACTAACAGATTTAATCTACTAATAAGTGTTGGAGGGTTTTGTCTAATACTAAGAATATTTGTACCTATTTGCTGTTTTTATTGGAAATAGATAGAAGGGTGGTCCCTGGCTTTTGGCCTTTTCTCCATTATCTGTGGATTTTTGATGACTAATCATTGTTACTCTAATGCTCTCTTTCTCTCTCTCTCTCTCTCACACACACACACACACACACAGACATACACAAACACTTTCTCTCTCGCGCTCTCTCTCTCTCCATATCACATGAAAGAGCTGTGGGAATCCGTGCATCTGTCTTGTCATATTCCTTTCAGTGCTGCTTCTGTCTGTTGGCTCTGTACACGGGACACATTCATAAGCACTTCAAGAGGTTGTTTTTCGATCACGGCTCAGAGAAGCTAAACAATGCTAATCAACCCAGTAGAGGCTGAACTTATGCTCTTTCCAGACACTTCTGTCCCTGATGCCCAATCTGTCTAAAAGAAGCAACACAAAAATCCTTAACGAGATAAACAACTCAGCTGAGATTTTCATGACTGACCCTGTTGTTCATTGGTCTCCCTATATCTCACTTTTTCACTTCTCCTTTCATTCTGCCCCAGTTAGGTGCTGCTTCGTTTGTGCAGCATGCAGATAGGCTCCACTTTCTTCTCAGAAACGTCGCGACAGGGGCTCGGGGTGATAAATAGCAACCAAAGGCAATTACGGGGAGAACTTGTAGGAGAATGTGCAGACCAGACAGGGCCACGTGTCTATTCTGAGTTTAGTCCTTGAAAAAGATCTATCGCCGTCAGGATTGGCAAGGACTCCCAAATATGGAATGGAAATTACAAATGTGTTGGGTTTTTAACTTGAGAAGGAAAAGGTTGCGGAGGCTGACGGTGGTGTGCTACAGGAATCAATCTATCAGTGCAGCTGTACTGACTGTCCGAGAAGTGAGTTAATGAGCTCAGGTCATTAAGGTATAAGACACCACAGTTTGATTTAGCAGAATATGTTTAAGCAGAATAATACATGAAGAATATGTTTAGTCATGTATTATAGATATTTCCTTTTTCATCAGCTTCATAGGTAAACTTGAGGCTTTATGTCTGTAATGTTGACAGTGCTCCCAGGAGACTGATTTTAGATCATTTTGAGCAGAACTCAAAAAAGTTAACCAGTACATGCTAGTCAAACACAGCTTTCAAGAGGTGTACATACATTAAATCATAACAATTTTATTAAAACACAAAAACATTTACTTGCAGAAAACACAATTCTTAAAGTTACACACTTTTTTTCAGACTTTGTGACACAATTACAAAACAGTGGGATCTAACTGCTCACCGTCTGGCCATGCCCCTGCCTTCACAGGAAGGCAGTCTTACTTCCTGCTCTAAAATTCAGGGGTGTGGCTAAAATAAGGCTCTACCTGTGGACTAAAACACTTTGTGTTAATGCAGTGACACAAAAAATAATTCATGATAAATCGTAATCTGTCAGCCCTGTATTTGATGAAAAAAGGCTATTTTAATAAAACACAATAAAAAAAAAAACAACAACAAAAAAAACCCACTGAAAAACCTGAAGGGACGGCTTGGGAATGCCTACACCTGTATAAGGAAATACAGAATATGCATGTGGGTGCTGAATGTGGATGTGATTTCTGCCGAAGTCTGGATGGACAATTCTAGCCAGACGCCACTGGTCATTATCATTAAGTACCAGTGGGTAACCACTGTGCTGTTCATTGTGTGTACAAATAACATGAGGTAATGCCACTTCATAATCAATTTACATGTTACCATCCTAGGACTTTTGGTATGTCAGTGTACAAAAACAAATGTAAGCAATATTCTTTCCAAGAACAGCTGCCTCCGCTGTTCATCATTTACCCTATGAATTATGATTTTGTATATATTTAGCATATTATCATCTCTATCAGATCATAACACAATCCTTGTAAATATCTTACGGTCTGATTACTTAATAGTTTTTACTGTGGCAGCACAGTTTGAAGTAATTCGGTACAATGGTCCTCACATTTTAAATACGGGGCATATTTATGATGTATGAAAACAGGTATCTGTGTGTGTGTGTGCGTGTGTGTGCGTGTGTGTGTGTGTGTGTGTGTATGTGTCATACAGTTATTGTGCAATTATTGTAATTATCCTACATGTAAAAATACTCCACACACCCTGATAGCATCCTTTCCGCCTCCATTCATATCCATGTTATACACATATTGCTACATGACTAAACTGTGAAAAAGGTGGGCAGAAATAAATAAGCTAACTCACCTCAGTTCTGAAGCTACATGAAGACTATAATGGCTTCTTCTTTCAAGTTTTAGTTGGACTCTACAGACTCACTGCAGTTCAGCCTGACTGCTTTCTCTCACTGATAGCATGTAATGTGCTGGGTCAACCTGACCAGGCCAGAAAAGGCATTTCACCAGAGCTTGAACGCTGCTGTAAGCCTTGGAGCAGTATTTAGAAATGTGCTAGTGAACAAAAACGTTAATAGGGCACAGGGTCACCTTAAACATCACACCTTTTCAAAATATATCAGTTTTTTCTCCTCACTGTTATTTACAGTTATCATGGTTCCAGCAATGCTGGCAGGTTTTCAGCTCTCCCACTGCACTCATTCTTTCCAGAAGAGTTTGAATGCAATAAATATAGTTGAGAGGACACACAGAGGACATGCCTTTTAAAATGAGGACCCTGCTGCTTTGAAATGGATATATTTGGACGATTTAATATGTTTGCACTTGTGGCCCACTAACCTTCACTCTAAGCCTTCTTTGGAGACTCGTAGTTGAAAATTCTGACAATAAATGATCTGAATAACAAGCTAAGATGAGACTTAAAACACCTGGACTTCTTGGCTGGACTGTTTCTTAGATATTTAGTCATTTATTTGTGAGACTGCATCAGCATGTGCCTCTGATGATATTTAACATCAAACTTCTTATTGCACACAATGTTGTTGCAGTTTTGCAAAATGAGGAATACTGTGGTAACCTATATCTTATACATATATATATATGTATATATATATATATATTGTATCCCCTGTGTATAGCCTGCATCTCTTTTATCTACCTCAAAATCTCAAAAACTGCACATATGGAAATGTGTACATCTGTATATATCATAGGTTCTATTCATAGCTTTATATATTTGTTATATAAAACTGAACATTTGTGAAAAAATCTAATTAAATCAAAGTTTGTCGGTCTGTTTATCTCACTTCAGTCATTTTTGTTGCAGCACAATGGGGTTGAAATTAATTTTATTATTCTGATACCACAAAGTTGAATTTGCATTTGCAATGTATATAATATTGACACTATATCGATAAAATATCAAAACTTGGTGTCCATGCATTGATACAATATGGCCATGCAAAATATTAGGATTATATGCTGAATCATTTTTCCCCCCACTCCTAAAGGAAACTATAAACATTTTGTTACAATATCCTAAACATTTCTGAACACTACACTACAATGAATTACAGTGAAATCATTTCACTACAATCCTCAAATTCATATTCCCTATTAAACCCTCTGTAGTTCTTTTATAACAGTCAACTATAGCTGAAATCTGTTACCAGCAGTACAGCACTACTATCAGCAGTACAGCTCTGCTACTGTTTACTGTTCGGATTATAACTATGTAAGCATGTGCATGTTTGCAGTGAGACTGCAGTAATAGACTGTTTATTTCCACTGTATGGCTTTTTAGCAAGTTAGTAATTATACACAGTTATTACATTCTGAAACCGTATATCATTACCACATAATAATGGATCAATTAAGAACCACATGACCACATACTCTCAGGCACATGGACTTCCATGAGTAAACTGGACCTGATTTTAAAAAAGTGTGCTCTGATTTCTCACTCTTGGATCAGTGTGGATGTTGGTGAGACTGTGCAGGCCCTTTAGTGAACGTCATCAGTCAGGCCTCATACTGTTGTGTAGGTCGCAGCGCAGAGTCTTAATGTGCTGCCCACAGGAGGCCTTCTACAGCCTGGCTGAGACTTGGCTCGAGAATCAGGCACCTTCTGCAAGAGTTGGCATTGCCTCCAGAGTGTTCGGGAAATGAAGGGTTGTGTGAAGGTCAGCGGACATGTGTGAAAGTACATGTGTGTGCATGTTTGCTTTTGTACATTCTAAAAATTTATTCCAAAATTATTTGGAATTTAAATGGCCAAAATAACCCGACTACACATTTTATATGGAACTCTTCTCTTTTTACTGATGTTAAGACTAGAATTACATTCAGGGCTCTTTTAAGCTCTTCTAGGCTTAGACAGTTCCAATTACATACTGTTGCTGTCTGAAGGAGAACAAGCATCTCCAAAATTGCAGGCAGAGGGCAAAAACGTTCTTTATTTTTAGGTGAAATGTAGAGACATTTTATTCCAAGTTCTTTTGGAGCACTTCTATTGGTCAAGTCATAATTTTATACAATTTAATTTGCAGCAGTTGCGTTCAAATGATGAAGAAAACCAAAAACAGACAAAAAGGAGATTTTATTTTTTATTTTTTGCTGTCTTTGGACAGTGATGATATACGTCCAAAAGTTTGTAGACACCTCTTCATTTTTCTAAAATCAAGGGTATTAATAGTTTGTTTGTAGCTGTAACAGACTCTACTTAACTGGAAAGGGTGTATATTAGATGTTAGAGGATTGCTGTGAGGATTGGATTGCGTTCAGCCACAAGCGCATTAGTGAGGTCAGGTACTGATATTGGACAATCAATTCTGAATCACAAACTTGACTCCAACTCATTCCAAAGGTAGTGGATGGTGTTTCCTCATTCCAGATATTGATGCCCAATGCTTGGGTGCTTTATACTCTTTTATATTCCTCCACCTTACATAAACAGAATTTACCAATTAAATCAGGGTCTTGAATGTTTTTGGATAGTGGATTTTTTTAGACATCTTCTGGACACATCTAGCTTTCTACAAGCTCTTATAAACAAATGAAGTTGCACATTAGAATTCCATTTCTACATTTACCTGCAGTAAAACATGACTTTAGCATGGTGACTTTAGGTTCATGTGTGTCTGTTTTAGAGGGTCCCTTTCTATTGTGAAGGCTGTTCTGTGGAGGTTTTAGATAGTTTTGTACAGTGTACATTGCAACTCTATCATTTTTTTTTATATATGTATGTGTATATGTATGTATGTATGTGTATGTATGTGTATGTGTATGTGTGTATGTGTATGTGTATGTGTATATGTATGTATTTATGTATGTATTTTTTTATTTATTTATTTAACTTTTGAAAAATATGGTGGCTGTTTACAGCACATGAAAATTTCATGACAAATGGAGCAATAAAATTGTCCATATTTTCATTAAATAAAATCACCAAATTATTGTGCACTACAATAAAATCACTTTAAGTAGGATTTTGGAAATATGAGTATTTGTTATGATGCGTATGAGCGTTCACATTGTTCTGGTCAGATCTCTTCTCTTTGACATCTAAAATTTCTGCGTTTACAGAGTGTAAGTTATTAATTTGTTCTTTTAAACGAAAAACAGTTTATGGTGACATTAAACATCTGGTTAAAAACACCACATGAAAATTCTCATTTACCGTTCTGTTGATGCTGTTTATTAATGGGCACTGTCCCTGACAAATGAAATAAGTAAAATAAAATATATAATGTGTGAAATGACTGGTTACTACTGCTGAGGAAATATGCTAAATGTGAAGTTTTCCAACAGTGATTAATGTCCACCCACTGTTAAATACAAACTACCAGTTTGGCCAGTGATCAGTGTCAAATTAATGACTGCTCTCTCTCCCTCTCTCTCTCTCTCTCCCTGATGCAGGTCGAAAGTTCATCATAGCGAATGCGCGGGTGGAAAACTGCGCCATTATCTTCTGTAATGATGGCTTCTGTCACATGTGTGGCTACACACGGGCCGAGATCATGCAGAAACCATGCACCTGCAACTTCCTGTACGGGCCACACACCAAGCGCCTGGCCATCGCACAGATGGCTCAGGCCCTGCTGGGCTCGGAGGAGAGGAAAGTGGAGATCGCGCTCTACAGGAAGGACGGTAGGACAGCCATGGCTTTCTCCATGACCGGAAGTGACTAATGGTGCTTTGGACGCTGAGCTCTTGCTCTCTGTGTGTGATGTGTCACATGACAGGTTCAGCGTCTGATATGAAAGCTTAAAAGTGTGTTTTCTTGGAGAGGTCTGTGTGTGCTTCGCCTGTGCACACCAGGAGTGGTGTAGGCATTATTAGAGAGTGCTTGGCTGTCTCTGTCTGCTACAGAAGAGCAGAGGGAGGAGACGTTAGCTTAGCTTTTGAGTATTGTGTGCTGCCCCAGGGTTGGACTCAGGTCAGCTGCTATTGTTCCATCCAGGTACTCAGAAATGAAAGTGCATGCATAATCACATTTCCAAGCCACAGAGACAGCTGCAAGAATCCTGATTATTAGAGTGTAAGGGAGGAATAAAAGAAAGTGAAGAGAGAGAGAAATAAAAGGCCCTTTCGCATATGCAGTTGTGCCCAAATGTTCCAGTAATTTCCCAGGATGCAGTTAATACAATTAGTTCTGATCCATCTGATGAGTTGAACAGCACCTCACCTACATCATTTCACTGGCCAATGATTTCCAATAACAACAGTAGTCACAACATGGCGTCTGTGGTGGAACTACGTTTATTTGCAGAAGAAATGACTGTTATTAAAAACAGGGCTTTTTTGCTTTACTGTTTTCTATACTTTGCAATTTTTAATAAAAGCAATACATTGCCACCACCATGTTATTCATGATAGCATGCTCCCTCTTGTGTTCCATTGCTTAAAAGTGAGCCAAGAATGAAATGCCCAGAGGCAATTTTTGTTGCTCAGATGTTTATTGCTCTTTTATGGGTCAGGAGAGTAAATGCACATTCTCCTATATTTCATAGAAGAAATAGCATTGGATAAAAAGGAGATTTCTGGCCCAGATAAAAATGCTTCACAGCATCAAAATTGAGAAGGCTGTTGGTCTTGGATGACAAATGGCTCAGATCTTGTCTTTAGTTCGGTTGCAGATGAGTGTTATTGATTGTTATTACCTCAGCAAGTCTTTACTGAGATCTCTGCTGAAACTCGAGCAGAAACACCTGTGAAATTTCTAGGAAAGTTTTCTCTGGAGAAATATCAGAGCCGCTGAAGAGACATCAGCTAGAGTCACCTTTGTATGTCAATCTGGCCTCAATCGCACCAAAAGAAGCAGGATGGACAATTTGAACCCTTTATAATACACAAAATATTTTTTGGACACATAAACCTACACAAATGTTTCGACACTTTGGCATTCCTCAGCATGCACATGGTACGCCAAACAAAACTGCTATATTGACCAAACAGGTATATGCCACCTCCTTAGCAATGGCACGAACAGGTCACAGGTTTAATGCTGCAAAATACAGGAAATACAAAAATATACATCATAATAATAAAATACAATACAATACAATTGCAGATTCAGCACAATACAAGTGTCGATAGATGTGTTGTTTGCAGCTCAGAGACACTGGGCAGGATGAACAATGGCCCATCTATTGGGACTGAAATCTCCATTCCACCTCGATAATGGCCACCTTGACGAAGCTGACATTGATTTCTTATTTGAATTTCCCTTCTACCTAAAATGGTGCCAGAATGTAACTGCTGCACTATTTAAGGTGAAATGGGAAATTCAAATAAAAAGTCAACTTCAGCCTCGTTCCAGCATGTATCTGGGAAGGCAAACAGCAGACAGTTCTGGGAGCATGCTGTACAGAGCCACTTTTCAAACAAGCTTCAGATTCAGCATTTCAGAATGTCAAATGCAACCTTGGTAAGCTATGCGCCATTGTTGGGCCATCTGTAGGGCCAGTCCTTTCAAGTCACCAGCTACACTGTGGCAACAAGAGAAGCAGCACTGCATTATATAAGCTGGCCACTTGTGCCGAGTATAGGGTAGTAGGTGATATGTTTGGCACATGCATAACAACAGTTCACAGTTGTGTATACATTGTATTGTGACTAGATACGTCATTGTTTATTTGAGGAACCCTTTTCCTGCACCCTGTTTTGTATTTTGACTTTAGCCATCCTTGCGTAAAAACTTTTTGCAGTGTATTGTTTTTTACATTTCGGCCTTTTTTTCTATTTAGTGTTTTTTTCCCCGTATTTTCAAAATTTGCAAAGAATTGGTGAATGGTAAACTGTCTATCCAGACAAATGGAAAACTGTTTGTCCAGAAGATACTACAGTGATATTAGGAAGATCTGGTTTTTGACTTTTCCTTCCTCTGGGTTGATCTGTCAGTTTGAGAGAACGAGAGAGAGACGGAATAAGGAAGAAAGACAGGTAGACACACAGTGACAGAGAAACACAGAGAGGGAGAGAGATAAATACAGAGTGAGACAGAGCAACAGACACAGGCGGAGACCTGTCGGTTCCTATTATCCAAAGAAAATGTCACTGGTCCCGAAATACAAACCGCATGATGAACAGACAGCAATCAATCAGCCTTATAACAACGCGGCTACATTTTCACCTCATCTCACAGAGGTTCCTTGCAGAGCGGGCGAGGAGCGCAGCAGCATGATAGAGAGGCGGCAGATGTTTGTCGTCAGCTGATAGATCACGTTCCCTCTCCTTTACTGCCCGAGCGGACTCAACTCCACACCACCAATCATAGTTTCCACTGTTTACTCTGAGAGCTATCTGTTTCATGTATATGCAGAAGGCACTCTGGCTAAACTAAAGGCCTCAGCGTGTAATACGACACAGTTTAGGCTTCACTAATGGCACTCATCTGATCCATGGCTTTATGGTAAATATTTAGCTTTATGCTTTTCCACAGTGGTAGATTACTGCTTTATTTGTGCCAATATAGTGCTGTAGACTGAGGTAACATAATCTGCAATAGATGTGGAAATCTTATAACAACTCGATTTGAAGGTTAGGAGAGAAATTCATATTTCACCATGATTTGACTTAATTTGCTTATTTTTGTATGATTTTGATGTGATTGAATAAAGTACATGTTATTTGAGTATAAGCAATAGAAAGCATATGCCAAGCTTTTTGAAAATTGTCTAATCACTACACTATTAAAAGCAATTACAGTCCATTCAAACTGTAGTTGAATCATGACCTGAAAATCAATACTTAAGGATATAGTAACTTAAGCAAATAGTAAGAGATGATACAGAGCTAGCACTGGAAGAACTCCTTTCTTTTAAGTATAAACCGTGTGCAGTGTAGCCACAGGTCCAACGAGCTGTGTGTATGTGTGTTTTTGGGACACAGAACTGACCTGGCTGTTTTTCTTGGGGTCAGCACAGGCTCTGTGAGGTTTGATGAACTGGACCAGGGCTCCACTGTGTCTTACTGGCATATAACTTTACCTTTTCTTATTCTCTCTCTCGTTCCCTCTCTTCATCTTTATCAATATCAACCCCAGTAAACAGAGTCTCTCTGGCACTCCCTGGTACTTCTCCTCTAGTAGTCAAACATGCATGCAGACCACCTTAGTGCTGAAACATCAATTTATATATTGAACTCTGATCTGAAGCTGAAGTTTAAATGATTGAAAGTACTGCAGCTGCAATTTTAACTATAGCCTTTATTATGAACACTGTTGTCTTAAGCTTTGTAGTTTGGGAATTTAACTTGGAGCTTAGAGTTAGAACCAACACAAAAGCAACCAAACACCCACATGATGCTACCCATGCAGATGAAACACCACCACAACTAACTAGCATGAATGAAAGAAAGAAATATATTTTGGGCTTATTGGCCAAAAAAACAGACCTGGACCGTCATTTATAGAAACTAATCACATTTCAAAACGTAGTCACAATATTTGTCAGCCCTGAACCACCCCCCACCAAAACATGCACATACAAGCACAAACAGTGTGGAATCAAGCTTGGAATGTGAATGAAACCTTATCTCATTTACAGCACATTGCCTTGAAAACATCCTTATAGGGAGAAACAGTCTAGTCATTTTTCAGATGAACTCAAAGAGTTTTTCCCAGGAAGTAAAGTTCACAAGAAATGTTCCACTGTTTGTACACTCCGTTTACCAGGCCCACTAGTATTGAGCTAGGAGCTAGGGAGTAATAGCACAGTGGGTTAACCAGCACTTCTCAGAGTACATGAACAGGGTAACAGAATGCATTGTGGTGTTGCCATGCTGCATTGTGAGTAGTTCAAAGAAGTTTTGTTTATGTTGGCCTGTTTTTTGTGTTCATTTGTCCAAGGACTTTTACAGTATGAAGTGCTGGGTTTTCCAGAGAGAAGAGGACTGAGAACCCACAATGTAAAGCTGGTTTATTATTTAAAAAAAAATAATAATAAAAACAGAATACCTGCACAGTCACATAACCGAATAGTGGTATATTCAGGTCCAGTCCTAACGCAAAATGCTGCTGGTGTGTGTTCATCCATGGATTTCTCTCTTTTAATGATGCACAAAAACACTGCTTAGTATCCATGTGAGTAATCTGAACATTAAATCTGAAAATTAAATCTGTTTTCACAAAATAAATATCAAAATTAAAATCTTTCACATGGTTACATTGCTCATTCTTTTTTCACAGTTAAATATTGTTCCAATAGTTGGAAATAATACTAGACCCAGAAATATTGTTATAATATTATAGACATTTAATCTCTTTTCATTTGTGGTACCTGCTCACATAATTACATAAAAGAAAAGAAAAATGTCCAAAGAGAAACAAGTATCTCCAAAATGGTTACTTTACAGGAGAGGCCAAAAACCTCATTTAACTTTAATGTAAGTCAATGGAACCAGACTTTTTACCAAGCAGTTTGGCCCATTTCTGTTGGCCCATTCATCATGATATTTTCACCCAATGTAAATGGCAACTCATGTGACCAAATGAAGCATAAAAGTAAAAATCCACAAAAATGGATTGGACAGCGACAATATACTCCTGCCAAGCGGGCAAAGGGCAGGAGCTCAAGCCCTCCTCAGGGTCTATCTGTGTATGTTCCTGTAACATTCTCCGTTTCCTCATATATAATGCACAGAGCAGAAGGCAGCACTCTGCTGGACTGGGGCTTTGTAGCAAAGGGATTCCAACTTCTCCTCTGAAAGTTTGGAATGAGCAAAAGCAAATACAAAAAGTTTGTGTGTTTGGTTGAAGAAAAGAGGAAGCGACAGGCTCTTTTTCCCCACCTCTCTTCCTCTCCCTCATGCCTGTGCATTCATTCGTCTGGTGAGCAGTACGCTGGCATCAGCCTTCACCATGATGGATGACCACCTCTCATGCTCAGTTGTCCTGTCGCTGATCTGACCGGCACTTAATCAATCACTCCGAGGTGGAGGCTCAACTGTACTGTAGATGCACTACTTGTGAAAGAGAGAGGGTGAGAATGTGTAGCGGTGTGTGTGTGAGAGTGTCTCTATGGCAGAGATGGGCTGTAGATAAGTCCATAGTTGCCCCTGGGTCAAGAAGGTCACGGCTTATTCTTTCGGTGTTGGCATTTAGGTCTAAATGTAAGTGTATTGCCGTAATCCAGTGTAGAGCAAATACTAAATCCTTTCCATCCGGTTACCAGCCACTTTATCTGCTTTCTGCTTTTTCTGTCCTTGAGATAATGGCAGTGTCCTTTAATGGTTTTCTGGAAGCGTAAAAACCACCAGACTCAGGAAATCCCTCTCTTGTTTGGCAGTCCTGAACAGATTAAATTCACTTTCTTTAAAAATCTAACAATCCCAGAATAAATTTGTGGTTCAGTAGCTCTAGAATTAGCTCTGATCATTAGGATTTAAGACACAAACCTGATCCTACATCGGTGCTCTTGTATGTGAAAATTAGAGATGCCAAAAAGGGTTCTTTGATGCAATTCCATAGAACAAACAGTTTTGTTCCTGTGTAATGGATCGTTCATTAAAGAATGTTTTTGGACACTGCTGCGATTTCATCATGAGGTTCAACAAAGGTGTTCTTACAACTCACCGTTTTATTGGGTTATATAACTGAGGCGTTAAAGATAAAGTGTGATACAATACACAATTGGCATAAACATAAACAATAAACAATTATTCTGCCAAAAAATGTAGTACCTTTAGAGCATGGTATGAGACTACTGAATGAGGAGTAGAACGTTCGGTCACCCATTACTGTATATTATGCCCATTTCATGATTTTTCTTACTTCTTGTGATATAATAATGAACATATCAACGCTCTAAAGAACAACATGCATGCTTTTATGCATCATTTGGACACGCTTGAGCATGCACTGATTACGTTATATAGCATCAATCCAACTGTGCCTTTCTTCTCACACTGGGGCTGAATCTCAAATGACTCCCTGTTCCCTATTTAATAACTATGTAGAAATGTAGAAGGAATACTAGCTCCTGCAGCCCAACAGTTTATAGTATAGCCAAAATTAGTCATTTGAGATTTTGTTACATCTACAATCAACAAGAGTGCTCTATTTGGCTGTAGAAGCAAGAATTTCAACACTTTTATAACATGCTATTTTGGGAGCATGGAGTCATTTGTGACTCCTGGGCTTGATGCTACTCTTGACTGAAACACGGATATTTGATGCCTGAATGCCACTCAAGTGACATTTTTTACTCTTTTATATTGCAGTTTCACAGTAAATCACATCTGAAGTACTTCAATTGAAGCCTGTAATATTAATGAAGTTGTTTAGCATGTTTGCTATCTGTTAGAATGTTGGCTAGCTGGCCAGTTAAGGAAAAAAAGGGAAAAAAAAGTTTTCAGCCTTTTAGTTTAAAGACAAATGAAAGCACAAGCATTTTTCGCAACATTAATTTTTAGTTCGGTTTTGTGAAGCAGTCATAGTTGTGCATATATTGTGTATTTTACATCTGGAAATGTTCAATGTCTCCAGAATTATGAACAGAGCTGTAGATAATTCTTTAATGCCCAAGAAAGCTGTATAATTAAGAATGAATTAGTGATGAAGTTAACCTCCAGAATGACTTTGGACAGAATGTATTTGTGCAGAGGTGATCAAATCTCGAAGCAGGTAACTCAAGAAATTACTTAAAGTAGGTAATAACAGTATGGTTATTAATGCAGTATATTGTTTATAATTAATAACTTTTTGTTGTTCCCAACAATCTTTAAATATAGAATTCAATCTTACACCTTCTGGAATCCAGCTTATGGCTTTTCAGTCTACGCATTAAAAGGCATTATTGAATATAATTACAACATTTATTAATATGACTAGTGATTCCAAACTTTAGGACAGTAGTGTAAATGACATGCAAGTGCACAGAATCTATTTACTAGCTAAATAACCTCCACACAATGTTTCCTAGAACTGTAAATTTTGAAACCAAGAATTTAGAATTTACCTCATTTAAAGAGTGTAAATAAGCTTCAGTAATTTATTCCCTGACCTGTATGTTTGTGAATTGAATGTATTTTTCCCTATAGAGAGTCGAACTCTGACTGCTGGGTCACAGAAGGCTGCAGCTTTCTACGTAGCGTCTCTTCATCAGTTTGTTAAGAAGGAGAACCAGTTGCCTAGAAATAGCTTTTTTCATTTCCTTAAGTACTGGGGTGAAGATTACCATCTGCGGCTAGGCTATTGTGGCCAGCCAGGACACCTGCCCTCTAAAATTCCACAAACAAGAGAGCGAGGCAACCCCCATTCTTTATTCGGCTCCCTTAAGCAGCCATTCTGCTGCTTCACTGGAACTTTTATCATCCATTATGAAGAGTGATGTCCTATTTGATAAGCTAAGTTTTGTCAATAGATATTCTGTGTTTTTCCGCCTGCAACAATTGAATGATTGCGTTTGTCTAATTCATAGTTATTGGTTCTGCCTGATTGTCGTTGCCGTTGAGCCCAGAGGAGCTGGCAGCTGACTGAAGCTGAATGGACTCTATTCAGGGCAGAGTTCTGTGGGAGAGGAACTATTGTGAGTTTGAAATGGCTTACAATAGCACAGTCCCAGTCTTCGGTGTGAGCATGTGTCATGGCACAGCAGGCCAAGCCAAAGAAAAATGCTGACATCAGCTCCTGAAGAAGTGCTCTGAAACCCTGACACGCATCAAACCGGCTTTATAGAACTCAAACCTCCTGAAACAGAATGGAACATCTCTGAATCTCACTGACATTTACACAGTCCAAATATATACCTGATATGGTCCATCCTTCTACTCTGTCTCATGACTGTTCCTGGGAATGTGCCTCTTAAGCCTGTTGCTCATTTGAGTTGGCAGATTATGTCACCACCTTTCATTCATCTAATTTCCAGTCAAAACTGCAATTTAGTGCAAGTTATAAATTTTTTTAGGAGATTACATATAAAACAGATTATCTGTGTAAGGAAAGGGGTGTCAAAGGAAGATTAAATGAAAGAAGTTGAAATAAAAAAAAGGTTCCAGAAGTGGAAAAAGATTAAAACATACAGAGACAATGGGAATCCTAGAAACTGTATAAGACTTGGTACACCACCAAAACTGTCACCATCAGATAAATACCATAACTAAAATAAACATAAACATTTTGAGAGACATGAGAACCTTTAGACGCCAAAAAGAAAACAGACAAAAACCAAATACCTGGCCGCCCCAGAGTCCAGACCTCAACATCATTAAATGTGTTTGGGATTATCTGGATGAAAGTGCAACTTCTGAACTTGAAAGGCTGAACTTGGTGCTATGAAAAAGATTTCTTTCAAAAACGTAAAGTTTCCTGAAAAAAAATGGAAGCAGTGATAAATGAAAAAGATCTGACTTTTGCACAGCACTACTGGCAAGCGCGTATACAGTATATCCGCTGGGTGCTTCATGAGGTCCATCGACATTACAGAGCCACTACATACTGTAAGTGTACAATTACAGATTGTAGCCTATGTGTTATTGCGCATGTCTGTCAGTCACAGTCTACTCTGTTCATTATCAGCCAGTTTCTGACCACAGGACTGCTGTTGAACAGATATTATTTGGATCATTCTCAACACAACAATGATAGTGACATGGTGGTGTGTGTGGCAGGAGAGTGAGTGTGTGCGGCACAGCAGTGCTGCTGTTTTTACAGGTCAGTGTGACTGTTACGTTAAGAGTGATCCAGAAGAACATCCAGAGCAGCTGTCTTCAGAAAGTGATGACAGTCTCTGTAGTTCTATGTTCTACTCTGTTTTGTTCATTTTACCTAGTAGATGAAATCTCACTGAATATCACCCAGCAGTGCGTTAAAAACCCATATGTTCATTAATTATCTTTCTTACACTCAATTTTACTTTGTCAGTCCTTTCAGATCAGAGCCCATGCTGAGTATGAGGGAGCTTATGACTTTTGGCAGTACATGCCATATCAACCAGTAATATATCGAGCTCCTATTACAGGGTGTTATTACAACCAACCCAGTGCAGATTATTTAATATTGAGCTTTTTTCACAAAATCAGCAAGAGTGGCATGGTTGAGTAGGCATTGTTTAAAATGTTGTCTGATTGTAACAGTGTTGTATTGCTGTGTTTGTACCTTCTGTGTTTGAAAGACCCACGTGTCCCATATTTTTCATGTAAGGCTTTGTGACAGACTCTGCTGGTGATGCATATTTATTTGCGCTGTGTTGTGCAGCGCGGATACGGCTGTATGGGTTTCTGCACTGTTATCTCTGGAAGCTGCAGTTGCTTGTCAGGAACAGTTCTGCTCCTTAAATGTGCAGAACCAGAACGCTGTTGAGCAGGCTGATCAGATGAAGCATGTTAACCCCTAAAACTGCAGGCTTATTATTCACTAACTAATCTTAAGATTAATCAGTTCCTCACTGCTTTGAAACACACTACGGGTCACTCCAGACCAGCTCACCTAGGGCATGTCTGGTCATGCCCAAATATTTTAATAAAACACTTAAAGTACAACTTTTTAATTCATGCAAAGTTTCGAATCTGTGCCGTTGTTGTCATTTAGCCCATCATGTTCCAAACTGCATCATATGTATTGAGTTTAACCGCTTACAGAACTACTGAACTAAGCTGAAATTCATGCTAATACTGCATGTTTCCATGTTAATACATTTCCACAGCTGGTTACTTTATTGAAAGCTGTGCTCTTTGTCAGGTTGTGCAATATTGTCTTGGTAAAAATAAAGGCTGAATGTAGTATCGCTATAATTTGCCATGGTTTTATGCAAAATTCCTACAGTTTTATAAAAAATTGCTTAACAAGATCTTCAGACCTCCTCAGTTTTGGACATAACGATTCTGAACCTTTTCATTTACTTGCTCTGTTACAAATAGCTAGATTACTGTGCTAGCTTTTCCCTTGCCAGTGGTCAGATACTGCAGTCATATATTTCTACAGACCGCATCATACTCTTTTTGTTGTTGGCTGGATAAAACATCTGAGTGGGTGGACCACTAGATTTGAGCTACTGTCTCTGATCAGCTTAGTTTGAGAAACTAAGTCCCTTTCCTATATATGGTTGCTGAATCATAACTTACCTTGGAACGATATGCTGCAGCATTGTGAGTGAGGAATTTATATAATGCATACTAGGGCTGGGCAGTATGATAATACATAGTTCATTGAACAAAAAATGAGTCACCTGTGACTGAAATGTATCTAATAGCATATAATACCTCCACAAGCACAAATAACAGCTGCGATTCGATTTTCTGGACGTGGATGCCTCCCCTGGGACAATTCTGAGAAGAATTTTCTATAGACTGGGATTTATGCCACTGCTGGTAGACCTGTATGATTATACGCTTCCATACACCTCCATATTCAGCTACTTCCTTCACACTGTGGCCTTTGGGACCTCCAAATGCAATCACTCCTTTTAGCCAGTCATTAACATCTGCATTTTACACACATCGAACAAGACATTCACTGCACTGTCCACCTCTTCTCAGTCTATGAATGCTGTCACACACTGGTATTTAGCCCGATCATCCTCGTGAAATGCCAAGTGCAGCAGCTTGAAGTTACTACCACCTTAAACATCCAAGGTGACTCATTTTTTGTCCAGTGAGCTTATCAGTGTCATGATAAATTATGTCACAGTATATGCAATATGCTTTTATGAACATGAGCTGTATATGTTTGCAACACATTATATACAAATATCAAATAATGTTTTTTGATAGTATTGTTTTTAATGTAGCATAACTTTTGCACAGGCCACTTTATGTTTCATTTGTTTTCCCATTGTGTTAAATTCAGCGAATAAGCAACAAATCAGGTGATTTGACCAAGGGCACCCAAACTTTTGCATAACTGTACTAATCCCTAGCAGTAAGTGATTGCCAGGTTTCATTCCTCATGACTTGACCACTTCTAAAATCATTTTATAATGTTTTTGAATTGTGGATGTTAGTTACTAAATAATGCATCCTAAATTGATAAACTGGAAAATAGTCCCATGTATCCCATGAGCTTCTAGGGATATATGTGTAATACACTGACGTTCAATCCTGAATTCACTTGCTTTTGCTGGTGAACTCTTGCAGACACACACAACTAGGAAATGACCTAACCAGTGAGTTCACTGGAAGTCAACTTTCGTCAAAATGACGTTTCTTTGACCAATAAAGTAAAACCAAGAAGCACTCAAAAGCTAATGATGAAGTTACAATGATAGTTTTAGTTGTGAGGAGTGAATCACAGTGTTAAGGGAGTAAGTGTGTTTTTCTGCTTGTAGCAGATAGGCAGATAATGAATGCTGACTGCTTTGCTGGCTGCTGTGGCTGCCGGCTGACTGCTTCATTACTCGTGCAATGATGCCGTGCTTGCTCACTAAACACGAGGGAGGGGAGAGCGCACCCTCACACATACACGCACACCTCATTGCAACCTCACGACTCTGCCTCTCCCCCTCTAGTGCAGGTGCTTAAGAGTGTTAAGACGTGAGGGTGAGAACCATGGCCTGATCATTAATTGGCTCCCTCTCACTTTAACTATTTCTTGTCCTGTCTGTGTGATGATAAGCTGCTGTTGTGCTGTAAAAGCTGGGATGGTTCGTATACAGTAAACAGGATGATCTGTGTTGCTCTGTTAGCTGTTAGTGTGCAGTGAGCTCCGGCATCATCTTGCATTTGTTTATGGTTTCAGCTCTGTTCTGCACACACTCCTCGCTTCCTGAAGGACTGAACCACAGTGTGTATCTGTGTGTGTTGAAGCTGTGTGTGTGTGTGTGTGTCTACTGAATGTATGAGGAGTGTGATGTAGACTGTGAGTGTAGTGTGACTGTATAAAGGATTTCCTTATCTGTCTATATGTCTGTCTGCGTCTGCCTGTGTCTGTCTGCGTCTGCCTGTGTCTGTCTGCGTCTTCCTGTGTCTATCTATCTATCTATTTATCTATCTATCTATCTATCTATCTATCTATCTATCTATCTATCTATCTATCTATCTATCTATCTCCCCCTCTGATATTCTCTGATTTAAACTCAGGCGTTTGTCGCTGTGTAAATGTCTCTGTGCCTCCTCTCCTCATTTGAATATGAAAATATGCAGAGAGACAGAGAGCGAGAGAGAGTATAAAGAGTGAGCTGGGTGGAGGAGTGTGACCTGGGCTGTGTAGACGAGAGTTGCACTCTTCTCTCCCTCCATTTCTTTTTCTCTAACAGCAGCTCTGCGCTGCTCTGCTTGCATGGCGTGAGTTCCTGTCTTAGAATGCTCTGGCCTGCTCACAGAACACCGTCTCCACTGTTATCTCAGCTTGCTTCTCTCTCTGCTGCTCTCATGCAAATCGCATGCAAATCTCTCACATGCTCTTTCCTGCCCGCAACTCAAGCACATCAAAGCAAAGAGAGTGAATTTATGAATGAGTGACTTTAATTCATGTGTGGGGCATACAGATTAGACAGGGTGTCATCTTTGGACAACTTAACTAATCAGTGCAACTAGCTAATGAATCTGAGGGGGGTTTAGCTGACCATCGCCTATGGGTTTACCTTAAATGTGTAGACGCAATCTGTGGGGACGCAAATGCTCATGGAGAATAGTGACTGGAATTTGCCTACTTAAATCCCACTACAATGTCACTATCATCATTACAAAGGTAAATAAAATGCAAAAAAGTGTGTAACCATATTGTAACACAGATTGGGCCACTTTGGTAAGTGCCTCTGTATAATGTAGAGTTTCCAGTGCTACCAAGGTGGGGCTGGATTCACAGAAACTTTCTTAAGTAAAAACTTACAAAGAATCTAAAACACTGAAAAGTTTGTAAGGAAGGCATAGGTTTAAAGGCCAAAACATTTAAAACAAATTTTTAATTGTTTTCTTATGTAGGTAATAGGTATTATTACATTGTACAGCTAAAACATGTGACTAAACATTATTTACATTAGCAAGCAAACACTGGAAATTATGGTGTAAGAACTATGTAATAAGTAATGGTGTAGGTTTAGCCTATTTTACCTATAATATTTTGTAATTCATTCAAATATTTTACCTATAATATTCTGAAATTCATTAAAAATTACAGTATAAGAGACGTACATTGTTATAATTCTACCTTGTTATCTTGTTTCTCAGGCAAGTGTGAGGCTTTTGTAGGGAAAACATTTAAACTATTTCCCAAGAATTCCGTGCGTTTCTAGAATTGTTCTTTGTCCTGAAATTATACTGAAATTGGCATTAATAGAAAGGAGTAACTTAACAATAATACAACAATAACAATGACAACATTTAAGATTTAAGATAATGTGTTTTTTATGTCACATTAGTGAATTTGGCCCCTGGACTGTTATTCAAGCTAAAAAAAACAGTTTGTAAATGTTAAACAAAGCAGTTTGTAAATGTTAAACAGAATTTGCCAGTGTGTCTGTTCACATGCATATAAATTATAAATTAATAATGCACTCTAAATTCAGAGTAAACATAGTGTGCACTACTGTTTCTCTATGGAGTAAATGCATTTTTAGTATGGATAAGCTAATTATTGCACAACTGTGAAACTATTATATATACATATTATATTAATGAAAACGTGAAATTGAAGTGTGGATCTAAATACAGGCCCTTAGGGTATAAAGAGGAAATCCACAAGCTATTCAGAGTGGTTTGATATAAAATGGTGCAATGTAGAGTAAAAGTAAATGACCAAGATTTCTTTACAGGATTTCCTTGCACTGAATGTTTACATGTTAACCATTTCATCAATTCCCCTTTAAAAAGTTCAGCTAGACTTTAATATGCACAGAGGAATATGCAAAGAGATGTGTGAAGAAAATCATAATGATGATGTGATGGTGACAGAGGTCAATTTCCTGGCAGTGTGTATGCTGGGTGGATGTGTGTTTACTTTGAGCTATATTTTAATGTGGTAGCTGATCCTGCCACACTGTTCTGACCTGCTTCTTCTTCTCCGCTCTACCTGATGTTTGCCTTCCTATTATTAGAGCCACTTTATCTTGATGTCATATTGATTGTGAGGCCTATCGGTGTAACCAGTAGACACTGGATCCATGAGCGCTTGAAGGACGATTTATCATCTTGAAGCTTTTCCCACTCCTCTGGCTTATGGCCCTGCTCTCCCTGGCCTGCAATTCAGCCTAATAACAGCCTCAAAATGACTTTAAACAGGTGTTTGTAATGGGGGGGGGATGGAAGGGACCATGCATCTTTGTATGTGTGACATACAGGAATGTTTATGTAGAACTTAGAGATGAAGGAGAGCATTAATAATGATATGTGTGAATAAGTGATGCCTTTATTTTTACAGCTTATGCATTTTCCTCTGGCTTTCATCAGCCTGACAAAGTCCAGGTTTTTCACCACTGCTCTGTGTAATGCTATACTGCAGTAAACACACTCACACAGCAATGTACCGTAACACTTAAAAAGTTAAAATCTAGCTGATTTAAATGAATCAGCAAGCCATGCCAACTACATTAGTTATCTTGGATGGAGCAGTGCTGAAGTGGAGAAGGGCAGGTTTTCCTCTGCTGTAAGTAAAGTACTTTTCATAGTCTTGATCCCCACTTCCCGTCTGTCTCACCAGCAGCCTCTGTAGTACAGTGACAGCAGGAATCACATCCGAGGCTACAGAGGGTAATGTGGCTAATACATCCAAGGACTTTGTGTTTTGATTTGTTAAAGTCTTTTTGGCTGGTTGATGATGAGCTGTAGTTAAGTGTCCTCTAAAGCCATAGGTACACTGTGTAATTTTAGAAATTTTGTGCTGTGATGCGGGATTGACGAACCAGATGCTCGCGGTAAAATTTAACAAGAGTTTAATGCGGTGTTGTGAGTGAGTCCATTCAGAGCCAGCAAACAAACAGAAGGACAAAACCAGAGCAACCAAAACAGACATGGGCTAGACAGGGCATAAATCCAGGTACAGGCTAGGTCCAAACCAGGACAATCAGAAACCAGGCGATCAAACAAGAGGGAGAGGCATACACTAGAATGCAGGAAAACAGATAATGAAGAGAAGCTTAGTAAGCAACGCTAGGTTTTTACTTCGCAAAAGCATGTAAATATATATATATATATATATATATATATATATATATATATATATATATATATATATATATACACACAATAAGAAAATGGAAGACAGGTGAGGTTAATAAGAACTTTGGAGAAGCAGAGCGGGGAAGTTTCTCCTGATTGGGGGAAACAGCACCCATGGTTCTGGCGTCATGAAGCGGGGAATCATGGGGAGTGTAGTTCCTGGACTCAGCGGAGGCAGTGTACTTCACACTGTACTTGCAGTCTCTACACCTCTGCCAGCTCTGTCTATGGACAGTTTTATATAAAGTTGTTTCATTAAAATAACACTGTGTGGCAGAGAACTTGGTGGCTTGGTTAACCACACTGTGCACATACATGGTATTACAGTGCTACAGTCTACAGTCTCACTACATCCTGTTTTACAAAGACAGTAAAAAGAAATCACCTTTTTAATGTTATACATCACTGTTATATTTATTCAAACTGAGTATAATTGGTACAGATTTTGGGAGCAAATGTCAATGTCATTTGTTAGGCTTACGTCACATGGGTTTTAGAATGTTGGTACTGGTGCTCCAAACCCAATACTAAACCCCCTAAAAACATTGAATCCCTCACACTGCCCAGAAAAGGATCATTCGGACTATTACCAGTGTAAAGTTGAAATGCCATGGGCTGTCATGGTTTGGGTAATTTGCATATCTGTGAAGGCACTTTTAATGTTAAAAATCATATATTTATTTAGGATCACCATATGCTGCCTTCTTGATGACGTCTTTTTCAGGGATGCCCATGCTTATTTTATCATGCAGCAGCAAGCCACATATCATCGCTGTCCATAGAAAAACAAGTATGTCCAAAATGGCAACTTTACAGGAGAGGCCAAAAACCTCATTTAACTTTATTGTAAGTTAATGGAACCAGACATCTTTCCAAACAGTTTTGGGCCATTTCTGTTGGTCCATTCATCATGAGATTCTCACTCAGTGTAAAAAGCAGCTGATGTGTTCAAATGATGCATAAAAGTAAAAATGGACAAAAGTGGAGATACATGTTTTTCATTGGACAGCGACAATATGCATGTCTGCTTCACCACAGAATTCATGGGCTTCTATTGAAAATGTATGGCATAATATGAAGCACAAAATATAACAGCTAAGGGTGGCTAAGCGTCAAAAACGCAGTCACCCAGTGCATTTCTGTTAGGACGCTGCGTTATCTCTATTGGACTAAAAACGTGCCTGTATCAAGCAAAAGACACTACGTTCAGGGTTGAAAAAAGCTCAAACCATCTAAACTTTTGCTGATTTATATTGTGTTTATATAGTGTTTTTAGTGTAACGCAAACATTACAGTGTGCACTGCTTTCTGCTTTTATCAGCATTTCATGTGCTGTAACAATTTGAAAACTTTGAAATTAAGGTTTATATTTAATCTGAATGCATATATAATTTGCGAATCAATATAATATGCTACATCAATACAGTTATGGCCAAAACGATGTACACTATTTAATCGATTTAACACATGACTTTTTTTGTAATCCTGACTCCTATTATTATCGGCTCTCTTCATGGATACCTACCTGCTTTAGGACTGCAGCTATAAACTAATCAGATCTTAATAATCCACATGTGATCAACCAAGCTACATTTATGACTCTGTCTGCAGATGTATTACATCCAACAGAGATCAGGTTAATAAAGTGCTGCTTGAGTGTTGTTAAGCTAAATTTTGTCTGGGTGTCATGTTCATCTCTTATTTATTGTTTAATAATGTCTGTATTGTTTGTGCTATGTGAGATTATACATGTACATGTTTTAAAGCTTACATTATTAAACAAGACACGGGTTTATGACCAAACATACACATTCATCTTAATACGAATTCAATTAAAGGCTGATGACATAAACGCCTCCTGCAAGGAAGAACAAAAACAGCATCTCTGTCGTTCTTTTTTCTTCCTTTTGTGTCCCCTTTTCTTTTTTTTCTCTTTTTCATTTTATCTCTTTCTTTCCCTCTCATTTTTCTTCTTGTCTTTTATACTGTTATATTATATACATTTTATTGTATTTCTTGCACATTTTTATCTCTCCATTTATTTTGCTTCATTTCTCTCTCACACACACATTTCATCTCTCTCTGTATCTCTTTCTCTCTGTCTCCTCTCTCTCTCACTTCAGTTCTTTTTTCTATCCCTACCCCCTTCTCTCTTCTTTGTCTTTTCATTTTTTTCACTTCTATTTCTCTATCACTTTCTCTTTATCTACATTTTGCATTTTTATCTCTTCATTTCTTTCACATCATCTCTCTCTCTCTCTCTCTCTCTCTCTCAGACACACCTCACCTCACCTCTCTCTCTTTCTCGCTCTCTCTCTTTGTCTCTCACTTCCATCCATTTTTTCCATCCCTACCCCCTTCTTTCTTCTATCTTTTAATTTTCTCTCTTTCTATTTTCTGTCTTTCCATCTCTCTCTCTCTCTCTCTCTCTCTATGTCTCTCTCTGACTATCTGATTGCTGGTGGTGGTCCAGTAATTGATTCTCAGAAACAGACAAAGAAAGAGACAGAGTCACTCACATTCACAGAATGCAGAAAGAGAGAGACCCTGCATGCATGTTTGCCATTCCTGGCCTGGCTGTATTTTTAGCTGCAGTGTACACACAGTCAGCTATGGGTCAGGCGGCTCGGCCGCTGCAGCGACCTTTTAAACAAAGCCACTGCTGCCCCCTCACAGCCGCAGCATGCCCAGCAGGAGCGGGCCCCGGCCTGGCCTGCACACCATCACCCAGCCCCATAGAGCCTGCTCCATCCACCACAAATGTCAGCTGGAGTTTTACAAAAATAGTTCAGTAACATCAAGAGGCATCATCAGGCTTTGAAAACAGCTCAACTTTTTTTTGGTAAATGTCACACATTGCATTGAACACTTAAGCTGCAGCAGCTTTTTTGGAACAGTACTGCAGTCATTACCAGTGGTGTTAGTCCAGGGAGAATCTGCAGTGTCTGTAGTTTTAACAAGTCTGACTAATAATTGTGGAATGAACTCTCCTTTGTCTGTTTTGTAGTTAGCAGAGCTTCCTCAGTACTTGCAGTATCGTTCAGATTCTCACAGTATTGTAAGCCCTGTTAATAGATACAGTGGTGCTCTTGTGTTGTTATTGTTATTGAGCATAACACCCTCGGGCAATACTGATGTCTACGACTTTCTCGCCTACACCCTTCAAAATAAAGGTGTCAAAATGTTTCTGTGCAGGGATGCTGTAGAATAACCACTTTCAATTCCCTGTATCAAAAATATGATGAGGAGAAATCTTTAAGGAACTGTTTCTTAAAAAGTGCATCTTTAAAAAGAATTGAAGAGAGAGGAGGAGGAACTGTGTATTTTCTGGTAAAATGTTGCCCCCTCTTGTTTGGAGTATGAATTCACAAATGTCTCCTTTAATCATGTATTTGTGCTATTTTTTTATCACATTAGTTTGTCTTATACATTGAATATTTTACAGAGGGCTTTGTTCTTGCTGTATTAGCACTTTGCATGTTTTGTATTAGGAGTGAAGTTTTGTTGCATGTTTTGGAGTACTGTGACAAAAACAATGAGATGTATTGAATCTGTATTGAAGACAACTGTGGAAATTAGCACCTGTCATTTTGTGTCAATGAGGATATTTCAAGAAGAACTGCTATTGTCCGTCTCTACGTCTTTTTCATATTACCTATATGTGCTTTTCTTTATTTATACCTGAATTAAAGTGAGAACAACCATCTGGAATCCCTGCACAAATCTGCTCTGCCATGCCTGCTCTGTGTGTGTGTGTGTGTGTGTGTGTGTGTGTGTGTGTGTGTGTGTGAGCATGTGATTGAGCTAGCATTAGTGTTAACCAGATATTTGCACTGGCCTTGAGACGACTGAGATAGAAATCTCCAGCCAAGGATCTACTCACAGGTGTCTGCTTACACAGGAGCTTTCCATTCAGAGATCTTCCACCTGGAGGGTTTCCACTACAGGGAGAGTGCATGTGAGATATTTAGATGCTTTTGGATGGTGTTCAGGGTTTCAGTGTGAGGAGTCGTGTAGCGTGTGCTGTAGCAGTGGAAAGCACAGTTCCCTGAGGCCTCATAGGCATCTGTTTCACCTCAGCGGGCTTTTTACAATGTGACTGGGATATTGCACCTCATCTCTGACCACTTCACAATCCAACAGCTTTAGAAGGGCTTAAAGCAAGGGCCACAAATATGTTATATGTTCAAATGCTGGTAGACACCTGGATCCGGGGTATTAAATAGGAGTTTGTCCCAGCTTTGCTGTAGTAACAGACTCTATTTTACATTAGATGTTGGAGCAATGCTCTAAGCATTTCACAGGAGCATTAGTGGATCAGGTACTGATCAAGATGCCACTTAAGCTCATTCCAAAGGTATTTATTGAGTTCAGTCACTTAGGAAGAACACAGTTCCAACTGACCCATGTAATCTTAGGCTCATGTGTGGCTGCTCCAGAACATCTCATTCTATTAGTAATGCTTTCCCTGTGTCAGTTATGGGTGTCCCTTGAAGTAATAATTCACTAATTAGAATTGGCATCCAGATCATTTTGAACATATAGTGAACTTTTAGATTATGTAGTGCTACTACATTTATATTAACTACTGAATAACTTACATTAGTTAGGAGTAATAGCTAATAAAGTCTTGAGATTAACAGTGAATAATAATCCTGCAGTTTGGGGAGGTAAGCATTGTTGACTAATTCTTAGTGTTATGTTTGAACTGTTTTCTTATTGTAGGCCAGTTTAGAAGTGAATATTCTGATGGTGTTATTCTTTTAGGCTGTTACATTTCAGGCTGTGGAGTGGATGTGGACACTTTTTATACCCTTTCCAAGAAACTAAACTGTTGAAGGACATGGTTGATTGTTTGCCGTTAAACAAGGGTGAAGTTGGCTTCTTATTTGCCTGCTTCCTAAACGAATGTTTGCACAGGTTCCAAAATGTAACTGCGGCACCATTTAAGGTGGAACGGAAAATTTGCAAAGCAAGTTGGCGAAAAGGAAGCCAACTTCAGTGCCCACATCTTTAACAAGACAACTTCAGTTCACAACTTCAAGTATGACAACTTCAGTTCACAGTTTCTGAGATTGTTTGTTAGTTGAACAGTATCTAGCGGGTTCACTTAGGATTTGACACTAAAGACTCTGAAAAGAGAAGCAGTTCCACCTTAAGTAGCAGCCATGCTGTGTGATTTTAACCTCTTTTTCACAGTTGAAGCAGATCATCTTAAACTGAAAGTTTCATACTGAGTGGCTTGTGAAGTTTGAAAGAAAGTAGACTAATATAAGTTTGTTACTAGCAAGCCCCGAGGCACTAGCTTGCATGGCTAACTAAGTAGTCTGACTTAGCTTATTTACAAGGGTTCATTTTATTTTCTTGCCTGTGTCTGTTTTGAAATGTTGCTTCTGTGTGATGGTTGCAGTGCCTCACTGTAAATCAGCAAATAATTCATGAGCTAATCAAAAAAAGGTAAACAGCTTCTTTCGTTCTAGTGCCAACTCATAGGGCTGTAAATAGGCATGCAGAACCGCATCTGGGCCTTTTTAATGCTGACCAAAGACACATAGCTTCTATGTAGACATCAAAGAATTACTGCATTCTGTGGTGCCTTTATGAGACGTGTACACTGTGCGTGTCCCGTGTTATTTTGTGACACCTTTTTCATGTTGCCCTGCCTCAGGCCGGGCAGAGATGCGGGAGCGAGTCTGCCGTGCGCTGATGCTGGGGACAGTAATGGAGGAGCTTCATCTGTGACCTGCTGAGGAGGCTTACTGAGCAATCTGAAACAAAACAAAGCCCTACAGCACACAACAACCAGCTACTGTCATGGAGCTGAAATACAGCCCTGACAATGTAATCAGAGAGTGCGAGAGAGAGAGAGAGAGAGAGAGAGAGACTGGGAGATGAGGAGAGAAAGAAAGAAATGTGTGCTCATGTGCATCTGTGTTGGCATGGAGTTTTGTTTGTCCCTGATAATGTTATGCTACCATCAGAGGCCAGCAGTAAGAGAGAGTGATAGAGAAGCACAGAGAAAGAGGCTTTTAATAAGGGAAGGAAAGGTTCAGAGGCATAGTGGGAGCATAAGATGAAAGAACGCAAGTGAGAGAGAGAAGCACTGAAGGAGAGAGAGACTAATTTGCAATCTCTTTGTGTCACTTTGTTTCAAGCCAGACCATCATCAGCTGCCAGTCATACTTTGGTGTTATTCACGACTGCGGCCATGCATTTTCAGCACAGACTGAACTTCTACAGAAGTATATAAAAGCTGTTTTTTTCCTGAACTGAGTGGCAGTTTTTTATAACCTCAAATATCCTGAGGTGAGTCGGAGAGAGAGAGAGAGTTTATGGAGTGCCACCAGGCCTGACTCCAGAATGTAATTACTGAGGGTGCATTTGCACTCAGAGTTGTCTCAGTCTCTGTGTAAGATGGTCTTGGAAATTGTTGGGACCAGTTGAGTACACTGTCTCGGTCAGAGGAAACTAGATACGGTGTTATTATTGATTATAATAACAAAACCAGTATCAACAGAGTAAAACAGTCCTTATATCTGAATCAGGGTTTCCCAAACCTTTTCAACTTGTTGCCCACACAACCATCCACTAAAGCTTCTGTGGATTTACTCGCTCAGATTTGTTTTTCTGAATCACCTAATGGGAGAACCTAAAATGAGAACTTGTTTTTGGTCTAAAATAAACAATGAGCCCCAAATATCAGATGCGGTACAGGTGCCGTATATAATGAAACTAAACCCTAAAACACAGGCTGTCCTACCAGAGCTGTTCGCTTTTTAAAAAATGAAGTTGCTCTGTTGTCAGTTTTAATCAGTTTTCTGTCTTTACTACTAAAAGGGCTTTTATCCCATTAGGACGCTTAAAATAAAGAAAGTGATTTTTATAATGCACATTTTCCAACCTCTCTTCATCATTCAGAATTAAACTGGCTGCTTTTGTTACTCTGTCTTTTAGACTGATGGTAAGATTATTGAGGAAATGGCTGCTCTGTTTTGTGGTTCTTTCAAAACGCACTCCAGTATAAATGGGCGGAGCTAAACGTCTGGAAGGTAAAGAGGTGGATATATGAAATTAGCTGGTTCTGGAGACATCACTGTGAAATCAAAATGAATTGTATGTTTCCATATATGCTGATATGTGATTTGTTTGTTTGGTCAATGCTGCCTTGTTAAGTAAAACTCAACGTCTTCACCACTGTCTCCTGTCTCCACCAGCTATTTGCATATTATTTTACTTTACTCTTTGTGTGGTCATTTCCTCAATATGCCTTTTTTTATGTGTGCATCTTCCTCAAACTTTACAAAGCCCCATAGTTGTTGGCTGTCAGAGTGAGTTATCATACATCCTGCTGCTGAGCATGTTTTTCTAACTGCTGGTTGTACAGTACCAGCTAAGCTAAGTCATGTGGAACTAATTTAAATGCTTGTGCTGCATCTTCTACTTTCTTTTGTTGGATATAACCATATTATGTTGACAGAAAGGCAGAAAATCAATCCAGTTAATTTGAATTCATATATTACTCAGCCAGGTAACAGCTACGTAACACTGTTGCACGGAACCACTTGGAACGTTTTTTTAAAGTAATTTCAACATTTCAGTCCTTAACCTATAGGTTTTCTGTACTCTCCTGGTTTCCAGGACTTGGGTAGACTTATTAACTTAATTTTCCCCAAAGCTCAACTGGAAGACCAATAATTCAAACTGAAGATACAGTGCATGCTAGAATTAAGAGTTTCACAGCCCTTCTCAGAGTAGCCAGCCTCCCTCTGCCTGCATATAGAAAGGTGTGTGTAGGTGATTGTGATAAAGAATGACACTGTTTGGTGTACCAGTGACACTGGGAAAGTCTGCCTGCCTCTCTGTGCAAAGTTCTTGTTACCGAAATGAGTGCTTGAAAAGAAAAGAAGCTCTTAACAACAGAGACTCAGAAGCCAACAGGATGTGTTTGGTGTCCGGATCTTGCTGAGACAGTGTCATTAACCTGTTTTTATCTCAGTCTCTACACAAGACCTTGATGACCCTGATGAAATGAAGCAAGCCTGAAGGCCACTTGAGAGGCAGTAGCAGAGGTGGTGCTGTCTGCTCACCCAGCCTGCACTTCAGGACGCAGATGGTTATCACTGTTGTGTTCTGGATGCTACTTGAGTTTCACATACAGTTTTGTCTATAGCCCTTTCTGGCAGTCAGCTAAATGTTAATTAGTCTGCACAGTATTTTTACATCTTCAGCTTATGTTTAATTGATAATGTCCTTAATAGTCTTTAATCTATTAGTTCTGCCTAGCTCTGTATTTTAGATGTTTGTAGTGGCCTGTCACGAGTATTTGCTAGGTATGTTCAGACGTAGTCCATGCTGATCTAGGCTGGTTGATACTGGATTATGCTGGTCTTGTGCTAGCCTGGTGCTGCATTGGCATAGACATGCTGGTTGACCAGCATACCAGCATCCAATACATAACACTGGGATGTTTGCATATATTTAGCTGAATCAAGTCCTATACGAATAGTATAAATAATGAGGCTTAGTGACTGTGTTTTAGCTAATAGTAAAGGTTTTGCTTCAAAGCTCTCAAGGACAGCTTGAGTTTCTGGAAAAGTTAGGAAGTGAGCAGATGAGACTTAAAAGATTTATTGAAAAAACACAATCCAAAGGAGTCGCCTAAAACATGCAAAGGGTCGGCAACAAGGCAAACAAAAGCCATAAAGGGCAATCCAGAGAAAAAAAGCAAAAGTCAAGAATCAAAAGACACAATGTGAGAAAACAAAGGCTCGGTACATACTGAAAGACAAAGACGTTATTTCGCAAAGACCAAAACAAACCAAGCAGCTTATATAGGCAATACCACAGGTTAAATCAGTCAATATTCGGGTAAGACCGATCTAGGATAGGCTGCCAGCTGTGTGCAGGAGGTTACATGATCGCCAGAGGTATTCTGTGAAATGGAGTTCTCAGGCATTAGAGCCTGTGCAGAGCCGGAGGGATGCGTGACAGACATTGTATATAAAGGGATGTATTCAAATTTCAGAGTAATTTTTGGGTTTAAATATTTGTTTTCATTAAAAACATATTAACTGAATAAATTCATAATAATTGAATTCAAATAAATTCAATTGTAATTTATAAAATTTGAAGTAGTAAGTACTTTCAAAGAAGATTTTACCTGGATTGAAAGTAAAGAAGGATTTTATCTTTATTTTGGCGATACTTGTTTTTCTTTGGAAAGTGATGATATGGGCTGTAGGTTTTGAGGACAGATATATAAATTTATTTCATGTATGTCGTCACATTTACATTTCCATATTCAATGCCTGCACGGTTTAATTTAATTTGAGCATCTGTGAAGGATTTTCCTGAGTCTTGGTGCCCTGTTGGCCCTTTCCCATGGGGGCTGGTTCAAAGGGTAGTAGGGTCCAGAGAGAGTTAAAATAGGAGCACTGGTGCTGCAGAGTTCTCGGTCCTGCCCCAATTTCTCAGCAGATTAGAGCTATGCTCTTCCTGTCCCACACCCTCCCTTCACTGCAGCAGCCTACGAAGAGAGAGGGAGTGAGAAAGAAAACAGAAAAGTGGGAGAGAGAGGTACAGAGAAAAGCAAGGAAATGAATGTCACAGTAATGAAATGGGCAGATGCAGAGAAGTGAGAAACTTATATGGACTATGTAGACAGGTTGGGTGAGAGTGAAAGTTACAGATGTAAGAAAGGGCACTCAAGTTCAATCCATTTACTTATAATAACCTCCAGCTATGAGAGTACATGCATATTACTTAAACTATGTGCCATGTCACAGTTTGTTTTGGAATGGTCTCATGGGGACACTAGAGAGTCAAACTCATATGCATCATTTGCATCAGATAATAAATGAAATGAAAATAATGAAATAGTTTAACACTAAACCTTTGAAAACTATGCAGCAGAAATTCAAGGTATGAGGAAATTCTATGAATTAGGATTATCAACTGTGTTATCCCACCAGTCACAACTGTGACAGTTTACATATTACGTCTCCTGTGATGTATGATATAAATATGACAGTACAGTGTTATTAAAATGCAAATAATAGACCCTTTAAGATTGTATGTCCCAAATATGGTAGCTGTATAATGTTTTTTATTCATTGCCTCATTACTGGCTTGTTGAAGCAGCTATTTGTTTTCATGGATTCATATTTATTGTCATGCACAATGTGATATGATTTGAACAGTAGTTTTTATGGATCGGTTTCTTTGTGATAGACTTGATAACAGTAGTCTGTGGCTATTAGCACTTAGTCTATATACACATCCAGTCACGTGACTGTATAGTTTCTGTTTTCCATTTGCACTGTTGAAGATTCATTGCCAGATCGTTATTCTTTATGCATATTGCTGTTGTTGTTTAATTGTTTAGGTATCCAGTGTTGACCAGAGGAGAGGATGGGTTGCACTTTTGGTCCTGGTTCCTCTCAGTGTTTCTTGCTATTAGAGTTTTCCTTGACATTTGCATATTTAGGGCTTAGATGTGTATTTTTATTAAAGCTGCTTTGTGACCCGGGGTAAAAACTGCTACGCAAGTACTCAGTTGAAGTAAATACTTCTTATGGTAGAGCTCAAATGCAGATATTTCTCAGGTGCACGCTCGCATTATTATGTGCACACTGTATAAGTGATCACATCTGCACCTGTGTGCAAGCATGTGAATGGGTTTCTGTGTAAGTGACTGATAGTCAGATGATCTCCCTGGACCGCTGCCCTGCGTTTGTACTGCTCCGTATTGCTTCGTCGTAAAACAGAGAGAGGCTGTACATTTGCTCATCTCACTGCGGTCTCTGAGTCTGTGCCCAAACCATCCCTCAGCTCATCTTAGCACTGCCCAGAAAGACTGAAGGACATGCTCCACTTCTGCCACTCCCGTCAGGACCATGGCGAAAGAGCCCTTGAAATGGAAGTAGGATTTGCCATGGTAGAAATGATGAGCAAAATCTCACTATTTAAAGGACCATAAAGTCAGTTTCTGCTTCTTTGCTTTTGGAGCTTTCCAGCAGGCAGCACATAGGCTGTTTAGAGTTATTTAGTGGTATTTCTACCAAAGAATGTGCTATGTATACTGAGTGCTGTATAGTGAGTGTCAAATAAGTAGATGTCCTGAACACTGTTATTCATTATGTAACAAATATTATAATTTATCATCATGTAATTAAATCTCAAAACGATGTGTTGACAACAGAACAGGTCCCAATCTTATGTATGTATACTATGTGTGACTGATGCATGAATTAATAAGACATACAAACATATTAAACTATATATATATGGGCTAGGGCTATCACTGTTGTCTAGTCATACTCTCTTAAAAATACAGGTGCCAAAAAGGCTTCCATACGCTCGACATACATTAGTAAAAGGGGTTCTACGCACAACAGTGGTACATTTTGGTGGTATATAGAACTATTTAAAAAGGGTATTTTGAAGAACCATAAACATCTGATTTTCAATCATTCTTCAAGATTTCTTCAATGAAGGGAATGTTTTAATATTTTGCTTAAATGGTTCTGTGCATGGAGAAATGGCTTCTCAGACTAACAGAGAATGTGTTGTATCAATCAATCAGTCAACCTTTATTTAAACTCAGAGGGACCTTGACTTACAATGTTGCCAGGCCAATACAGAAGTCATAAATCTTTGAAAATGGTTCTGTATAGCACAAAAGGGGTTCTTATATATTTACAATGTCAAAGTTATAATAGAAGAACCAAAAGATTTTATATACTGTAGACCCATGTAGCCGTTGAGGTATTGTTAACATTCTCTATTATTTCTTTTATTTATTTTTCTTTCCTTGTGTTTATTTGTTAATTCCTCTATTTTATCTCTTATTTATGCTTTTCTTTTTGCCATTTTAACAGCATATTTATATTGCTTTTTATTATTAAATTCACTTTTAAAACTATTACTATTATTAGTAGTATTTGTTATGTTACTACAATTCTTCAGTCTATAATTTCTCTATTGGCCCAACAACATTGTAACTCAGGGTCTCTCTGAATGTACTCAGAGTTTAAATAAAGGTTGACTGATTGATTGATACAACACATTCTCTGTTAGTCTGAGAAGCCATTTCCACATGCACAGAAACATTTAAGCAAAATATGAAAACATTCCCTTTACTGAAGAAATCTTGAAGAATGTTTTCAAGAGTTTATGATGGAAAATCAGTTGTTTATGGTTCTTTTAAGTACCCATATAGCACCAAAAAGTACCACTGTTATGAGTAGAACCCCTTTTACTTAGAGTGTATGGCATTGCTCAAAGGACCCTTTTTGGCACCTGTATTTCTAAGAGAGTATGACTAAACAACAGTGATAGCTCTAGACCTCTACAGGACAGGGACAAGTGATAAAGTGAATGTGTGGTGGGTAAAACGATTAGGAAAGGGTGCGGGGGTGGCGGGGGAGTGGGGGTGGGGGTGGTGGTGGTGGTGGTGGAGTATGAGAGGGGTGTACTAAGCTTTCATCCTCCATCGACTAGCGCAGGCGAGGGCTGTCAGTCAGCTTCTCAGAACGTCCTGTCTCTCACCTGAAAAGGCTGAATGCACAGCGAGGTTGCAAAGGCAGGCACTTGCTCAGTGCTCCAAAGACATGCCTGACAGCAGGGCCTGGCTCTGTACACATACTGCAATAAGCAGATAGAGTCGTTTTAAAAACAGTAAAATGACAGGAGTGACACGGTGAAGGGCTGAGAGGACACTACCTCTGGGGTAAGCTTGACTTGAGCTGTTGGGCCAATGACCAGAGGTGAATAAAGAATTACTGTTACTTTGCAGAGCACAAAAGGATATTATACATCATGAAAAAACTGACCCTGTCTTGAGTCAATTTCTAATGACATATTTAATTAGCTATTTCATTTTTAATAGCAAAGTCAGGGTAAACACTAATCTAAACTGTCTGGCTAAACTGTAAACTGCACTATTTTGGGTACAAATGTCATCATTGGGTTCGTACTTTTAAGCATAGGTTTTCATGATCAGTAGTTAGGGAATATAGTTGTATGGAGTTCTTTGTTTCAGGTGTTTTTTAGTGTTTAAGTCCTGTTTGTGTGCATGCTTGTTAGCTAGCTATTTCAGCTAACATAAACATATGCCCAAGGTGATCCTCCACAATGAAAGCTTCTTTCTCTAAAGTGAACTAAAATTAAAATTAGAATTAAACTCACTGAAAATAGTTATTCATGTATTACATGTATTCAGATGAACTATCAGAAGTAGGTTGAGTCATTTCAACAATGAACACCACAATCATGGTAGCAGTCATACAGCCTATTTAAAGCTGCACTGTTTATGTATTGGCCATTTGGAGACTTTTCTGGTGAAAATGTGTAAACGCATGTAACATGTAGAAGAACATTCTGTAATGTTGGTTGTGCCTTCACCGAGTGGACGTGTCTCGTCATTATAAGGGTGTTGAAAGGGTACTCTGAGATCTCTGTCAAAACTTGGTGAAGGATGTGTTTTCTAAAGGTGGCAGTATATTATATAGTATCTGGTATTTGTCAACATAACTTCATTAGTACAATGTAATATTGATTTTGCATTTGAGACCTAAACATCAAGCCAAACTTTTTCACACTGTGATACTGCCACCTTTAGAAGACACATCCTTCATCCAAGTTTGGACAGAGATCTCAGAGTAACCTTTCAACCCTTTGATTGTGGTGTTCAGTGTTGAAATGACTCAACCTACTTCTGATAGTTCACCTGAATACATGTAATACATGAATAATTACTTTCAGTGAGTTTAATTCTAATTTTAATTTTAGTTCACTTTAGAGAAAGAAGCTTTTATTGTGGAGGATAGCACAGTAAATGGACATTCAATATATCATTTGCTTAGTTATTATCCTTCTGAATAAAAACTAAACCCATGGTGCACAAATAACCATGGCAGGCAAATTGGTAATGGTAACACATAAAGTACAATTAAACATTATTTTCAGTATAATATTGAACAAGAGCATTTTTAACAAATTCTGGGTGCATTGCAAGAATGGCATTTTTGGGTTCCACACCGACTTCCCCAAATTATTTGGCTGCAATTTTTTTCTGTTTGCTAGATAATGAGGTTAAAATAAAAGCTAAGCTTGCTATGCCAGTTCATGGTCAAGTGGCTTTATTGTCATTGAAAACAAACAATGTCCCTCCAGGACCATTACCAATTTGCCTGCCATGGTTTAAATAAAAGCAGTGTGACAGTGTTAAGTCAAAAGCTAAGCTTGCTATGCCAGTTCATGGTCAAGTGGCTTTATTGTCATTGAAAACAAACAATGTCCCTCCAGGACCACACTGTCACATAAAAACAAGTGCAAAACAATACAATATACAGACACAGTACTTAAAATATGTGGATCATGCAAAGAAGATGGAACAAATTATCACATATTAGTCTTAGCTAAGCTTGCTAGCTTCTGCTTAGTTTAAGTCCTAGTCATTAATGTTCAAGTTGAAATCGAGTTGCAAGTCTTTTTTTATTTTGTCGACGAGTCTGAAGTCATTACAGTCATAACATGAGCCTAAATCATACGACTTACATGATGCACTTTTGTGAACAGCACTGTTATTTCAGTTAGACTGCTCTTTCTGCCCCTGAAAATGACCATAATAATACAAATGACTTTAGGGTGTGGAGTAGGGCATTTCTGTTAGGATGGTGAAAAACACCTGCTGTAGTTATTTTGCTACTACTCTTGAGGTCGCTGGCTCTGCAGATGAATGCGATGCTAATGTAGCAAGCATGTACTACTTGAATAGAGAGATCAGCAAAGTGCTTTTTGCAGTTAATTCCAGCAATAAGGAGGTAATCGTTCATGAAGGGTATTCAGATGAAGGACATGACAGAATTGTTATGTATGTAGAATTTATATGTTTTGTTATCAGTTATGTAGATGGGAGAAGGTGCAACTTCACTAGTAACCTAAATAATGTGCTAAAGAGAGTTAAGCCCTGACCGTGTCCTGTGAGCCTATCCCAGTGCATATGGTTAATATTGCAAAATGGCAATGAAAATGTGCATGAAGCTAAAGAAGCAGGAATGCAACTGTCCGCAAAGTCTACATCTAGATAAATAAATATGTTAAAAGTCAACAGATTAAACACCCTCAACAGATTCTCTTTTTACTTTAGCTACTTAAGTATGTGCTTTAAAAGTGAGTTTAATGACCAATTCTTGATCCACAGTATTTAGACATGCGTGTTATCTTATCTTATATGATCAGCAGTTATGATTTGGAGTTCAGCTGAGCGTTGTGTGCTGGAGTAGATCAAACATTTTGTATCAGTCAGGTGAAGCCTCTGAAGTGCAGCCTGAGGAGATTTAAAACCTACTTACAAATCTCAGAACACTTGACTTGGAATCCTGACTTGGACTGAGATGTAGATACTACAAGTCATGTATGTTGCTTTAAAGGGTATAAGAAAGGGAATCACTTCACTTTCAGAGCAGCACCTTCTTTATTTAGATTGGATTTTTGACATTTTTTGAAGTGGTTAAAACTTCAGGGCTGCGTTCTGTCCCTGTTTTGAAGGTCGAACTTTGGCATTTTGTCTACTGTTCAGCATTGACAGCTTCCATTAGCAGTTCAGAGACTGGCATATTTACTGTACAGGGTTAGTCTCCTTATAATTAACAAGGGCCTTTTTCCCCCTGTGGCTTATCCTGAGGAAATAGTGCATTAGCACAGACTCAAATGATAGAAAGATGGAGACAGAGATAGAGAGAGGGAGGGAGAGGGAGAGGGCGCAATCAAGCAAGAGAGAAATGGTAGAAAACGTACGGGAGGGAGATGGAGAGAGAGAGAGGGAGACGGAGCAAACGCGGAGGAAGAGCAAGCAAGTGAGGAAAATTGTGCAATTGAGGGGGAGACAGAAATGACGAGAAACATGAAAGTGATAGAGGGAAAGAGAAAAAGAGTGAAGTGGCCGGACTGAAAGCGGGGAAATGAAAGGAAAGAGCATGACGGAGGGAAACGGAGGGAGAGCTGATGAAGAGAGAGAAAAGAGGCTGTGGGGCGGATGTGGTTTATTTGGGCTGCATTAATGAGAGTGGTGCTTGGCCTCCGGTGGGATTTCTCTAAAGATCAGTGAAGCACAGGCCCTTTGCATCCCCCATCGATCTGGCCTCTGCTAAAATGAAGCAGTGAACGCGGTCGGAATGCAGCGGCCGGGTGCTGCCTTCTCTCAGTCACGCCGGCCACGCGTCCTCCCCCAGCTGCAGCCCCAGCCAGGCTCTTTGAAATGCGAGCCCCGGTTCAAAAGGCCCCCGCGGTGTGGTGGAGACAGACAGGCATCTAGCCGGGATGCCTTCCATCAGCCAGGGGACCAACGGAACAGTACAGCGTGTGCAATGTGTGAAGAGTTGTTGAGCCGCATCGGTATTCAGCATGTGCCACTGACCCGTGTTGATGTTAGTCGTCAGGGTACAGGCACCAGCTGCTCCACGCGCAGTCCAATGTAAAACATCCACCCACACAGACACCAGTTTAACGCTCACAGCGAGTTAGTATTAATGAGGGACTCGATTGGTCCCTGTTGTCTTTGCACGAACTCTCAGCCGGGTGGTCCGTGAATGTTTGCATTCTCTGGAGTTGGCTCGAGGAATCCAAGGAATCCCGGATATACAGACAGGCCTTCATTTCAATAAGAAGAATTCACTCTTTAAAATGAAGATATTCACCGTTTCAAATAAAGTCTGGCCAGATGAAGCAGACAGTGAATTTTGAAGCCTCTTATGAGAATGTAGTTGGCAACTCTTTACTGTAGGATGCTGTTAATGAGGCTACACCTACATGAGCTTGTCATGACATTTGACATAACGCTACATAAATGTTTATAACTGCCTAATCCAATAGATGTCATTTGCTATAAAGACTACATTTGCCAATTTTGATCACTGTTAAAGTAGCCTTTATGACAGATGCTGCGTATTGGAATAAGCATTTATTAACATGTATGTAGGGTTATGCCATCTGAGGAGTTGGAGTGAATCAAAGATTACCTGGTGCACCTACTGTTATGAAGTGGACCGAATATTTCTATGATGCATTAAATGCAGTTGAACACAGAAGTGAAAGTGACAAATCTCAAGAAATTTGACAAAGCTGCCTTCTCATTTGAATTTCCCATTCAGTCTTTAACAATGCAGTGCTTGCATTCAGATTCATTCAGGTGCTTTGAATTTGAATAATGGAGGAGGTTAGAAATGTAAGGATCCATCGATCCACGCAGTCATCATCTACAAAGTGGACCAGCAAGGTAGGATTGTCTAATAGCACTGTTGTGTCTGATCCACTCGTACCAGCTCAAGCCACACTTACACATCACCACCACATCAGTGTCAAAGCAGTACTAAGAATAATCCACCACCCAAATAATACCTGCTCTGTGGTGGTCCTGTGGGGGTCCTGACCATAAAAGAACAGGGTAAAAGGGGTAACAAAGTATGCAGAGAATCAGCTGGGGTACAGTCTGTAATAGTAGGACTAAAAAGTGCTTCTATATGGTAAGCAAGTAGAGTTGATAAACTGGACAATGAGCGTAAATACAAGGAGGTGTTACTAATGAAGTGGCTGGTGGTTGTATATACAGTTTATGACCTGTCTATGAAGCTGATATCTCTTCAGTTGCATCCGTTTACTCACACTTAACAAATTGTTTCATAGATCAGTTACATGTGATTATTATTCCACATACTATGTTCTACGCTAATATATAAGGCAGTAATATTTAGCTTGTGTAAAGGAGATTGTCCTATCCCAGGTATCTTGCTAACTGGAGCTCTATTTCTGTTAGTGCTCTCTCTCTCTCTCTCTCTCTCTTTCTCTCTTTCTTTCTCTCTCTCTCTCTCTCTCTCTCTCTCTCTCTCCCCTACTTTTTCACTTCCATTCTCTCCTATCACACTCCGCAAACTACCAATTTCGGTGTGAGGAGGTAGCGGTGTGACTCCTCTGAGCTCTAGGTGTTGTTTTATATTTCATGATGGGATAGACTACTCGGTTACATCTAGTCCAGTCCTCTTGTTTGGGTTCTCACTCTCTCTTTGTATTGTATTCTCCCTATCAAGCTTCACTTAAGCCTGCAAGGTTACTCTGAGAGGAACTTGCCTAAGACAAACACACATATATACGCATGCACATGCAGGTTGTTTATTTTATTCCTCTATTTCTTCACGCTTTCTTGGTGACTGATGGAGCTGACGGCTTGTTTTGAAAGTGCAGCCTGTGCGATGTTTAATAGCCCCTCAGATTTAATGATGTTGAACACGTATTATAGCCCCGGCTCTGTGGATCTCTAGCCTGTTTCATTCCTATCTGCCTGATGAGTGTGTCTCCCCAGCCGGCCTGAATAAGAACATGCCTTATTGCTCTCCAGATATGATTCCCACATCACAGTGTCAAATATCAAACAGAAGAGGTGCTTGTGAATGCAGGAAACGTCTACAAAAGCAATATACCCAAATGAGAAATCTTCATCTGGCAGTAGAACTCCTATTCTCCTGCGTGGTAATGGTGCCGTTTGGAAATATGTAGGCATTATTTTGTGTTTCCCTTCATTTAAAATGTGTCAGCTGAAGAAATGGCACTATTCTGACGGCAGTTACTGCACCATGTGTCTTTGTGTCCTTTAGACTTAATGCTCAGCTCTAAATAGAGATAGACGCAACGCGAGGGAGTGAGGGGGAGAGTGAGTGACTGTAACACTGTGTACTGTTTTGTCTTTCTCCATGACCAGTTGCTAAGCAAACATGCACATAACTTCAGCATTCAGCATTTGAGTAATGGCAGCCAAGAGGAACACGTCATTATTTATCTATGTCTCGCTCGTTAAAAGACTAGCCATTGAGTTTGGACCAGAGGTTAGGGTCATTAGCAGTATGTAGTATGTCTTTTGGGCTGTTGTTTATATAAGTGTTCTTACAGGTGATCTTGTGGAGTGTTGTGTGCAATGAAAATGCACAAATGAAACATTAGACATGGAATTCTACAGAATGTTCTAGTGCAAAATGATGCCTAAGGCCATCTCAGAGAGCCAGAGACAAGCATTTCTTTCAGCAATGTATGTTTTTTATGCTTGTACTTGGACTTGCATCTTTCAAAATAAGTCACTGTCATAGCTTTGTTTTAACCTGTAGAAATCTAGAGTTAATGTTGTGTATTGCTATGCTATTTAATTGTAATTACACAATTAACAAGGAACCCAGGTTATATTCCATTGAACTTCTGCAATGACAACTTTGATTATGCATTGTTGACCTGTCATTAAGTGACAACCACATAACCATGAATATAATATAACACATAAGCATATGAATATATGAATCGCATTTAAATCATAATAAAATATGTCCTATTCTGTTTACAAACACCAGTGTGATATATGTGTGGGTTAAGTAACAGAGCTAGACTTTCCTATATAAGAAATTTAGGTATGTAGTAGTTAATGATTTAGGCAAAGGTCTATAAGGTGTTGTTTGGTTGAATTATTCATGTTTAGCCCTGCCAAGTTTTCCGCTGCCAGTTTCCATACAGAGGCCTTTGGCTTCTGTGGCCCACCGATCAAACAGGTGCCAACCCTGCATCTGTTCAGCTTCTTTAATTATTCAGCAGGCCTTTCTCCTCTGTAATATATGGAGCTTGTTAGAGTGTGGTCAGTACCCCTTTATAATAGCAGCTCCCAGTGGTTCCTGCTGTACTCTTTCATTCTGGTGTATGTTCTTTTATTTGGCTTATTAGACAGTTTCAGAATGTATGGCAGAGACAGGGCATCCTTATTAGGTGGCTAATCCCTAGTGGCACAAGCTTGGCTTCAGAAGAAATTATTCTACTCCTATCAAAACACCTGATGAACTAGCTGTCCAACTCACTGTCTTGGGGAATGCCTCCATTTATAAGTGCAGAATTCAGTGTGTTTGCTATTTGCCATCTGGAGGAAAATATAAATGTATGTTACTCTGTTGTGTGCAGGTTCTGATGGGATTGTACTATTATTATTATCAATTATATTTTGTTAGTGAGCACTCTTTCAATACATTACACGATCAAGCCTCAAATTACCTTAAATGAAGTCCTATAATTGTCTTTTTACCTGTAATTTATTGTTTTTATTAAAATGTTGATAACACTTGATAACAGCATTATGTAATATTTTTGTTAATACTGAAAGAATTAGCATCACTGACTATGAATAAAAGAGAGCTAAAATAGGGTGTAAGGCCTGAAATAATTATTTAAAAGTCTAAGGTACCGGGACAGATTTGGCGGGAGTTTTTCACACCTCGTCATGCATTAATGTCATGCACACAGACTCAAAATGAAGGTCTGGCTCAATGTTTAGGTCTCAAATGCAAAATGTTAAACATTACACTAATGAAGATATGATGACAGTAACAGATAATACCCTCTCATCCTCAGAAGACATGGTCTTCACCAAGTTTTGACTCCTTGTGAGTTGTAAGCTGTAAACTGCCTTATAAGGTCCACTACTTGGGAATGAGGCTTAATAATAGTGTTATAAATGGAACAGTTGTATGTTACTTTAGTTGGTTTCTTATGTCAACATGGTGTCATTTGCTTCATGAAATGTCTAATATTATCTTGCAGTTACTGGCATAAGCTGTACTTAAACAGTGTTTCTGCATACTTATAGACCCTTTTGATACGTTTTAAATGGTAGAAAAGAGTTTTGGTTGATGTTTTCTTTTTGGCTTTAAGGACCTGGCAGGCCATTTTGTGGAATTCCATTTAAAAAAATACAATTTTAAGAAACTGTTTAGAACCTGATATCCTGTATCTACTTTCTCCATAGGGAAGGCAGGTCATATAGCAGGTTTGGTCATGGTGCTTTTAGTGGCCAGGATGTGGTTCATGTACATTATCTTTAGCACCACATTAGCAGCTGAGTGAGCCCACTGGGTGTGTTTATAGAGGATGAGTGTGTGGTATGGGATGCATCAGTGAGTGCTTTGTGGAGGTAATTGCTCGAAGCACACCACCAGGTTTACACTGAGTTCATGACCGCTGTGTCTAGTGTGTGGCACCTGTGCATCATGCCTTCAGTGTGGTGGTATGTTGGCCAAGTAGTGTGTGTGTGTGTGTGTGTGTGTGTGTGCATATAGTTACTTAAATGTATTTGTCTTAAACAACTTTATGCAAGTTCGGCCAAACCTTAGATTTTAAGGTTTTACATTTTAAGGTATTATGTTTTACTATTATTTTCCTTTTCTTTGGAACATTGAATATTTTAGCTAGGTTAACTTTTTACAAAGAGTTCAAAGGAATTAGATCCAATTTCCTCAATTTCCCAAAATATTCCTCTTAACCCAGATTGCATCGAATAACCAAGATGTTTTTGGTGTCCCAAATTAGCCTTGGAACTGTGAGGCAAACATTAATAACAGGCATTAGAAGTCAACAGTCACCCAAATCTTTCTTCATTTGTTCTCATAGCTAGGTCAATTTGATTTTGGACATAGTTAGACTTTCACACAAACTTTAAAAAAGAGTTCAACCACATTAGACAACACAAGTTATGACTGCTTACAACGTCCACACCAGGTCTGCTGGACCTTAAAAGGGAATTTTGCTTAATTCCTGAATAATTAAATCTTTAATCAACAAACTCATTCAGAGTGGTTTGATGTGAAATGTCAGCATAGTGGTGCTGATAGAAACCAGATGTCTGAAGAGTTTATTGCCGCTAAAACTCCCCCACAGAAGGCTATAACATGAGATTGGTTATGGAAATGCGGCTTGATGCCTAAGATTGGCTTAAAACATATTTTAAAAAGTGATTTATGGCAGTAAGATACATGCAGGGGCGCTGTAAGGCAAAACAGTCTCTAAAAAAGATTTTTTTTCTGGGAATTCAACAATATTTCATCATTTCACCATCAACCTTAAAAACTCTGAACTTGTTTAAGTTGCTGGTTGAATTGGACAGTAAATAAAAGAGGGGGTATATTGATGTTGCGGACATTGTAACCCTTGGTTCCTATCACCACCACTGTAAAGAAACACAAGTTGCTAAATTTCACTACAGTTAACCATTTAAATCAAACCTTTCTGAATTACTTTGTTTATATCTCAATGACTGAATTATGCAGATTTGGGGAAATACAATCTCTGGAATTCCTCTTTAATGGACACATGGATGGAGTTTAAAAGGGTTAAGAGAACTGTTAGTCATGTATTTACAAAAATGATTTGGGTGATTACTGTCTTTTAATGTTTGTTAGCACTGTTAGCTATGTAGGTCCAGTGCTGAAGAAGCAACACAAAACATGTCTTGCCTGATTGACTACATCTGGGTTATAGGGGAAATTGTGTGAATTAGATTTTCCGCCCAGTGATTCTGTAAAACAGAAAAATCCATAACACTTTTTTATACAGTTATCACCAAAAACATGGAAGCACTTCATCCTTCAGTAGATAAAGCAACTAAATATGATGCACTTCTGAGATGCTGTCTGGTTCTGTGGTACCACAGTGTTGGCTATTATTCTATACATGTAACATGCGTCAGTGAACTTGGTGTTTGTCCATGTTTGCTGGTGTCAGGTGGCCCTAACTCATCTGGCTAATTGCCCCCACACACGCACACTGAATAACTTTGGCCTGCACCACACTGTCTCCGTCACAGAGGCGGCCAGCAGGAAAAACAGTGATCCAGAAACATGTGGGGCTCGAGAAGACCTCCTTAAAGGCCTTAACACCTTTGGAACTCTATCTTGCCCTTGGCTGAATGTTTAGCTGGAAGAAGAGATGGGAGGGTCCAAATTGAGTCTCCTCCAGTGAGGCCACACTAAGCTAGGGTCAGTGTGTAACTCCAGCTCTATGGCTGACACACCGCTGCATGGCTATGGTTTCTCCTAATTGCTTTCCCTGACTGCTCCCTGTCTCACCGTTTCACCTGGCTGGATCTCCCCATTCATTTTTAATCCCTGGCTCTAATCTAATTTGCCTGGGTAGCTGAAGGGTATAATTAGTTTAGAGGAATTAGAAAAAGCCACTGAGGTACTTCATGTTCAACATTTGCTCTAGCTCTCCTGGAGAAACAAACTCAAGCGAGTTAATGCAGTTGTTGAGGAGGAACTCCTAGCACCCATGCCAGGAAGGTGAAAGAAAAGCCATATTGTTGGTCGAAGACTGAACAAAAGTAGTACTCATATCGTTTTCCACGCTGCCCTGCGTTTATATAGAGGAGAGTATGTTAGTGCTTTCCATTCAAAAGGTGTTCTTTGACAGAATAGGCGATCTGTGACCAGATGTAGTGGCATGAAAAGGTTTGGGCACTCCTGGATTTCTGTTACTTGAATAGTTAATTGAGTAGAAGATGAACTGATTTCTGAAGGACATAAAGTTAAAGATGAAACATTCTTTTCAAAAATGTAAGCAAGTGCATCATTTTTAGTTTTATTGCAATTTAAGAGTGAAAAAGAAGGACCATGCAAAAGGGCACCCCAAGAGATTTCAGCTGTCAGATAACTTTTACCAAAGTCTCAGACCTGTATTAGCTTGTTAGGGGTATGGCTTGTTCAGAGCCATCATTAGGAAAGACCAGGTGATGCAAATGTCAAAGCTTTATAAATACCCTGACTACTCAAACCCTACCCCAGCAACTGCTCTAAGCAGCTGCCTAGCACTCTGAAAATGAAAATAATTTGTGCCCACGAAGCAGGTTGCCATTTACTCAGTTTGTAATGTGATAAAGAAATGGCAGTTAACAATGCACTGCTCGTAGGATTGCTAGAAAAGCAAACAAATGACACACCTCTCGAACTGTGGAGGTAAATCAGTCATACTTTGGGCTTGTGTTGCAGCCAGTGGCATGGGGAACATTTCATCTGTAAAAAGGCTGAAAATATGGCTTCTACTGCAGGACAGTAATCCTAAACACACCTCAAAATCCACAATAGACAACAAGAAGCGCAAGGTTTTGTCATGGGCTTTACAGTTCTCCAACCTAAATCCTCAGAATAGCAGCACATGCAAGACGGTATAAGCAACTAGCAGGCTTTTGTAGGGCAAAGATTCTTAACTACAAAAAGACAAACTTTTGCTGTGGCCCTTATCCTTTTCTATTATTTCTATTATGAAACTGTAAGGATTGAAATTAAATTCAATCTTGCCTACAATATTATAGAAATGTGTCATCTTTAAGTGTTTGCTTTCAGCCTGGAGTGCCCAAACTTTTGCATACCACTTTATCCCCTAATCCCACAATTCCCACAAGCTAAATGTCTTTTACTGGCAACTCATTACGAAAGGGGAAAGGTCTGATGGGAACAGATGATAGGCACTTCCAGGATTCTATTAGTTAGCTGGTCTTCACAAGTGGTGAATTTTTATATGCTAGATGTGTTGTGGGTTGCATTCCTGTAGAACCTATTAGGCTCAGATCTAGCAATCTTCTGTGACAAATTGAAATATCTGTTCCTAGGAGTCAGATGCAGTAGATTAATCAAATCCTTCTCTTTCATTGTTCAATCACCACTTTCAGGTTTCAACTTGTCTTCCAATCAGTAAGTTCATCAGTCATGGTGCTTGTCTCTCAGGCCTTCCTAAAATGGTTTGGCAGCCCAGCTGAAGGGCAGGTAGTCCCATTGTGTCCTCTTTGCGTCTGTCATCTCCCAGGCTAAAGTTCTTCCATCAGTGTTGTCATGATAAATGGTTAGAAATGTATACTCTCTTAGCAAGGCTTGTTTGCCTGAGTGGTTTCCCTGTAGGTGATGTAGAACAAGGGAGCAGCCAGAGTCCTGTGGGGAACCTGTGCAAAACATTAGCTTCAACATAAACATTCTACAGAGCTCGACAGAATTTGCTTCCAACGTCATTATGCAGGCTGAGTACAGAAGCCCAACAAGTATACCGTGTGTTAAACTGTAGGGTGGGTTAACATGAACATCATGGGCAAAATCTTAAGTTGAGAATTTGCCCTCGATGATAATTATATTAATTCCTCATTCCTTGAGTATGTGATATGAATATTCCGTCATTTTGTTACTGTCATAGGACAGTCTTCTGGAATTAAAATGTAGTGTACCGTGAACAATTTTTACAGTTTGATTTTCAAATTTGTTATGTCATTTCATGACACTTTTTTAAGGGATGTTGCCAAGTTTTCTTATAACAGAACAAGCTTTACTACTTAAGGGACTTATAGCATGAAAAGCATTGCTTTGCCACTGAATACACATCCAGTTAAAGTGCTTTGCCACTGAATACACATCAAGTTAGCACTGCAATGTTTGAACAGGATTTTATGATCTGAAGAATTTAACCAAGGAACTGAAAAACCACAACACGTTTAGTGCCTATGTGATTAAAGCTGCACTGTGTAAGTTTTGGGGGTTTGGGGACCTCTCTGGTGGAAATGTGTAATTGCACAGAATGGATGAATCTGATGATGGTGAGCATCAAAGAGGACTTTAATGTTGACTGTATAATGTTGATTTTGCTTTTGAGACCTGAACATTGAGTCAGAGACTGTGTATGTGGTGTTAATACATAAAGATGTATGACGTGACCTGAAAAACGTCCACAAAATGTACCCTGACAAGTCTGACTTTAAATTTTGTATTTTAGGCTTTACAGGGTGACTCATAGCAGTACATCATTACTGCCAGCGTTTCAGTTCAGTTTGTTTAGTCCATATTCATCACTACTTAAAATAAGCTGCTTCCATCGCTGACCGGATATGAGTTATCTACACGGAAGTGCCACCAACCTGTGTGTTTACAAACATTGTAATTTGGTCTGATGAGCTAGTGAGATAGACCCTTAACTAGTAGTAACTACTACCGAATACTTTCAGTCCTTTTTATAATACTATTTGTATTTTTCAGAGCATAAAGCATAGTTTTCTCTTGCTTTTAGGAATTCCTTTTGTTTGTCTCCTTTTTTCTTCTCTCTGTATCTGAGTGAGCTGTGTTACACCACCCTCCTTCCTCTCCTTCACCCGTTATCTTAACTTCCATCGGGCTTATGGAAATGTCACAGGAGGCGGTGTAAGTGCGCACTGTGCCCTCGCCAGCGCAAAGGAAGCCAGGCAGAACGGTAATGTCAGTTAATTAGCTGACAATTTTATTCTCTTTCCTTCTTTCTCTCTCTATCTCTCTCTCTCTTTCTCTCTTTATCTCTCTCTCTTTGTTTCTCTCCCTCTCTCTGTCTCTGTGTCTCTCTCCCAGGATTGTGAAGTGTTTCTTTGCTCCTTCTCCTTCTACCCGTTCCTACCCACCGTCCCCGGTAATTAGGCCTTCCTGTCTACAGGCCACTTCACTCTTACTGGCTTCTGAGACACCATTAACTCCCCGCTTACTCCTAATCACACGTTCAGGAGGCGTTTCTTCTCCATGCGCCCTCATCGGGTCCTCGGTGAGAACGAGCCCACTCCATTAGTCCTCAAATCACATTAGAGGTTGGCAGGGAGAGAGCCACTCACCCATCCACCTGCGATTACATTTCAGCCGTGTCACTCTGTGCTAAATTCCCCACCTCTGACATTTCATTAGAAGTGTGACTGGCTTCAGAATATGAACGCGAGCCACTCTTCTCCTTAATGTGCTCCCTCTGCCGTGTTCACACGTCCCCGCACCGCTTGTCCCTTACCCTGCCCCATCTCTATCTTCCTTCTGCTCTCCCTTTCAGCTGTCCGCTGCTGTTTCTCACAGATTTTTTATTTTTTCTTCCCATCTTATCTTTTTGCGTCGTTTGCTGCAGTACGTTTTTCCATCACACCTCCTCACGATTCATATTCTCACTCCCTCCCTCTTTCTCACCCTCTCTCTCACCCTATTTTCTAAGCATTTATATTGCCAATAGGCAGACTGCCAAGAGTCTTCATTTTTCTTTGTTTTTGCCTTGTGTTATTAATGCTGGTGCCGACCATGCTGCCACATTGTGAACTGGGATCCTCATAACCAAGGCAGAGATGATATATTTCCTTTGATGTTTGGCTGTTTGGCAGTTAGACGTTGCGCACAGAGTGTTACTCACATACTTGCATGCAATGTCAGCATGGAGGTGCCAAGGACCTCTCACATGATAGCCAGGTCACCCATGTTTCTGACCACCTGGAAAACCTTCAGTGCCTTTGAAATTGTTACGGATGTCATTTACTTTGTACTGCTATAACAAGATTTAATTGAAGATTGGCTCATGAGTTCGTAATCGTATGCCTTTATTTTTATCTCAAACACAAAAGTGACCACCAAGTGTTATCTTTGGTTATCGCCAATTATTTTCAGTGGCTGCTACACCATAGTAATGTTTACTTAGATGCTTGTTCCCATTGGTTGTGTAATGTTGCCAGTTTAACCCAACCATGCAATAATGCACAGGTCTTTTTTTACGACACATCATTTATCTTGCTCATCTGTTTTTGCTGATAATAGGAGTTTAGCTGAACTGTGCTAGTTTCTCTCATAGGATAATATGTACTTAGCTAGTGAAGTAGGCCAGTAGTAAGGTTGACTGTGGTAAAGAAAGCAATGTTCAATGCTGCAGAACAAAATGGCAAGAAAATTATAGTCTGTAACTATTTGCTCCAGACATTTAGGCCCATTGCTGTAGAAGGTTGGTCTCCCATTAAATAGCTCTTACTCTTTGTGATGCTCTTACTAGGCAGTTATATGAGAGGTCAGTAATTGTGTGTGGTGTTTAAAATAATTTTACTCTTCAGTTGGGTTATGGTGTCTACAATGGAGTCATCTAGTTTGTGGCTGTCAGTCATACTACAGCGATATCTCATTCATATAAAGCTTCACATCTGGCCACCCCTACCTGTTACCAGGCCTGGACTGAAATGACATTTCCACTGGTATGCAGTAGGGTGCAGTGTGCAAATCAGAATGTGCAAAAAACAAGAAAGAAAGTCTATTTTTCTGTTTTGTAATGCTCTGAAGAAGGATTGCATATATGTTTGTGTGATTGCACCTCCTCCTCCTGCCGATCCACAAACTGCTCCATTTGGTTGTGTGTTAGTTCTGGTTTGGGTCAAGCATTGTTTGGATCTCATCCTGCTACCAGACAGAAAATAAATGACGTGTCGCTGAGATTTCAAAGTGTGCGCAATTTGGCCTCTACAAGCCTATGGGGGCTATGCTTAACTATAAGCGTCTTTGCTGCAAGGCATTTACATGTATCTTCACAAAGTTAAAATCAGTCGTATAAGGTTTATGGACCATAGCCAGTTTAGAAAAAACTCCTTAATGTTATTTTTCCTAACAGTTTATTCCATGATTTTCCTCTGAAAGAATGCATTTCAAAAATATTTACCCAGTCCAATGAGACGTTACTACCACCCAGCTATGATTAAAATTCTTGGCTTGTCCAGCTCCGGGAGAATCCTTTGATTCTATTCAGGGAGGGCACTTTTCCCCTGTTTTGAATGAGAAGCAATCTAATTACTTCATACAACAAAACCATCTAACTGTTTAGCCTTTGGTGCTGGACTCTATTTTTGATTAGTTTAATTCAATATGTGCCTTATGCCATCAGCAACATAGTGAAGAATTTAAACAAAGGCAACTCTCAACTGTTTAATTGATTTGTAATCTCTTCCTCTAAAAAGAAAGGATCTTGAAAAGCAAAATGATTTTCTTGCATAGTGCTGAAAGGACAGAACTCATCCGTGCTGCATATTAGTTAGTGTGTGGGACAGCACAGCTTTTGGTCATTTGTATGTGAAAGATGTTGCACATTTACATCTGATGAGTGTTGATGATTGAGTTGGACTGTGTGCATGCATGTGTGCATACAGAGTGTGTGTTAGCATTCCCATCCATCACAGTCGTCTTATGGAGAGGGACAGTGATGAGCCCTGACTTGGCTTGTCTAGTGTGAAGCCTCAAGGTGGGGGGTGTATTTCTCTCTGGAGTGTGACCTGCTCTAAGCATCACTAATCACACTCTGACACTCACCTGACATGTGCTCACTCTCCATCACATCAGCGACTCACTGTCCTTTTCTCCAAATGGCTGCTGAGCTCCACAACATGGGAATAACATATATAATGTATAACATATAGGGAGAGCACCCCTGGTGCTATTATATTTATATCATCTTTTTGAGAGTTTATGATTTATTGTTTGATGCTTTATTTACTGATTGGTGTTTATTGATGTTGTTTAACTGAACTATGTAATCTAACATTAAATGTCATTGTTGGTAAAAGTATGTGTATCTCTGCTCCCGTGTGACCTCCTTGCACAGCAATGATTTCAACCAAACAGTCCTTAGAACTGTTGAATGCCCTGCACATTTAGTGGCCTCTTCCTGCCAATCCTCTGCTTCAGCCATTGTTTATAGACTAACATTTGTTTTAGGGTTGTTATGCTGCTGTGGGAACCACCTTCTGTTCTCCTGTAGATTTTCTTGGTGAAATCCAGAATTCACAGCTCCATCAAATGATGGCTAGCTGTCCTGGTCCAATAGCAGCAAAATAATCCCAAACCGTGATACTACCACCACAATGTTTCACAGTTGGGGAGAGGTCCTTAATCTGCAATGCACTGCTCAGTTTTGCAACATAGCATCTCTCATTTTGGATCCATTTTTACCTTACCTGTCTGTATAACATAATTTCGGTAGTCTCCCAGCTCATGTAGGTGATCTTTGGAAAACCTTAAACAGGCAGAAATGTTGTTCATGAAGAGTAGCCCTTGTGAACATGCAGTTCATGTACTGGGTGCATCAATGCCAACATACTCCTAAGAATCAACTGGTGTAAAACAAAAAGCCACCAACTCTAAAGGGAGATCTTTAGAATAACCTTAGGAATAAACATAGAGTCAGGTCACAACAAATCCCTTGCATCACTAATTGTGTGAACCTGGCTGCCCCAAGAGCATGTGGATATCAGGGTTTTTTTTGTTTTGTTTTTTTGCTGAGGCTTCCAGCAGTAACACCTTATTAAGTGAGGAATCCACCTCATATAGAGGAGCAGAGTATCCAAAATACGTTTCTATGATGGAGTAATAGAGACATGTGTCTTTCACAAAGCAACCTATAGGTTTAAGTTGCTAAACTACTGTTACTGTTACTGTTACGTACATGTAACAAATAGTGATGGCAGCAGTAGAAAAAAACTTGACCTTCTCCAAAACAGAGACAGCGAGAGTCATGGCCTTCTGATGAAGGTGTGGGCTAACAGAGGCTCTTCTGCAGGCAAATAAGAAAATCTGCTTTCATTCACAGCCATACAATTCAGCCCTTACAACTAGACAGGACTTTTGGCAGAGAAAGTTGTAATGTGATCTCTGCAATCTGCCAAGATTGACAAGATTGGCTGTTCCTCTCATCATTTGGCTTTAGATAGCTGGGAACTTAGTGGGAACCGGTGGCCATTTTGAGTACACTGGGCAAAAGACTCTATCATTTTTGCAGTGATGCCATCAGTTCCTGGGGCTATTGGTTGACAGGCCAAGCTGGCTGCCCTAACTAACATCCTTGGAATCTTTAGTATTTACTGCAGATTCACTAGGTGTGGCTTCCAAAAGTGGGTCCCAACCAGACACCCCAGTTTGCGGTGATTATCTGTGTTGGAAACCCCAAGCTGAGTTGAGTACCATGTTAATCTCACTCAGTAGAAGGGTAAAGAGTTTTTTCAACGATGGCAAGAGGTTACATCAGCTCTTGAATACAGAGGATAAGTGACCCTTGATGTATGCATATCTAATGCCAGCCAGTGGCGGCTGTTGTACTGAAGTGAGACTATCTGATGTGTGTTCAGAGAGGTATCTTGAAACAAATGTGTGAAGGAGAATCCACAGTTATTTTATTATAATAAGACTGTGCTTGAAAGCTATAGAAGTACTAAAGCAGAACCTGACAAATGTCTGAAATTACTTACCTGCTGCCACATACATCACAACAGACTATTGTTTTACAGCCTCATAAAATATCTGTTGGCTCCTTTGCCTTATCACCCACAATTAAGCATTGCAAAGGGAAATGAACAGGCATAAAGATTTACTGTATGTGTGAAATCTAGATTCATCTGAGTTTGCTGAACCTTATTTCAACATGAGCGATGTGCCCAAGGTTGCCAACTCCCATGGTTTTGGCAGGAGACTCATGATTTTGGGACTTTTCTCAAGCTCGCATGCTGAGCAAAGAAATCTCTTCTGTGAATGGCCAACCAGTGGCCACATTCAGAACAAACTCATGAACGACTATTTTTATCCTTTCTGTATGATGACACATCATAGCCTATTGAGGGGACATTGGCTGTATTCACATTATTGTTGGGAAAATATTTTGCTTACATCTCGCACTTTCACTTGAATGGAGTCGTTGTTTCACCTTGCCTTGATATTTTTGGCACATGATCCACAAAAGACATTGTCAAAATGTTTACATTTATTGAAGGTTCACCCCACTCAGTACTGACCTTGAAATAAGCAGTCAATAAGCAGTCAGTAATTCCCTTTTTATTGCTGTATATAAAGTCATACAGTGCAAGTTTGTCCCTGTAATTATTCAACAATCAGCTACAATCACATTTTTTGTTAGCACTTGAGACCTGGAGTGGTTGAATCTTGCCACTGTGCAAATTGGTGCATGACTCCAGTAGTCAATGTATGTGAATGCTGCTTCATGCAGTGCTTGTTAGTGATTCATCTTGTTGCTCAAATTCGCTTTATGGCTGCATAGCTACATGCTAAAGACTGTTAGCAGGGCTTCAAGTAAGTATTTAGTTGGGGTGGGAAAAAATCGATACAACATAGTATCATAATATTTTACATTAAAATATTATATCGATGCACAGATGCTAAGAAACAATTTTATTATGTAAAGAATTATATCATAAAATATTATATAAAGAATAAAGAATTGAAGTGAGATGATCAGACTTAAACTATCTTACTAGATAAAGCAGATGCTGACAAAGGTTACTTTTGAGGACAAAATTTGCAGTTAAAAAAAGGTAATAAATCACAATATATCAAAACTTATGTTACTGCAGTACTCAGTATATCACAGTTTTTTGTTAAATTGCAGTGATATTGTATCGTGACTTAAGCAATGTGATATTATCATATCATGGGGTTTGTGGTGATTCCCACCATTAGTATTTTTATAGATTGGGTATGCACCCTCCTATGCAAAATCTCATTCCGGTCACCTCATCAAAGTTTGTTACTTCTTTGATCGACGGCATTCACTAACTTTCAGTTGACTTTGGGAGGAATCCCAAGCACATTCCATCCTTGATTAGATACTGACTATGCCCTGTAGCCGACTGCTAAAGGCCTCTTTATAGCACTTTTCACATTTATATCATAAATGGGAAAGCACTGCCGTTGAATTTCCAAGAGACATGTGTCTTTCAGGCCAGCTTTCAGTGCTGCTAACAGAAGTTTTCCAACCTCTCTGCTACAAGACTTCTTCCTTACTCATAATCTGCTTTTTTACTTCTATTTTTTACCCACTTTTGATTGTTCTGTATATGAAATATAGATTAATATTCCCATCTGCTCATTCCTGACGTCTATCTAGACATTGGAAAAAAACTAGAGTTGTGAGCCACATGCATGTAAATGCAACTGTTTGCCCCATATTGGTTTATGTATGATTTATTTAACACCTTATATATAGTCTTTTCAAGAAAATCATAAAGTAATTCAATAACAATGTAATTTCGTATAATTCAGTAGTAATGCTGTTAATACTGAATCTAGTGAGACTACTGCTCTCGAAGTATTATGTAGTGATCTTTTTGCTGGGGATCAGGCCTGTGGTGTCCCATTGTATAGAATAATGAACATTTTCAGAAATAGATATTTCTCAGTCTATATAATATTGGCAGATATTGTTAGATTGTCTGCTTGCCCCGGCTGGTCTCCAAGGGCAACCACTGAAGATGCAGGGCAAGCCTAATATTAATCCCTTCCTGGTCTCTCCAGCAGTGAGGGCCAACATCTGTTAATAGCGGCCGTGGTTATAATTAGGAGATGCAGTGATCGCAGCCATTAAGAGTATTTAATTATTTAATTGACGGTTATTTATGTCTGTTTCCCCCACATGCACTCTCTCTCTCTTTCCCTCTCTTTTACACACATTCACACATGCTCAATAATTTGAAAGATTGTTGTATCTTTCTTTACAGAATCCCCTTTTTTTCCATACTTTTTAAATCCAAGCTCTGAAGCTCTGGATATTTATTTATTCTGGAGATTTAGAATGGCTTTTCCAGTAATGATTCATTTATCGGCTGTAAAAAAAACAAAAAAACATGCAGGCATCTCTTTGGGAGAACCTCCAGCTAGAGTTTTATTGATGATAATAAATGAAATATTGTATGTAGTACAGAGGGACGTAGTATGTTGTGACTCATTCGTTAGTGCCCCCTTAACTCTTTCACCTCAGTTGAATCATCCTGGCTCCCCATTTTGTGTTAGAAAACATGGGCCTGCAACATCACTCTGCCTCTCTCCCTGCAGGAGTTTCCCTCAATTTGCAATCAAGTCACAGGCACCCACTTCTACACCTCTGCTCTACCACTTCCTATAGAATACAAAATGAACCCTATGGACCACATATGTGAATGTTGTTTAGATCTATTATTTGCATCAAATTTATGCTCTAATATAGAGGTTTGCGTTCCCGCGTCACAATATCTTGTGCCGCAGGACTAAATTTAGTGTCATCACACAATAATTATCATGCATAATTAGCAAAATTAACAGCTACATAATTTGCAGCTAAATAAGCAATAAGAAAGTAATAAACTCATTCCAAATAGTTACGAAGCAATTGTGTTGTGATTATCCACACCACCACCAAACAAAGATAACTTAATGTATTTGTAAAATGCACTTACATTTTACTTTTACATACTTTATTTTTTAAATGTTGATAACGTTTTACTTTCACTCGTGTATATTTTGGCTCTATTTTTAACACTTTTAACCAAGTATGGTTTTGATCATACTTTCACTTAAGTACAGTTTTTCAGTCCTTTATCAGCCTCTACAAAATACAAACAACAGCCTGGTAGTGAAGCTCTGCAGTCCAGCTAAGGAGAAATTAATGGATATACTAGCCAAGATGAATAATCTAATTCATTAAAGGTCAATAGACTAAATGGTAGTTATACTAGCTCAAAGAACTAACATTACCCAAGTTGGCTAGATTTGATCAACCAACATATGTCAGCCCTGGATTGTGTGTTTCTGAAAATCTGCAACTAGTGTGAGTTCAACATTTTCCATGAGCTTCAGGGTGCTTGTTTTCCCCCCTCATTTTTTATTTGCACCGTCTGCTTGAGCAATGCCTCAGTTAGCACTTCTAGCACTTGTGTTTTGTGTTTTGTAGTTTTTTGTGCTGTTGAGGTGTGGTGGAGTGCTAGCAGGACATGTAGAGTGGTGGCAGGATTAGGCGAGCCACGCTGGGCCTCTCTGATTAATTACAGAGCCAGGCTTTAATATGGCTGCCACCAGAGCTCAATAGCCATCCTGTTTAATTAATACTATCTGGACACACTCCATTCATTCTTAATGCCAGATTTCCGATAGCGAGCCACAGAAGGCAGCGCGGGCGGTATGGGGGGGCAAGGACAGGGTCATTGATCTAACACACAACTTCTTAGGTTGCCGTAGTCGTGCATTCTCTCAAGTGTCCTAGATATTGTTTGGGAATAGTTTTTTACCTTGGCCGTTGGACTATATCACATTCCAGAGTGTTTCTGTGGCTGAAGGCCAGGGATGTGTTCATGTGTTGGCCTGTGTGACTGTGTATCAGTCCATCAATGAAGTCAGTAATGCAACACAACAATAAAAGCACTTTCATAGAGAGTGCTTGTACTATGTACACCTGACTGTCGGTTCTGCGAGGGAATGAAAAAAAAATTAAGATTAACACATATTTAGAATAGCTTTATATGGGTGGTATAAAACAGATTACATTTCCCTCTCACTTATAACCTAACAAATACCGTTCAACATAATTAAAAGCACACAGTTATGTAACCAAAACTCTGCATTGTCACTAATTAGATAATCATTCGGAACACAGCAATGTCTGCTTAATGTCGCTAACGTCGTTCAGAAGTCATTTCATGTGATTCTGGGTCTCAGACGGAAATGAAGTGCAATGTTTAAAGGACAAACGTTGGTCAAAACAGTTAGTCTGTGGTTCAGTAGTCAGCAACCCAGGTTCTGCAGATCTACCTCCTTGCGGAGTGTAGTTATAGTCTAGCTATAGTCTGCTACACCTGCTCTAGCAATGAACTTCTTCAGAACTGTCACGTCCTGTCTAGTCTAGCCCCTGTTTCTCTCTGTTTTCTTTGGTTTTCTGTTTCTGTCTTTCTCTTGTCATTTCCATGTGCCTTTTGTTGTCCTGTTCCATGTGCTTTTGTTTGTTTTGGTTTTTTGCTCCTCCTGTCTCTGCCCCCTTGTCAGGCCTCTCACCTGTCCCTAGTTTGTAGCTCCGCCCCTTCCCAGGTGTTCCTCGTTAGTCCTTGTTGTTTTATACTCCCTGTTGTGCCCTTTGTTCTTGCTTGGTGTTTTGTCTTCGTCAGTTGTGTTTTGTAACCCTGGTCCGTGGTTGTCTTTTGATTCTTATTTTGTAGTGTTTTTGGTCTTTTCCATTAAAGACTTGCATTTGCATCCGGTCTCCTCGTCCTGCTAAATTAGCTATTAGCAAGCATGATTGCTTTACATCTTAAATGCTACCCAACCATTTCCTTTAAAGACAACTTTCACTGCATGTAGCATTCCATTCATAATGAAAGGCTTGCTACTTGAAGCCAAATTTAACCTGATGCCAGGCTTTATTACAACAGTGGTAATAAATGGTAGATAGATGGTTGTCAGTCTTAATTTATCAGTTTTGTTCATTTTTCACTGTCACGCTCCCCGGTCTTCCCGGCTCCTCCGCACTTCCGGACTCCACTTCCCAGAGGGCTTCGCGTAGTGACGTTGCACCCACATGTTTACAGCCTGCCAGACTGACTCGCTCTCGGCCACCTGAGTTTTAGTCAGCTGATTCATTCTGGCTCCTATTTAAACCCCTCGCTTACGCTCGCTTATTGCGAGGTTTTGCCGTTTTCTCTGCATTTCCGAGCGTTTCCTTTCTCTGTTTTCGACCCTTTTTGTCCCCG